>JANKKI010000098.1:0-1200000 GCA_025175665.1 Cinchona pubescens | reverse complement strand
ATTTTTCTTTATTGAATATACTTGATTGAGAATATTTGACGTCAGAAAATTATACTTTGTTGAAATATCCTGGGCCAGATATCTAAAACATAAAGCTTAGACAGAGCAAAGTTGCTTTGGTTTGTTAGGAAATTGAGAATGCCACAAATTGCATGCCGTTCACAAATTCAAAAGTACATGTTCCGTTAGAATAGTGCTTCTCTAAATCCTCAAGCATCCTTATTTTGCCTAGCTTCACCGAACTAAATCTCCTTTTTCTATTTGGTTGTTTTAATTAGATTATTTGTAGTCGAAAACCTTATGACTTAATTTTCTCACAGGACATGGAGGAAAAGTGCATCAGGCATCTTTCAGCATCGTATCACTTCAGTGAATCTTTTGTCAGCAAAATCTCATAGATAATCATTGCGATACTCTGGACGATATCCTTGCCTTTGCTATGTTAATGAGGATAATCTTTTGGAGGTTTGGGTGATAAAAGAATATGGTATCAAGGAATCATGGATAAAAGACTTTAGCATTGCCATTCATTTCTATTCTAGTTTGAACGTGGAACATTCGAATCACCCCATAAAATTTCTATAACAATGGGGATTTGTGGCTAGTTTCTTGAAATTCACAAGTTTCATTTTGTCCTCGAGCAGGTACTTTTAGAGATTTTAAGGTCTTTGAATCCTGGAAAACTAAATTTATTGTGCACACATGTCCCATAGGCATGCCTTCGAGGGCAAAAATCTTGAAGTGAAACATTTTGGAAGGGCAAGGCGAATAAATATAGCTGTGTTCTAATGTTGTTCATTCATTGCTGGGGAATTCAATAAACGGGAATATTATCCTAAGAATATCTATGGCAATAAGCTAAAGTCCTTTACGGTTGATGAATTTCGTTATAGCAAAATTTCATACTGGTTCTTAATGGCATCTATCTATTATTGCAGATTTATATCTTGGTAATAGCTAACAGAGCAGTTGGAGTTATTCGTAAACTTGAGCATAGTTTGGCAATTTAATTTAATGCAAAAATAAAAGACATCGATGAATTGTTTGAGTTAAAAAATAAAGAAATATTGCCTCTCAGAGAATGTTTTCTTGACCATGTCTATTCAAAAAGGATATAGATAAGATAAATGTGTTATGATATTTTCAATATTATTATGAATCATGTTTGTGATATTATTACTCGATGTCTCAGAATATATAAACCAAATCCAGGGTCCATTGTGTACTAATAAGGAGAAAGGGGAAGCAGAATCCTCAATATAATTTGCTTAAACATTTGAATGACTTCAAGTTTCCTCTATCCTTTTAATTAGTGTAATTAGTTTGTCTACGGCATAGTCAAACTATTTGCTCGATAAATAATGAATATTTTCTGAAGTGTCTCGATTCCAATCTAGTATAGAAACGTCAATTAATAACTCACGATTCACCAAAATTGAAGCTTTTTCTAGATTAAAACACTTTGTGAACCCGTACAATGCACGGAAATATTACTTTTGTGGTTATGAACAATGACATATTGTACACATCTAAATCTTAATATATGTTCTTTAAACCTTGTGGAATATTGATACTCATAAAATTGTAAATATTTAAGGGAAACCTAAATGAATTGATAACAAAGAATGTTAGATCACATAAATTGTAATTGCGAGTTGACTGTGGCTAACATATTTAAAAGATGTAGATTTAACAATTCAATTTAAAGAAATCATGAAAATGAGAATGACGAATTCAATAATTGTACCTGTAACTGTATTAAAGTATTTCATCTCTAGCATATCTCTAATGTTTTCAATCCTTAGTGGTCGCGTTAGTGATGTAAAAAAATCATTTTATTTTGTAAATTAATTTAAAAGCCTTCAAATATTCTAACAAGCCCATCAATTCAATTTATTTCTTCATCATGCATCAAATTTGTGTACATGAGATAATCTACTATTAATGCTTTGCACAAGGATTGTTCTCATTAGACAAACAAAACTTTCTCAATTTTTGTTATTCTTGTTGAAAGCAAGGGAACTAAAAGGAAAGAAATTGTTACTTTTATATATTAGAAGTGCAAATTGTAATCCCATAGCGAATTTATGTATTCTTATTGTTAAGTAAAATTACGTATTGTGAGGCCAATGTTTCTAAAATTACCAATATTGTGTACCATGATTGGATTCGTGATGTTTACTTTCATGTATGCATGTTAATGTTGCTTTATATTTTTCTTTATTGAATATACTTGATTGACAATATTTGACGTCAGAAAGTTATACTTTGTTGAAATATCCTAGGCCAGTATCTAAAACATAAAGTTTAGACAGAGCAAAATTGCTTTGGTTTGTTAGGAAATTGAGAATGCCACAAATTGCACACCGTTCACAGATTCAAAAGTACATGTGCTGTTAGAATAATGCTTCTCTAAATCCTCAAGCATCCTTATTTTGCCCAGCTTCACCGCACTAAAACTCCTTTTTCTATTTGGTTGTTTTAATTAGATTATTTGTAGTCCAAAACCTTATGACTTAATTTTCTCATAGGACATGGAGGAAAAGTACATCAGGCATCTTTCAGCATCGTATCACTTCAGTGAATCTTATGTCAACAAAATCTCTAGCATACATCATCATTGCGATACTCTGGATGATATCCTTGCCTTCGCTAGGTCAATGAGGATAATCTTTTGGAGGTTTGGGTGATAAAAGAATATGGTGTCAAGGAATCATGGATAAAAGACTTCAGCATTGCCATACATTTCTATTCTAGTTTGAACGTGGAACATTTTAATCACCCCATAAAATTTCTAAACAATGGGGATCTATGGCTTGTTTCTTGAAATTCACTGGTTTCATTTTGTCCTCGAGCAGGTACTTTTAGAAATTTTATGGTCTTCGAATCCTGGGAAACTAAATTTATTGTGCACACATGTCCCATAGGCTTGCCTTGGTTGGCAAAAATCTTGAAGTGAATAATTTTGGAAGGGCAAAGCCAATAAATATAGCAGTGTTCTAATGTTGTTCATTCATTGCTGGGGAAGTTAATAAATGGGAATATTGTCCTAAGAATATCTATGGCATTATGCTTAAGTCATTTACAGTTGATCAATTTTGTTATAGCTAAATTTTTCATACAAGTTGTTAATTGCATCCATCTATTACTGCAGATTTGTATCTTGGTAATAGCTAATTGAGCCACTGCAGTTGTTTGTAAACTTGAGCATAGATTGGCAACTTAATTTAGTGAAAAAATAAAAGGCATCGAAGAAATGTTTGAGTTAAAAAATAAAGGAATAAATCCTCTCAGAGAATGTTGGCCATGTCTATTAAAAAAGGATATAGATAAGATAAATGTACTACGATATGTTCTATATTATTATCAATCGTATTTGTGATATTATTACTCGGTGTCTCAGAATATATAAACCGAATCCAGGGTCTATTGTGTACTAATAAGGAAAAAGGGAAAGCTTAATCCTCAACATAATTTGCTTAAACATTTGAATGACTACATGTTTCCTCCATCCTTTTAATTAATGTAATTAGTTTGTCTGCGGCATAGTCATAAAATTTACTTGATAAATAATGATTATTATCAGAAGTGTCTAGATTCCAATCTAGTATAGGAACGTTACAATTAATTACACATGATTCAAGAAAATTGAAGCTTTTACTCAATTAAAACACTTTGTGTACCTGTACAATGCACGAAAGTATTATTTCTGTGGTTATGAACAATGACGTTTTGTACACGTCTAAATATTAATATAAGTTCTTTAATCCTTTTGGAATAATGATACTCATAAAATTGTAAAATATTTGGAAACCTAAATGAATTGATAACAATGAATGTTAGATCACATAAATAGTAATTGGGAGTTTGTTGTGGCAAACATTTTTAAAAGATGTAGATTTAACAATTTAATTAAAAGAAATCACGAAAATGAGAATGATGAATTTAATAATTGTACCTGTAACAGTATTAAAGTATTTCATCTCTAGCATATCTTTAATTTCATCAATCCTTAGTAGTGGCGTTTATGAGATAAAAAAATCTTTTATTTTGTAAATTAATTTAAAAGCCTTTAAATATTCTAACAAGCCCATCAATTCAATTTATTTCTTCACCACACATCAAATATCTCATATGTGTACTTGAGATAATCGATTTTTAATGCTTTGCACTTGGATTGTTCTCGTTAGACAAATAAAACTTTCTCAAATTACGTTATTCTTGATGAAATCAAGAGAACTTTAAGGAAATAAATTGTTACTTTTCTATATTAGAAGTGCAAATTGTAATCCCATAGCTAATTTATGTATTCATATTGTTAAGTAAAATTACTTATTATGAGGCCAATGTTTCTAAAATTTCCAATATTGTGTATCATGATTGGATTCGTGATGTTTACTTACATGTATGTATATAAATGTTGCTCTATATTTTGCTTTATTGAATATACATGATTGACAATATTTGACTTCAGAAAATTATACTTTGTTGATGTATCCTTTGCCAGTATCTACGACATAAAGCTTAGATAGAGCAAAGTTGCTTTGGTTTGCTAGAATACCGAGAATGCCACAAATTGCATGTAGTTCATACATTCAAAAGTACATGCGCCATTAGAAAAGGGCATCCGTAAATCCAATCATCAAACATCCTAATTTTGCCCAACTATACCTATCTAAAACACATTAGATTATTTGTAGTCGAAAACCTTATGACTCAACTTTCTCACAGGACATGGAAGATACGTGCTTTAGGCTTCTTTCAGCACCGTATCACTTCAGTGAATCGTATGTCAACAAAATCTCATAGATCATCATTGTGATACTTGGATAATATCTTTGCCTTCGCTATGTTAATGAGGATAATCTTTTTGAGGTTTGGGTGATGAAAAAATATGGTGTCAAGGAATCATGGATAAAAGACTTCAACATTGCCATTCATTTCTATTCAAGTTTGAAAGTGGAATGTTTGAATCACCCCATAAAATTTCTAAACCATGGGGATCTGTGTCTTGTTTCTTGAAACTCACTAGTTTCATTTTGTCCCTGAGCTGGTACTTTCAGAGATTTTACGGTCATCAAATCCTGGGAACTAAATTTGTTGTCCACACCTATCCCATAGTCACGCCTTGGAGGGCAAAGAAACTAGTTACATTTAATCTTGAAGTGAAAAATGTTGGAAGGGAAAGGCCAAAAAATATAACACTGTTCTAATGCCGTTCATTCGTTGCTAGAGAAGTCAATAAATGGGAATGTTGTCCTAAGAATATCTGTGGCAATAAGTTTAAGTCATTTACCGTAGATAAATTTTGTTATTGCTAAATTTCACATTTGTTCTTAATTTCATCCATCTATTATTGCAGATTTGTATCTTGGTAATAGCTAACAGAGTCGTTGGAGTAGTTTGTAAACTTGAGAATAGATTGGCAATTTAATTTTGTGAAAAAATAAAAGACATTAATGAAATGTTTGAGTTAAAAAATAAAGGCATAATCCTCTCAGAGAACGTTGACCATGTCCATTCAAAAAAGATATAGATAAGATAAATGTATTATGATATTTTCTATATTATTATGAATCTTGTTTGTGATATTATTACTCGATGTCTTAGATTATATAAACCAAATCCGGGGTCCATTGTGTACTAATAAGGAGAAAGGGGAAGGGACTTAATCATCAATATAATTTGCTTAGACATTTGAATGACTACATGTTTCCTCTAACCTTTTAATTAATGTAATTAGTTTGTCTACGGCATAGTCACACTATTTACTTGATAAATAATCAATTTTTTCAGAAGTGTCTAGATTCTAATCTAGCCTGGAAATGTCAATTAATAGCTCTCGCTTCACAAAAATGGAAGCTTTTACCCAATTAAAACACTTTGTGAACCCGTACAATGCACGAAAATATTATTTTTGTGGTTATGAACAATGACGTATTGTACACGTCTAAATATTAATATAAGTTCTTTAAACCTTGTGGAATAATGATACTTATGAAATTGTAAAATATTTGGAAACCTAAATGAATTGATAACAAAGAATGTCAGATCACATAAATAGTAATAGGAGTTGGCTTTGGCAAACATATTTAAAAGATGTAGATTTAACAATTTAATAAGAAGAAACCATGAAAATGAGAATGATGAATTTAGTAATTGTACCTGAATGTAACAGTGTTAAAGTATTTCGTGTCTAGCATATCTTTAAATTTTTCAATCCTTAGTAGTGGCGTTTATGAGATAAAAAAATCTTTTATTATATAAATTAATTTAAAAACCTTTAAATATTCTAAAAAGCCCATCAATTCAATTTATTTCTTCATCACACATCAAATATGTGTACGTGGGATAATCGACTTTTAATGCTTTGCATTTGGATTGTTCTCGTTAGACAAATAAAACTTTCTCAATTTAATTTATTCTTGATGAAACCAAGAGAACTGAAAGGAGAGAAATTGTTACTTTTCTATATTAGAAGTGAAAATTGTAAGCCCATAGCTAATTTATGTATTCATATTGTTAAGTAACATTACTTATTGTGAGGCCAATGTTTCTAAAATTACCAATATTGTGTATCATGATTGGATTCGTGATGTTTACTTTCATGTATGTATATAAATGTTGCTTTATATTATGCTTTATTGAATATACTTGATTGACAATATTTGACCACGAGTCAGAAAATTATACTTGGTTGATGTATTCTTAACCACTATCTGAAACATAAAGCTTAGATAGAGCAAAGTTGCTTTGGTTTGCTAGAAAATTGAGAATGCCACAAATTGCATGTAGTTTATTGATTCAAAAGTACATGTGCCGTTAGAATAGTGCTTCTCTAAATCCTCAAACATCCTTATTTTGCCCAACAACACCGAACTAAAACTCCTTATTTCTATTTGGTTGTGTTCATTAGATTATTTGTAGTAAAAAACCATATGACTTAACTTTCTCACAGGACATGGAAGGAAAGCGCTTCTGGCTTCTTTCAACACCGTATCACTTCACTGAATCGTATGTCAACGAAATCTCATAGATCTTCATTGCGATACTAGGATAATATCTTTTCTTTTGCTATGTTAGTGAGGATAATCTTTTTGAGGTTTGGGTGATGAAAGAATATGGGGTCAAGGAATCGTGGATAAAAAATTTCGGCATTGCCATTCATTTCTATTCTAATTTGGAACGTGGAACGTTTCATTCACCCTGTAAAATTTCTAAACAATGGGGATCTGTGGCTTGTTTCTTGAAATTCACTACTTTCATTTTATCCCCGAGAAGGTATTTTTAAAGATTTTAAGGTCTTCGAATCTTGGGAAACTAAATTTATTGTGCACACATGTCCCATAGGCATGCCTTGGAGGGAAAAAATCTTGAAGTGAAAAATTTTGGAAGGGCAAGGCGAATAAATATAAAAGTGTTCTAATGCTATTCATTCATTGTAGAGAAGTCAATAAACAGGAATATTGTCCTAAGAATATCTATGGCAATAAGCTTAAGTCGTTTATAGTAGATGAATTTTGTTATAGCTAAATTTCACACTTGTTCTTAATTGAATCCATCTACTATTGCAGATTCATATCTTGGTAATAGCAAACAGAGCCAATGGAGTTGTTTGTAAACTTGAGCATAGACTGGCAATTTAATTTAGTGAAAAAAGAAGACATGGTTGAAATGTTTGAGTTAAAAAATAAAGGAATAATACATCACATAGAATGTTGACCATGTCTATTCAAAAAGGATATAGAAAAGACAAATGTATTATGGTATTTTCTATATTCTAATGAATCTTGTTTGTGATATTATTACTCGATTTCTCAGAATATGTAAACCAAATCCAGGGTCCACTGTGTACTAATAAGGAGAAAGGGGAAGCATAATCCTCAATATAATTTGCTTGAACATTTGAATGACTACCTGTTTCCTGTATCCTTTTAATTAATGTAATTAGTTTGCCTACAACACAGTCATACTATTTACTTGATAAATAATCAATGTTTTCCTAAGTGTCTGGATTCCAATCTAGTATGGAAACGTCAATTAATGACTCACGATTCAACAAAATTGAAACTTTGCTCAATTAAAACACTTTGTGAACCCGTACAATGCACGAAAATATTTTTTTTTGTGGTTATGAACAATGACGTATATAACACGTCCAAATATTAATATAAGTTTTTAAACTATGTGGAATACAATTACTCAATGATGCTTATAAAATTGTAAAATATTTAGAAATCGAAATGAATTGATAACAAAGAATGTTTGATCACATAAATAGTAATTGCGAGTTGGCTTAGGCAAACATATTTAAAAGTAGTAGATTTAACAATTTAATTTAATGAAATAATGAAAATGAGAATGACGAATTTAATTATTATAACTATAACTGTATTATAGTATTTCATCGCTAGCATATCTTTAATTTTTTCAATCATTAGTTGTACCATTTATGAGATAAAAAAATCTTTTATTTTGTAAATTAATTTAAAAGCCTTTAAATCTTCTTACAAGCCCATCAATTCAATTTATTTCTTCATCACACATCAAATACGTGTACTTGAGATAATCGACTTTTAATGCTTTGCACTTGGATTGTTCTCCTTAGACAAATAAAAATTTCTCAAATTATGTTATTCTTGATGAAACCAAGAGAACTAAAAGGAAAGAAATTGTCACTTTTCTATATTAGAAGTGCAAATTGGATAATCCCATAGCTCATATATGTATTCATATTGTTAAGTAAAATTACTTATTGTGAGGCCAATGTTTCTAAAATTACCAATATTGTGTATCGTGATAAGATTCGTGATGTTTACTTTCATGTATGTATATAAATGTTGCTTTATATTTTGCTCTGTTGAATATACATGATTTACAATATTTGACTTCAGAAAATTTTACTTTGTTGATGTATCCTTAGCCAGTATCTAAAAAATAAAGCTTATACAGAGCAAAGTTGCTTTGGTATGTTAGAAAACCAAGAATTCCACAAATTGCATGTAGTTTATAGATTCAAAAGTACATGTGCCGTTAGAATAGTGCTTCTCTAAATCATCAAACATCCTAATATTGCCCAACTACACCTAACTAAAACTCCTTATTTCTATTTGGTTGTTTTCATTAGATTATTTGTAGCAAAAAACCATATGACTTAACTTTCTCACAGGACATGGAGGAAAAGCGCTTCGGGCATCTTTCAGAACCGTATCAATTGCACTTCACTGAATCATATGTCAACAAAATCTTATTGATCATCATTGCGATACCATGATAATATCTTTGCCTGTGCTATGTTAATGAGGATAATCTTATTGAGGTTTGGATGATGAAAGAATAGGGGGTCAAGGAATCGTGGATAAAAGACTTCAGCATTGCCATTGATTTCTATTCTAGTTTGAACATGGAACGTTACAATCACCCCGTAAAATTTATAAACAATGGGGATCTGTCGCTTGTTTCTTGAAATTCACTAGTTCCATTTTATCCCCGAGCAGGTACTTTTAAAGATTTTAAGGTCTTCGAATCCTGGGAAACTAAATTTATTGTGCACACATGTCCCATAGGCATGCCTTCGAGGGCAAAAATCTTGAAGTGAAAAATTTTGGAAGGGCAAGGCCAACAAATGTAACAATGTTCTAATGCTGTTCATTCATTGCTAGAGAAGTCAATAAACAGGAATATTGTCCTAAGAATATTTGTGGCAATAAGCTTACGTTGTTTACCTCAGTAGATGAATTTTGTTATAGCGAAATTTCACACTTGTTCTTAATTGAATCCATCTATTATTGCAAATTTAGATCTTGGTAATGGCTAACAGAGCCATTGGAGTTGTTTGTAAACTTGAGCATAGATTGGCAATTTATTTTAGTGAAAAAAAAAGATATCGTTGAAATGTTTGAGTTAAAAAATAAAGGAATAATACCTCACATAGAATGTTGACCATGTCTATTCAAAAAGGATATAGATAAGATAAATGTATTATGGTATTTTCTATATTCTAATGAATCTTGTTTGTGATGTTATTACTCGGTTTCTCAGAATATGTAAACCAAATCCAGGGTCCACTGTGTACTAATAAGGGGAAAGGGAAGCATAATCCTCAATATAATTTGCTTAAACATTTGAATGACTACATGTATCCTCTATCCTTTTAATTAATGTAATTAGTTTGCCTACAGCATAGTCATACTATTTACTTGATAAATAATCAATGTTTTCATAAGTGTCTGGGTATTCCAATCTAGTATGGAAACGTCAATTAATGACTCACGATTCACCAAAATTGAAACTTTTACGCAAATAAAACACTTTGTTAACCCGTACAATGCACGAAAATATTTTTTTTGTGGTTATAAACAATGACGTATTGTACACGTCCAAATATTAATATATGTTCTTTAAACCGTGTGGAATAATGATACTTATAAAATTGTAAATATTTAGAAACCGAAATGAATTGATAACAAAGAATGTTTGATCACATAAATAGTAATTGCGATTTCGTTTTGGCAAACATATTTCAAAGATGTCGATTTAACAATTTAATTTAAAGAAATCATGAAAATGAGAATGATGAATTTAATAATTGTACCGGTAACTGTATTATAGTATTTTCGTCTCTAGTGTATCTTTAATTTTTTCAATCCTTAGTAGTAGCGTTTATGAGATGAAAAAATATTTTTTTTTGTAAATTAATTTAAAAGCCTTTAAATATTCTAACAAGCCCATCAATTCAATAAGTTATTTCTTCATCACACATCAAATATGTGTACTTGCGATAATCGACTTTTAATGCTTTGCACTTGGATTGTTCTCGTTAGACAAATAAAACTTTCTCAATTTATGTTATTCTTGTTGAAACCAATAGAACTAAAAGAAAAGAAATTGTTACTTTTCTATATTAGAAGTGCAAATTGTATTCCCATAGCTAATTTACATATTCATATTGTTAGTAAAATTACTTATTGTGAGGCCAATGTTTATAAAATTACCAATATTGTGTATCATGATTGGATTCGTGATGTTTACTCTCATGTATGTATATAAATGTTGCTTTATATTATGCTTTATTGAATATACTTGATTGACAATATTTGACATCAGAAAATTATACTAGGTTGGTGTATCCTTAACCAGTATCTGAAACTTATAGGTTAGATAGAGCAAAGTTGCTTTGGTTCGTTAGAAAACTGTGAATGCCACAAATAGCTTGTAGTTTATAGATTCAAAAGTACATGTGCCTTAGTGTTAGAATAGTGCTTCTCTAAATCCTCAAACATCCTTATTTTTCCCAACTACACCTAACTAAAACTCCTTATTTCTTTTTGGTTGTTTTCATTAGATTATTTGTAGTCGAAATCCTTATGACTTAATTTTCTCACAGGAAATGGAGGAAAAGTGCTTCAGGCTTCTTTCAGCATCGTATCACTTCAGTGAATCTTATGTCAACAAAATGTCATAGATCATCATTGCGATACTAGGATATTATCTTTGCCTTTGTTATGTTAACGAGGATAATCTTTTTGAGGTTTGGGTGATTAAAGAATATGGTGTGAAGGAATCGTGGATAAAAGACTTCAGCATTCCATTCATTTCTATTCTAGTTTGAACGTGGAACATTTGAATCGCCCCACAAAATTTCTGGAAAATGGGGATTTGTGGCTTGTTTCTTCAATTCATTAGTTTCATTTTGTCCTCGAGCAGGTACTTTTAGAGATTTTAAGGTCTGGAATCCTAGGGAAATAAATTTATTGTGCTCTCTTGTCCCATAGGCATGCCTTGGAGCGAATCTTGGAGTGAAAAATTTTGGAAGGGCAAGGCCAATGAATATAGCAGTGTTCTAATGTTGTTCATTCATTGTTGGGATTATTGTCCTAAGAATATCTATGGCAATAAGCTTTAGTCATTTACAGATGATGAATTTTGTTATAGCTAAATTTCACACTTGTTCTTAATTGCTTCCATCTGTTATTTCAAATTTATATCATGGTAATAGCTAACATAGCCGTTGGAGTTGTTTGTAAACTTGAGCATAGACTGGCAATTTAATTTAGTGAAAAAAGAAGACATGGTTGAAATGTTTGAGTTAAAAAATAAAGGAATAATACATCACATAGAATGTTGACCATGTCTATTCAAAAAGGATATAGAAAAGACAAATGTATTATGGTATTTTCTATATTCTAATGAATCTTGTTTGTGATATTATTACTCGATTTCTCAGAATATGTAAACCAAATCCAGGGTCCACTGTGTACTAATAAGGAGAAAGGGGAAGCATAATCCTCAATATAATTTGCTTGAACATTTGAATGACTACCTGTTTCCTGTATCCTTTTAATTAATGTAATTAGTTTGTCTATGGCATAGTCATACTATTTACTTGATAAATAATCAATGTTTTCGTAAGTGTCTGGATCCCAATCTAGTATGGAAACGTCAATTAATGACTCACGATTCACCAAAATTGAAACTTTTTCTCAATTAAAGCACTTTCTGAACTCGTACGATGCACGGAAATATTTTTTTTGTGGTTATGAACAATGACGTATTGTACACGTCCAAATATTAATATAAGTTCTTTAAACAGTGTGGAATAATGATACTTATAAAATTGTAAAATATTTAGAAACCGAAATGAATTGAAAACAAAGAATGTTTGATCACATAAATAGTAATTGCGAGTTGGCTTTGGCAAACATATTTAAAAGATGTAGATTTAACAATTTAATTTAAACAAATCATGAAAATGAGAATGATGCAAACCTAATTTAATTATTAGACCTGTAACTGTATTATAGTATTTCATCACTAGCATATCTTTAATTTTATCAATCCTTTGAAGTAGCGTTTATGAGATAAAAAAATCTTTTATTTGGTAAATTAATTTAAAAGCCTTTAAATATTCTAACAAGCCCATCAATTCAATTTATTTTTTCATCACAAATCAAATATGTAAACTTGAGATAACTGACTTTTAATGCTTTGCACTTGTAGTGTTCTCGTCAGAGAAATAATACTTTCTCAAATTATGTTTTTCTTGATGAAACCAAGAGAACTAAAAGGCAAGAGACTGTTACTTTTCTATAGTAGAAATGAAAATTGTAATCCCATAGCTAATTTATGTATTCATATTGTTAAGTAAAATTACTTTTTGTGAGGCCAATGTTTCTAAAATTACCAATATTGTGTATCATGATTCGATTCGTGATGTTTACTTTCATGTACGTATATAAATGTTGCTTTATATTTTGCTTTATTAAATATACATCTTGATTGACAATATTTGACTTTAGAATATTATACTTTATTCATGTATCCTTAGCCAGTATCTAAAACATAAAGCTTAGATAGAGCAAAGTTGCTTTGGTTTGTCAGAAAACCGAGAATGCCAAAAATTGCATGTAGTTTATAGATTCAAAAGTACATGTGCCGTAAGAATAGTGCTTCTCCAAATCATCAAACATCCTTATTTTTCCCAACTACACCTAACTAAAACTCCTTATTTCTATTTGGTTGTTTTCATTAGATTATTTGTTGTCAAAAACCTTATGACTTAACTTTCTCACAGGACATGGAGGAAAAGCGCCTCAGGCTTCTTTCGGCACCGTATCACTTCACTGAATCGTATGTCAACAAAATCTCACAGATCATCATTCCGATACTACGATAATATCTTTGCCTTTGCTATATTAATGAGGATAATCTTTTTGAGGTTTGTGTCATGAAGGAATATGGTGTCAAGGAATCGTGGATAAAGGACTTCAGCATTGAAAGCCATTCATTTCTATTCTAGTTTGAACATAGAACATTTCAATCACCCTAATTTGTAAACAATGCAGATCTGTGGCTTGTTTCTTTAACTTCACTAGTTTTATTTTATCCCCGAGCAAGTACTTTTAGAGATTTTAAGGTCTTCGAATCCTAGGAAACTAAATCCATTGTGCACACATGTCCCATAGGCATGCCTTAGAGGGCAAAAATCTTGAAGTGAAAAATTTTGGAAGGGCAAGGCCAATAAATATAACAGTGTTCTAATGCTGTTCATTCATTGCTGGAGAAGTTAATAAACAGGAATATTGTCCTAAGAATATGTATGGCAATAAGCTTAAGTCATTTACAGTAGATGAATTTTGTTATAGCTAAATTTCACTCTTGTTCTTAATTGCTTGTATCTATTATTGCAGATTTATATCTTGGTAATAGCTAACAGAGCCGTTGGAGTTGCTTGTAAACTTGAGCATAGATTTGCAATTTAATTTAGTGAGAAAATAAAAGACATTCCTCGATGAAATGTTTGAGTTAAAAAATAAAGGAATAATACCTCCCACAAAATGTTAACCATGTCTATTCAAAAAGTATATAGATAAGATAAATGTATTATGATATTTTCTATATTCTTATGAATCTTGTTTGAGATATTATTACTCGATGTCTCAAAATATAAAAACCAAATTCGGGGTCCATTGTGTACTAATAAGGAGAAAGGGGAAGCTTCATCTTCAATATAATTTGCTTAAACATTTGAATGACTACATGTTTCCACTATCCTTTAAATTAATGTAATTAGTTTGTCTACGGCATAGTCGTACTATTTACTTGATAAATAATCGTTGTTTTCATAAGTGTCTAGATTCCAATCTGGTATGGAAACGTCAATTAATAACTCACGATTCACCGAAATTGAAGGTTTTACTCAATTAAAACACTTTGTGAACCCGTACAATGCACGAAATTTTTATTTTTGTGGTTATGAACAATGGCGTATTGTACACGTCCAAATATTACAATTTAAGCTCTTTAAACCGTGTGGAATAATGATACTCATAAAATTGTAAAATATTTGGAAACCGAAATGAATGATAACGGAGAATGTTAGATCACATAAATAGTATTTGGGAGTTGGTTGTATAAAACATATTTAAAAGATGTAGATTTAACAATTTAAATTAAAGAAATCATGAAAATGAGAATGATGAATTTAATAATTGTACCGGTAACTGTATTATAGTATTTCATCTCTAGGATATCTTTAATTTTTTCAATCCTTAGTAGTAGAGTTTATGAGATAAAAATTCTTTTGTTTTGTAAATTAATTTAAATGCCTTTAAATATTCTAACAAGCCCATCAATTCAATTTAATTCTTCACCACACATCAAATATGTGTACTTGAGATAATCGACATTTAATGCTTTGCACTTGGATTGTTCTCATTAGACAAATAAAACATTCTCAAATTAGGCTATTCTTGATGAAACCAAGAGAACTAAATGGAAAGAAATTGTTACTTTTAATTCTATATGAGAAGTGCAAATTGTAATCCCATAGATAATTAATGTATTCATAATGTTAAGTAAAATTACTTATTGTGAGGCCAATGTTTCTAAAATTACCAATATTGTGTATCTGATTGGATTCGTGATGTTTACTTTCATGTATGTCTATAAATGTTGCTTTATATTTTGCTTTATTGAATATACTTGATTGACAATATTTGACTTCAGAAAATTATACTTTGTTGATGTATCCTTAGCCAGTGTGTAAAACATAAAGCATAGATAGAGCAAAGTTGCTTTGGTTTGTTAGAAAACCAAGAATGCCACAAATTTCATGTAGTTTATAGATTCAAAAGTACATGTGCCGTAAGAATAGTGCTTCTCTAAACCATCAAACATCCTTATTTTGCCCAACTACACCTAACTAAAAATCCTTATTTCTATTTGGTTGTTTTCATTAGATTATTTGTAGTTGGAAACCATATGACTTAACTTTCACACAGGACATGGATGAAAAGCGCTTCGGGCTTCTTTCAGCACTGTATCACTTCATAGAATCGTATGTCGACAAAATCTCATAGATCGTCATTGCGATACTAGGATAATATCTTTGCCTTTGCTAGGGTTTTAGCAGTAGAAAATTCTTCTTTATTCTTTTATGCCACTTTATGCCTAAACCTTATCTTGTTAGAGGGAATTGAAGCCATGGTCAATTCTACAAAGTTGTGAGACTTCTTTTCCTTGAATTATTCACTTTTATCTCAAGTATGGATTATTTTTCTGCAATTAATTTTATTATTGTTCTTTTTGACTTGTTATTGCTGCAAAATATTAAGTTATTAGAATTAATCTACTGCTAGATTATTTTAACCGCGTGTTCTTAATTCAATCTGTGAAGCAACTGAATTGGATAAATACTGGATTAGTGTTATTGAATTTAGAAAATTAATCATCTAATTGGCATAACCGCATGTGTTTATGTTTAATTAGCCTAATTGTTGTTGTTGATTTTAATGCTTCTATGTTTCATTAATTGATCTTTGGCGCGTGTCTGGGTTAAATTAATAGTTAGGGCTAATTGGATCGCGTGTTGAAAATTAACCAACTTTAAAAAGAAATAAGAATCAACTTTGAATTGGTATTCGTTTCAGTTAATTCTTCAATTAGTGCTTGATATAAAAGTGAATAATCTTTTGTGTCAAGGATCAACTAATGAAATTGCCATGGTGGATTTGACCAAAACCAAGATCTTTCTTAATTGAATTCTCTTTATTATTTTCTTGTTTGAGCTTTAGTTTGATAAGCATTCAAAACCCCCTTTTCCATTTAGACAAGAATAAACACCATTCTCTGTGGGACGACCTGTACTCACCACTACTACATATTGAGAGTTGTTAATTTTGGGAGCCTACGACAGAATTGCAACTCAGCAGCATATTATTTGCACACCAAAATTTTGGCGCCGTTGCTGGGGAACGGTTTGAATTATTTTTTTGCTATTTATTTCAGTTTTTCTTTTATTATTATTCTTCCACTAATATTGTATATACCGGTGATGCGATCTGCTGGACAAGTTGAATTCCAATTTGATCCGAAAATACAGAGAACGCTGTGTAGATTGGGAAAAGAGATAAGAGAATGACAGTTAGGGGAAGAACAATTGTTTAACTATATCTTTGCAGGTGATCAGGAACAACAGGAAGAGACGAACATGGTGCAACAGACTTTGAGGGAATTAGCCGCGCCCACTCTGAACCAACAACCCTTATGCATTACATATCCAGAATTAGATGCTAATGCCACATTTGAATTAAAATCTGGACTAATCCATTTATTACCTTCTTTTCATGGATTGCCAGGTGAAGATCCGAACAAGCATCTTAAGGAGTTCCATGTGGTTTGCACAAGTATGAGACCCACCGGGGTGTCAGAGGAGCATGTCAAGTTGAAAGCATTCCCATTCTCACTCAAAGATGAAGCAAAGCATTGGTTATTCGATTTGCCTTCGGGTAGTATCACAACTTAGGAGCAGATGAATAGACTATTCTGCTGGCTAAATACTTTCCAGCTTCTTAAACTGCAAATATTCACAAAGAAATTTGTGGAATAAGGCAGTTCAATGAAAAATCCCTGTATGAGTATTGGGAGCACTTCAAGAAATTGTGTGCAAGCTGTCTGCATCATCAGATAAGTGACTCCTTGTTAATTCAATATTTTTATGAAGGGTTGTTGCCTAATGAAAGGAATATGGTCGACGCCGCAAGTGGAGGGGCGTTAGACAATTTGACCATAGACGCTGCTCGTGAGCTTATATCGAATATAGCCACGAATTCTCAAAAATTCGGGACACGACGCAATCAACCTCTCAAGCGTGTTAACAAGGTAAATGTTTCATCATTAGAACAACAAATGACAAGTTTGACTTCTTTTGTTCGACAGTTGGCTTCAGGTACCGCACCGACTCCACAACAACCCTGTGGTATCTGCTCAAATGATGGCACTCAACAGATTCGTGTCCCACATTACAAGATGAAGTTCAAGAGCACGTAAATGCAGAAAGCCGGAGGATCCCTACTCGAACACGTATAATCCTGGATGGAGGGATCATCCTGACTTGAGATACGGGAACCCAGCCCAAAATCAGCCTCAATAAAATTGGCAGAACTTCCAACCATATAGGCCGCCATTTGCTCAAAGACAACAAGCAAATCTAAATAATCAATCTGGTAAGTCTTTAGAGGAACGACTGGATATTTTAACTAAAAATATGATTCAATTCCAACAGGATACAAAGGCCAGTATTCAGCAGTTGCAACATCAAATGGGTCAAATGGCTACCGCAATTAGCAGGTTGGAAGCGTAGAGCTCCGGTAAGTTATCATCTCAAACTATCATCAACCCCAAGGAGAATGTGAGTGCAATTATGTTGAGGAGTGATAAAGAGGTTGATGTGCAGCGAAAATTAGTTCCTGAACATATTGAGGCTGAAAAGAAGAAGACCACAGTCAAAAAAGATGTTGGCCCAAGCGAGAAGAGAAGCAGCGGCAGTGAAGACAAAGGTGTTCCTGCTCCTATGTTCAGAATATAAGCCTGAACCCCCATTTCCTGAGGCATTGAAAGAGTTTTCAAAGGAGGATCCCGACAAAGAGTTGTATGATACATTTCGTAAGTCCGAGGTAAATATTCCTTTATTAGACACCATTAAACAAATACCTCGTTATGCTAAGTTTTTGAAGGAATTGTGTACCCACAAACGAAAGCAAAAGGAGAAGAAAGTTAGAAAGGTAGAGGTTGGGAGGAATGTATCATCTATTATTCAAAAATCCCTACCTGAAAAACGCAAGGACCCAGGTATGTTCTCTGTTCCTTGCAAGATAGGCAATACATATGTTGAAAAAGCCATGCTGGATTTAGGTGCATCTATTAATGTATTGCCATATTCTGTGTATGATGCATTGAAAATTGGACCATTGAATAAAATTGGTGTAGTAATTTAGTTGGTTGATAGATCTTTGGCCTATCCTAAGGGAATCGTAGGGGATATCTTAGTTCAAGTGGGAAGTCTAGTTTTTTCTTGCTTGGATTTTTATGTGTTAGAAATGGAACAAGGTGATTCCAATGCTCCTATTGTGTTAGGAAGACCATTTCTAGCTACTTCCCATACAAAGATAGATGATCTTAAAGGCACTCTTAGTATGGAATTTGGAGATAAAAGTGTTAACTTTAGCATTTATGATGGCGTTGAACCATCTGACCATACTAAACTTGTTTCTGTAATCTATGTGTGTAAGCCTCCAATACAAGAAATTCATGAACATATCAATAATCAGGAGGTGGACACGAACCGTAAGGAACATCTCAAGGAAAAGAATAAGGACTTGTTGCAACAAACAAGTAATGGAGGTCCTAATGCTTTACCGTTGTCTAACGAGAAATTGAAGTTAAGCTTTACCGTTGTCTAACGAGAAATTGAAGTTATCTGTTGTGCAGGGAACAATTCCAGATTATAATCGCCTTCCTGCTCACCTTAAGTACATATTTTTGAAGGATAAGGAGAGAGTGATAATTTCAAGTCAACTTAGCAAAATGTCGCAAGAAGAGCAACTTGTTCGAATCCTACAAGAACAAAGGAGATTGAATCCATCATTTGTGAAAATAGTGAAGCGGAAGATTCTTGGACTCCTCCACATGGGAGTTACTTGATTGATTGGTGAAAGAACATCAAGTTGAGCCAATGACAGTAAACAAAGGTTCTGCATGGGAGGAAACTCATGTCCATTTCAATTTTATTCTGCTATTTAATTTTTGCAACTTTATTTTTCCTTATTTTCATTTTAAAGGACATCATATTTTAATTTCGTAGTTAATTGGGAATCGATTGCATTAAGAGGCTAAAATGATAAATTAGATCTTTGAGGGGTTCATGTGTTATGAGGGTGATTTAGGAATGTTTTGTGCTTGAAAAAAAAATGTAATGTTCATTTTGCCTTCAGAGTACATGTGCGCTAAATTCTCAACGCATGTGCGCTGAGACCCCTTACAATTCGTCTTCTGCCATGTGTGCGCTAAAACCCCAGCGCATGTGCGCAGGGTTGAGAATTAGCACACAGATTCACTGTCTCATGCGCACTGAGGAAGCAGCGCACGTGCACGCGACTGGAATAAAGGAACTTAACCGTTCCAAATTTCATTATTTCTTCACATTCCTCTTCTCTTTCAACTTTCTCTCAAACCCTCAAATCCCCCACTTCAAGTTTTCCAAAACTCACCCCAATTCCATCAATTTTACACCCAAATTTCTTCTTCTTTAAGGGAAAATCAAATCAAGGTATGAATTTCGCTCTCTTTTTACAATTTTTTCCTTATGGGTTTCAATTAATTTTCAAGAATATGTTGAGTCTTTTTATGCTTCTTTTTATGCTTTGATTGATGAAATCTCATGTGGATTGAATTTCAAACGTAAATTTGGTATGATTATTGTATGGATTATTGATTGAGTATGGATTGCATGTTCATTATATACCCAAAAAGTTCCTCTTTCTTTATGCATACCATGTGTTCGATAAAATGTCTCAATGAATAAAAATGTTCAAACACAAGGCATTGATGCACGAATTTAATTCCTAGGCCATTGATTATGCCATGTGAATTCTTTCTAATTAGTTTTCATGCATAGGAATGTTCATGCATTGTATATAAGCCTTAGTTTTAGGCATCATTTTGCTTGGATTTTCATGTATAATCTAAGGCTTATGATTTGGGAGAATGGCCTTTTATTTAAGTGTGGGTGTTGTAATTGTTTGTATGGGAGTCATGATGCAAGTTTAAGTTTTATAGGAATGGGAATAACAGCACAGAAAATAGCCACAGGCAAGGGTACCGGAGGATCCTCATCATCCGGGGCTCCACAACCAAGAATTGGTGGCGGGTTACGGTTTTTAACTGCAGCAGCCAAGTAGAAATATGACAATGATATCTCAAAATGGGTTGCAATTAAGGAAAGGGGCATACAAGTGCCATTGGCAGGGGTGCCAGAAATCAAGCTAGCCATTCGCAATCGTGGATGGGAACTTTTCACTTCCACTCCCATAGATGCCATCCTTCCGGTGGAATATATGATTTTATTCTAATTTTGATCATTATAGCTCCACTAGGATGTATGTACAGGGAAAAGAAGTGAATGTTTCTGTCAATGAAATCAATAGAGTTTTGAAGGTCACTTGTGTTTATAACAATGAATGGCCCGGCACTCATAATGCCAACGAGCTTCAACAGATCACAAGCATTCTTTGTGACAAAGACATGGACTGGACTTTTATGGCAGATGACATGACGGCTCGGCATTTCCATGCAAATAAACTTAAGCCAGCATGGTTTTTCTAGTTTAAATTCCTTTATGGCCGCCTCTCACCTATGTCACTATGGAACGGGCCAAATTGCTATATTGTATTGCTACTATGAAAGCCATAGATGTCTGTCAGCTCATACGTCAACAAATTTGCTACTGTGCTACTAGTAGGCAACCGGGATTATGGTTTCGCCATATGATTACGACTCTATGTTTGGAAAGTGGTGTGGTGATTGAGCCATCTGAAGAAAATTTGAGGCCAGGCACATAAGAGAGATGATTGCAATGGAGGGTATATGAGCTCCGGTTAAACGCACTCGATCTCAAGCTTCTACATCACATGTGGAGGAAGTTGAGGATTTAGATGATGAACCGCTACCCGTTTCGCAGCAATCGCAGGAGGAGCTTCTACATCAAATCTTGGCAGAGCAACAGTGGATAGGCCAACGTTTTGATTCATTTATGCAACATCAGTTTACGTGGCAGCAGACCATGGAGGCTCATCAGATGGCCAGAGAGTGGGGAGAGGACCCTTCTACATTTCCTCCCTTTCCTCATTTTCCACAAGATTTGGGGTCCCATGCTCCTTGAGTTTTTCTGCCCTATGTGTTGGGCCGTTTTCTTTGTGTGATATTTATCGTAATTGATTTCCTAGACAATATTAGTCATTTTCATTAGTTAGGTTTCATTTTAGTTAGTTTATTTCATATTGCTTAGGTTTATTTTCGTAATCGTGCGTTTCGTTTATTTTTGTTGTGTAATCCCTTAAGGGAGTCCTAAGTTTTTTAGGATTCTTGTAGGATTATTTTCTACAATATTCTTGGTTTTCTTATTGTCCCAAGGAAATTATTTATTTGTCATGTTTAGTTTTGTTTAGTGTTAATCCAGCTTTCTTTCGTGACAAGGGGATATTTATAGCGGATACTGCTCCAAACGCGGATTAAACCCAGAGAAGCTTTTCTTTTCCCATTTTATGCTTTTATTTTTGCATTGAGGACAATAATTCTTTTTAAATGTGGGTTGGGAGTTATTTGGATTTTATTTTTTTTAAAGTTGGTTGATGTATTTTGATCGATTTTGCTGCAATATTTTAATTTTTCCTTTGATCTGAGAGTTCGTCGAAATTTTTGACAATTTTTGTGGATTATTTGATCATTTTTAGAAATTTTCAAAAAAAATTTCTTAACGTATTTTTCCATTTTTCTGCATAATAAATCATTAATTGGACCATGCATGAATGAGTAGTCAGTGTTAATATTTTCCATTCATGATTTTCAAGATTTTTTAGATGTTGCACTAAGCCATACTTTAATTTTTGATTTGGGATATTTAGAGAAATTTATGTAGACTCAATTATGTTGCATCCCAAAAACTCATTTTATTACATTTTCGAAGCTATTTCTTAGACGATCCGATTTAATTTAAAAATGAGGGCAGTGCTTTTTCATTTGTTGAGCCTTTCTAGCCAACCAATTTAACAATTTATTTCTATGTACCCTACTTGAGCCTTATTCTTGTGAAGAGAAATATCATTCACCTTCTTTCACATAAACTCAATTTATCTACCCTTATTGAGCTTAAGTGTTCTTTTCATTGTTTTATCCTAAGTTTTCCCTTTAAGAGCTTATTGGTGCACATTATTTGTTAAGGGGATATAAGGGTGAGTGATGTACATTTTTGTTGCGAAATAGGATGTTGGAAAAAATTGTTGGAGAAAAAAATGAATATGGAAGCTTTTGTATATTCAGGTAGTGCCCATCACTGGTACCTGCATGTTTTTGATATTTACAGGTAGTGCCTATCACTGGTACCTGTATTTGCAGGTAGTGCCTATCACTGGTACCTGCGCGTTTATATGTTGCGGGTAGTGCCTACCACCGGTACCCGTACTGTGGGTGGACATAGAAAAATAAAATGAAGATG
Organism: Cinchona pubescens; assembly: GCA_025175665.1. Taxonomy (NCBI): domain Eukaryota; kingdom Viridiplantae; phylum Streptophyta; class Magnoliopsida; order Gentianales; family Rubiaceae; genus Cinchona; species Cinchona pubescens. The sequence goes on along the minus strand of JANKKI010000098.1, from coordinate 1,176,950 downwards.
TGATGTATATATGTCCGAGGGAGGTTGGCATGTTTAGTTTTTCGGAATTCTTCACGGGTGTTTGTTACTCAAGTGTGGGGTTGTGGATGTTTGATATTCCGCATGTAAAGAGAAGTTTTATTTTAATGTATGACCATCATTATTATAAAGCTCTTGTTCTTATTTGCTATATCCTCTCCCTTCTTTGGCTAACAAATATCCTAACCTATAGTTCGAACTGAAAGTCCTACCTAAATTTAAATTGAATCGGTTGTCTAGATTGGTGGATGGGTGTAAGAAGAGTGAACTAGGGGTGTTAGAAAAATTTTGAGGGTCTTCATAATTTAATCTAGATATTTTCAAATCTTAAGTTTTGAATGGCTACACACACATACACACGAAATTTTCATGTTTTGGTTTTTATTAGCATTTGAGCTCTTGGGTTCATAGACTACTCTGATTGTTGGATTGATTGTTGATTATTTATGTGGATATTTGAAGAAATATGTTGAGTAGAATGTGTTGAGCTTGAATGTTTTAATTTTATGTTTGATCGAGGACGATCAAAGGCTAAGTATGGGGCAATTTGATGAGTTCTTAATTGTGCTATATTTTATGTGTCATTTACCACGATTTTATGTGTTGTAACCAAGATTTGAGTTATTATTGAGTTTAATTTGATTATTCTAAGTTTTTGTAGGGTGAAAGTGAGAATGGGCTGAAAAAGATGGGACAAGATGAAAGAAAATGCTTAGTACGGGACATGCACGAGTATGAAGCCATTTTAGACACTAGTTTGTATTTTAAGCATAACTTTTGATCCCAAGCTCTGATTGAGATGATTTAAAATGAATTGAAAACATAAGGGATAGAGATACAACCTTTTTGTTTTAAAATTTTTCAAATCTAGGTACTCAAGAATCAAGGTGAAAATCAAAGCCGAAGGTGGAGCACAGTTGAGGAAGCCAGCACAAATGCGCTGGAGCTGTGCAGCTCATGTTCGCTGCATGCAGAAGCAGATTTCTAGAAGTGGTTCGCAAGCACATGCGTGCTAAGGTCCCTACGCATGTGCGTGGAGGATGCAATAGGCCAGGACCTCATTGCCTCGAATGCACATGCGTGCAAAGACCCCAACTCATGTGCGCGGAGGGCAGCAGGGTGGCATAAAGTTGAGTTTTTGACAGATTCTTCACCCGGTTGGACTCTTTTTCACCCAATTTCACATTCTTATCTGTAGGCATTAATTGTAACCCTAAATACTCAATATAAATTCCCAAGTAGGGTGAGAAAAAAGATCGACACTTTTATTTTCTTTTGGCTAGGGTTTTTAGCAGTAGAAAATTCTTCTTTATTCTTTTATGCCACTTTGTGCCTAAACCCTTTTCTTAGTAGAGGGAATTGAAGCCATGGTCAATTCTACACAACAAAGTTGTGAGACTTCTTAAGCTTGAATTATTCACTTCTATCTAAAGTATTGATTATTTTTCTGCAATTAATTTTATGATTGTTCTTTTTAACTTGTTATTGCTGCAAACTATTAAGTTATTAGAATTAATCTACTGCTAGATTGTTTTAATTGCGTGTGCTTAATTCAATCTGTGAAGCAACTGAATTGGATAATTACTAGATTAGTGTTATTGAATTTAGGGGAATTAATCACCTAATTGTCATAACCGCGTGTGTTTATGTTTAATTAGCCTAATTGTTGTTGTTGATTTTAATGCTTCTATTAATTGATCTTTGGCGCGTGTTTGGGTTAAATAAATAGTTAAGGATAATTGAATAGCGTGTTGAAAATTAACCAACTGTAGAAAGAAATAATAATCAACTTTGAATTGGTATTCTTTTCGGTAAATTCTTCGATTAGTGCTTGATATAAAAGTAAATTATCTTTTGTGTCAAGGATCGACTAGTGAAATTGCCATTAAATGGTGGATTTGACCAAAACCAAGATCTTTCTTAATTGAATTCTCTTTATTATTTTCTTGTTTTAGCTTTAGTTTGAAAGCATTCAAAACTCCATTTTCCATTTAGCACAAGAATAAACACCATTCTCTGTGGGACGACCTGTACTCACCACTGCTACATACTGAGAGTGGTTAATTTTGGGAGCCAACGACAGCATTGCAACTCAACAGCATATTATTTGCACACTAGACTTTGAATCCTAGGAAACTAAATTCATTGTGCACACATGTCCCATAGGCATGCCTTCGGCGGCAAAAATCTTGGAGTGAAAAACTTTGGAAGGGCAAGGCCAATAAATATAACAGTGTTCTAATGTTGTTCATTCATTGCGGGAGAAGTCAATAAACGGGAATATTGTCCTAAGAATATCTATGGCAATAAGCTTAAGTCATTTACAGTAGTTGAATTTTGTTATACCTAAATTTCACGCTTGTTCTTAATTGCATCCATCTATTATTGCAGATTTATATCACACTTGGTAATAGCTAACAGAACCGTTGGAGTTGTTTGTAAACTACAGCATAGATTGGCAATTTAATTTCGTGGAAAAATAAATGACATCGATGAAATGTTTGAGTTAAAAAATAAAGGAATAATTACTCTTAGAGAATGTTGACCATGTCTATTCCAAAAGGATATAGATAAGATAAATTTATTATGATATTTTCTATATTCTTAGGAATCTTGTTTGTGATATTATTACTCGACGTCACAGAATATATAAACCAAATCCAGGGTGCATTGTGTACTAAAAAGGAGAAAGGGGAAGCTTAATCTTCAATATAATTTGCTTAAACATTTGAATGACTACATGTTTCCACTATCCTTTTAATTAAGGTAATTAGTTTGTCTACGGCATAGTCATACTATTTACTCGGTAAATAATGAATATTTTCAGACGTGTCTAGATTCCAAGCCAGTATGGAAACGTCAAATAATAACTCACGATTCACAAAAATTGAAGCTTTTACTCAATTAAAACACTCTATGTACTCGTAAATGCATGAAAATATTATTTTTGTGGTTTTGAACAATGACGTATTGTACACGTCTAAATATTAATATAAGTTCTTTAAACCTTGTAGAATAATGATATTCATAAAATTATAAAATATCTGGAAACCTAAATGAATTTATAACAAAGATTGTTAGATCACATAAATAGTAATTGGGAGTTGGTTGTCGCAAACATATTTAAAAGATGTGGATTTAATAATTTAAATTAAACAAATCATGAAAATGAGAATGATGAATTTAATAATTGTACCTGTACCTGTATTATTGTATTTCATCTCTAGCATATCTTCAATTTTTTCAATCCTTAGTAGTAGTGTTTATGAGATAAAAAAATCTTTTATTTTGTAAATTAATTCAAAAGCCTTTAAATATTCAAACAATCCCATCAATACAATTTATTTCTTCACCACACATCAAATATGTGTACTTGAGATAATCGACTTTTAATGCTTCGTACTTGGATTGGAGTTCTCGTTAGACAAATAAAACATTCTCAAATTACGCTATTCTTCATGAAACCAAGAGAACTAAGGAAAGAAATTGTTAGTTTTCTATATTAGAGGTGAAATTGTAATCCCATAGCTAATTTATGTATTCATAATGTTAAGTAAAATTACTTATTGTGAGGCCAATGTTTCTAAAATTACCAATATTGTGTATTGTGATTGGATTCGTGATGTTTACTTTCATGTATGTCTATAAATCTTTCTTTATGTTTTTCTTTATTGAATATACATGATTGACAATATTTGACTTCAGAAAATTATACTTTGTTGACGTATCCTTAGCCAGTATCTATAACACAAAGCTTAGATTGAGAAAAGTTGCTTTGGTTTGTTAGAAAACCGAGAATGCCACAAATGGCATGCAGTTTATAGATTCAAAAGTACATGTGCCGTTAGAATAGTGCTTCTCTAAATCATCAAACATCCTTATTTTACCCAACTACACCTAACTAAAGAATGGTTCTTCTATGTAAAGGTTTCCTTAGATTATTTGAAGTGGAAAACCTCGTGACTTAACTTTCTCAGAGGACATGGAGGAAAAGCGCTTCAGGCATCTTTCAGCACCGCATCACTTCACCGAATCGTATGTTAACAAAATCTCATAGACCATCATTGCAATACTAGGACAATATCTTTGGCTTTGCTATGTAAATGAGGATAATCTTTTTCATGTTTGGGTGATGAAAGAATATGGTGTGAAGGAATCGTGGATAAAAGACTTCAGCATTGCCATTCATTTCTATTCTAGTTTGAACGTGGAACGTTTCCATCACCCTATAAAATTTCTAGACAATGGGGATCTATGGCTTGTTTCTTGAAATTCACTAGTTTCATTTTGTCCCCGAGCAGGTACTTTTAGAGATTTTAAGGTCTTCGAATCCTGGGAAACTAAATTCATTGTGCACACATGTCCCATAGGCATGCCTTGGAGGGCAAAATTCTTGAAGTGTAAAATTTTGGAAGGGCAAGGCCAATAAATATAACAGTGTTCTAATGTTGTTCATTCATTGCTAGAGAAGTCAATAAACGGCAATATTGTCCTAAGAATATCTATGGCAAGAAGCATAAGTCATTTACAGTCGATGCATTTTGTTATAGCTAAATTTCTCACTTGTTCTTAATTGCATCCATCTATTATTGGAGATTTATATCTTGGTGATAGCTAATAGAGCCGTTGGAGTTGTTCGTAAACTTCAGCATAGATTGGCAATTTAATTTGGTGAAAAAATAAAAGACATCGATGAAATGTCTGAGTTAAAAAATAAAAGAATAATGCCTCTCAGAGTATGTTGACATGTCTATTCAAAAAGGATATAGATAAGATAAATGTCATATGATATTTTCTATATTCTTTTGAATCTTGTTTGTGATATTGTTAGTGGATATCTCAGAATATATAAACCAAATCCAGGTTGCATTGTGTACTAATAAGGAGAAAGGGGAAGCTTAATCCTTAATATAATTTGTTTAAACATTTGAATGAGACTACATGTTTCCACTATCCTTTTAATTAATGTAAATAGTTTGTCTACGGCACAGTCATACTATTTACCTGATAAATAATGAATGTTTTCAGAAGTGTCTAGATTCCAATCTAGTACGGAAACGTCAATTAACAACTCACGATTCAGCAAAATTGAAGCTTTTACTCAATTAAAACACTTTGTGAACTCGTACAATGCACGAAAATATTATTTTTGTGGTTATGAACAATGACGTATTGTACACCTCTAAATATTAATATAAGTTGTTTAAACCTTGCGGAATAATGATACTCATAAAATTGTAAAATATTTGGAAACCTAAATGAATTGATAACAAAGAATTTTTAAGATCACATAAATAGTAATTCGGAGTTGGTTGTCGCAAACATATTTAAAACATGTAGATTTAACAATTTAAATTAAACAAATTATGAAAATGAGAATGATGAATTTAATAATTGTACCTGTAACTGTATTATATTATTTTATCTCTAGCATATCTTTAACGCTTTTTTCAATCCTTAGTAGTAGCGTTTATGAGATAAAAAAATCTTTTACTTTGTAAATTAATTTAAAAGCCTTTAAATATTCTAACTAGCCCATCAATTCAATTTATTTCTTCACCACACATCAAATATGTGTACTTGAGATAATCGGCTTTTAATGCTTTGCACTTGGATTGTTCTTGTTAGACAAATAAAACATTCTCAAATTATGCTACTCTTGAGGAAACCAAGAGAACTATAAGGAAAGAAATTGTTGCTTTACTAAAAGTGCAAATTGTAATCCCATAGCTAATTTATGTATTCATAATGTTAAGTAAAAGATTTAATTTGTGTATCATGACTAGATTCGTGATGTTTACTTTCATGTATGTCTATAAATGTTGCTTTATATTTTGCTTTATTGAATATACTTGATTGACAATATTTGACTTCAGAAAATTATAATTTGTTGATGTATCCTTATCCATTAACTAGAACATAAAGCGTAGATAGTGCAAAGTAGCTTCATATGGTTTGTTAGAAAACCGGGAATGCCACAAATTGCATGTAGTTTATAGATTCCAAAGAACATGTGCGTAAGAATAGTGCTTCACTAAATCATCAAACATCCTTATTTTGCCCAACAACATGTAACTAAAACTCCTTATTTCTATTTGGTTCTTTTCATTAGATTATTTGTAGTCGAAAACCTTATGACTTAACTTTCTCAGAGGACGTGGAGGAAAAGCACTTCAGGCTTCTTTCAGCACCGTATAACTTCACCGAATCATATGTCAACAAAATCTCATAGACCATCATTGCGATACTAGAATAATATCTTTGGCTTTGCTATGTTAATGAGGATAATCTTTTTCATGTTTGGGTGATGAAAGAATATGGCGTCAAGGAATCGTGGATAAAAGACTTCAGCATTGCCATTCATTTCTATTCTAGTTTGAACGTGGAATGTTGCAATCACCCTATAAAATTTCTAAACAATGGGGATCTATGGCTTGTTTCTTGAAATTCACTTAGTTTCATTTTGTCCCCGAGCATGTACTTTTAGAGATTTTAAGGTCTTTGAATCCTGGGAAACTAAATTCGTTGTGCACACATGTCCCATAGGCATGCCTTGGAGGGCAAAAATCTTGATGTGAAAAATTTTGGAAGGGCAAGGCCAATGAATATAGCAGTGTTCTAAAGTTGTTAATTCATTGCTGGAGAAGTCAAAAAATAGGGAATATTGTCCTAGGAATATCTATGGCAATAAGCTTAAGTCATTTACAGTAGATGAATTTTGTTATAGCTAAATTTCACACTTGTTCTTAATTGCATCCCTCTATTATTGCAGATTTATATCTTGGTAATAGCTAACAGAGCCGTTGGAATTGTTTGTAAACTTGAGCATAGATTGGCAATTTAATTTAGTGAAAAAATAAAAGACATCGATGAAATGTCTGAGTTAAAAAATAAAGGAATATTACCTCTTAAAGAATGTTGACCATCTCCATTCAAAAAGGATATAGATAACATAAATGTTGGCTATCATTATGACATTTTCTATATTCTTAGGAATCTTGTTTGTGATATTGTTGCTCGATTTCTCTGAATATATAAACCAAATCCTGGTTCCATTGTGTACTAATATGGAGGAAGGGGAAGCTTAATCCTCAATATAATTTGCTTAAACATTTGAATGACTACATGTTTCCACTATCCTTTTAATTAATGTAATGAGTTGTCTGCGTCATAGTCATACTATTTACTTGATAAATAATGAATGTTTCTAGAAGTGTCTAGATTCCAATCTAGTATGGAAACATCAATTTATAACTCACGATTCACCAAAATTGAAGCTTTTACTCAATTAAAACAATTTGCGAATTCGTACAATGCACGAAAATATTATTTTTTGGTTATGAACAATGACGTATTGTATACCTCTAATTATTAATATAAGTTCTATAATCCATGCGGAATAATGATACTCATAAAATTGCAAAATATTTGGAAACCTAAATGATTTGATAACAAAGAATATTTGATCACTATAAATAGTAATTGGGAATTGGTTGTAACAAACATATTTAAAAGATGTAGATTTTACAATTTAAACTAAAGAAATCATGAAAATGAGAATGATGAATTTAATAATTGTAACCAGCCTTTTAAATTAAAGAAATCATGTAATGAAAACGACAATTAATTTTAAAGCCTTTTAATATTCTAACCAGCCCATCAATTCAATTTATTTCGTCACCGCACATCAAATACGTGTACTTGAGATAATCGACTTTTAATGCTTTGCACTTGGATTGTTCTCGTTAGACATATAAAACATTCTCAAATTATGCCATTCTTGATGAAACCAAGAGAACTAAAAGGAAAGAAATTGTTACTTTTCTATATTAGAAATGCAAATTGTAATAGATGTGCTAATTTATGTATTCATAATGTTAAGTAAACTTACTTATTGTGAGGCCAATGTTTCTAAATTTACCAATATTGTGTATCGTGATTGGATTCGTGAAGTTTACTTTCATGTATGTAAGTATAAATGTTGCTTTATATTTTGCTTTATTGAATATACTTGATTGACAAAATTGGACTCCAGAAAATAATACTTTGTTGATGTTTCCTTAGCCATTATCTAAAACATAAAGCTTAGATAGGGTAAAGTTGCTTTGGTTTGTTAGAAAACCGAGAACGCCACAAATTGTTTGTAGTTTATAGATTCAAAAGTACATGTGCCGTTAGAATAGTGCTTCTCTAAATCATCAAACATCCTTATTTTGCCCAACTACACCTAACTAAAACTCCTTATTTCAATTCGGTTGTTTTCCTTAGATTATTTGTAGTCGAAAAACTTATGACATAACTTTCTCACAAGACATGGAGGAAGAGCACTTCAGGCTTCTTTCAGCACCGTGTCGCTACACCGAATCGTATGTCATCAAAATCTCATAGATGATCATTGCGATACTAGGATAATATCTTTGCCTTGGCTATGTTAATGAGGATAATCTTTTTGAAGTTTGGGCGATGAAAGAAGCTTCTATGGTGACAAGGAATCGTGGATAAAAGACTTCATCATTGCCATTCACTTCTACTCGAGTTTGAACGTGGAACTCTTAATTAACCTCTAGAATTTCTATAAGAGACAGTTCTCTTATCCACATTAAGAGTGGTAAATTCAGCTGATAATGACTTACGCTTCTCTAGGCAGGTACTTTTATAGATTTTAAGGTCTTGAATCCTAGGAAACTAAATCTATTGTGCACACACGTCCCGTAGGCATGCCCTGGAGGGCAAAAATCTTGAAGGGAAAAATTTTGGAAGGGCAAGGCCAATAAATATTACCGTGTTCTAATGCTCTTCATTCATTGCTGTAAAAGTCTATAAATGGGAATATTGTCCTAAGAATATACATGGCAATAAGCGTAAATCATTTACAGTAGATGAATTTTGTTATAGCCAAATTTCACACCTGTTCTTAATTGCATCCATCTATTGTTGCAGATTTATATCTTGGTAACAGCTAATAGAACCGTTGGAGTTGTTTGTAAACTTATTGTGCATAGATTGGCAATTTAATTTAGTGAAAAAATAAAAGACATCGATGAAATGTCTGAGTTAAAAAATAAAGGAATATTGCCTCTCAAAGAATGTTGACCATCTCCATTCAAAAAGGATATAGATAAGATAAATGTATTATGACATTTTCTATATTCTTAGGAATCTTGTTTGTGATATTGTTGCTTGATTTCTCTGAATATATAAACCAAATCCAAGTTCCATTGTGTACTAACAAGGAGAAAGGGAAAGCTTAACCTTCAATATAATTTGCTTAGACATTTGAATAACTACATGTTTCGACTAGTCTTTTAATTAATGTAAATAGTTTGTCTGTAGCATAGTCATACTATTTACTCGATAAATAATGAATATTTTCACAAGTGTCTAGATTCCAATCTAGTATGGAAATGTCAATTAATAACTCACGATTTTCCAAAATTGAAGCTTTTACTCAATTAAAACACGTTGTGAACTCGTACAATGCACGAAAATATTATTAGACTTTGTGGTTATGAACAATGACATATTGTACACCTCAAATTATTAATATAAGTTCTTTAAACCTTGCGGAATATTGATACTCGTAAAATTGCAAAATATTTGGAAACCTAAATGAATTGATAACAAAGAATGTTAGAGCACATATATAGTAATTGCGAGTTGGTTGTAGCAAACATATTTAAAAGATGTAGATTTTACAATTTAAATTAAAGAAATCATGAAAATGAGAATGATGAATTTATTAATTGTACCTGTAACTGTATTATATTATTGTATCTCTAGCATATCTTTAATTTTTTCAATCCTTAGTAGTAGCGTTTATGAGATAAAAAATCTTTTATTTTTTAAATTAATTTTAAAGCCTTTTAATATTCTAACCAGCCCATCAATTCAATTTATTTCGTCACCGTACATCAAATACGTGTACTTGAGATAATCGACTTTTAATGCTTTGCACTTGGATTGTTCTCGTTAGACATATAAAATATTCTCAAATTATAGCCCATTCTTGATGAAACCAAGAGAACTAAAAGGAAAGAAATTGTTACTTTTCTATACTAGAAATGCAAATTGTAATCCCATAGCTAATTTATGTATTCATAATGTTAAGTAAACTTACTTATTGTGAGGCCAATGTTTCTAAAATTACCAATATTGTGTATCGTGATTTGAGTCGTGATGTTTACTTTCACGTATGTATATAAATGTTGCTTTATATTTTGCTTTATTGAATATACTTGATTGACAATATTTGACTTCAGAAAGTAATACTTTGTTGATGTATCCTAAGCCAGTATCTAAAACGTAAAGCTTAGATAGGGCAAAGTTGCTTCGGTTTGTCAGAAAACAGAGAACGCCACAAATTGCTTGTAGTTTATAGATTCAAAAGTACATGTGCCGTTAGAATAGTGCTTCTCTAAATCATCAAACATCCTTATTTTGCCCAACTACACCTAACTAAAACTCCTTATTTCTATTTGGTTGTTTTCGTTAGATTATTTGTAGTCGAGAAAAACTTATGACTTAACTTTCTTACAGGACATGGAGGAAAAGTGCTTCAAGCTTCTTTCAGCACCGTGTCGCTACACCGAATCGTATGTCATCAAAATCTCATAGATGATCATTGTGATACTAGGATAATATCTTTGCCTTGGCTATGTTAATGAGGAAAATCTTTTTGAAGTTTGGGCGATGAAAGAATATGGTGTCAAGGAATCGTGGATAAAAGACTTCAGCATTGCCATTCACTTCTACTCGAGTTTGAACGTGGAACGTTTGAATTAACCTATAAAATTTCTAAAGAATGGGGATCTGTGGCTTGTTTCTTGAAATTCACTAGTTTCATTTTGTCCCCGAGCAGGTACTTTTATAGATTTTAAGGTCTTCGAATCCTAGGAAACTAAATCTATTGTGCACACACGTCCCGTAGGCATGCCCTGGAGGGCAAAAATCTTGAAGGGAAAAATTTTGGAAGGGCAAGGCCAATAAATATTACCGTGTTCTAATGCTGTAATCTTCATTCATTGCTGTAAAAGTCTATAAACAGGAATATTGTCCTAAGAATATATATGGCAATAAGCGTAAGTCATTTATAGTAGATGAATTTTGTTATAGCCAAATTTCACACCTGTTCTTAATTGCATCCTTCTATTGTTGCAGATTTATATCTTGGTAACAGCTAATAGAACCGTTGGAGCTGTTTGTAAACTTGTGCATAGATTGGCAATTTAATTTAGTGAAAAAATAAAAGACATCGATAAAATGTCTGAGTTAAAAAATAAAGGAATATTGCCTCTCAAAGAATGTTGACCATCTCCATTCAAAAAGGATATAGATAAGATAAATGTATTATGACTGTCACGCCCCAAAAACGGGACCGTAACACGCCGCGCTAATGGCACACCGGTCCAAAGCGCAAGAACAAATGAACAGAGCAACAAACTTAACCGCAATGTAATAGAACCATCAAACCATTTCTTAACTATAAAACCGAATAAGTTCATTTTTACACAAACAATACGAATTACAAAATTTCTTCTTATTCAAAAGATGCTACAACAAAAACAAAGTTCATCAATACAAAACCTATCTAATACACTACCCCTCTCCAAACAAAAGAGAAGCTTGGAAGATTATCCGCAGAGTCCTACCAGTAATGTGGAATCTGGAGAAAATCTAAAAGCTGCTAAAATGTCTCATGCCATTTAAACGTCAGGTATGTCCAAAACATAGCCAAAAAAAGATCCAATCATTTCAAAACATAGTATGCTAAAGCATAGCGAACAAATCCAAGTACAGTTTCAAATCCATAATATAATAAAATAGCATGAGTATCTTTTAGGCTCGAAGGTATGACCTACAGTATTAGTCAGATCTAGTAATCTACCACACCTACTAGTCTGACCGGGAGGTCAAGTTATCCCATCACAAGACCCGCAGTCAATTAGTTCAAAACATTCACAGCAGTCACCATGGCGTCCCATGGATGACTATAGAACCGGTTCTCCACAAATCAAACATTTCCAAACACATCCAAAATTATATACCTAGGTCACCTATGAGCCAAAACAGTTATAAAATGCTTTCATATCAAAAGAGTTTGCAAACATATCATTTGATTAACATAAAATAGCTTGGTCCCGATTTCATATGTAATAGTTCCAAAACTTGGTAAAAGTGCAGTTCCGGGAAACATCATACACATTCTAAAATCCATCCAAACATATTTCGAAAGTCGTTAAACAAAATACAAGTGGAAGAGGGTCTATGTTACCCATCTATCAAAGCAAAATTGCACAATGATCACTGAACGCGATCGCCGGCGGTAGGTGGCGTAATACCTAAAACAGATATAAGAGGACTCTTAGAAGAGATGTAGAAGTTAAAGAATGACTAGGGAAGCGAAAGCGACGCGAAACGATAGAAAACGACACCAAAAGCTCTTTGGTCAAAAATGACCTTTATAAATCTCCTACCAAGCGAGACAGCTAAAACCCCAGTCAAAACACTTACTTAATCCCTCAAATTCGTATTACAGCTAGATTAGGAGATAATAAGCTCAGTTTTCCAGAAAAACCGAAAAACTTACGCCATCTCCCTAGGCTATAATTAGGCTATCCTCCCTGCCAATAAAATCTAATTCCAAGGTATTCAAGGGACCTTGGTTACAACCCAACTCAAAACAACATATTCAACCAAACCAACAAAATCCATTTCCAAGGTATTCAAGGGACCTTGGTTACAACCCAACTCAAAATTGACATTCCAACCATACAAAATCCATCTAACGTTGAAATATTCACGGAGCAATAGCGGGACTATATCAATAGCATTCCACAACAATCCATACCCCATAACCACTACAATTAACTCTATTACAACATTAGAGCAACAACCTATGGTTGGAATTCCTCTTTACTACCAAACTGAAATTTTTACCGATTAGCCACACGCATGATTCAAACATGCTTCCTATCCAACCCACTACCAAGGAAACACTTAAAACCATCAAAAGATCATTAAAGATCCTTCAAACATAACCAATTATCCAAATTATCCTAGTTGCGCCAAACTTCCGCTTACACAAAATGAAGGGAAATCAATTCCACTTGGTTTCAAGTCTCAATTCCTATCCAAACTAACCTTAAACCACTCTTAAAACATCATTATGTGCATAGACATAAGCATTCATAGCATAACATTGTGCTAGGGCACATATGGAAGACAAAACCCTAACTCATAATCTTAAAATTTGTAATCTAACCATTGAAAGTTGTTAAAAATCAACCCCAATCACTTCCCAACCTCCAAAACACTAAAAACAACCCATAACATACATAAATCATAACTTATAAGGCTGCAAAGAGGGTTTTCTCAGCCATAAAGAATCCTACAAAACTTGAAATTAAAGCTTGGATCATAAAGCCCATAAGCTGTCTAGAATGTGTATAAGAGAAAATCTTAATTCCAAGTGATTTATACTTTTCCCCCAAGAAAATTTTTGGGGGAAAATGGAGGACTTATTTCGGTGCTGCTTAAAAAAAAAAATGAAGTGTATAACAACAAGTAGACTTAAAAAAACTTCCAAAGTTGACCCAAATAGTAGCCAATTGACCAAATAGTCTCCAAGTTGACTATTTAACCCAAAAACTAATTTTTGCTACTAAATTAACATTATAAATCAGCCATCAAACAACACTCACACACCACTAAACGTGATATTGTTGCTCGATTTCTCTGAATATATAAACCAAATCCAAGTTCCATTGTGTACTAACAAGGAGAAAGGGAAAGCTTAACCTTCAATATAATTTGCTTAGACATTTGAATAACTACATGTTTCGACTAGTCTTTTAATTAATGTAAATAGTTTGTCTGTAGCATAGTCATACTATTTACTCGATAAATAATGAATATTTTCACAAGTGTCTAGATTCCAATCTAGTATGGAAATGTCAATTAATAACTCATGATTCACCAAAATTGAAGCTTTTTGTTACTCAATTAAAACACTTTGTGAACTCGTACAATGCACGAAAATATTATTTTTGTGGTTGTGAACGATGAGGTATAGTACACCGCCAAATATTAATATAAGTTCTTTAAACCTTTTGGAATAACGATACTCATAAAATTGCAAAATATTTGGAAACCTAAATGAATTGATAACAAAGAATGTTAGATCACATAAATTGTAATTGCGAGTTGGTTGTGGCAAACATATTTAAACATGTAGATTTAACAATTTAAATTAAAGAAATCATGAAAATGAGAATGATGAATTTAATAATTGTACCTGTAACTGTATTATAGTATTGCATCTCTAGCATATCTTTAATTTTTTCAGTCCTTAGTAGTAGCGTTTATGAGATAAAAAAATCTTTTATTTTGTAAATTAATTTAAATGCCTTTAATTATTCTAACAAGCCCATCAATTCAATTTATTTCTTCACCACACATCAAATATGTGTACTTGAGATAATCGACTTTTAATGCTTTGCTGACTTACTTGGATTGTTCTCGTTAGACAAATAAAACATTCTCAAATTATGCAACTCTTGAGGAAACCAAGAGAACTAAAAGGAAAGAAATTGTTACTTTTCTAAATTAGAAGTGCAAATTGTCATCCCTTAGCTAATTTATATATTCATAATGTTAAGTAAAATTACTTATTGTGAGGCCAATGTTTCTAAAATTACCAATATCGTGTATCATGATTGGATTAGTGATGTTTATTTTCATATATGGTATATAAATGTTGCTTTATATTTTGCTTTATTGAATGTACTTGATTGACAATATTTGACTTCAAAAAATAATATTTTATTGATGTATCCTTAGCCAGTATCTAGAACATAAAGCTTATATAGAGAAAAGTTGCTTGGGTTTGTTAGAAAACCGAGAATGCCACAAATTGCATGTAGTTTATAGATTCTAAAGTACATGTGCCGTTAGAATAGTGCTTCTCTAAACCATCAAACATCCATATTTTGCCCAACTACAACTAATGCTAAGACTCCTTATTGCTATTTGGTTGTTTCGTTAAATTATTTATAGTAAAAAACCCCATGACTTAACATTCTCACAGGACATGGAGAAAAGCACTTCAGGCTTCTTTCAGCACCGTATCACTTTACTGAATCGTATGTCAACAGAATCTCATAGATCATCATTGCGATACAAGGATAATGTCTTTGCCTTTGCTATGTTAATGAGGATAATCTTTTTGAGGTTTGGGTGATGAAAGAATATGGTGTCAAGGAATCGTGGATAAAAGACTTCAGCATTGCCATTCGTTTCTATCTAGTTTGAACGTGCAACGTTTCAATCACCCTATAAAATTTCTAAACAATAAGGATCTGTGGCTTGTTTCTTGAAATTCACTCGTTTCATTTTGTCCCCAAGCAGGTACTTTTAGAGATTTTAAGGTCTTCGAATCCTGGGAAACTAAATTCATTGTGCACACATGTCTCATAGTCATGCTTGGAGGGCAAAAATCTTTAAGTGAAAAAAAAATTTTGGAAGGGCAAGGCCAATAAATATTACCGTGCTCTAATGCTATTCATTCATTGCTGGAGAAGTCAATAAACAGGAATATTGTCCTAAGAATATCTATGGCAATAAGCTTAAGTCATTTATAGTAGATGAATTTTGTTATAGCTAAATTTCACCGTTGTTCTTAATTGCATCCATTTATTATTGCAGATTTATATTTTGGTAACAGCTAACAGAGCCGTTGGATTTGTTTGCAAACTTGAGCATGTTGAGCATGTCTATTCAAAAAGGATATAGACAAGATAAATGTATTATGATATTTTCTATATTCTTGTGAATCTTATTTGTGATATTGTTAGTCGATTTCTCAGAATATATAAACCAAATCCAGGGTATAATATTGTGTACTAATACACAGAAAGGGGAAGATTAATCCAGTCTATAATTTGCTTAAACATTTGAATGACTACATGTTTCCACTATCCTTTTAATTAATGTAATTATAATGTCTGCGGCATCGTCATACCTATTTCTTGATAAATAATGAATATTTTCACAAGTGTCTAGATTCCAATCTAGTATGGAAACGTCAATTAATAACTCACGATTCACCAAACTTGAAGCTTATACTCAATTAAAACACTTTGTGAACTCCTTCAATGCACGAAAATATTATTTTTGTGGTTATGGTCAATGACGTATTGTACACGTTTAAACATTAATATATGTTCTTTAAACCTTGTGGAATAATGATACTCATAAAATTGTAAAATATTTGGAAACCTAAATGAATTGATAACAAAGAATGTTAGATCACATAAATTGTAATTGGGAGTTGGTCATGGCAAACATATTTAAAAGATGTAGATTTAACAATTTAAATTAAACAAATCATGGAAATGAGAATGATTAATTTAATAATTGTACCTGTAACAGTATTATTGTATTTCATGTCTAGCATATCTTTAATTTTTTCAATCCTTAGTAGTAGCGTTTATGAGATAAAAAAAAGTTTTATTTTGTAAATTATATTTGAAAGCCTTTAAATATTCTAACAAGCCCATCAAATCAATTTATTTCTTCACCACACATCAAATATGTGTACTTGAGATAATCGACTTTTAATGGTTTGCACTTGGATTTTTCTCGTTAGACAAATAAGACATTCTCAAATTATGCTGTTCCTGGAGAAACCAGGAGAACAAAAAGGATAGAAATTGTCACTTTTCTATATTAGAAGTGCAAATTGTAATCCAATAGCTAATTTATGTATTCATAATGTTAAGTAAAACAACTTATAGTGAGGCCAATGTTTCAAAAATTACCTATAATGTGTATCATGATTGGATTGGTGATGTTTACTTTCGTGTATGTATATAAATGTTGCTTTGTATTTTGCTTTATTGAATATACTTGATTGACAATATTTAACTTCAGAAAATTATAGTTTGTTTATGTATCCTTAGCCAGTATCTAAAACATAAAGCTTAGATAGAGCAAAGTTGCTTTGGTTTGTTAGAAAACCGAGAAGCTCAGTATGCCACAAATTGCTTGTAGTTTATAGATTCAAAAGTACATGTGCTGTTAGAATAATGCTTCTCTAAATCATTAAACATCCTTATTTTGCCCAACTACACCTAACTAAAACTCCTTATTTCAATTCGGTTGTTTTCACTAGATTATTTGTAGCCAAAAACCTTATGACTTAACTTTCTCACAGGACATGGAGGAAAAGTTCTTCAGGCTTCTTTCAGCACCGTATCACTTCACTGAATCGTATGTCAACAAAATCTCATAGATGATCATTGCGATACTAGGATAATATATTTGCCTTTGCTATGTCAATGAGGATAATCTTTTTGAGGTTTGGGTGATGAAAGAATATGGTGTCAAGGAATCGTGGATAAAAGACTTCAGCATTGCCATTAATTTCTATTCTAGTTTGAACGTGGAACGTCTGAATCACCCCATAAAATTTCTAAGCAATGGGGATCTTTGGCTTGTTTCTTGAAATTCACTAGTTTAATTTTTTCCCGAGTTATCTCAGGTACTTTTAGAGATTTTATGGTCTTCGAATCCTGGGAAACTAGATTTATTCTGCACACGTCCCACAGGCATGCCTTCGGGGGCAAAAGTCTTGAAGTGAAAAATTTTGGAAGGGCAAGGCCGATAAATATTACAGTGTTCTAATGCTGTTCAATCATTGCTGGAGAAATCAATAAACAGGAATATTGTCCTAAGAATATCTATGGCAATAAGCTTAAGTCATTTACAGTTGATGAATTTTGTTATAGCTAAATTTCACACTTGTTCTTTATTGCATCCATCTACTATTGCAGATTTATATCTAGGTAATAGCTCACAGAGCCATTGGAGTTGTTTGTAAACTTGAGCACAGATTGGGAATTTAATTAAGTGAAAAAATAAAACACATCGATGAAATGTTTGAGTTAAAAATAAAGCAATAATGCCTCTCAGAGAATGTTGACCATGTCTATTCGAAAAGGATATAGATAAGATAAATGTATTTGAATATATTCTATATATATCTTATGAATCTTGTTACTCGATGTCTTAGAATATATAAACCAAATCCAGGGTCCGTTGTGTACTAATAAGGAGAAAGGGGAAGCTTAATCCTCAATATAATTTGCTCAAACCTTTGAATCACAACAAGTTTCCTCTATCCTTTTAGTTAATGTAATTAGTTTGCCTGTGGCATTGTCGTACTATTTACTTGATAAGTAATTAATGTTTTCAGAATTGTCTAGATTCCAATCTTTTATTGAAACGCCAACTAATAACTCATGATTCAGCAAAATTGAAGCTTTTAATCAATTAAAACACTTTGTGAACATGTACAATGCGTGAAAATATTATTTTTGTGGTTATGAACAATGACGTATTGTACACGTCTAAATATTAATATAAGTTCTTTAAACCTTGTGGCAAAATGATACTTATAATAATGTAAAATATTTGGAAACCCAAATGAATTGATAACAAAGAATGTTAGATCACGTAAATAGTAATTAAGAGTTGGCTGTGGCAAACGTATTTAAAAGATGTAGATTTAAGAATTTAATTTAAAGAAATCATGAAAATGAGAATGATGAATTTAATAATTGTACATGTAACTGTATTAAAGTATTTCATCTCTAGCATATCTTTAATTTTTTCAATCCTTAGTAGTTGCATTTATGAGATAAAAAAAATTTTCACTGTATAAATTAATTTAAAAGCCTTTAAATATTCTAACAAGCCCATCAATTCAATTTATTTCTTCGTCACACATCAAATATATGTACTTGAGATAATCGACTTTTAATGCATTGCACTTGGATTGGTCTCGTTAGACAAATAAAACTTTCTCAATTTATGTTATTCTTGAAATTGTCTAAGAGGACTAAAAGGAAAGAAATTGTCACTTTTCTATATTAGAAGTGCAAATTGTAATCCCATAGTTAATTTATGTATTCATATTGTTCAGTAAAATTACTTAATGTGAGGCCAATGTTTCTAACATTACCAATATTGTCTATCTTGATTGAGATTCGGGATGTTTACTTTCATGTATGCATATAAATTTTGCTTTATATTTTGCTTTATTGAATATACTTGATTGATAATATTTGACTTCAGAAAATTGTCCTTGGCGGATGTATCCTTCACCAATGTCAGAAACATAATGCTTAGATTCAAAAGTACATGTGCCATTAGAATAGTGCCACAAATTGCCACAAATTGCCACAAATTGCATGTTGTTTATAGATTCAAAAGTATATGTGCCGTTAGAATAGTGCTTCTCTAAATCCTCAAACATCCTTATTTTGCCCAAATATACCTAACTAAAACTCCATATTTCCATTTCGTTGTTTTCATTGGATTATTTGTAGTCGAAAACCTTATGACTTAATTTTCTCACAGGCCATGGAGGAAAAGGGCTTCAGGCTTCTTTCAGCATAGTATCACATTAGTGAATCTTATGTCAACAAAATCCCATTGATCATCATTGCGATACTAGGATGATATCTTGGCCTTCGCTATGCTGATGTGTCTATGAGGATAATCTATTTGAGGTTTGGGTGATGAAAGAAAATGGTGTCAAGGAATCAAAGATAAAAGACTTCAGCATTGCCATTCATTTCTATTCTAGTTTGAACATGGAACATTTGAATCACCCCATAAAATTTCTAAACAATGGGCATCTGTAGCTTGTTTCTCGAAATTCACTAGTTTTATTTTGTTCTAGAGCAGGTACTTTTAGAGATTTTAAGGTCTTCGAATGCAGAGAAACTAAATTTATTGTGCACACATGTCCCATAGGCATGCCGTGGACGGAAAATATCTTGAAGTGAAAAATTTTGGAAAGACAAGGCCAATAAATATAACATTGTTCTAATGTTGTCCTAAGAATATCTATGGCAATAAGCTTAAGTCATTTAAAGTAGATGAATTTTGTTATATCTAAATTTCACACTTGTTCTTAATTTCATCCATCTATTATTACAGATTTATGTCTTGGTAATAGCTAACAGAGCTGGAGTAGTTTGTAAACTACTTGAATCTGAGCATAGATTGGCAATTTAATTTAGTGAAAAAATAAAAGCCATCGACGAAATGTTTGAGTTAAAAAAAATGGAATAATGATTCACAGAGAATGTTGACCATGTCTATTAAAAATGGATATAGATAAGATAAATGTATTATGATATTTTCTATATTCTTATGAATCTTGTTTGTGATATTATTACACGATTTGTCAGAATATATAAACCAAATCCAGGGTCTGTTGTTTACTAATAAGGAGAAAGGGGAAGCTTAATCCTCAATATAATTTGCTTAAAGATTCAAATGACTACATGTTTCCTCTATCCTTTTAATTAATGTAATTAGTATGTCTGCGTCATAGTCATTCTATTTACTTGGCAAATAATCAATACTTTTGAAAGTGTCAAGATTCCAATCTAGTCTGGAAACGTCAATTAATAACTCACGATTCACCAAAATAGAAGCTTTCACTCAAATAAACACTTTGTGAACCCGTACAATGCACGAAAATATTATTTTTTTTCATATTTATGGGTTATGAACAATGACGTATTGTACACGTCTAAATATTAATATGAGATCTTTAAACCTTGTGGAATAATGATACTCATAAAATTGTAAAATATTTGGAAACCTAAATGAATTGATAACAAAGAATGTTAGATCACATAAATAGTAATTGGGTGTTGGCTGTGGCAAACATATTGAAAAGATGTAGGTTTAACAATTTAATTTAAAGAAATCACGAAAATGCGAATGATGAATTTAATAATTGTACCTGTAACTATGTTATAGTATTTCATCTGTAGCATATCTTCAATTTTTTCACGAAAATGCGAATGATTTATTTTTCAATAAATAATCAAGTACACTATTTACTTGACAATCGATATTTAAAAGATGTAGATTTAACAATTTAATTCAATGAAATCGTGAAAATGAGAATGATGAATTTAATAATTGTACTTGTAACTGTATTAAAGTATTTCATCTCTAGCATATCTCTAATGTTTTCAATCCTTAGTAGTCACGTTTGTGATATAAAAAAATCATTTTATTTTGTAAATTAATTTAAAAGCCTTCAAATATTCTAACAAGCCCATCAATTCAATTTATTTCTTCATCACACATCAAATTTGTGTACATGAGATAATCTACTATTAATGCTTTGCACAAGGATTGTTCTCGTTGGACAAATAAAACTTTCCCAAATTTTGTTATTCTTGTAGAAACCAAGAGAACTAAAAGGAAAGAAATTGTTTCTTTTATATATTAGAAGTGCAAATTGTAATCCTATAGCGAATTTGCGTATTCATATTGTTAAGTAAAATTACTTATTGTGGGGCCAATGTTTCTAAAATTACCAATATGGTGAATCGTGATTGGATTCATGATGTTTACTTTCATGTATGTATATTTTTCTTTATTGAATGTACCTGATTGACAATATTTGACTTCTGAAAATTTTACCCGGTGGATGTATCCTTAACCAGTATCTAAAACATAAAGCTTAGATAGTGCAAAGTTGCTTTGGTTTTTTGTTAGAAAACCGAGAATGCCACAAATTGCATGTAGTTTATTGATTCAAAATTACATGTGCCGTTAGAAAAGTGCTTCTCCAAATCCTAAAACATCTTTATTTGGCCCAACAACACCTAACTGAATATCCTTATTTCTCTTTGGTTGTTTTCATTAGATTATTTGTAGTCGAAAACCTTGTAACTTAATTTTCTCACAGGACATGGAGGAAAAGTGCTTCAGGCTTCTTTCAGCATCGTATCACTTCAGTAAATCTTATGTCAACAAAATCTCTAGGATAATATCTTTGCCTTTCCTATGTTAATGAGGATAATATTTTTGACTTTTCGGTGACGAAAGAATATGGAGTCAATCAATCATGGATAAAAGACTTCAGCATTGCCATTCATTTCTATTCTAGTTTGAACGTGGAACATTAGGATCACACCATAAAATTTCCCAACAGTGGGGATCTGTGGCTTGTTTCTTGAAATTCACTAGTTTCATTTTGACCCCGAGCAGGTACTGTTAGAGGTTTTAAGGTTTTTGAATCCAAGGAAACTAAATTTATTGTGCACACATGTCCCATAGGCATGCCTTGGAGGGCAAAAATCTTGAAGTGAAATATTTTGGAAGGCCAAGGCCAATAAATATAACAATGTTCTAATGTCATTCATTCATTGCTAGAGAAGTCAACAAACGGGAATATTGTCCTAAGAATATCTATGGAAATAAGCTTAAGTCATTTGCCGTAGATGAATTTTGTTATAGCTAAATTTCACACTTGTTCTTAATTGCATCCATCTATTACTGCATATTTATATCTTGGTAATAGCTAACAGAGCCGTTGGAGTTGTTTGTAAACTTGAGCATAGATTGGCAATTTAATTTTGTGAAAAAATAAAAGACATCGATGAAATGTCTGAGATAAAAAATAAAGGAATAATGCCTCTCAGAGAATGTTGACCATGTCTATTCAAAAAGGATATCGATAGGATAAATGTATTGTGATATTTTTTATATTTGCTTATGAATCTTGTTTGTGATATTATCACTCGATGTCTCAGAATAATAAACCAAATCCGGGGTCCATTTTGTACTAATAAGGAGAAAGGGGAATCTTAATCCTCAATATAATTTGCTTAAACATTTTAATGACTTCATGTTTCCTCTATCCTTTTAATTAGTGTAATTAGTTGGTCTGCGGCATAGTCGTGCTATTTACTTGACGAATAATCAATGTTTTCAGAAGTGTCTAGATTCCAATCTAGTATGGAAACGTCAATTAATGACTCACGATTCACAAAAATTGAAGCTTTTACTCAATTCAAACACTTTGTGAATTAGTACAACGCACAAAAAATTTATTTTTGTGGTTATGAACAATGACGTATTGTACACGAATAAATATTAATATAAGTTCTTTAAACCTTGTGCAAGATTGATACTTATAAAATTGTCAAATATTCGGAAACCTAAATGAATTGATAACAAAGATTGTTAGAACACGTAAATAGTAATTGGGAGTTGAGCGGTGGCAAACCTATTTCAAAGATGTAGATTTAACAATTTAATTTAAAGAAATCATGAAAATGAGAATGATGAATTTCATAATTGTACCTATAACATTATTAAAGTATTTCATCTCTAGCATATCTTTAATTTTTTCAATCCTTAGTAGTAGCGTTTATGAGATAAAAAAATATTTTATTTCATAAATTAATTTAAAAGCCTTTAAATATTCTTACAAGCCCATCAATTCAATTTATTTCTTCATCACACATCAAATATGTGTACTTGAGATAATCGACTTTTATTGCTTTGCCCTTTGATTGTTCTCGTTAGACAAATAAAACTTTCTCAAATTATGTAATTCTTGATGAAACCAAGAGAACTAAAAGGGAAGAAATTGTTACTTTTCTATATAATAAGTGCAAATTTTAATCCCATAGCAAATTTACGTATACATATTGTTAAGTAAAATTACATATTGTGAGGCCAATGTTTCTAAAATTACCAATATTGTGTATCGGTTGATTGGATTCGTGATGTTTACTTTCATGTATGTCAATAAATGTTGCTTTATATTTTGCTTTATTGAATATACTTGATTGACAATATTTGACTTCAAAAAATTATACTTGGTGGATGTATCCTTAACCCGTATCTGAAACATAAAGCTTAGACAGTGCAAAGTTGCCTTGGTTGGTCAGAAAATCGAGAATGCCACAAATTGCATGTAGTTTATAGATTCAAAAGTACATGTGCCGTTAGAATAGTGCCTCTCTAAATCCTCAAACATCCTTCTTTTGCCCAACTACACCAAACTAAAACTCCTTATTTATATTTGGTTGTTTTCATTAGATTATTTGCAGTCAAAAACCTTATGACTTAATTTTGTCACTGGTCATGGAGGAAAAGTGCTTCAGGCTTCTTTCAGCATCGTTTCACTTCAGTGAATCTTATGTCAACAAAATCTCATAGATCATCAATACGATACTAGGATAATATATTTGCCTTCGTTTTGTTAATGAGAGACAATCTATTTGAGGTTTGGGTGATGAAAGAATATGGTGTCAAGGAATCATGGATAAAAGACTTTAGCATTGCCATTCATTTCTATTCTAGTTTGAACGTGGAACATTTGAATCACACCACAAAATTTCTAAACAATGGGGATCACTGTCTTGAATCTTGAAATTCGCTAGTTTCATTTTTACCTCGAGCGGGTACTTTTATAGATTTTGAGGTCTTCAAATCCTGGGAAACTAAATTTATTGTGCACACATGTCCAATAGGCATGCCTTGGAAGGCAAAAATCTTGAAGTGAAAATTTTTGGAAGGGCAAGGCCAATAAATAATACAGTGTTGTAATGTTGTTCATTTATTGTTGGAGAAGTAAACAAGCGGGAATATTGTCCTAAGAATATCTATGGCAATATGCTTAAGTCATTTATAGTAGATGAATTTTGTTATAGCTAAATTTCACACTTGTTCTTAATTGCATCCATCCGTTATTGCAGATTTATATCTTGGTAATAGCTAACAGAGCCATTTGAGTTGTTTGTAAACTTGAGCATGGATTGGCAATTTAATTTAGTGAAAGAATAAAAGATATCGATGAAATGTTTGAGTTATAAAATAAAGGGATAATGCCTCTCAGAGAATGTTGACCATGTCTATTCAGAAAGGATATAGATAAGATAAATGTATAATGATATTTTCTATATTCTTATGAATCTTGTTTGTGATATTATTACTCAATGTCTCAGAATATATAAACCAAATCCAAGGTCCATTGTGTACTAATAAGGAGAAAAGAGGGAGCTTAATCCTCAATATAATTTGCTCATACATTTGAATGACTACATGTTTCCTCTATCCTTTTAATTAGTGTAATTAGTTTGTCTGTGCAATAGTCATACTATTAACTTTATAAATAATCAATGTTTTCAAAAGTGTCTAGATTCCAATCTAGTATGGAAACGTCAATTAATAACTCACGATTCACCAAAATTGAAGCTTTTAGTCAATTAAATATATACACTTTGTGAAACCGTGCAATGCACGAAAATATTATTTTTGTGGTTATGAACAATGACGTATTGTACACATCCAAATATTAATATAAGTTCTTTAAACCTAGTAGAATAAAGATACTTATGAAATTGTAAAATATTTGGAAACCTAAATGAATTGATAACGAAGAATGTTAGATCACATAAATAGTAATTGGGAGTTCGCTGTGGCAAACATATTTAAAAGATGTAGATTTAACAATTTAATTTAAGGAAATCATGAAAATGAGAATGATGAATTTAATAATTGTACATGTAACTGTATTAAAGTATTTCATCTCTAGCATATCTTTTATTTTTTCAATCCTTAGTAGTAGCGTTTATAAGATAAAAAAAAATCTTCTATTTTGTAAATTAATGTAAAGGCCTTTAAATATTCTAACAAGCCCATCAATTCAGTTTATTTCTTCATCACACATCAAATATGTGTACTTGAGACAATCGACTTTTAGTGCTTTGCACATCGATGGTGTTCTCCTTAGACTAATAAAACTTTCTCAATTTATGTTAATCTTGATGAAACCAAGAGAACTAAAAGGAAAGAAATGGTTACTTTTCTATATTAGAAGTGCAAATTGTAATCCCATAGCTAATTTATGTATTCATATTGTTAACTAAAATTACTCATTGTTAGGCCAGTGTTTCTAAAATTACTAATATTGTTAACATAAAAAAATTACTAATTTTTTGCTAACTTGAATTGATAACAGTGAATGCTAGATCACATAAATAGTAATTGGGTGTTGGCTGTGGCAAACATATTTAAAGGATGTAGATTTAACAATTTAATTTAAAGAAAACACGAAAATGAGAATGATGAATTTAATACTTTTACTTGTAACTGTATTAAAGTATTTCATCTCCAGCATAACTTTAATTTTTTCAATCCTTAGTAGTAGCGTTGATGGGATAAAAAAATCTTTTATTTTGTAAATTAATTTAAAAGCCTATAAATATTCTAACAGGCCCATCTATGCTCAATTTATCTCTTCATCACACGTCAAATATATGTACTTGAGATAATCGACTTTTAGTGCTTTACACTTGGATTGTTCTCGTAAAACAAATAAAACTTTCTCAATTTATGTTTTTCTTGATAAAACCAAGAGAACTTTAAGGAAAGAAATGTTTACTTTTCTATATTAGAAGTGCAAATTGTAATCCCATAGCTAATTTATGTAGTCATATTGTTAAGTAAAATTACTCATTGTGATGCCAATATTTCTAAAATTACCATTATTGTGTATCATGAACTAAAACCCTTATAATTTTTGCTTACCTGAAGTAGGAAATGAACTCAAAATCTATGGAAGGGATCTAAAAGTTTGAAGAGGAATTAATTGAAGGAGAGACATACAGTGATTATAATAGTGCAAAGCAGTAGCGGGTTACAAAGGATAGTAGGTGTATGAGCATACACAAAACTCTTCCTCTTGAGATTTGCATGTTATCCATTATTATCATTGAATGTTTCATAATTATGTCTGGAAATTGTAATTCTTGGATAATTTATCATATAATATTTTGCCTAATATTACGACCGTCAGGATAATTTCAAAATGTTATTAAACTTTACATGTTTTTAGTAATATATATATATATAACAAATAGCTATATTAATGATTTTTAACATTGTCTCTCTTGTTAACATTATATAAAATTGTCATAATTAAGAATAGGATATTTTCTTGTGCTTATATTTTGATCGCTATATGGCTTTCATGCATGTCTATAAATGATGGTTTATGTTTTGCTTCAGAAAATTGTACTTTGTTGATGTATGCTTACCCAATGTCTAAAACATAAAGGTTAGACAGAGCACAATTTCTTGGTTTGTTAGAAAATCAAGAATGCCAAAAATTGCATGTAAGTGTATAGATTCCAAAGTACATGTACTGTTACAATAATACTTCTCTAAATCCTAAAGCATCCATATTTTACCCAATTGCACCTGGCTAAAACTCCTTAAATGGTTGTTTTCATTTAGGATTACGACCAGTCAAAAACCTTCAGACTTAATTTGCTAACCGGACTTCGAGGAAAAGTGTTTTAGGCTTCTTTCAGAACCGTATCACTTCTATCAATCTTATATCAACAAAATCTCCTAGATCAATGTTGCTATACTTGGATGATGTATTTTTCCTTGCTATGTTTATGAGGATAATCTTTTTGAAGTTTCGATGATGAAAGATTATGGTGTCAAGGAATCATGGACAAAATATTTCAGCATTGCCGTGGATTTCTATTTTGGTTTGAACATGGAACATTTGAATCATCCCATCAAATTTCTGAACAATCGGGATCTATGGATTGTTTCCTGAAATCATTAGTTTTGTTTTGTCAATGAGAAGGTACTTTCAAAGATTTTAAGGTCTTCAAATCTTTAAAAACTGATGTTATTGTGAACATACCCACTTTTATGTCTCACAAGAAAGATATAGAGGGCAAAAATCTGGAAGTGAAAATTTTAGGAAGGGCAAGGCCAATCAAGTATAACAGTGATCTAATGTTCTTCATTCCTTGCTTAAGAAGTCAATAAACGTGAATATTGTCCTAAGAATATCTATGACAGTAAGCTTAAGTCATTTACAGTAGATGAATTTTGTTATAGCTAAATTCCATATATGTTTCTTATTAGCATCAATCTATCATAGCAGATTTATACTTTGGTAATTGCTAACATAGCCTTTGAAGTTGTTTGTAAACTTGAGCATTGATTGGTAACTTAATTTAGGGATAAAATATATTATATTGATGAAATGTTTGTGTTAAAACAAATAATGCTCCTCGGAGAATTTTGACCATATCTATTCAAAAAGGATATACATAAGTTAAATGTATAATGATATTTTCTATATTCTAATGAATCTTGTGTATAATATCATTACTTGATGTCTCAGAATACCGAAACCTAACTAGGGTCCATTGTGTATTAATCTAGAAAAAGGGAAACCTTATCCCAGAATATAATTTGTTTAAACATCTGAATGACTATTATACATGTTTCCTCTATCCTTTTAATTAGTGTAATTAGTTTGCCTTCGACATAGTCATAATATTTACTTGATAAATAATCAATCTTTTTAGAAGTGTCTGGATACCAATCCAGTATGGAAAAGTCAATTAATAACACACAATTCACCAAAATTGAAGCTTTTACTAAATTAATACACTCCGTGAACCCGTACAATGCACAAAAATATTATTTTTGTGGTTATGAACAATGACGCATTGTACAAATCTAAATATTGATGTAAGTTCATTAAACCCTGTGGAATAATGATACTTATTAAATTGTAAAATATTACACCAATTAAATGAATTGATAACAAAGGAGGTTAGATCACATAAGTAATAATTGGGAGATGGCTATGGCAAACATATTTAAAAGATATAGATTTGACAATTCAATTTAAAGAAATAATGAAAACAAAAATGATGAATTTAATACATTTACCTACAATTGTATTAAGCAACTTCTTCTCTAGCATATATTTGCAATGTTTTCAATCCTTTGTAGTAAAGCTTATGAGATAAAATATATTTTGTTTTGTAAATTAATTTTATACACATCTAGATGTGTATAAGAGACAGAGACATTCATTTTATTTCTTCACCACACATCAAATATATGTACTTGGATAATAGGCATTTCATGCTTTGGACTATGATATTTCTCGTTAAACAATTGAAACTTTCTCAATATGTGTTATTCCAGATGAAACCTAGAGAACTAAAAGGACAGAAATTGTTATTTTTCTTTATATGAAGTGAAAATTGTAATCCCATAGCTAATATTTGTATTCATATTGGTAAGTAAAATTACGCATTGTGATACCAATATTATATGCGCATGGGAATTTATGATACCAATGTTTCTAGAATTACCTATATATTGTATCACGAACTAAAACTTGCTAACCTTGAAGCAAGAAATGAACTCACAATATGTGGAAGGGATCTAAAAGTTTGAAGGGAAATTAATCAAAGGAGAGTCACACAGTTATTATCATGGTGTAAAGAAGTAGAGGCTTACAAAGGATAAGTCATGTATGAGCATACACGAACCTGTTTCTGTTGAGATTTGCAAGTTGTCCTTTATTATCAGCGAATGTTTTATATTTGAAATTGTAATTCTTGGATAATTTATAATATCTTATTCTACCTAATATTACTACCGTCCGGTTAATTTCAAACTTTTAATATACTTTACATGATTTTAGTAATATACAAAAATAAGAAATATCTATAGGGATGTTTTTAGAAAATGTCTCTCTTGGTTACATTATATAAACTTGCCACAATTAAGAATAGGATACATTCTTGTGCGTATATTCTATTCGCTTAATTTATAAAATCTTCTATTGACTGGGTTCGTGATCTTGGCATTCATGCATGTATGTAAATGATGGCTTATGTTTTGCTTTAGTCAATTAACTTGTTTCACGATATTTGACTTCAAAAAATTATACTTTGTTGATGTATGCTTATCCAGTATCTGAAACATGAGTAAGGTTAGATAGAGCATAGTTGCTTCGGTTTATTAGAAAACCGAGAACATCAAAAATTACACGTAGTTTATAGATTCTTATGCACATGTGCTGTTAGAATAATACTTCTCTAAATCCTCTAACATTCTTATTTTGCCCAACTGCACCAAGCTAAAACTCCTTATTACTAAATGGCTGTTTTTATTGGAATACTACAAGTCAAAAACCTTCTAACTTAATTGGCTCACTGGCCTTGGAGGAAAAGTGCTTCAAGCTTCTTTCAGCATCGTATTACTTCAGTCAATCTTATAGAAGCAAAATCTCCTAGGTCATTGTTGCTATACTAGGATGACATCTCTACCTTTGCTATGTTTATGAGGACAATCTTTTTGAGTTTTGGATGATGAAAGATTATGGTGTTAAGGAAACATAGATAAAGGACTTCAGCATTGCGACAGATTTCTATTTTGGTTTGAACGTGGAACATTTGAATTACCCTATCGAACTTCTATACATTGGGGATATTGTTGTAGCTTGTTTCTTGAAATACACTAGTTTCATTTTGTTCTTGAGTACACACTTTTAAAGATTTTAAGGTCTTCAAATCCTGGAAAATTGAAGATCTTGTGTACATACCCACTTTCATGTCCAATAGGCATGCTTTGGAGGGCAAAAATCTTGAAATGAAAAATTTAGGAAGGGAATGGCCAACAAATATAACAATGATCTAATGTTCTTCAAACATCCTTGCTGGAGAAGTCAACAAACGTATATATTGTCGTAAGAATATCTATGGCAACAAGCTTAAGTCATTTATAGGAAGTAAATTTTGTTATAACTAAATTTCGTACTTGTTTCTTATTGGCATCAATCTATCATAGCAGATATATATCTTGGTAATAGTTAACAGAGCCTTTGGAGTTGTTTGTAAACTTTAGCATAGATTGGTAATGTAATTCAGTGATAAAATATATGACATCGATGAAATGTTTGAGTTAAAAAAATAATGCTTCTCGAAGAATGTTGACCATTTATTTGTTTTCATTAACTGTTTCGATTAAAAAAGGATATATACATATATATATATATGTATGTATATATATATATGTGTGTGTGTGTGTGTATTTATATATAAGATATATCTATTATGGTATTTTCAGTGTTCTGATGAATCTTGTTTGTGATATCATTACTTGATGTCTTAGAATTAGTTTGCCTATGACACAGTTATACTATTTACTTGATAAATAATCATTGTTTTTAGAAGTGTCTAGATACCAATCTACTATGAAAACATCAATTAGTAATATACAATTTGATGTTTCCCAAACCTTATTTTGATGATGACATAAACACTTAACTATGTAAAACAAGCTGTTGCAGGAACATACCTTTCGGACGCACAGGACCGTCCGAACCAGGACAAAACTTCTCGGACGCAGTGCATCGTCCGAACAAAGTGACAGAAAGAATGGGAACCTACTGCCTTTCTTGCGGACGCTCAGGATCGTCCGAAGCCTCTGTCGGACGAAGGACCGGACGCTTCCTCATGACCAGGACGCATTCCATCCCTCTCGGACGTCCGAAACCCCAACGGCTATATTCTGTGCATTTATTACTTAGCCGTTAGGAAGTGGTTGAAACCACCATTTATTGCTATTATAAATAGGTGCTTTAAGAACCTGAATAAATCATCTAATACATTGAAAACAAGTCTAGAAGAAAGTAATTTGAAGTGCAAATTGACTTTAGAGCCTTGTTGTATTAGTGAGAAATTGTGAGTGTAATTCAACATTGAGTGGAGTGATAATCTTGTATAAAAGTGTGGTTGTAAGTGAGATTCTTGGCTCAACTAAAAGAGTTTTAGTGTGATAAATGAATTCCAAGCTCTGTAAAGATTGTTGGCTCACCAAGTGTGTGAAGCATTCAAATTTGATACTTCAAGCTTGCTAGCTTGGAAGTAGTTCTTTTTGTTCAATTTATTCTCTCTTTAATTTACTGTTCTATTGATATTATTATAACTGATTTTGTTATAACTGATTTCATCTTGAAAATATCAAGAGTATATCTCTTAAAGTAATTTTTAAGAAACCTAATTCACCCCCCCTCTTAGGTTGCTTTGGGACCAACAATTGGTATCAGAGCTTGGTCTCATTTTATTGCTTAAACTGCTTTTGAGAAAAGAACTATGGCAACCAACAATGCTCTGTTTTTTGAAGGCCAATCTATTACTAGGCCTCCCATGTTTAATGGGACAAATTTTATTAGTTGGAGAGATAGAATGAAAATATTTCTGCAATCTATTGACATTGAATTGTGGTATGTTGTCAATGAAGGTCCATTTGAAGCTTATATCATTGATGATCACACTAATAGAAGAAGAGAAAAGACGAGGATTGAGCTCACTCCACAAGACAAGGCAAATTTGATGCTAAACGCAAAAGCCATGAATGTGCTATACAATGCCTTGGATGCAAATGAATCAACTCGCGTAAAGGGTTGCAATTCTGCTAAGGAAATTTGGGATAAGTTGAAGGAAATTCACGAAGGAAGCGATGATGTTCGTGATGCAAAAGAAATCTCTACTTGTCGCCAAGTATGAGTCCTTCAAAATGGAACCACATGAGAACATAGACAAAATGTACTGCAGGTTCAATGACATTATAAAAGATCTTGAAGCCTTGAGTAAGGAGTACTCTTTGGGTGAGAAAAACAGAAAAATTCTGAATGCTCTATCCAAAGAATGGGATGCCAAACAATTGCCATAGAGGAAGCTAAGAATTTAAATTTAATGCCTATTGAATCACTAATCAATTCTCTTACCTCTTATGAACTCAAGCTAAAGGCCAAGGTTGTGGATGATGAAGAAGCAAGGCCAAGAAGGAGCGTTGCTCTAAAGACCTCTCAAGATGAAGATGAGAACAGCTCCATCAATCTAGAAGATGAAGATCTTGATGAAGGAGATCTTGCACTCATCATCAAAGGATTCCTCAAACATTACATCAACAAACGAAGAATGAGAAGAGGAGGAGCTGCAAACACAAATAATTTCAAAGGGAAGTCAAGACTTGTTCGAAATTAAGAAGCAAAATGATAAATGCTTTGAGTGCGGTCAACTAGGGCATTTTGCAAATGAGTGTCCTTCCAAGAAAAAGAAGGAAGGAAGAAAACCAAGATTCAACAACTTTCAAATCACATGGGACGATTGCAACTCCGAAGGAGAAGTTGAAGAAGAGATGGAGTCGGCACAAATGGCCTTTATGGCTATTGGAGATAATGAGGTAAATTCTAACTATGACTCCAATGATGAAAATGATGAAGATGATCTTGAAGCTTTCATTTTGAAATTGCATGATAGCTTAAAAGAATCATATGCTAGAAATAAGGAGTTAGTAAAAAAGTCAAATGCTTTATTGAATGCTAACTCTAAACTTGTGAATGAAAACAATAGGCTATCACAAGAAAATTGTGATTTGAAGAAAAGAATGCATGAGAGATCAAAGGTCAAGGAAGAACAAGCCTCCTTGAAGAAAAGAATGGATGATTTAAATACTCTCTTAGCTAGAAAGAAAGAAAAATGTTGTTGATATGAAAAGAAATAGAAATGTAGCAATCAACAAAAATTTTGTCATATATAGAAGAGATGACTTATGTATTGTAAAACCAAAATCTTCTTTATATGGAAACAAAAGCATTGTTTGTAGATATTGCCAACAACATGGACATACTAAGAATATGTGTTATGTCAAGAAAAATGAAAAACTTGGAATGAAAGTTGCATGGATAGTAAGCAATCTCACTAACACTCATGGACCCAAAAAGACATGGGTACCAAAAGTTATCAATTGATTTATTGTGTAGGTACTTAACATCGCCAACAATGCTAAGTGGTTCATAGATAGTGGATGTTCAAGGCACATGACGGGTGATGCCTCTCTCTTCACAAACCTTACATCCAAAAACAGTGGAAAAGTCACTTTTGGTGACAACAACAAAGCAAAATCAATCGGCATTGGTGATGTAGGTAAAAATGGTGAAACCTTGATTAAGAATGTACTTCTTGTTGATAATTTAAACGTATAATCTATTAAGTGTTAGTCAACTTTGTGACAACGATTTATATGTTTTCTTTACCAAGCATGAATGTCTTATACTTGACAAAAATCATGTTGTTTTGTTCAAAGGCACTAGGCACAATGACGTTTATGTGATTTATCTTGATAAAATTAGCAATAGCAATGTAAAATGTCTTACCACTTCTATAGATGATCCTTGGCTTTGTCATAGAAGACTTTGTCATTTTAATATGGATTTGATTGAAAAATTAGCCAAGAAAGATTTGGTAAGAGGCTTGCCAAAACTGAAATTTCTGAAAAATAAAATTTGTGATGCTTGTCAATTTGGTAAACAAGTCAAAGTTTCTTTTAAACCTAAGAATTTTGTGTCTACTCATAAACCTTTAGTATTGTTGCATTTAGACTTATTTGGACCCACTCAATATGCTAGTCTAGGTGGTTGCAAATATGCATTTGTTATCGTAGATGACTATTCGAGGTTTACTTGGGTATTATTTCTTGTAGGCTCACAAAAACGAAGCATTTGAAAAATTTGTAAAATTGTTTTCCAAAATTCAAAATTTATTGGATACAAAAATTGTTCGTTTAAGAAGAGACAATGGTGCGAATTTAAATTCACTTCTTTAACGAGACTTTTGTAATCACAACTGTCTCTTATACACATCTAGATTGTATAAGAGACAGGTATGCTTTCTTGTCACTAGGTGTTGTTGAAAGGAACATAGGACTCTTCAAGAAACGGCACAACTATGATTAGTATAAGTGACATACCACAGGTTTTCAGAAGAGGTTAACCCTGTCTGTTATGTCATGAATCGAGTTTTATTAAGATCTTCTTTAAATAAAACTCCTTATGAACTCATTTTTTGTAAAAAACCCGTTGTGAGCTATTTCAAAGTTTTTGGTTGCAAATGCTTTATTTTAAAAATCAAAGAAAACCTTGGAAAATTTGACAAAAAATCGGATGAAGGAATTTTCCTAGGATATTCTAGTGACAAGAAAGCATACCGAGTTAATACAATAGAAGAACGCTTTTAATTGAAGAAGTTGTGCATGTTACATTTGATGAATCTAATGGTGTTATCTCAAAGAATTTGTGTGAAGATGAAGACACAGGTATTCTAAAGGAGCTCGAAAAGCTCGATATTCATAAAGATCATCAAGAGGTTACATCAAGCGTTGATATCAACAACCATCAAGTTGATGATGAAAAGAATGAGGATGCTCAAAACGATCTTCCGAAAGCTTGGAGATTCGTCTCTAATCATCCTCAAGATTTAATTATTGGTGATCTATCCGAGGGGGTAACTACTCGCTCTCATAAACCTTTGAATAATAATTGTGCATTACTTTCTCACATTGAACCCAAACATATAGATGTTGCCTTGAGTGATGAATCTTGGGTTATTGCTATGAAAGATGAACTTAGTCAATTTGAGAAAAATAATGTATGGACCTTAGTTGAAAGACCTTCTTCTCATCCCGTTATTGGTACTAAATGGGTGTTTAGAAACAAAGGATATTAAATGACAAAGGTGAGATCATAAGAAACAAAGCTAGACTTGTTGCAAAAGGTTACGCTCAAGAAGAAGGCATTGACTTTGATGAAACCTTTGCACCCGTGGCTAGATTAGAATCCATCCGTATGTTTCTTGCATTTGCATGTTTTAATAATTTAAAATTATTTCAAATGGATGTCAAAAGTGCTTTTTTAAATGGTTTTATTGACCAAGAAGTTTTTGTCGAACAACCTCCGGGATTTGAAAATAAGAATCTTCCAAATTATGTTTTCAAACTTTCCAAAGCTTTATATGGTTTGAAACAAGCTCCAAGAGCTTGGTATGAATGATTAAGTGGATTCTTGTTAGAAAATGGTTTCAAAAGAGGTATTGCTGACACCACACTTTTTACAAAAACAGATTTAAAAGGATTGTTAATTGTTCAAATTTATGTTGATGATATTATTTTTGGAGCAACTAATGAAAGTTTGTGCAAGGATTTTTCACAACTAATGCAAGAAGATAAGTTTGAGATGAGCATGATGGGCAAGTTGCAATTTTTCCTCGGACTACAAATTCATCAAACCAAGGAAGGAACATTTATTACTTTTCAAGTACACAAAAGAGCTGCTCAAACGATTTGGCATTCCTTGGATTGCAAACAAGTTGGTACACCAATGTGTATCTTAGTAGACAGTTATCAAGGCGAAGAAGGTAATAGTGTTGATGAAAAACACTATAGAGGTATGATCGAAGTCTACTTTACTTAACTGCCAGTAGACCAGATATCATGTTTGCTGTTTGTTTATGTGCTAGATTTCAATCTTGTCCTAAAGAATCACATTTGATGGCAGTTAAAAGAATTTTTAGATATCTAAAAGGAACAACGGATTTTGGTCTGGTATCCAAAGTCCTCTACATTTGATCTAATTAGCTATTCGATGCTGACTTTGCTGGATGTAAAATTGATAGAAAAAGTACCAGTGGAATGTGTTATTTTCGGGAATTTGATAGAATGTGTCTTGGTTTAGCAAAAAACAAAATTCCATTTCTCTTTCTACGGCTGAAGCCGAATACATTGCTGCCGGAAATTGTTGTGCTCAACTTCTTTGGATGAAACATACTTTAAAAGATTTTGGTGTCATTTTTGATTGTGTTCCAATATTATGTGACAACACTAGTGCAATTAATCTCACAAAAAATCCTGTTTTGCACTCTAGAACTAAACACATTGATGTTAAGCATCATTTCATTAGAGATCTCGTTTGTAAAAAGGAAATTCGTGTTGATTATGTGCCACTTCCAGACCAATTGGCTGATACACATCTACAATGTGTATAAGAGCTCTAGATCGTTTTGAATCACTCAGAAAATGCTTGGGGATTTTACAGATAAACTATGCATAAATTCATTGTTCGGACGCACTTATTCGTCCGAACAGATTTCCTTTCGGACGCTCTGGATCGTCCGAAAGCATGTGTTCCTTCTCGGACGCTCATATTCGTCCGAACAATATTCTATTTTTCCTTAAACTCTCTGGAATTTTATGACTCTCCGGACGCATCTAGAGCGTCCGCAAGAAACAGAAGTTTCTTCCAGACGGTTTTCGGCCGTCCGTTCTTCACTTTCGGACGCTGTCGGACGCAGCCAAACGTTCGGCCGTCCGACGGTACCTGTTCTATTAAAACCATCCAAATTCCCTTTCGGACTTACCTCCCCCATCGAAAACCCTCTGGCGAATTTTTTCCCTTTCCCTACCAAATCAAAATTCACACTCTCACTTCCAAAATTGATTAAAGAATCATCCTACCCATAATCCTTAGCCCCTAAATCACATCTTATTTCTCCCTTTCACCATCCAAATTCCCCAAAATCTCACAAATCTTCAATTTTTTTAACTTTCTTTTCTTCCATAAACAATGGTGAAATCACGTGGCGGTTCCTCTTCGGCGATTCGCGGTAGAAAAACCAAATCTAAATGTGTTCGAGGAGAATCATCCGCAACTCCTCAAGTTTCCACCACTCCGACTCTGTCCAAATTCATCGATGCCAAGGCAACTCGGAGCGGTACACTTCTCTTCTTAGTAAATCCATTATAGTTCAACGTCCTGCTTCGAGTAGTCTTTTCGATGAGTATAATCTTCCTATTATAAAATCCTGTTTTGAAAAACAAAATTGGGGTCATTTAGTCCATCTCGATTTATGGTTGTTGATCAACGTTTGATGCTTCAATTCACGGCCAATCTTCGGAAAGGTCCTACTATTCGCACCCTTATTTCTCGTGTTAATAACACTGATATTGAGATTTCATCTAA
The DNA here is from genome assembly GCA_025175665.1 of Cinchona pubescens. Lineage (NCBI taxonomy): Eukaryota > Viridiplantae > Streptophyta > Magnoliopsida > Gentianales > Rubiaceae > Cinchona > Cinchona pubescens. The sequence continues at coordinate 1,139,413 of JANKKI010000098.1, read as the reverse complement.
TATAATTAACACCATTTTTGAATGTGAAATCTCCGACCCCTCTGATTTTTCCTGCTTCTTTTCCTTGGATAAATGGCCCGCTGAGGATACTCATGTTTGATATTTTCACCCAAGATTCATCACTCAAGGACTTATTTTTCTGTGTCTTCAAGGGTATTTCTCTAGACTTTGGGTATCTTTTTTGTTCCCTATGGGAACTTTTTCTAACCGATACTCGAAGAAATATTCCCTTTGGAAAATTTCTCACAAAAGTTTTTGATTCCCTCAATGTTCCCTTTACAGGAAATAAACAATATCCTCCTTACTTTAATAAATCCTACATTGAACGTAAAGGTCTCCGGTTTTTTAATGATCAATGGCTAACTAAGGCAGCCTTTGATATTGCAAAATCCCAATCCCATGCCTCCACATCTGATTTTGCTATCCCTCCTTCTCCCACTCCTCAACCACCTCCATTCACATCTGCACCATCTACTTCTACACCATCTTCTGAACCATCCCTTTCACATATCTGTGGACTTCTCCAATCTCTGAGCACTCAGGTCAGTTCTTTTCAACGCCGCACAAATCGCAAGCTCAGACGACTTGAGACTCGCCAAACAATCATCCAAGAGGCCCTCAGTCTCGGCATGTCTGCGTCGGCTCAAGTCCAGTTTGCTGAGCTTCAGTCCCAACATCCACTGGAGTCATCTTCTGACAGTGATGAATCTGAAGATGACCAGACACGTGACGACACTGCAGCAGCCGATCAAGAAGATGCCGATGACGATGCGAAGACGATGAAGATATTGACGACACTTTTGAGTTTATCATGCAACGTCGTACAGGGGAGGAGCATGACATGAAGCCACAGACGAAGATGTTCCATCCAAACGTCAAAAGACAGAAAAACGCTCAAAAAAGAAAAATGACTCTCATTAGTTTCTTTCTGTTTTGTTGTTTTCAGCAGTTCTCTGCTCATTGGAACTTTTTAGCATTTTCAGCAAATTATGTGGCTTGAATATGTATTCACTTCAACCCTTCAGTTGAATGAACTAACTCTCTTTCAATTCTATAAAAACTGCCTGCATATTCTAAGGGGGAGTCTTTTTGATTGATGTCAAAAGGGGGAGTAGTTACTATGCTATGTGCTGTGATGTTCTGATATAATTTGTTATGTTATTTGATATAATGTGTTGACAAATTGATATCCAATATTGCAAATGGATTAGTCTTATTCAATTAAGGTTTGTCATCATCAAAAAGGGGGAGATTGATGTTTCCCAAACCTTATTTTGATGATGACATAAACACTTAACTATGTAAAACAAGCTGTTGCAGGAACATACCTTTCGGACGCACAGGACCGTCCGAACCAGGACAAAACTTCTCGGACGCAGTGCATCGTCCGAACAAAGTGACAGAAAGAATGGGAACCTACTGCCTTTCTTGCGGACGCTCTGTCAATGCGTCCTTTAATAAATCATCTAATACATTGAATACAAGTCTAGAAGAAAGTAATTTGAAGTGCAAATTGACTTTAGAGCCTTGTTGTATTAGTGAGAAATTGTGAGTGTAATTCAACATTGAGTGGAGTGATAATCTTGTATAAAAGTGTGGTTGTAAGTGAGATTCTTGGCTCAACTAAAAGAGTTTTAGGGTGAGCAAGAACTTCCCAGCTTTGTAAAGATTGTTGGCTCACCAAGTGTGTGAAGCATTCAAATTTGATACTTCAAGCTTGCTAGCTTGGAAGTAGTTCTTTTTGTTCAATTTATTCTCTCTTTAATTTACTGTTCTATTGATATTATTATAACTGATTTTGTTATAACTGATTTCATCTTGAAAATATCAATATCTCTTAAAGTAATTTTTAAGAAACCTAATTCACCCCCCCTCTTAGGTTGCTTTGGGACCAACACAATTCACCAAAACCAAACCTTTTATTCAATTAAAATTACTTTGTGAACCCGTACAATGCACATAAGACAATATTATTTTTGTGGTTAAGAGCAATGATGTATTGTACACATGAAAATATTAACATCAGTTCTTTAAACCTTGTCGAATAATGATAATTATTAAATTGTAAAATTTTTGAAAAATTAAATGAATTGATAACAAATAATGTTAGATCACATAAATAATAATTGGGAGCTAGCAGTGGCAAACATATGTAAAAGAAATAGATTTAACAATTCAATTTAAAGAAATCATGAAAACAAAAATGATGAATTTAATACGTTTACCTATAATTGTATAGAACAACTTACCTCTAACATATCTATATTTGTTTCAATCCTTTGAAGTTGCGCTTATGTGATAAAAAAATCTTTTATATTGTAAATCAATTTAAAAGACTTTAAATATTCTTACTAGCCCATAAATTTGTTTTATTTCTTCATCACACATCGAAGATATGTACTTGAGATAATGGGCTTTTAATGCTTTGCACAAGGATTCTTCTAGTGAAACAAATGAAACTTTCTAACAATTAATGTTATTTTAGATGAAACCAAGATAACTGAAAGGAAAAATGGCTAATTTTCTTTGTCTGAAGTGCAAATTGTAATCCCTTAGCTAATTTTTGTATTCATATTGGTAAGTAAATTTACTCATTGTGATACCCGTGCTGTATGTGCAAGGGAATTTGTGATACCAATGTTTAATATAGTGTAACATGAACTAAAACCTTTATAATTTTTTCTAGCCTGAAGCATGAAATGAACACAATCTGTGCAACGGATCTAAAAGTTCAAAGAGGAATTAATCGAAGGAAAGGCAAATAGTTGTTATAATAGTGCAAAACGGTAGAAGGTTACGAAAGACAATCTACGTTTGAGTATACACAAAACCGTTCTTCTTCAAATTTGCAAATTGTCCTTTATTATTATGGAATGTTTGATATTGGAAATTGTTATTCTTGGATAATTTATCATATCATATTTATTTTAAAATTTTTAATAAACTTATACATGATTTTAGTAATATATATTGCAAATCAAAATAAGAAATATAGATATATGAATGTTTTTAGAAAATGTCTTTCTAGTTGACAATATATAAAGTTGTCATAATAAAGAACAGGATATTTTCTTGTGTATATAATTTGATCGCTTAATTTAAAAAGTCTTCTTTTGTTGAGTTTGTGATCTTGGCTTCCATGCATGTTTAAAAATGATGGTCTACACTTTGCTTTAGTGAATATACTTGATTGGTGATGTTTGACTCTAGAAAATTATACTTGGTTGATGTATGCTTGTCCAATATCTAAAACATAAAGGTTAGACAGTACATAGTTGCTTTGGTTTGTTAGAAAACCTAGAATGCCAAAAGTTGCACGTCGTTTATAGATTCTAAAGTACATGTGCTGTCAGAATAATACTATTCAATGTCCTCAACCATCCTTATTTTGCCCAATGCACCTAGCTAAAAATCCATATTTCTAAACGGTTGTTTTCATTGGATTGCCACGAGTCGCAAACATTTTGACTTAATTTGCTGACATCTGAGCTGGACTTGAAGGGAAAGTGCTTCAGGCTTCTTTCAGCACCGTATCACTTTAGTCAATCTTATATCAACAAAATCTCCTAGATCACAGTTGCTATACTAGGATTATGTCTCTGCGTTTGCTATGTTTATGAGGATAATATTTTTGTGGTTTGGGTGATGAAAGATTATGGTGTCAAGGAATCGACGATAAAAGACATCAGCATTGCATTAGATTTGTATTTGGGTTTGATCATGGAACTTTGGAATCACCCTATCAAATTTTTGGACAATGGGGATCTGTGGCTTGTCTCTAGAAATTTATTCCTTTCATTTGGTCCTCAATCATATACTTTCAAAGATTTTATGGTCTTTCAATCCTGGAACCTAGAAGTTATTGTGCACATATCGACTTTCATATCCCTCAAGCATGCTTTAGATGGCAAAAATCTGCAAGTAAAAAATTTTAGGAAGCGCAAAGCAAATAGATATAATAGTGACCTAATGTTCTTCATTCCTTGCTAAAGAACAAGTCAGTAAACATGAATGTTGTCCAAAGAATATCTATGACAATAAGCTTAAGTCATTTAAAGTGGGTGAATTTTGTTAGAACAAAATTTCGTACTTGTTTCTGATTAGCATCAATCTATCATAGCATATTTACATCTTGGTAATAGCTAACAGAGACTTTAGAGTAGTTTGTAAACTTGAACATAGATTGGTAACTAAATTTAGTATAAAATATCTTATATTAATAAAAAATATTTGAGTTAAAAAAAAAAAGGAATAATGCTTCACAGAGAATATTGACCATATCTATTCAAAAAAGATATACGTAAGATAAATGTATTTTGAAACTTTCTTTGTTCTGATGAATCTTGTTTGGGATATCATTACTTGGTGTTTCAGAATATAGTAACCAAATCTAGGGTCCATTGTCTATCAATCAAGAAGAAGGGAAAGATTATTCCACAAAATAGTTTTCTTAAACATGTGAATTAGTACATGTTTCCTCTATCTTTTCAATTGGTATAGAGACATTGATTTGCCTACGACATAGTCATGTATTGATTTGATATCGTATCAATGTTTTTAGAAGTGTCTAGATATCAATCCAGTATAGAAACGTAAATTAATAACACACAATTCACCAAAATTGAAGCTTTTACTCAATTAAACAATTTGTGAACCCGCACAATTCACAAAAATATTATTTGCGGTTATGAACAATGACTCATTGTACACATCTAAATATTAATATAACTTCATTAAACCTTGTGGAATAATGATACTTATTAAATTTTTAAATATTTGAAAACTTAAATGAATTGATAACAAAGAAGGTTAGATGACATAAATAGTAACTGGAAGATGGCTATGGCAAACAGATTTCAAAGATATAGATTTAGCAATTCAATTTAAAGAAATCATGAAAACGAAAATGATGAATTTAATACATTTAGCTATAATTGTATGAAACTACTTCATCTCTGGCATATCTTTAATTTTTTGAATCCTTTGTAGTAACACTTATGAGATATGAAAAAATCTTTTATTTTACAAATTAATTTAAAAGTCATTAAATGTTCGAACTGGCCCATAAAACCATTTTGTTTCTTCATTGCACATCAGATATATGTACTTGAGAAAATAGGCTTTTAATGCTTTGCACTAGGATTGTAATTGTAAAACAAATGAAACTTTTTCAACTTAGGTTATTCAAGATGAAACCAAGAGAAGTAAAAGGAATGAAATGGTTACTTTTCTTTACATGAAGTGCAAATTGTAACCCCACTACTAATTTATGTATTCATATTGGAAAGCAAAATTACTCGTTGTGTACTAATCTTGTATGTGCAAGGGAATTTGTGATGCCAATGTTTCCAAAATTACCAATGTAGTGCATCATGAAGTAAAACCCTTATACATTTTGCTAAGCTGATGCAGGAAATGAACTCACAATCTGTGCAAGGGATCTAAAAGTTTGAATAGGAATCAAAGGACTGGCATACAGTTGTTATAATGGTGCAGTGCGGAAGAATGGTTACAAAGGACAATTTGTTTCTGGGCACACACAAAACTGTTCCTCTTGAGATTTTCAAATTGTTCTTTGTTATCATGGAATATTTCATTTTGGAAATTGTAATATTTGTATAATTTATCATATCATATTTTACCTAATATTCGGGCTGTCGGATTAATTTCAAACTATTATTAAACTTTACTTGAGTTTAGTAACGTATAAAAATAAGAAATATCTATATGAATGTTTTTGGACTATGTCTCCCTAGGTAACATTATATAAACTTTTCACAATTAAGAACATGATATTTTCTTGTGAGTATTTTTTGACCGCTTCATTTAAAAATTATTCTTTTGACTGGATTCATGATGTTGGCTTTCATGCATGTATATAAATGATGGTTTGTACTTTGCTTTAGTGATTATACTTGGTTGATGATGTTTGACTTTAGAAAATCAAGAATGCCAAAATTTCACATAGTTTACAAATCCTAAAGTGCATGTCCTGTTAAAATAATACTTCTACACTATACTAAATCCTCAAACATCGTTATTTTGCCCAGCTGCACCAAGTTAAAACTCCTTATTTCTAAATGGTTGTTTTCATTGGATTACTACTAGTCACAAACCATCTGACTTAATTTGCTCACTGGGCTTGGAGGAAAATTGCTTCAGGCTTTTTGAACCGTATCACTTCAGTCAATCTTATATCAACAAAATCACCTAGATCACTGTTGCCACACTAGGATGACATCTTTGCCTTTGCTATGTTTATGAGGAAAATCTTTTTGTGGTTTGGGTGATGAAAGATTATGGTGTCAGGGAATCATGTATAAAAGACTTTAGCATTGCCATAGATTTCTATTTTGGTTTGAATATGGAACATTTGAATTACCCTATCAAATTTCTGAACAATGGGGATCTGTGGCTTGTTTTTGGAACTTCATTACTTTCATTTTTCCCTCAATCAAGTAAATTCAAAGATAGTAAGGTCTTCTAATCCTTGAAATCTGAAGTAACTTCACACATACCGACTGTCGATCATATCCCATAGGCAAGCTTTGAAGGGCAAAAATCAGGAATTGAAAATTTTTGGAAGGGAAAGGCCAACAAATGTAATAGTGATCTAATGTTCTTCATTCCTTGCTGAAGAAGTCAATAAACATGAATATTGTCCTAAGAATATCTATGACAATAAGCTTAAATCATTTACAGTTGGTGAATTTTGTTATTGCTAAATTTCATACTTGTTTCTTATTGGCATCAATCTATCATAGCAGATTTATATCTTTGTAATAGCTAATAGAGCCTTTGGAGTTATTTGTAAATTGGATCATAGATTTGTAACTTAATTTAGTGATAAAATATATTGTATCGATGAAATGTTTGAGTTGAAAAAAATAATAATAATGTTTCTCAGAGAATGTTGATGATGTCTATTCAGAAACATATACATAAGATAAATGTACTACGAAATTAAATGTTTAGCAAGCCGAGATCGCGATCTCGATTTATCCATATCGAGATCTCGACTCGTTGGTGACAAAGTTAAGCTATGAGGGCAATTTTGTAATCTTTCAGCACACAATTCCTGATTTTTGCCTTGTGTAATGTTATACTATTTAAGCTACTTTTAAAAAATTGTAATAGCAAGTAGGATTAGAATTAGGAAGTTGTTAGGATAGATTAGGATAGCTTGAACTTCAAGTCTCTTCTTTAATGAAAATTTCTCTTTTATTGTCTTTTAGATCTAGATTTCATTTCTTAGCAAGTTTAAATTTTGATTAGATAATTGTAGTGGGTTAATCAATAGCTTTAAGTAGATATAATTTTTACTTTCTTTTTAGTTTAATTTAGTAGAAATATCTTTGCATGCAATCTAGGGTTTCATAGCAAAATTAGGGTCAAGTCTCTTCTTTAATGAAAATTTCTCTTTTATTGTCTTTTAGATCTAGCTTTCATTTCTTAGCAAGTTTAAATTTTGATTAGATAATTGTAGTGGGTTAATCAATAGCTTTAAGTAGATATAATTTTTACTTTCTTTTTAGAGTTTAATTTAGTAGAAATCTCTTTGCATGCAATCTAGGGTTTCATAGCAAAATTAGGGTTCTTGTTTATTTCTTGCTTTCTAGTTAAAAATCCTTAATTCCTTGCATTAATTTCTAGTTAATTTTTAGTGGGCTTTCTTTATATCATTAAAAATCCAAAAATGTTTAGATTTCAATTTTAACTTGTTCCAATTTCTAGTGTAGAAATGGTTGCTTTAAATCTTCAAGGTTCTTATTTGTAGTCTTTTTAATTGAGTAACTTGCTTGCTTTTAATTTTAGTCTTATCTTGGTCAATTTAGGGTAGAATCAAGTACTTTTGGTTATTTGCTTTTGTTAGAATCTAGTAGCTAGTCTCTTAATTTCCTTGACTTGTTTTAGTTGATAAATTAGCTTAATTTGGTCTTGTTTACTTGAGTTTAAATATGGATTTGATTAATGAAGTTTCTTCTCTCTTTGATTTATTTTTGCCTAACTATACAAATACCCGTAAATCTTGGTGTATTGCTTCCCAACAATCCTTGTGGGAACGATACCCACTCATCCTATACTACTATCAACTTCGTATACTTGCAAAAGTTAGGTAGAGTATAGTAAATTAGTGTGGTTAATTATTGCTTCGTTGTCCTTTCATAGTTGAACTTTACCTAACGAAGCAAGCAGGTATTATACACATCCAAATATTAATACAAGTTGATTAAACCTTGTAGAATAATGACACTTATTAAATTACAAAATATTTGAAAACTTCAATGAATTGTCAACAAAGAAGGTTTGATCACATAAATAGTAATTGGGAGTTGGCTATGGGAAAACATATTTAAAAGATATAGATATCACAATTCAATTTAAAATATGATGGAAATTAAAATGATGAATTCAGTACATCTACCTATCATTGTATTAAAGTACTTTATCTCTAGCATATCTTTAATTTTTTCACTCCTTTGTAGTAACGCATATGAGATAAAAAAAAAATCTTTTATTTTGTAAATTTATTCAAAATATTCCGCTAACTGACCCACAAACTAATTTTATTTCTTCATCAAACATCAAATATATACACTTGAGCAAATATGATTTTAATGCTTTGCACTGAGATTGTTCTCGTAAAACAAATGAAACTTACTCAATTTATGTTATTCTAGATGAAAACAAGAGAACTAAATGGAAAGAAATGGTTACATTTCTTTATATGAAGTGCAAATTGTAATCCCACAGCTAATTTATGTATTCATATTGGTAAGTAAAATTATTCATTATGATACCAACGTTGTATGTGCAAGGGAATTTGTGATACAAGTGTTTCTAAAATTACCTATTTAGTGTATCATGAACTGAAACCCTTACAAATTTTGCTAACCTGAAGCAGGAAATGAACTCACAATCTGTGCAAGGGATCTAAAAGTTTGAAGAGGAAATAATCAAAGGAGAGGCATACAGGTAGAAAGTTACAAAGTACAAGCTATCTATAATCATACACAAAACTGTTCCACTTGAGATTTGCAAATTGTCCTTGTAGTATTGATAATATCATGGAATGTTTTATATTGGAAATAGTAATTCTTGGATAATTATCGTACATATTTTACTTAATATTACGACTAGTTGGTCATTTTCAAACATTTATTAAACTTTACAAGATTTTAGTAATATATAAAAATAAGAAATATCTATATGAGTGTTTTTGGACAATGTTTCTCTTGGTTACATTATATAAACTTGTCATAATTGGGAATAAGATATTTTCTTGTGTGCATATTTAGATCGCTTAATTTATAAAATCTTCTTTTGATTGGGTTCGGGATCTTGGCATCCATGCATGTATGTAAATGTGATGCCTTTTACACACCTAGTTATAAATTAATGAAACACCTAAATCCTACTACTAACTAGACGACATCCCGCAAGTATACGGTTGTCAATTAGTAGTAAAGGGAAGTAGGGATCGTTCCCATGAGGATTGTCGGAAGAAATTACCAAGATTTATGGGTGCTTGTGTAGTTAAGAAAAATCCAGCGATGAGTGACTAGCGATAGAATTATTCTAATAAAAACCATAATCTTAATTCTAATCTAAATTAACCAAATTAAGACTAAAATTAAAAACAAGCAAATCACCCAACTAGAAGGACTACAAAAGAAAAGCCTTCAGTATTAAAAGCAACCATTTCTAAACTATAAATTGGAAAGAGTTAAACTAGAAATCTAAATATTTTTGGATTTTTGATTGAAATTAAGAAATCCCACTAAGAATTAACTAGGAATTAAAGCAAGAAATTGAAAATTCTAACTAGAAATGCAAGAAATTAACAAGAACCCTAATTTTCCTAAGAAACCTAATTTGCAAGTAAAGAAATTCTTACTAAATTGGACAACAAAGCAAATAAAAATTATACCTACACGAAGCTTGCAATTAACCCACTACAATTATCTAATCAAAATTTGAACTTGACAAGAAATTAAAAGAAGATCTAAGATAAAGGTAAAGAGAAATTTCTATTAGAGAAGTAAACTTGGAGTTCAAGCTATCCTAAACTTAATATCTAAAAACTAACTAAAACTATCTACTACCTTCCTCTTACTAATTCTACTTAGCTTAAATAGTGCAGCATTACACAAGACAAAATTAGGGGTTTTTGGCTGGAAGTTTACAAAATTGCCCTTACAACTTAACTCTCAGTGAGTTGAGATTGCGGTCTGGAATAGTCGAGACTACGATCTCGACTCTCCTCCCAACATTCTTCATTTCATTTATTTTTGCAATCTGGTCCCTTGAGCTTTGTTTCTTCCTGCTTCTAACCTTTAATTTTTAACCTACATAATATTAACACTATTAAGAACTTAATTAAACTAAAAATTTAACACAAACTTATCATAATTAATTCAAGAACGAATATACAAATACATATGAAAGAAATTAACTAAAATCCTCCATTACTTATCCAACTTTGGAATTTAAACTATCAAAATGCTATAATTTAGAGGAAAATAACTCTAGTTTACTAGAGTTATCAAAATGATGGATTATGTTTTGCTTCAGTTCAGTGAATATACTTGATTGATGATGTTTGACTTCAGAAAATTATACTTTGTTTATGTATGCTTATCCAATATCTAAAAAAAAAAGGTTAGGTAGCGCACAGTTGCTTTGGTTTGTTAGAAAACCAAGAATGCCAAAAATTGCACGTAATTTATAGATTCTAAAGTACATATGCTATTACAATAATACGTCTCTAAATCCTCAAACCCCCTTATTTTGTCCAACTGGACTTAGCTCAAACTCCTTATTTCTAAACGGTTGTTTCCACTGGATTACTCCTGGTCACAAACCTTCTGACTTTATTTGCTCACTATACTTGGAGAAAAAGTGCTTCCGCCTTCTCTCAGTACCGTATCACTTCTGTCTGTCTGATATCAACAAAATCTCCTAGATCACTGTTGCTATACTAGGATGATGTCTTTGCCTTTGCTATGTTTATAAGGATGATCTTTTTTGAGGTTCGAGTGATGAGAGATTATGGTGTCAAGGAACTATGGATAAAAGACTTCAGCATTGTCTATAGATTTCTATTCTTGTTTGAACAAGGAATATTTAAATCACCTCATAAAATTTTTGAACAATGAGGATATGTGGTTTGTTTCTTGAGATTCACTAGTTTCATTTTGTCCTCGAGCTGGTCCTTTCAAAGATTTTAAGGTCTTCAAATCCTGGAAAACAGAAGTTATGTTGTACATACTCATTTTCATTTCACATAGGCATTCTTTAGAGGGTAAAAGTCTGGAAGTGAATAATTTAGGATGGGCAAAGCCAACAACAATAACAGTAATATAATGTTCTTCATTCGTTGCTGAAAAAGTCAATAAATGTGAATATTGTCCTAAGAATATCTGTGGCAATAAGCTTAAGTCATTTACAATTGGTGAATTTTGTTATGGCAAAGTTTCATACTTGTTTCCTATTAGCATCAATCTATCATAGCAGATGTGTATCTTGGTAATAGCTAACATAGCCTTTGGAGTTGTTTGTAAACTTGAGCACACATTGGTAACTAAATTTAGGCGATGACATGTATGAAATCGATGAAATGTTTGAGTTAAAAAAAAAAAAGAAAAGAATAACGCTTCTCGCAGAATATTGACCATATCTATTCAAAAAGGATATACAAAAGATAAATGTATTATGATATTTTCCATATTCTGATGAATCTTGTTTGTGACATCATTACTTGATGTCTTAAAATATAGAAACCAAATCCAGGGTCCATTGTGTATTAATCAAGAAAAAGGGAAAGTTTATTCTGCAATTTAATTTATTAATGATTACATCTTTCCTCTGTTATTTTAATTAGTGTAATTAGTTTGCCAATGACATTGTCATACTATTTACTGGATAAATAATCACTATTTTTAGAAGTGTCTAGATACCAATCCCATATGGAAATGTAAATTAATAACACTCAAATTTCCCAAATTGCAACTTTTACTCAATTAAAACACTTTATGAAACCATACAATGCACAAAAATATTATTTTTTTGATTATGAAAAATGATGTATTACACACATATATACTAAATATTGATGTAAGTTCATTAAACCATGCGGAACAATGATACTTATTAGATTGTAAAATATTTGTAAACTTCAATGGATTGATAACAACGAAGGTTTGATCACATAAATATTAATTGGGTGCTGGTAATGTCAAACATATTTAAAAGATATAGATTTAACAAATCAAGTTAAAAAAATTATGGAAACAAAAATGATGAATTCAATACATCTACCTATAATTGTATTAAAGTACTTTATCTCTTGCTTATCTTTAATTTTTTTAATCCTTTGTAGTAACACCTATGAGAGAGAAAAAAACTTTTATTTTGTAAATTAGTTTTAAAGATTTTAATATTCTAACTGACCCACAGACTCATTTTATTCCTTCCTCAAACATCATATATATACACTTGAGAAAATAGGCTTTTAATGCTTTGCCCTGGGATTGTTCTCGTAAAACAAATGAAACTTTCTCAAATTATGTTATTCTAGATGAAACCAAGAGAACTAAAAGGAAAGAATTTATGGTTACATTTCTTTATATGAAGTCTAAAAGGTAATCCCACAGCTAATTTATGTATTCATATTGGCAAGTAAAATTATTCATTGTGATGCCAATGATATATGTGCAAAGGAATTTGTGATACTAGTGTTTCTAAAATTACCTATGTAGTGTATCATGAATTAAAACCCTTATAATTTTTGCTAACTTGAAGCAGGAAATGAACTCACAATCTTAGGAAGAGATCTAAATGTTTGAAGAGGAACAAATCAAAGGAGAGGCATACAGTTATTAAAAGGGCACAAAGCAGTAGAAGGTTACAAAGGACAAGGTGTGTATGGGCATACACAAAACTATTCCACTTGAGATTCGTAAAATGTTCTTTAACATCATGGAATGTTAAATATTGGAAAAAATAATTCTTGGATAATTTATCATATTATATTTTACCTAATATTACGACTGACTGGTCATTTTCAAAATTTTATTAAACTTTATAGGATTTTAGAAATATATAAAATAATAAGAAATATCTACATGATCAATGTTTTTAGACAATATCTCTCTTGGTTACATTATATAAACTGGTCACAATTAAGGATAGGATATTTTCTATGTGTGTATATTTCGATCGCTTAATTAATAAAATCTTCTTTTGGTTAGGTTCGCGATCTTGGCTTTCATGCACGTATATAAATGTTGGTTTACATCTTTCTTTAGTGAATATACTTGATTCACGATGTTTGACTTCAAAAAATTATACTTTGTTGACGTATGCTTATCCAATATATGAAACATAAAGGTTAGACAGAGCGCAGTTGCTTTGGTTTGTTAGAAAATCGAGAATGCCAAAAATTGTACGTAGTTTATAGATACTAAAGTGCATGTGCTGTTAGAATAATACTTCCCTAAATCCTCAAACGTCCTTATTTTGCCCAACTGCACCTAACTCAATCTCCTTATTTCTAAATGGTTGTTTTCATTGGATTACTACTAGTCGCAAACCTTCTGACGTAATATGCTCACTGAGACTTAGAGGAAAGGTGATTCAGGATTTTTTTCAGCACTGTATCACTTCAGTCAATCTTATATCAACCGAATCTCCTTGATCAATATTTCTATACTTGGATGATGTCTCTGTCTTTGCTATGTTTATGAGGATAATCTTTTTGTGGTTTGGGTGATGAAATATTATGGTGTCAAGGAATCCTAGATAAAAGAATTGAAAAAAGCAGTAGATTTCTATTCTGGTTTTAACATAGAACATTTTAATCACCCTATCAAATTTCTAAACAATGGGGATATGTGGCTTGTTTCTTCAAATTCGCTAGTTTCATTTTGTCCTCAAGTAGGTAATTTCAAAGATTTTAATGCCTTCAAATCTTGAAAAACTGAAGTTATCATGTACATACACAGTTTCATATGCCACAGGCATTCTTTAGAATGAAAAAAAATTTGGAAATAAATAATTTTGGAAGGGCAAGGCCAACAAATATAACAGTGATCTAATGTTCTTCATTCCTTTCTTAAGAAGATCATCAATAAACATGAATATTGTCCTAAGAATGTCTATGGAAATATGCTTAAGTCATTTGCAATAGGTGAATTTTGTAATAGCAAAATTTCAGACTTGTTTATTATTAGCATTAATCTATCACAACTGATTTGTATCTTGGTAATAGCTAACAGAGCTTTTGGAGTTGTTTGTAAACTTGGGTATAGATTGGAAACTTAATTTAGTGACAACATGCATGACATCGATGAAATATTTGAGTTAATGAAAAAACAATAATGCCTCTCAGAGAATGTTGACCATATTTATTCATAAAGGATATACATAAGATAAAGTATTATGATATTTTTTATATTCTGATGCGTCTTGTTTGTGATATCATTACTTGATGTCTTAGAATATAGAAACCAAATCCAGGGTCTATTGTCTATTAATCAATAGAAAGGGAATGCTTATTCCTCAATATAATTTGCATAAATATTTGAATGACTACATGTTTACTTTGTTCTTTTAATTAGTGCAATTAGTTCACTTGCCCACGGCATAGTCATACTATTTACTTGAGAAATAATTATTGTTTTTAAAAGTGTCTAGATACCAATTCAGTTTGGAAACAAAAATTAGTAAAACACAATTTACCAAAATTGAAACTTTTACTCAATTATAACACTTTGTGAACCCGTACAAGTCATGAAAATATTATTTTTGTGGTTATGAACAATGACGTATTGTACACATCTAAATATTGATATACGTTCATTAAATCTTGTGGAATAATTATGTTTATTAAATTGTAAAATATGGGAAAACTTCAATGAATTGATAACAAAAATGGTTTGATCACATAAATAGTAATTGGGAGTTTGCTGTGGCAAACATATTTAAAAGATATAGATTTAACAATTCAATTTAAAAAAATTATGGAAACGAAAATGGAATTCAATACATCTACCTATAATTGTATTAAACTACCTTATTAGTCGCATATCTTTAATTTTTTCAATCCTTTGTAGTAACGCTTATGAGATAAAAAAAATGCTTTAATTTTGAAAATTAATTTAAACGTCTTTAAATATTCTCATTGGTCCGCAAGTTCATTTTATTTCTTCATCACACATCAAATACAGTAGTGGAGTCAGAACCAATTTTTAGTGGGGGCACTGGCAATATAAGAAGTTATTTGATTTTAGACGGCGAGACAAAGCGAAACGGTGTAAATTTGAAATAATGGAGTTGAATAAGAAGTTGAAATTTTGTTTTTCGCAGGGAGATGAAGATAGATTTGGCTAAAATCAATTTTTAGATAATTGTACAAGGAAATTTTGGTGAAGATAGAGAAGATTATGGTATTTTTAAAAGAAGGTAATGCTAAGGATAACAAAATTTGAAGTGATAGCCTAATGATGGATGAGAAAGGAAAAAACAAGTTAAAAATAATGGATAGCTATTTAGTGAATAAGAATGAACACCTTAATAATTAAGTATATATTTTGTTAATTAGTGAGGGGAAACACAAAATTTTCATATTTAATGGTGGCACAGAAACTGAAAACTTTCAAAAATAGAAATGATAAAATATGTAATAGCACACATTTTTGGAGGGGTCAACAAGGGCACGTGTCCCCAGTACCCCTGCTGTAAATCCGCCAATGATCAAATATATATACTTGAGAAAATAGGCTTTTAATGCTTTGTGCTAGGATTGTTCTCGTAAAACAAATGGAACTTTCTCAATTTATGTTATTCTAGATGAAAACAAGAGAAGTACAAGGAAAGAAATGGTTACATTTCTTTATATGAAGTGCAAATTGTAATCCCACAGCTAATTTACGTATTCATCTTGGTAAGTAAAATTGTTCATTGTGAAACCAATGTTGTATGCGCAATCAATTTAGCGATACCAGTGTTTCCAAAATTACCTATAGTGTATCATGAACTAAAACCCTTATAATTTTTGCTTACCTAGGGCAAGAAATGAACTCACAATCTGTGCAAGGGATCTAAATGTTTGAAGAGGAATTAATCAAAGGAGAGGCATACAGTTATTAAAATGGCCCAAAGCGGTAGAAGGTTACAAAGGATAATCTATGTGTGAGCCTACATAAAACTATTCCGTTTGAGATTTACAAATTGTCCTTTAAAATAAAAGAATATTTAATATTGGAAATAGTAATTCTTGGATAATTTACCATATCATATTTTACTTAATATTATGATAGGTAGGTCATTTTCAAACTTTTATTAAATTTAACAGGATTTTAACAATATATAAAAATAAGAAATATCTATATGATTGTTTTTAGACAATGTCTCTCTTGGTTACATAGAACAAACTTGTCATAATTAACAATAGGATATTTGCTTGTGTGTATTTTTTATCGCATAATTTATTAAATCTTCTTTTGATTAGGTTCGTGATCTTGGCTTTCATGCATGTATATAAATGATGGTTTATATTTTGCTTTAGTGAATATACTTGAATCATGATGTTTGACTTCATAAAATTATACTTTGTTGGTGTATGCTTATCCAATATCTGAAACATATAGGTATTTATTGTAGATAGAGCATAGTTGCTTTGGTTTGTTAGAAACCGAGAATGCCAAAAAATTGTATGTAGTTTTTCGATTCTAAAGTACATGTACTATTAGAATAATACTTCTCTAAATCCTCAAACATCCTTATTTCACCCACTACACCTTGCTCAAACTCCTTATTTCTAAAGGGTTGTTTTCATTGGATTACTACTAGTCACAAACCATCCGACTAAATTTGCTCACTGGACTTGGAAGAAAGGTGCTTCAGGCTTCTTTCAACACTGTATTGCTTCATTCAGTCTTGTGTCAACAAAATCTCCCAGATCATTGCTTCAATACTAGGATGCTATCTCTGTCATTGCTATGTTTGTGAGGATAATCTTTTGGAGTTTTGGGTGATGAAAGATTATGATGTCAAGGAATCATGGATAAAAGACTTTAGCATTGCCGTAGATTTCTATACTGGTTTGAACTTTGAATCACCCCATCAAATTTCTGAACAACAGCGATCCGTGGCTTGATTTCCTGAAATTTACAAGTTTAATTTCATCCTCGAGCAAGTACATTCAAAGATTTTAAGGTCTTCAAATCCTGGAAAAAAGAACTTATGGTGGCAAACCCATTTTCATATCCC
Organism: Cinchona pubescens; assembly: GCA_025175665.1. Classification (NCBI taxonomy): domain Eukaryota; kingdom Viridiplantae; phylum Streptophyta; class Magnoliopsida; order Gentianales; family Rubiaceae; genus Cinchona; species Cinchona pubescens. The sequence continues at coordinate 1,122,139 of JANKKI010000098.1, read as the reverse complement.
ATAGGCATTCTTTAGAGGGAAAAAATTTGGAAGTGAATAATTTAGGAAGGGCAAGGCCAAAATATATAACTGTGATCTAATGTTCTTCATTCCGTACAGTAGAAGTCAATAAACGTGAATATTGTCCTAAGAATATCTATGGCAATAAGCTTAAGTCATTTACATTAGGTGAATTTTGTTATTGCAAAGTTTCAAACTTTTATTGCAGATTTGTATCTTGGTAATAGCTAACAGAGCCTTCGGAACTGATTGTAAACTTGAGCATACATTGGTAACTTAATTTAGTGATAATATGAATGACATCGATGAAATGTTTGAGTTAAAAAAAAAAAAAAAAAAAAAAGAGTAATGCTTCTCAGAGAATATAAACCATATCTATTCAAAAAGGATATACATAACGATAAATGCATTACGGTATTTTCTATATTCTGATGAATCTTGTTTGTGATATCATTATTTGAAGTCTGAGAATATAGAAACCAAATCCAGGGTCCATTGTGTATTACTCAAGAAAAATGGAAAGCTTATTCCTCAATATAATTTGCTTAAACATCTGATGACTACATGTTTCCTTTTTTTTTTTAATTAGTGTAATTAGTTTGCCTACGACATAGTCATACTATTTACTTGATAAATAATTAATATTTTTAGAAGTGTCTGGATACCAATCCAAATATGGAAACTTCAACTAATAACACACAACGTATCAAAATTGAAGCTTTAACTCAAATAAATAACTTTGTGAACATGTACAAATGCACGAAAATATTGTTTTTGTGGTTATGAAAAATGCATTACACACATCTAAATATTGATGTAAGTTCAATAAACCATGCAGAACAATCATACTTATTGAATTGTAAAATATTTGAAAACTTCAATGAATTGATAACAAAGAAGGTTATCAATGATCACATAAATATTAATTGGGAGCTGGTAGTGGCAAACATATTTAACAGATAGAGATTTAACAATTCAATTTAAAAAAAAAACAATTATGGAAACGAAAATGTTGAATTCAATACATCTAACTATAATTGTATTAAACTACTTCATCTCTAACATATCTTTAATTTTTTCAATCCTTTGTAGTAATGCTTAAGAAAAAAAAAATCTTTTATTTTGTACATTAATTTAAAAGTCTTTAAACATTCTAATTGGTCCATAAACTCATTTTATTTCTTCACCACACACCAATTATATATACTTGAGAAAATTGGCTTTTAATGCTTTGCACTGGGATTGTTCTCGTATAACAAATGAAACTTTCTCAATTTATGTTATTCTAGATGAAACCAAGAGAACTAAAAGGAAAGAAATGGTTACATTTCTTTATATGAAGTGCAAATTGTAATGCCACAGCTAATTTATTATTCATATTGGCACGTAAAATTATTAATTGTGATACCAATGTTGTATCTGTAAGGGAATTTGTGATACCAGCGTTTCTAAAATTACCTATATAATGTATCATGAAATAAAACCCTTGAAATTTTTGCTAACCTGAAGCTGGAAATGAACTTAGAATCGTTTCAAGGGATCTACAAGTTTGAAGAGGAATAAATCAAAGATAAGGCATACAATTATTAAATGGTGTGAAGCGACAGAAGGTCACAAAGAACAAGATGTGTATGAGCATACCCAAAACTATTCCAATTGAGATTTGCAAATTGTTCTTTAACATCATGGAATGTAAAATGTTTGCAATAGTAGTTCTTGGAAAATTTATCATATTATATTTTACCTAATATTACTACTGGCTGGTCCTTTTCAAACTTTAATTAAACTTTATTTAATTTTAGTAATATATAAAAATAAGAAATATCTACAAAAATGTTTTTACACAATGTCTTTCTTGGTTACAATATATAAACTTGTCATGATTAAGAATAGGATATTTTCTTCTATGTATATTTTGATCGCTTATTTTATAAAATCTGCTTTTGATTAGGTTCGTGATCTTGGATTTCATGCATGTATATAAATGATGGCTGATGTTTTGCTTTAGTGAATACACTTGATTCACGATGTTTGACTTCAAAAAATTAAACTTTGTTGATGTAAGCATATCCAATATCTAAAACATAAAGGTTAGATAGAGCACAGTTGCTTTGGTTTGTTAGAAAATCGAGAATGCCAAAAATTGCTCGTAGTATATAAAGTCTAATGTACATATGTTGTTAGAATAATGCTTCTCTAAATCCTCAAATATCCATATTTTGCCCAATTGCACCTAGTTGAAACTCCTTATATCTAAATGGTTGTTTTCAATTGGATTACTTCTAGTCGCAAACCTTCTGACTTAATATGCTCACTAGACTTGGAGGAGAAGGTGCTGCAGACTTCTTTCAGCATCGTACTGCTTCAGTCAGTCTTGTATCAACTGAATCTCCTAGATCACTGTTGCTATACTTGGATGATGTCTCTGTCTTTGCTATGTTTATGAGGATAATCATTTTGTCATTTGGGTGACGAATGATTTTGGTGTCAAGGAATCATGGAAAAAGGATTCAAAATTGCCGTAGATTTCTATTCTGGTTTGAACATGAAACATTTGAATGACCCAATTAAATTTCTAAACAATAGGGATCGGTGGCTTGTTTATTCAAATTTGCTAGTTTCATTTGTCCTCAAGTAGGTACTTTCAAAGATTTTAATGTCTTCGAATCTTGAAAAATTGAAGTTATCGTGTACATACCCAATTTCATATGCCACAGGCATTCTTTAGAAGGCAAAAATCTAGAAGTGAATAATTTTGGAAGGGCAAGACCAACAAATATAATAGTGATCCAATGTTCTTCATTCCTTGCTTAAGAATTCAATAAACGTGATTATTGTCCTAAGAATATCTTTGGCCATAGGCTTAAGTCATTTACAATAGGTGAACTTTGTAATAGCAAAATTTCAAACTTGTTTCTTATCAGCATTAATCTATCTAGACGGCTGATTTGTATCTTGGAAATAGCTAACAGAGTCTTTGGAGTTGTTTGTAAACTTGGGTATAGATTGGAAACTTAATTTAGTGATAACGTGCATGACATCGATGAAATTTTGGAGTTAATAAAAAAGAATAATGCTTATCAGAGAATGTTGACCATATCTATTCAAAAAGGAGATACATAAGATAAATGTATTATGATATTTTTTTATGTTCTGATGAATCTTGTTTGTGATATCATTACTTGATATCTTAGAATATAGAAACCAAATTTATGGTCCATTGTGTAATAATCAATAGATAGGGAAAGCTTATTCCTCAATATAATTTGCATAAACATTTGAATGACTACATGTTTTCTTGGTTCTTTTAAATTGTGTAATTAGTTTTCTTATGACAAAGTCATACTATTTACTTGATAAATAATCATTGTTTTTAGAAGTGTCTGGATACCAATCCAGTATAGAAATGAAAATTAGTAACACACAATTTACCAAAATTGAAACTCTTACTCAATTAAAACACTTTGTGAACCCTACAATGCATGAGAATATTATTTTTGTGGTTATGAACAATGATACATTATACACTTCTAAATATTTATATAAGTTAGTTAAATCTTACGGAATAATGATACTTATTATATTGCAAAATATTTTAAAACTTCAATGAATTGATAACAAAAAAGGTTTGATAACATAAATAGTAATTGGGAACTGGCTATGGTATACATATTTAAAATATATTGATTTAACAATTCAATTTAAAAATATTATGGAAACTAAAATGATGAATTCATTACATCTATCTATAATTGTATTAAAATACTTTCTATCCTTTGTAGTCACGCTTATGAGGTAAAAAAAAAAAATCTTTTATTTTGTAAATTAATTTAAATGCCTTTAAATATTCAAACTGGCTCACAAACTCATTTTATTTCTTCATCACACATCAAATATAGTGGCGGAGTCAGAACTGATTTTTAGTGGGGGAACTAGTAATATAAGAAATTGTGTGATTTTGAACGGGGAGACATAGCGAAATGGTGTACATTTGAAATAATAGAGTTGAATAAGTAGTTGAAATTTTGTTTTTCGAGGGAAGATGAAGATAGAGTTGGCTAAATTCAATTTTTTAGATAATTATATAAGGAAATTTTGGTGAAGATAAAGAAGATTGTCGAATTTTTGAAAGAAATGCTAAGGATGACAAAATTTGAAGTAATATCCTACTAATGGATGAGAAAGAAAAAAACAAGTTAAAAATACTGGATAGCCATGTATTGGATAAGAATGAACATCTTAATAAATAAGTCTATATTTTGTTAATTAGTGAGGGGCAACACAAAATTTTCATATTTAATGGTGGCACAAAAATAAATACTTTCAAAAATAGACATGATAAAATATGCAATAACGCACATTTTTTGGGAGGGCACGTGCCAATAGAATGGCAATACAATAAAAGAGAAGAAGGATATTAATATTTGCATAAGTGGTTAAAAAATTCACCAATTATCTGCAAATATATATGCTTGAGAAAATACGCTTTTAGTTCTTTGCACTAGGATTGTTCTCGTAAAACAAATGAAACTTTCTAAATTTATGTTTTTCTGGATGAAACCAAGAGAACTAAAAGGAAAGAAATGGTTACATTTCTTTATGTGAAGTGCTAATTGTAATCCCACATCTAAATTATGTATTCATCTTGGTAAGTAAAATTATTCATTATGATACCAATGTTGTATATGCTAGAGAATTTGTGAAACCAGCGTTTCTAAACTTACCTGTATAGTGTATCATGAACTAAATCCCTTATAATTTTTGTAAACCTGAAGCAAGAAATGAACTCACAATCTGTGAAAGGGATCTAAAAGTTTCAAGATGAATTAATCAAAGGAGAGGCATATAGTTATTAAAATGGCGCAAAGCGGTAGAAGGTTACAAAGGCCAATCTATGTAAGAGCATACACAAAATTGTTCCTTTTGATATTTGCAAATTGTCCTTTTATATCATGGAATGTGTTAAGTTAATATTGGAAATAGTAATTCTTGGATAATTTACCATATCATATTTTACCTAATATTACGACAGGCCGGTCATTTTCAAACTTTTATTAAAGTTAACAGGATTTTAGTAACATATAAAAATAAGAAATATCTATATGAATGTTTTTAGACAATGTCTCTCTTGGTCACATTATATAAACTTGTTATAATTAAGAATAGGATATTTACTTGTGTGTATATTTTGATTGCTTAATTTATTAAATCTTCTATTGTTTAGATTCATGATCTTGGCTTTCATGCATGTATATAAATGATGGATTGTGTTTTGCTTTAGTGAATATACTAGATTCACGATGTTTTCTTATAGAAAATTATACTTTGCCGATGTATGCTTATCCAATATCTAAAACATAAAGGTTTGATAGAGCACAGTTGCTTTAGTTTGTTAGAAAACTGAGAAAGCCAAAAATTGTATGTATTTACATATTATAAAGTACATGTGCTGTTAGAACAATACTTCTCCAATTCCTCAAACATTCTTATTTTGCCCAACTGTACCTATCTCAAACTCCTTATTTTTAAATGGTTGTTTTCATTGGATTACTTCTAGTCGCAAACCTTCTAACTTAATTTACTCACTGGACTCGGTAGAAAGATGCTTCAGTCTTCTTTCAGAACCATATCGCTTTAGTCATTCTTATATCAACAAAATCTCCCAGATCACTGTTTCAATACTAGGATAATCTTTTGGACGATTGGGTAATGAAAGATTATGGGGTCAAGGAATCATGGATAAAAGACTTCAGAATTACCGTAGATTTCTATTCTGGTTTAAACATTGAACATTTGAACAACCCCATCAAATTTTTGAACAATGGGGATCTGTGGCTTGTTTCTTGAAATTCACTAGTTTAATTTCGTCCTTGAGCAAGTAATTTCAAAGATTTTATGGTCTTCGAATCCTAGAAATTGAAGTGATGGGGTACATAACCATATTCATATCCCATACGCATTCTTTAGAGGGGCAAAAATCTAGAAGTGAATAATTTAGGATGGGCAAGGCAAAAAAATAAAACTATGATCTAATATTCTTCATTCCTTGTTGAAGAAGTCAATCAACGTGATTATTGTCCTAAGAATATCTTTGGCAATAAACTTAAGTCATTTACAATAGGTGAATTATAGCAATGTTTCACTCTTTTGTTGTAAATTTGTATCTTGGTAATAGCTAAAGGAACCTGTGGAGCTGTTTTAAACTTGGGCATAGATTGGTAACTTAATTTAGTGATAATATGTATGACGTCGATGAAATGTTTGAGTTAAAAAAAATGAATAATGCTTCACAGAGAATATTCACTATATCTATTCAAAAAGGACATAAATAAGATAAATGCATTTTGATATTTTCTATATTCTGATGAATCTTGTTTGTGATATCACTAGATGATGACTTAGAATGTAGAAACCAAATCCAGGGTCCATTGTGTATTAATCAAGAAAAATGGAAAGCTTATTCATCGATATAATGGTTTGCTTAAATATCTGAATGACTACATGTTTCCTCTATTCTTTTAATTAGTGTAATTAGTTTGCCTATGACATAGTCATACTATTTACTTGATAAATATTTAATGATTTTAGAAGTGTCTAGATACCAATCTAGTATGGAAACATCAATTAATAAAACACAATTTACCAAAATTGAAGGTTTTACTCAATTAAATAACTTTGTGAACCCATACAATGCACGAAAATACTACTTTTTTGGTTATGAACAATGACCTATTAAAAACATCTAAATATTTATGTAAGTTCATCAAACCTTGCAGAACAATGATACTTAATAAATTGTAAATTATTTGAAAAATTCAATGAATTGATAACAAAGAGAGTTTGATCACATAAATATTAATTGGGAGCTAGCAATTTGATCACATAAATATTAATTGGGAACTAGCAATGTCAAATATATTTAAATGATATAGATTTAACAATTCAATTCAAAAAAATTATGGAAACGAAAACGACGAATCATCAACACATCTACCTATAATTGCAGTAAACTACTTTATCTATAGTATATCTTTAATTTTTTCAATCCTTTGTAGTAACACTTAAGATATAAAAAATATATATATTTTTTATTTTGTAGATTAATTTAAAAGTCATGAAATATTCTAACTGGACAACAAACCCAATGTATTTTCAACACACATCAAATATATATATACTTGAGAAAATTGGGTTTTAATGCTTTGCACTGGGAATGTTCTCGTATAACAAATGAAACTTTCTCAATATATGTTTTTCTGGATGAAAACCAAGAGAACTAAAAGGAAAGAAATGGTTATGTTTCTTTATATGAAGTGCAAATTCTAATCCAACATCTAATTTTTTTTTTTTTTTTTTAAAAGTTAAGCTTGCTCTGAAGTTTTTTTTTTTTTTTTAAGCAAACGAACTATTTTTTATTGATAGAATCAATGATTACAAATGCGAATATTAGGGCAGCCCCTAGCATCTAGGCCAACCAATCCTTTAACAGTGTATAGGAATGGTATAGCGATCATATTCAACATAATTAGGTTTTGAAATGCCCTCATTTGCTAATCTATCAGCAACTTGGTTGGCTTCCCTATATGCATGCTTGAAAGTGATGTCTTTCCCAACACAATGGCTGTTGATGAATCGAAGTTGGGAGTCAATATAATTATCCAAATCGGTGCCTTATGAGCCCATTAAGTGTTAACTAGCCCAATTATATCAATCTAGACAACCAGTGAGTGCACATGCAAATATCTCCACATCTGAAGTCCATCTACTAAAACTAATGCCTCAGCTTGTAAATTTGTTTGTTGTTGGTAACCATTAGAAAACGCCCTGATGCATTGTCCGTTGTGATCCCTTAGGATGCCACCACCAGCTGCCATTCCTGGGTTTCCTTTAGAAGCACCATCCACATTCAATTTGAAGCACCATCCACATTCAATTTGAAGCATCCGTATGGAGGGCAGTCCCATTTGACAGCTAGGATCTTTTTTGGCTTGGTTTGGATTAGTTGGTTACAAATGCCCCATGACAGTAGCAAGTCATCGGCTGTGGTTACCTTTTTAAAGGGATGAGTTGAGGAGATATTTACTAAATAAGAGTTGATTTCTACAGTAATCCTTGTTGCACTACTTGTGTTGCCATCCAAAACTGCCTTGTTCCTAGCTTTCCATAAGAACCAACAGATGATGCAAGGAAGTATTTTATGGACTACTCCAATTGCGAAAGAAGGTGTTGCAGCCCACTACCATGAATTTAAATTTTCCAAGATGGTCGTAGATGGAGTAATAGGTAACTCCAGCCAGTCTTCAAAATATTGCCAAATTTAACGTGATATTTCACATTCCACAAAAAGGTGGTCCAAGGATTCTTCATGACAGCAAAACCAGCACTTAGAGGCCAACGAGAAGCCAATTTTTTGTAAGGTATCATCTAACGGCAGCCGCTTATTCAGCAATTTCCACATGAAAATGGAGATCTTCAACTGAAGTCTCTTGTCCCAAATCATTTGCCGAGAGAGTATACACGCCTTGGGGGGATACGTGGATGAGAGTGAAAAAGAACCTTTAGATGTGAGGGTCCAAACAATGAGGTCCGGTTCATCAGTTAGAAGGCATGGTCTTGTGCTGAGAACTGCTGCGATGTTTTGTAGCTCCTCATTAAAGTATTTCTCATCCAGGAGGGAATTTATGTATTCATCTTGGTAAGTAAAATTATTCATTGTGATACCAATGTTGTTTGTGCAAGGGAATTTGTGATACTAGTGTTTCTAAAGTTACCGATATAGTGTATCATGAATTAAAACCCTTAAAATTTTTGCTAACTTGAAGCAGGAAATGAACTCACAATCTCTGCAAGGGATCTAAAAGTTTGAAGTGGAATAAATCAAAAGAGAGGCATACAGTTATTAAAATGGCAAAAAGCTAGAAGGTTACAAAGGACAAGATGAGTATGAGCATACACAAAACTATTCTGTTTGAGATTTGCAAATTATTCTTTAACATCATGGAATGATTTGTTTGAAGTGATTTAATTTTGGCAATTGTAATTATTGGATAATTTATCATATTATATTTCACTGATATTACGGCTGGTAGGTCATTTTCAAGCTTTTACTAAACTTTATAGGATTTTAATAATATACAAAAATAAAAATTTCAGTATGAATGTTTTCAGACAATGTCTCTCTTGGTTACATTATATAAACATGTAATAATTAAGAATAGGATATTTTCTGGTGTGTATATTTTGATCACTTAATTTATAAAATCTGCTTTTGATTACGTTAGTGATCTTGGATTTCATGCATGTATATAAATGATGGTTTATGTTTTGCATTAGTGAATATACTTGATTCACGATGTTCGACTCCAAAAAATTATACTTAGTTATTGTATGCTTCTCCAATATCAGAAACATAAAAGTTAAATAGAGCATTGTTTCTTTGGTTTTTAGCAAACCGAGAATGCAAAAAATTGCACGTAGTATATAGAGTCTAAAGTACACGTGCAGTTAGAATAATGCTTTAGTAAATCTTCAAACATCCTTATTTTGCCCAATTGCATCTGGCTTCAACTCCTTATTTCTAAATGGTTGTTTTCATTGGATTACTACAAGTCGTAAACCTTTTGACTTATTTTGCTCACTGGACTTGGAAGAAAGGTAATTTAGGCTTCTTTCAACACCGTATCGCTTCAATCAATCTTATATCAACAAAACCTCCTAGATTACTGTTGCTATACTAGGATGATGTCTCTGTCTTTGCAATGTTTATGAGGATAATCTTTTTCGATGTTTGGGTGATGAAAGATTATGGCGTCAAGGAATCGTAGATTAAAGAGTTCAGCATTGCCGTAGATATCTATTCTGGTTTGAACAAGGAACAATTGAATCACCCCATAAAATTTCCAAACAATGGGGATCTGGGGCTTGTTTCTTGAAATTCACTAGTTTCATTTTGGCCTCAAGCCAGTACTTTCAAAGATTTTAATCTCTTCGAATCCTGGAAAATTGAAGTTATTGTGTGCATGCCCATTCTTTTCATTTCCTACAGGCATTCTTTAGAGGACAAATAGAAGTGAATAATTTATGAAGGGCAAGGCCAAGAAATATAGCAGTGATCTAATGTTCTTCATTCCTTGCTGAAGAAGTCAATAAACGTGAATGTTGTCCGAAGAATATTCATGGCAATAAGCTTAAGTCATTTACAAAAGATGAATTCTGTTATAGCAACGTTCCGTATTTGTTTCTTGTTAGCATCAATCATTTATAGCAGATTTGTATCTTGGTAATAGCTAATCGAGCCTTTGGAGCTATTTGTAAACTTGATCATAGATTGGTAACTTAATTTAGTGATAACATACATGACATCAATGAAATGTTTGATTTAAAAAAAAAAAAATGAGAGAATAATGCTTCACGGAGAATATTGATCATATCTATTCAAAAATGATATACGTAAGATAAATGTATTACGATATTTTTTATATTTTGATGAATCTTTTTTGTGATATCATTACTTGATGTCTTAGAATATAGAAACCAATGGATCCAAGGTCCTTTGTGTATTAATCAATAAAAATGGAAAGCTTATTCCTAAATATAATTTGTTTAAACATCTGAATGACTACATGTTTCCTCCCTTTTTTTATTAGTGCAATTAGTTTGACTACGACATAGTCATACTATTTACTTGATAAATAATTAATGTTAAGTGTCTAGATAAAAAACGAGCATGGAAACGTCAATTAATAACACACAATTTACCAAAATTGAAGCTTTTACTCGATTAAATAACTTTGTGAACCCGTAGCACGAAAATATTATTTTTGTTGTTATGAAAAATGACGTATTATACATATCTAAATATCAATATATGTTCATTAAACCTTATGGGACAATGATACTTTTTAAATTGTAAAATATTTGACAACTTTAATGAATTTATAACAAAGAAGATTTGATCACATAAATAGTAATTGGGAGCCGGCTATGGCAAACATATTTAAAAGATATGTATTAACAATTCAAGTATAAAAAATCATGGAAACAAATGTAGTGATGAATTTAATACTTCTACCAATAATTATATTAAACTACTTTATCTCTAGCATATCTTTAGTTTTTCCAATCCTTAGTAGTAATGCTTATGAGATAAAAAAATCTTTTATTTTGTAAATTAATTGAAAAGTGTTTAAATATTCTAACTCGCTCGCAAACTCATTTTACTTCTATATCACACATCATATATATGTGCCTGAGAAAATCGGCTTCTAATGCTTTGTACTAGTATTGTTTTCGTAAAACAAATGAAACATTCTCAATTTATGCTATTCTAGATGAAAACAAGAGAACTAAATGGAAAGAAACAGTTACATTTCTTTATATGAAGTGCAAATTGTGATCCCACATCTAATTTATGTATTCATATTGGTAAGTAAAACTATTCATTATGATACCAATGTTGTATGTGCAAGGAAATTTGTGATACCAGTGTTTCTAAAATTATCTATAGAGTGTATCATGAACTAAAAGCCTTATAATTTTTGCTAATCTAAATGCACGGCAAGAAAGTTAATCTGTGAAAGAGATCTAAAAGTTTGAAGAGGCATTGTAGACACCTATTTTTATCCCTTAAGTTCTCCCCTATTTTCCTCTTAATTTGACTCTCAATTTTCTTTTTAATTTCCCTTTTAATTTCTTTTTAACCTGCTCTTTGATTTCCTCTTAATTTATCCTTTAATTCCCTCTTAATTTGTCTTATGGTGTTTAATTATTATGTGTTTTATGCATTTGAAATACTAAGAACGAGTTTCGATATTATTAAGTTTTTAGATTTTTCAAAAAAAAAAATTTCAGCGCGTGAACAGTACCGCGCGTACTGTTCAAGTGCCGAACAGTCAGCTCAACAGAGCAGTTTTGGCCACATTTTTCTCTGCATTTTTTCACCCATTCTCACCAAATATCAGATGCTCCATACTTCCAACACGACAAGGAATGGTCTTTGACCATTTTTACACTCAATCCACCTCTTTAAAGAGCAAAAAACTCAACCTAAAAAGGGCGACGAAATGATTTCTGCAGGAAGAAAAGAAAGAAAAATTTTTCTAAGTTTAAAAATCTTCCAAACAGCCAACTTTGAGCCAAAATTCCAAACGATTGAAAAGGAATTAGACTAAAATCAAAGAATAAAAGTTGTAGAGGATACCTGGGAGTAAAACTTATCTTTGTAAAGTTTCAAGAAAAATCATTCATTTGGAGGGTCAAAAAGGTGGTAGAAGAAGGCTGGTGGCCAAGAAAATCTGCAGAAAAAAAAGAGAAATTTCTCTAAGTCTGGAAAATTTTCCAGACAGCCAACTTTGAGCCAAGATTTCAACCGATCAAAGAGTAATTATTCTAAACTCAAAGAATAAAAGTTATAGAGAGTACCTGGAACTAAAACTTCTCTTTGTAAATCTCAAGCAAAATCGTTCATCTGGTGGGTGAAAAACGTGGTGGAAGAAGGCCGGTTCATCAACCGGAAGCTTGGAGGTGCCGAAAGCAAATTCGGCTCAAACGCACTCCAAGCCAAGTATAACCAAGTCTCTATTCCACCACATTCCTGAGGTTGAGGTGAGTTAAATGGGCTTTTGAATCGATTGTTTTGGTGACAAAATGCTTATCTTACTATTTTTACATTATTTATGACTTAATTTTGAATTTAATTTTTAGTTCATAATGTTTAAATTTAATGTTTTTATTGGCTTTAGAATATTTTTTGGAGTGTCTCTAAAGGTTTACACGAAAATTTTGTGGATGTTTTATGCAAGTTTGTGTTTGGTTCATATGCCCATTTTCACCCTTTGATTTATGTTTATGTAGTTGTTTATATTAATTAATTGTTATATCTTCATGTTCTATGTCAAAATTAGAATTTTATGGCTGTTTTCTTAGAATTTTTGGGTTAAGGTTTGAAGGTTTCACTTTTTGGGGTGGTTATGGAGTTGAGAGAATTTTGAATGGTTGTTTACCGTTGGGGAAGAAGAGGAAGAAGTTGGGAGAATGTAGAGAAACTTTCAAGTGTATAAATAAAAACAAACTGAACCATACACACCTATCGTGAGAGCCCTATAAAATAGGGAAACTACCATTCAAGTATTACTCCATGGGGCTTGGGTTCGAATCTCCTCGCCCCATGTGTATTAGGTTTTTAGTTTTTCCCCCTTGGGTCCATAGGGCTGCCACGTCATTGATGACGTGGCACACAAATTTTTTTTTTTATAAAAAAGTTCAGAAAATTTTTATTTGCGTTGTAACCCTCCAGATTTCAGATTTTTGCATTTTAACCCTCAAATAATTTTCTAAATTACATTTAGGCCCTTAAGAATTTTTCTTTAATATTACTGTTTTTTCTTTTCAAATTTCTTCTAAGTTACATTTTTAATGACAATAACCACCAAGCTTTAATTTGATTTTTGTTTGACATTTTAATATGTTTAATTACCCTTTGATTGTGAAATTACCGTTTTGCCCTTATGAGTATTAAATTGTAAATAGGCTCTGATTTTGCACATATTTTTCGATTAGTTTCTTTTGTGATGATTTGTGCTTTATTTTTTATGTTTGTTGGTCTACGATATAATATTTATGCTTTTTCTTACTTGTTAAATGATGTGAATCTACTCTTCTGTCCTCAAATTTTGTTTAGTTGCACGACTAGACATTAAATATTTGAATCAAACTCAATTTAGTCCATGACTTAATAACTGTATCAATAATATAAAATCGGGCTAGAAGTAAACTCTGGCGTGCATGACAAACGACTGTTTTGCCCCTTGGGAGTTAAAGGGCACTACAAGCTAAATGTGTGCGACTTTAAATTGGACCCCGGGCTAAATTTACCTGTCAATGTTATTATTTACCATTTATTTTCATTTACTCATTAATATGTACATATTTTATTACTTTTAAACTATCTCAAGCATACGTACGCTACAAAGTCGGCAATAATGAATACTAAAATTAAAAAGGGAAACGCGATAAAGTCACGCAACCGGTCCAACACCGAGTAAAGTGGGTGCCGAGGGAAATTCAAATCTATCCCAAACTCCCATTTTACAACAGGATTCCCGAACTCATCATGGTTTTTTTTGAATTACGTGGACCAGGAGTCAATCTAGACTAGGGTTTATTTTCTCTTTAAATTTTGATGTATTTTTGTGTCCCGGCACACCAACACACCGGGTGGCGACTCCAATCCTGTGTTCCCTAACTTAGATTATTTTTGTACAATTTATAGTCGCATTTAAAGCCCCGTTATGTAATAGTAAATAGGTGATTCATTTAAATTAGTAATAGTAAGTAGGTAATTTATGTTTGTAAATAGTAAATAGGATTTTTGCATTTAATCACCTATTTCACGAGCACCACATGGTGTCGGTGCCGGTCCCAAAGGTGCCGGCCAGACCGCAGGTTGTGGGGGGGCGCGACAGGCATTAATCAAAGAGAGGCATACAGTTATTAAAATGGCACAAAGCGGTGGAAATTTACAAAGGACAAGCTGTGTATGAGCAAACACAAAGCTGTTCCACTTGAGATATGCAAATTGTCCCTTAATATCATGGAATGTTTCATACTAGAAATAGTAATTCTTGATTTGATAATTTATCAGATCATATTTTACCTAATGTTATGACTGGCAGGTCATTTTTGAACATTTATGAAATTTTATAGGATTTCGGTAATACATAAAAATATGAAATATCTATATGAATGTTTTTAGATAATTTCTCTCTTGGTTATATTATATGGACATTTCATAATTAAGAATAGGACATTTTCTTGTGCATATATTTTGATGACTTAATTTATAAAATCTTCTTTCGATTTGTTTCGTGAACTTGGCATTCATGGATGTATATATATGATGGTATATGTTTTGCTTTAGTGAACATACTTGATTTACAATGTTTGACTTCAGAAAATTATACATTGTTGATGTATGCAAATCGAATATCTGAAACATAAATGTTAGATATACCCAGTTTCATATCCCACAAGCATTCTTTAGGGGACAAAAATTTGGAAGTGAATAATTTTGGAAGCGTAAGGCCAAGTAATAGAATAGCGATCTAAAGTCTTCATTTCTTGCTAAAGAAGTCAATAAACATGAATATTGTCCTAAAAATATCTATGGCAATAAGCCCAAGTCATTTACAATAGGTGAATTTTATTATAGAAAAAGTTCATACTTGTTTCTTATTAGCATCAATCTATCATAGCATATTTGTATCTTGGTAATAGCTAACATAGCCTTTGGAGTTGTTTGTAAACTTGAGCATAGATTGTTAATATAATTTAGCGATAACATGTATTACATTTATGAAATGTTTGAGTTAAAAATAAAAAGAATAATGCTTCTTAGAGAATATTGACTATATCTATTCAAAAAGGATATATATATATATATATATAAGATAAATGTATTATGATATTTTTGATATTCTGATGAATCTTGTAGTGATATCAGTACTGGATATCTCAGAATATAGAAACAAAATCCATGGTCCATTGTGTATTAATCAAGAGAAAATGGAAAGCTTATTCCTCAGTACAATTTGTTTAAACATCTTAATGAGTACATGTTTCCTTTGTTCTTTAAATTTCTGACAGTGTAATTAGTTTGCCTACAATGTAGTCATACTATTTACCTGATAAATTATTAATGTTTTTAGAAGTGTCTAGATACCAATCCCGTAAGGAAACGTCAATTAATAACACACAATTTACCAAAATTTAAGCTTTTACTCAATTAAATAACTTTGTGATCCCGTAAAATGCACGAAAATATTATTTTCGTCGTTATGAACAATGACGTACTATACACATCTAAATATTGATATTAGTTCATTAAACCTTGTGGAACAATGATACTTATTAAATTGTAAAATATTTGAAAACTTCAATGAATTGATAACAAGGAAGATTTGATCACATTAATAGTATTTGGGAGGTAGCTATGGAAAACATATGTAAAAGATATAGATTTAAAATTCAATTTAAAAAAAAAAAATTCTTCAAAACAAAAATGATGAATTTAACACTTTACCTATAATTATATTAAACTACTTTATCTCTAGCATATTTTTTCGGTCCTTTGCAGTAACGCTTATGAATGATAAAAAAAATCTTTTATTTTGTAAAGTAATTTAAAATTCTTTAAGTATTCTAACTAGACCAAAAACTCATTTGACTTCTACATCACACATCAAATATATGTACTTGAGAAAATAAGCTTTTAATTCTTTTTACTAGCATTGTTCTCGTAAAACAAATGAAACTTTCTCAATGTATGTTATTCTAGATGAAAACAAGATAACTAAATGGAAACAAATGGAAACTTTTCTTTATATAAAGTGCAAATTGTAATCTCACAACTGATTTATGTATTCATATTGGTAATAAAATTATTCATTGTAATACCAAAGTCGTATGCACAAAGGAATTTGTGACACCAATGTTTCTGAAATTTCCAATATAGTGTATCATGAACTAAAACCCTTATAATTTTTGCTGACCTAAAGCAAGAAATGAACCCACAATATGTGCTAGGGATCTAAAAGTTTGAAGAGGAATTAATCACAGGAAAGGCATGCAGTTACTATAATGGTGTAAAGCAGAAGAAGGTTACAAAAGACAATCAATGTATGAGCATACACAAAACTGTTCCACTTGAGGTTTGCAAATTGTCCTTTAATATCATGGAATGTTTTATATTGTCAGTAGTAATTCTTGGATAATTTATCATATCATATCATATTTTACCTAATATTACGACTGGTAGGTAATTTTCAAACTTTTATTGATCTTTACAAGATTTGAGTAATATATAAAAATAAGAAATATCTATATGAATGTTTTTAGACAATATCTCTCTCGGTTACATTATATAAACTTTTCGTAATAAAGAATAGGACATTTTCTTACGCATATATTTTGATTGCTTAATTTGTTAAATCTTCTATTGATTCGGTTCATGATCTTGGCTTTCATGCATGTATATAAATGATGGTTTATGTTTTGCTTTAGTGAATATATGTGATCGACGATGTTGGACTTCAGAAAATTGTACTTGGTTGAGGTATGCTTATCCAAAATCTAAAACATAAAGGTTAGATAGAGCATAGTTAGTAGCTACTTGCATGATATCTCTGTCTTTGCTATGTTTATGAGGATAATCATTTTGAGATTTGGGTGATGAATGATTATGTTGTCATGGAATCATGGACAAAAGAGTTTAGCATTGCCACAGATTTCTATTCTGGTTTGAACATGGAATATTTGAATTATCTCATCAAATTTCTGAATAATGGGGTTCTGTGGTTTGTTTCTCAAAATTTATTCGTTTCTTTTCATCCTCGAGCAAGTACTTTCAATGAATTTAAGGTCTTCCAATCCTGAAAAACTGAAGTTATAGTTTACATACGCATTTTCATATCCCATCGGCATTCTTTAGAGGGCAAAAATCTGAAAGTGAATAATTTAGGAAGGGCAAGGTGAACAAATATAACTATGATCTAATGTTCTTCAATCCTTGCAGAAGAAGTCAATAAACGTGAATATTTTCCTAAGAATATCTATGGCAATAAGCTCAAGTCATTTACAATAGGTGAATTTTGTTATGGCAAAGTTATAAATCATACTTGTTTCTTATTAGCATCAATTTTTAATAGCAGATTTGTAGCTTGGTAATAGCTAACATAGCCTTTAGAGCTGTTTGTAAACTTGAGCATAGATTGGTGACTTAAATTAGTGATAACATGCATGACATCGATAAAATGTTTGAGTTAAAAAAAAAAAAAACAATGCTTCTCGCAGAATATTGACCATATCTATTCAAAAATGATATACATAAGATAAATGTATTATGATATTTTCTATATTCTAATGAATCTTGTTTGTGATATCACTACTTGATATCTCAAAATATAGAAACCAAATCCTGGGTCCATTGTGTATTAATCAATGAGAATGGAAAGTTTATTCCTCAGTATAATTTGCTTAAATATCTGAATGACTACATGTTTCCTCTATGATTTTAATTAGTGTAATTAGTTTTCCTACGACATAGTCATATTGTTTACTTGATAAATAATTATTGTTTTTAGAAGTGTCTAGATATCAATCTGGTATGGATACGAAGACAATTAATAACACACAATTTACTAAAATTGAAACTTTTACTCCATTAAATCACACTGTGAACTCGTACAATGAACGAAAATATTATCTTTGTGGATATGAACAATGACGAGTTACACACATCTAAATATTGATATAAGTTCATTAAACCCTGTGAAACAATAATACTTATTGAATTGTAAAATATTTGAAAATTTCAATCAATTGATAACAAAGAAGGTTTGATCACTTAAATATTAATTGGGAGCCGGCAATGGCAAACATATTTAAAAGATAGAGATTTAAGAATTCAATTTTAAAAATTATGGAAACGATAATGATGAATTCAATACATCTACCTATAATTGTATTAAACTACTTTACCTCTAACATATCTTTAATTTTTTCAATCCTTTGTAGTAACGGTTACGAGATATTAAAAAAAAAAATTTTGGAAATTATTTTAAAAGTCTTTAAATATTGTAATTGGCACACTATTTCTTCATCACACATCAATACATGTTTTACAATGAGAAAATAGGCTTTTAGTGCTTTGCACTAAGATTGTTCTCGGAAAACAAATGAAACTTTCTCAATTGATGTTATTCTAGATGAAAGCAAAAGAAATAAATGAAAAGACAAGGTTACTTTTCTTTGTATGAAGTGCAAATTGTAATCCCACAGCTAATTTATGTATTCATATTGGTAAGTAAAATTATTCATGTTGATACTAATGTTGTATGTGAAAAGGAATTTGTGATACCAATGTTTGTAAAATTACCAATATATTGTATCATGAACTAAAACCCTTACAATTCATGCTAACCCGAAGTTGGAAATGAACACACAATCTATGCAAGGGATCTAAAAGTTTGAAGAGGAATTAATCAAAGGAGAGGCATACATTTAATATAATGGGGCAGAGTGGTAGAAGGTTACAAAGGACAAGCTGTGTATGAGCATACACAAAACTGTTCCACTTGAGATTTGTAATTTGTCCTTTAATATCGTGGAATGTTTCACATTGGAACATGCTAATTCTTGGTTAATTTATGATATCATATTTTGCCTATTAGGACCCGCAGGTTAATTTCAAATTTTTTTTAAACTTAATAGGATTTTAGTGATATATAAAAATTGGAAATATCTTTATGAACATTTTTAGAGAATGTCTCTCTTGGTTACATTATATAAATTTGTCATAATTAAGAGTAGGATACTTTCTTGAGCATATATTTTGATCGCTTAATTTAAGAAATTTTCTTTTGATTGGGTTCGTGATCTTGGCATTCATGCATGTATATAAATGATGGTTCATGTTTTGCTTCAGTGAATATAATTGATTCATGACGTTTGACTTCAAAAAATTATACTTGGTTGATGCATGCTTATCTAATACCTGAAACACGAAGGTTAGATAGAGCATAGCTTCTTTGGTTTGTTAGAAAACCAAGAATGCCAAAAATTGCACGTAGTTTATAGATTTTAAAGTAAATGTACTGTTAGAATAATACTTCTCTAAATCCTCAAACAGCCATCCTTGTTTTTCCAAACTGCACCTAGCTAAACTTCCTTGTTTCTAAAAGTTGTTTTCAATGGATTACTAGTAGTCACAAACCTTTTGATTTAATTGCCTCACTGGACTTGGAGGAAAAGTGCTTCAGGCTTCTTTCATTACCATATCACTTCAGTCAATCATATATCAACAAAATCACCTAGATTACTGTTGGTATACAGGGATGATGTCTCTGTCTTTGCTATGTTTATTAGGAAAATATTTTTGAGGTTTGGATAATGAAAGATTATGGTATCAAGGAATCATGGATAAAAGACATCAGCATTGCCGTAGATTTCTATCTTGGTTTGAACATGGAAAATTTGAGTCACCCTACAAAATTTTAGAACAATGGAGATCTATGGCTTGTGTCATGAAATTCACTAGTTTTATTTTGTCCTCTAGCTGGTTCTTTCAAAGATTTTAAGGTCTTCAAATTTTGGAAAACTGAAGTTACTGCATACATACCCATTTTCATAAATAAGTCCCACAGGCAATCTTTAGAGGGAAAAAAATCTAGAAGTTAATAATCTAGGTAGGACAAGGCCAACAACTATAACTGTGATCTAATGTTCTTCATTCCTTGTAGAAGAAGTCAATAAACGTGAATAGTGTTCTAAGAATATTTTTGGCAATAAGCTTGAATTTTGTTACAGCAAAATTTCGTACTTGTTTCTTATTAGCATCCTTCTATCACAACATATTTGTATCCTAGTAATAGCTAACAGAGCCTTTGGAGTTGTTTGTAAACTTGAGCATAGATTGGTGACTTTTCTTAGTGATATCATGTATGACATCGATGCAATGTTTGAGTTAATAAAAAAGAATAATTCTTCTTGGAGAGTATTGACCATATCTATTCAAAAAGGATATGCAAAAGATAAATGTATTATGATACTTTCTACATTCTGATAATCTTGTTTGTGATATCATTGCTTGATGTCTTAGAATATAGAAAACAAATCCAGGGTCCATTGTGTATTAATAATATGCAAGAACAATGGAAAGTTTATTCCTCAATATAATTTTCTTAAACATCTGAATGACTACATGTTCCCGTTGTTCTTTTAATTAGAGAAATTAGTTTGCCTACGACATAGTCATACTATTTACTTGACAAATAATTAATGTTTATAACAGTGTGTAGATACTAGTTCAGCATGGAAATGTCAATTAAAAACACATAATTTGCCAAAATTGAAACTTTACTCAATTAAATAACTTTGTGAACCCGTACGATGCACGAAAATATTATTTTTGTGGTTCTGAACAATTACGTATTATACACATCTAAATATTGATATAAGTTCATTAAACCTTGTGGAACAATGATACCTATTTAATTGTAAAATATTTGAAAACTTCAATGAATTAATTACAAAGAAGGTTTGATCACGTAAATAGTAATTGGGAGCTAGCTATGGAAAACATATTTAAAAGATATAAATTTAACAATTCAATTTTAAAAAATTATGGAAACAAAAATAATGAATTACAATACATCTACCTATAATCGTATAAAACTAGTTTATCTCTAGCATATCCTTAGTTTTTTCAATCACTTGTAGTAATGCTTATGAGATAAAAAATCTTTTATTTTGTAAATTAATTTAAAAGTCTTTAATTATTCTAATTGGCCCACAAACACTTTTATTTCTTCATCGCACATCAAATATATATATACTTGAGAAAATAAGCTTTTAATGCTTTGCACGGGGATTCTTCTCGTCAAACAGATGAAATTTTCTCAATTTATGTTATTCTAGATGAAACCAGGAGAACTAAAAGGAAAGAAATGGTTACATTTCTTTATACGAAGTGCAAATTGTAATCCCACATCTAATTTATGTATTCATATTGGTAAGTAAAATTATTCATTGTGATACCAATGTTGTATGTGCAAGGGCATTTGTGATACCGGTGTTTGTAAAATTACCTATTTATTGTATCATGAACTAAAACCCTTATAATTTTTGCTAACCTGAAACAGGAAAGGAAACTCACAATTTGTGCAAGGGATCTAAAAGTCTAAAGAGCAATTAATCAAATGAGAGGTATACGGTTGTTAAAATGGCCCAAATGGTAGAAGGTTATAAAGGACAAGCTGCATATGTGCATATACAAAACAATTCCACTTGAGATTTGCAAATTGTCCTTTAATATCTAGGAATGTTCATACTGGGAATAGTTATTCTTTGATAATTTATCATATCATATTTTACCTACTATTACAACTAGCAGGTCATTTCAAACTTTTATTAAACTTTACAGGATTTTAGTAATATATAAAAATAAGAAATATATGTATGAATGTTTTTAGACAATGTCTCTCTTGGTGACACTATATAAACTTGTCATAGTTAAGAATAGGCTATTTTCTTGTGTGTATATTTCGATCGCTTAATTTATAAAATCTTCTTTTGATTGGGTTTGTGATCTTGGTATTCATGCATGTATATTTTTCTTTAGTGAATATACTTCATTCACGATGTTTGACTTAAAAGACAGAAAATTACACTTGGTTGAGGTTTACTTATCAAATATCTGAAACAAAAAGGTTAGAAAGAGCATAGTTGCTTTGGTTTGTTAAAAAACTGGGAATGCCAAAACTTGCATGTAGTTTATATATTCTTAAGTACATGTGCTGTTAGAATAATACTTCTCTAAATCATCAAACATCCTTATTTTTCCCAACTGCACCTAGCGCAAACTCCTTATTTCTAAATGGTTATTTTTATTGGATTACTACTAGTCACGAACCTTCTAACTTAATTTGCTCACTAGACTTGGAGGAAAAGTGCTTCAGGCTTCTTTCAACACCGTATCGCTTCAGTCAGTCTTATATCAACAAAATCTAGTAGATCACTGTTGCTACACTAGGATGATGTCTCTGTCTTTGTTATGTTTATGAGGATAATCTTTTTGAGGTTTGGGTGAAGAAAGATTATGGTGTCAAGGAATCATAGATGAAAGACTTCAGCATTGCCGTATATTTCTATTCTGGTTTGAACATCGATAGAACATTTGAATCACCCCATCAAATTTCAAAACAATGGGGATCTGTGGCATGTTTCCTGAAATTCACTACTTTTATTTCGTCCTTGAGTAAGTACTTTCAAAGATTTTATGGTCTTTGAATCTTGGAAAACTGAAGTTATGGTTTACATACCTATTTTCATATCCAACACGCATTCTTTAGAGGGCAAAAATCTTGATGTGAAAAATATAAGAAGGGCAAGGCCAAGAATTAAATTTTGATTTAATGTTCTTCAATCCTTACTGAAGAAGTCAATAAATGTGAATATTGTCGTAACAATATCTATGGCAATAAGCTTAAGTCATTTACAATAGGTGAATCTTGTTATAGCAAAATTTCATACTTGTTCCTTATTATCATCAATCTATCATAACAAATTTGTATCATGGTAATAGCTAACAAAGCCTTTGCAGTTATTCGTAAACTCAAGCATAGATTGGGAACATAATTTAGTGACAACGTGTATAACATCAATTAAATGGTACAAATTTCATATTTGAGTTAAAAATAATAATAATGCTTCTAGGAGAATATTGACCATATCTAATCAAAAGGATACACATAAGATAAATGTATTATAATATTTTCTATATTCTATTGAATCTTGTTTGTGATATCGCACTTGATGTCTTAGAATATAGAAACTAAATCAGGGTCCATTGTGTATTCATCAAGAAAAATAGAAAGCTTATTCCTCAATATAATTTGCTTAAGCATCTGAATGAGTACATGTTTCCTCTGTTCTTTTCATTAGCGTATTTAGTTTGCCTACAACAAAGACATACTATTTACTTGGTAAATAATTAATGTTTTTAGAAGTGTCTAGAAACCAATCCAGTATGGAAACGTCAATTAATAATGCACAATTTACTAAAATTGATGCTTTTACTCACTTAAATCACTTTGTGAACTCGTACAATGCACAAAAATATTATTTTTATTTTTATGAACAATCATGTATTATGCACATCTAAATACTAATATAAGTTTATTAAAGACCTTGTGGAACAATGATACTTGTTGAATTGTAAAATATTTGAAAAGTTCAATGAATTGATAACGAATGTGGTTTGATCACATAAATAGTAATTAGGAGCTAGCTATGGCAAACATATTTAAAATATATAGATTTAACAATTCAATTTAAAAAAAAAATCATGGAAATAAAAATTATGAATTTAATACATCTACCTATAATTGTATTAAACTACTTCATCTCTAGCATAGCTTTAATTTTTTTTCAATCCATTGTAGTAACGCTTATGAGATAACAAAATCTTTTATTTTGTAAATTAATTTAAAAGTATTTAAATATTCTAACTGGCCCACAAACTCTTTTTTTTCTTCATCACACATCAAATACGTGTACTTGAGAAAATAGGCTTTTAATGCTTTGCACGGGGATTCTTCTCATAAAACAGATGAAAATTTCTCAATTTATGTTATTCTAGATGAAAACAAGAGAGCTAAAAGGAAAGTAATGGTTACTTTTCTTTATATGAATTCCGTGCAAATTGTAATCTCACAGCTAATTTATGTATTCATATTGGTAAGTAAAATTACTCGTTGTGATACCAATGGTGTATGTGCTAGAGAATTTGTGATACCATATGACTTCTGTCAACCTTATATCAAAAAAATCTCCTAGATCACTATTGCTATACTAGGATGATGTCTCTATCTTTACTGTGTTCATGATGATAATCTTTTTGAGGTATGGGTAATAAGAGATTATGGTGTCATGGGATCATGGATAAAAGACTTCAGCCTTGCCATAGATTTCTATGCTTGTTTGAACATGGAACATTTGATTCACCTTATTAAATTTCTTAACAATTGGGATCTATGGCTTGTTTCTAGAAATTTACTAGTTTCATTTTGTCCTCAAGCAGGTACTTTCAAAGTTTTAAGGTCTTCAAATCCTAGAAAACTAAAGATATTGTGCACATACCCATTTTCACATCCGTCAAGCATGCTTTAGAGGGCAAAAATCTGGAAGTGAAAAATTTAGCTAGGAAGGGTGAGGCCAACAAATATAGAAATGATCTAATGTTCTTCATACCTTGCTAAAGAAGTCAATAAACGTGAATGTTGCCCTAAGAATATTTATGACAATAAGCTTAGGTCATTTATAGTAGGTGAATTTTGTTATAACTAAATTTCATATTTATTTCTTGTTAGCATCAATCTACTATAGTAGATTTACATCTTGGTAATAGCTAACAGAGCCATTGGAGATGTTTGTAAACTTGAATATAGGTTGGTAACTTAATTTAGTGATAAAATATATTACATTGATGAAATGTTTGAGTTAAAAAATAAATAAATGTTTTTCGAAGTATGTTGACCATATCTAATAAAAAATGATATACATAAGATAAATTTATTATGATATTTTCTATGTTCCGATGAATGTCTTTTGTGTTATCATTACATGATGTCTCAGAATATAGAAACCAAATCCAAGGTTCATTGTGTATTAATCAAGAAAAAGGATAGTGTATTCCTCAAAATATTGTTACCTAATTTCTTAAACATGTGAATGAGTATATATTTCCTCTATCCCTTTGATTGGTGTAATTGATTTGCCTACGACATAGTCATGCCATTAATTTGATATCATAATCAATGTTTGTAGAAGTGTCTAGATATCAATCTAGTATGGAAATGTCAATTAATAACACACAATTCAATCAAATTAAAGCTTTTGCTTATTTAAAACACAAAATTCATCGAAACTTGTTGTGAACCCGTATAATGTACGAAAATATTATATTTGTGGTTATGAATAATGATGTGTTGTACACATCAAAAAATGATATAAGTTCATTAAAGCTTGAGGAATAATGATACTTATTAAATTATAAAATATTTGAAAACTTAAATGAATTGATAACAAAGAATGTTAGATCACATAAATAGTAATTGGAAGTTGGCTGTGGCAAACATATTTACAAGATGTAGATTTAACAATTCTATTTCAAGAAATCGTGAAAATGAAAATGATTAATTTACTACATTTACAGTTTGGGCTATAATTTTACCAAACTACTTCATCTCTAGCATATCTTGAATTTTTAAAATCCTTTGTAGTGATAAATATTAGATAAAGAAATCTTTTATTTTTATTTTTAAATTACTTTAAAAGTCTTTAAATATTCCAACTGGCCCACAAACTCGTTTTATTTCTTTATCACACATCAAATATGTGTAATTGAGAAAATGGGCTTTAATGTTTTGCACCGGGATTGTTCTCTTAAAACAAATAAAACTTTCTAAATTTATGTTATTCTAGGTGAAATCAAGAGAACTAAAAGGAAAGAAATGGTTACTTTTCTTTATATGGAGTGCAAATCGTAATCCCAGAGCTAATTTATGTATACATGTTGATAAGTAAAATAAAAATATCAATAAACATGTTATAATAAAAAGCATAAAAAATAATATTGTATTAATTATAGGAATTGCATCTTATGCGGTTTGTTTATAGGGAGTTAAATTTACATTTACCTCTAATCAATTGAACTAGATCTACTAAATTTTTAATTCACCGTACAGAGTTAAATTTGCTTTTACCTCTCGTTGATTTAATTAGGTTGAACAACTAATTCACAATAAAATAATCATCAATTCCTTACTTTAAAATTAAAGATTTTTTCTATAAAACTGAAAAATTAGCATGACAGATGATCTCCATGGATATAGGTATCTTTGGATTCGGTAGATACGTGTTTATTCTAAACTCTTATGTTTTGATTCTTTTTAACGTTTGTTGGAGTAGCCCTGAAATTTAATTAATATTTTATTTTTTGTTGGGCTTTTGTTTAGGATACATGTTTTGGCTAACTTGAATTTAATTCTAACTCTTTAATTTTTTAAGTTTCCTTTTTGATATTATTATATGGTACTAAACTGAGAATACTTTGAAACAAAAATATCGGAAACAATAAGGTATTCGTACCTTTTATATACTAATGATATAGAAGATTAGTTTAATGAATTACTTCTCGTTTAGATTAAAAGACCAAAACTCAGGAGATTCTGCTCATATGAATTACTGCTCATGTGACCCACAACAAAACACGATGTTTTTGGAGCCAAAGGAGATAAAACTAATGAAGCAATTCACCAAAAAAATTTCCTAACTTGGATAGTTTCCAAGATTATAATGCACAAGGAAGGAATTTCCTTCCATAGAAGGAAACGATATTCCTCTTTCATAGGTCATGTATAAGATTTGTTATCTTTACTCGTGATGCTATAGATTTACTAGTAAATGGTACGTGCGTTTTATGTGTTGAAGTTCTTATTATTACATCTATTATAAAGGTTGCGAAGTAGTTTATTTTCATAATTTTATGACCTTATAAATGAATATTCCTTAAAGCTGAGTTTGCGAAAGTAAAATGTTAATCAATTAAATTAGTATTACATCAAAAGTAATCAAGGAAAGATCTTGATTTTTCCAAATAATGTATTCTTGTGGGTTCTTCGTTTGTTTTTCGTTGTAGTTATGATCAAAAACCATTTGAAATTTTTCTAAAATTGGAGGGAAGACTGAATGATGAGCATTTTTACTTGTTTTGAGGCATGACTAACAAAAAGTATATAGTAGAGTGCAAATTCCTACTATAGCTTCTATGAGGCCTAGTTTAAGATTTAGTGAATTAGTTTATCCATATTTTTTATTTAGACCGACAAACTGCATTTTGGATTTGACGAGCAATAGAATCTTGTGGCTGAGCAACATAAAGGGAAAACAATTTGTGACATAAAGGCAGGTGAGCTGAAAATAACAACGGAAGCTCGAATATTGTTTCTAAACCAGAAGATACCACTGTCAGCTTAAATGCAAAAGAACCACTGGATCCCAATTCCAGTCAAAAGACTAGCAATACCACTTCTTTTTCTCACAGATGGGAGGTCACCAAGCTCTACTTAGGATTTGTGCCCAAGGAAGATCTTGGCCAAGCCCTTTCCTCATTGCAGTTGTCATCCAAAATTCAACAAAAATGAAAGAACAGATATTCTAATTGTTTTCTTTCTTTACCCCTTGCAATAGTATCATCTAAAGGAAACTTCAGCGTATAGTTTAATTCCTACCAAAACGCAAGGCTACTATTAGCGTTTTTACTCAGTAAAAGTTAACTTTTTAAAACACCTTGTGATTTATTATCGTACATTAATTCATTTAATACCATCTCCAGAAATGGATAGTTCTTGAGGATCCTTATTTTAAAGGCCAATATTTTCCAGAACTTCTAGTATTAGGTTTGGTCCTACTTTTGATAAATGGAAGAACAAGAAAAAATCGACCTTCCAGACTTCATATTCTATTGTATATACCAAGAAGAATCATAGATATGGAAATTCAAGAAGGGTCAACTTGGATACCAATGTTGTATGTGAAGGAGTTGGGCAGCAAGGGGTGTGCTTGAAGAAGGATAGTGTAGTGTGAACTAAAACCCTTATAATTTTAGCTAACTTGAAACAGGAAATGAATTTACAATCTGTGCAAGGGATGTAAAATGTTGAAAGAGTATGTTTTCAAGGGAGAGGCATACAATTATTATAATGGTGCAAAAAGGTAGAAGGTTACAAAGGACAAGCTATGTATGAGCATACACAAAATTGTTCCTCTTAAGTGTTGCAATCTATCCTTTAATATCGTAGAATGTTTCCTATTAAAAATAGTAATTCTTGGATATTTATCATACCATATTTTATCTAACATTACGATCGTGAGTCTAATTTGAAAATTTTATTAAAAATTGCAAAATTTTAATAATTTTTAAAAATAAGAAATATCTATATGTAGACAATATCTCTTGTTGTTACATTATATAAACCTGTCCTAATTAAGAATAGGATATTTTATTATGCATATAATTTGAAGGATTAATTTATAAAATCTTCATGGGTCTTTTGCGAATATACTTGATTGACCATGTTTGGCTTTAGAAAATTATACTTTGTTGATGTATGCTTATCAAATATTTAAAACATAAAGATGACATAAAGCATAGCTGCTTTAGGTTTTTAGGCAAAAGCAACCGAGAGATAGATTGATTAAGCATGCTAAAAATTACAAATATTTTATAGATTCCAAAGTACATGTGGTGTTAAAATAATTCTTCTCGAAGAATCTAGACCGTATCTATTCAAGAAGGATATAGAAAAGGTAAATATATAATGATCTTTTATATGTTATGTTTAT
Source organism: Cinchona pubescens (assembly GCA_025175665.1). Classification (NCBI taxonomy): domain Eukaryota; kingdom Viridiplantae; phylum Streptophyta; class Magnoliopsida; order Gentianales; family Rubiaceae; genus Cinchona; species Cinchona pubescens. The sequence continues at coordinate 1,093,180 of JANKKI010000098.1, read as the reverse complement.
CCCGGATATGATATCATTGCTTGATGCCTATGAATATAGAAACCAGATCCAGGGTCAATAGTGTATTAAAGGGAAAATTTATTCCTCAAAATAAATTTCTTTAAGATGTGAATGGCAACATGTTTCCTCTATCGTTTTAAGTGGTGTAATTTGTTTGCTTACAACATAGTCGTGCTATTGATTTTCATATCATAATCAATATTTTTTAGAAGTGTTTAGATATAAATTTAGTACAGAATTGCCGACTAATTCAATCTTTTACTCAATCAAATCAAAAAAACCATCAAAACTGATTGTGATCCCGTACAAATGCACGAAAGTATTGTTTTTGTGGTCATGAACAATGATTCATGATGTATTATACACATGAAAACAATAATATATGTTCATTAAAATTCGTGGAACAATGATACTTATTAAATTTTAAAATATTTGAAAACTTACATGAATTGATAACAAAGAAGGTTAGATCAGAAATTAGTAATTGGGAGATGGCTATGGCAACATGTTTAAAAGATATAGATTTAAACAATTCAATTTTAAAAAATCATGAAAACGAAATTAACGAGCTCAGTATATTTACCTCTAATTTTACCAAACTACTTCATCACTAGCATATCTTTAATTTTTTTTTCAATCCTTTGTAGTAACACTTTGAGATAAAGAAAACTTTTAGTTTGTAAATTAATTTAAAAGTCATTAAATTTTCTAATAGGACCATAAACTCATTTTTATTTCTTCATCACACATCACATATGTCTATTCGAGAAAATAGGCTTTTAATGCTTTGCATTAGGATTGTTCTCATAAAACAAATGAAACTTTCTCAATTTATGTTATTCTAGATGAAACTATATAAGAGAAGGAAAAGGAAATAAATGGTTACTTTTCTATAAACGGAGTGCAATTTGTAATCCCATAGCTAATTTATGTATTCATATTTGTAAGTAAAATAAAAATATCAATCAACATATTATAATTAAAAAACATGAAAAATAATATTGCATTAATCAGAGGACTTGCACCTTCTATGGTCTATTTATAGAGAGTTAAATTGTCATTTGCCCCTACAAATTTAACTAGATCAAAATTTTAATTCACCGTACAGGGTTAGAGTAGCTTTTACCTTTCCATAATTTAATTAGGTCAAACAACTAATTCACAATAAAATAATCATCAATTCCTTATTTTAAAATTAATATTTTTTTTCTACAAAACTAAAATAAGCTCGCAAGATGATCTCCAAAGATATAGGTATCTTTGGACTCGACAAGTACATGTTTATTCTAAACTCTCGTGCTTTAATTTAATTAGTATTTTATTTTTTGCCACTCTTTTGGATAGGATACGTGTTTTGGTCAACTAACTTGAATTTAGTTCCAACTCTTTAATTTTTTTTAATTTCCTTTTCGAGATTATTATAAAATACTACATTGTGCATAATTTTGGAACAAAAAAGTCAAAAACATTAAGGTACTCGTAATTTTTTACATAACTTGTAAGGTACACATGCAATGCACATGTTGACACATATATTTATTTGTTATATTTGATAACAAATTTCATATATTAACGTTTGTTAATATTTTATTTTATTATGTTTTTTTGGTGAATTAATCACGAAAAAATATTTTTTATGAAGCCTTTTGGAAATCAACATTATGTTTCTGTCATTTTTGGAATCTATAGGTATGGTCTTGCCTCAAATAATTATTCAAAAATCATTATCATGATTTTCAACCTATGTTTTATTTTATTATGTTATTTTTGGGAGAATTAATGTCGGAACCTAATTGCCCAAGGCTTAATTCTCCATTTTCTTCCCAAAAAATAAAAAATAAAAATTTGGAACGTCCACTTTTCTTTTGTGTTATTTGTCATTTTCAGAATGTATTAGTGTGGTATTGCCTTAAATATACATCTATATAGCTTGATCCTAATTCTTTTAATTTTTTCTAAATTACTAGTTTGGCTTACATTAATATCAAGTGCAATTTTATACAAAAGCATGACCTTCATTGGTATCGAATATGATTAGTAATTGGTAGTAATGTACTACATGAAAAACCAATTCAACATTATCACTATAATCCTATATACTTATTGCATATAATAATATTTAGTAACTTAAGAACACAAATCTAGCCACCATCATTCGCATTGTGCCATTTGAAAATTTATTATTCTAACTCATTTGTTATCTTCAAATTTTTAGTTATCTTGCACCTTGTTAAAAGCTTAAATTGCAATTTGATTTCCTCATTCTAGTTAGTTATCGAAAAGAAAATAATCAAACTTCTTTGTGATTATTTCTTTTGGCAACATAAAAATTTCAAAGAGCATTAAGTATTCATGAAAAACCTTTAAAAAAAATATATAGTTCAAGCAAACCAAAGGTTTAAGAATTGGAATTATGTCAATTTTAATTTAATCGTCGAGGAGAAGCTATTAATACAACAATTATCATTTTATGGGTCTATTATATTTATTTTTTGTTATTCCATCCAGATTGAAAAACAAATCAATAACAAAGATCAAGGATCGACATGCCACATGTCACGAATAAGAAAGATAGAATATTTTTTTCTAGAAATTAATAACATAAAAAATTAACTTACTTGTTTTATTGGGTAATTGCTACTTTGTGTACTGTCTTATTAAGTTGACCTAGAATTATAGGTAAGGAAATTTGTTGTGGCTGCTCTAGGTGTGTTGGTCCCTAGATTATTATTTCTGCTTCCCTCGGCGAACCCGAGCCACGAGCACCTTCTTCTAACCAATGGTATTGCAATTTACGGCTATTTGATCAATTCTATAAAAAAAAAAAACTTTACCTAAAACTTCAAACAAATTATTATCACTGCTAAAATAGGTTATATTCATGTCTCCTGGCTTGTTACGATTACGTGTTGAATCTGAGAAGAATCCCAATTGGTTATAATTAATAATTCATATATCAGTAAAGCATGCAATCTTAGCTTAGAATAGTCCTAATGTGACTTTAATATAACATACATTGGTGTTTGTTTTCATATTATTGTCTTTCTCTTTAGTCACATACCCATTAATAATTGTACCTAATTAAATGTTATTTTGTGGTATGAAAACTCAATTATTCTACTTATAACCAATATGATAGAAAGCACCCTGCCTGGCATGGATAAATTACCTACTTTAAAAGTCCAATTAATTCATAGTTTGCCCTCTTTATGATTTAATGACAATTAATTTTGTAGTTTCTTAATTTGTAAATACAAATAAGTCTACATAAAGTTGCAGTGAATGGATAAAGTTTCAACAAAATGACTTATTTACCCATTAGTTAAGAAGTGACTCACTTTCTATATTTTGGGTAATTTAGGTTAGATCAAAAACCGAAGCAACAACTATCTATTGTTTTTTAAGAAAAAACGCAACTTACACTTTTAAAATAGTATAGATAATGTGTAGAATATTGGTTTAATGAATTACTTTTTATAAGACCAATTTTGTTTTTTCAGAAATTTCTTCATCTTAGTTTCAAAGACAAAAACTTGGAACATTTCTAAAACTTCAACTCTCTAAAGAGATCAAAGGGCACAAGATATCCCTATGAACAAAGTTGAACAACTAGATCAACATAGTATATAAAAAGGGTACGGAGATATAGGTGATAATTTTGTTGCTCATGTGATCCACAGCAAAGCAGGATATTCTTTGAGGTAAAGGAGATCAGGCCAATGAAGCAGTTCACTAAGGAATTTCCTAACTTCGATAGTTTCCAAGATTCTAATGCACAAGGTAAGAATTTCCATCCACAGAAGGAAATGATATTCTTCTTTCATAGTTCGTGTCATATTTGTTGTCTTTACTCATGATGCTCATACTAGTAAATGTCATGTGCATTTTACGTGTATTGAAGTTCTTATATATCTTTCCTACTATATCTAGTACAAAGGTAGCGAATTTTGGTATTTTATTTTCATAATTGTATGACCATATAATGAATTTTTACTAAAATTGAGTTTGTAAAATTAAAATGGTAATCAATTAAAGTAGATTACATCAAAAGTTACCAAGGAGAGATCTTGATTTTTCCAAATAATCTGTTCTCGTGCTTAGTATTCGTTTGTTTTTCATTGTAGTTATGATAGAAAACCATTTGAAATTTTTCTAAGGAAGGAAAACTGAATGCTGAGCATTTTGACTAGTTTTCCACAGGAGAAACAAAAAGTATATAGTAGATAAGTGCAAATTCCTACTATAGCTTCTATGAGGCCTGGTTTACGATGTAGTGAAGTAGTGGACCCATTATTCTTATTTAGACCTACAAACTACCTTTAGGATTTGGTGACAAATAGAATTTTGTAGCTGAATAGCATAGAGAGAGAACCATTTATCACATAAAGGCAGGTGAGTTGAGAATGATGGCAGAAGCTATTATGAATAATGTTTCTAAACCAATAGAAACAACTGTTAACTTAAATGCAAAAGAACCACTAAATCCCTATTCCAATCGTAGGATTTTGGCAATACAACTTTTTATTCTCATGGATGGGAGGTCACAAGGCACTGCTTACGATTCATGCCCAAGATCTTGGCCAAGCCCTCTGCTTGTTGCAGTTATCGCACCAAATTTAACAAAATTTGAAAGAACAATATTCTAAATGTTGCGTTTCTTTTTACAATAGTATCATCTAAAGGAACTTCAGGCCTTAGGGCATCTAGTTCAAATTCCTACCAAAGATCAAGGCCACGTTCAGCTTTTTTACTCAACAAAACTTAACTTTCTAAAGCTCCATTTGATTTACTGGTGATATGCTATTGTAGGCACACAAAAACTAATCAATTTCACTTCTAATAATGTAGTAGCGGTGAATCTGAATCGTTTCACAGAGAAAGAGATTTATTCCGGTGCTTAATAGGAAAAAAGGGGTTTTGGAATAAGTATTTAAACTAAAGCCTAAAGTTTCTGAATTAAAAATTATTAGAGTTCAATAAAAGACGGATCTTGGTTTTGGTCACATCCATCATAGAAATTCTATCAATTGATCATCGACACCAAAAGATAATGCAATTCTCAGAACAAGCACTAATTGGAGAATTTACCCAAATTCCAATTTATTGTTGATTCTTATTTCTTCCCTAAGGTTAGTTAATTTTCAAGATGCGATCTAATTAACTCAAGCCATTAAATAAATCTACACACGTGTCAAAGATTAATTAATAAAATCATTAAAATTTACAAGAACAATTAGACTAATTAAACATAAACACACACGGCTATGTTAATTAGTTGATTTTTTCCCTAAATTCAATAGTGCTAATCGTGCAATCATCAAACTTAATTGCTTCACGGATTGAATTAAACACACGCGGTTAAAAACAATCTAATCGTAGAATAATTTCAATAACTCACCATTCTACAGCAATAGAAAATTAAAAAAGAACAATAGGTATAAAATTAATGCTGAAAAATAATCAATACTTGATATAAAAACAAATAAATTCAAGTACAGATGTCTCACAATTTAATAGAACCAATCATGGCTTCAATTCCCTTAACCAAGAAAAGGGTTTTAGGCATTAAGTCCCATAGAAGAATGTACAAGAATAACTGTTGAACACTAGCGACAAAACTAAGAATAAGAGTTGTCCCTTCTATTCACCTACACGGGGTATTTATAGTGAATATTTGGGTTACAATCCCTACCCAAGGATAAGACCGCGAAATCGTCTAAAAAAGAGTCCAAGCAGACAAAAAAATCTGTCGAAAATAAAAAATTACGTAACCCTTCTGAGTTTGCGCACACGTGTGCAGCATACATAGCACGCATGTGTGCACTATAAAATTTGGAACTTTGCTCTCTAGAAACAGTGCACACGCGCTGCCCTAATGCTGCACTTCACTTTTGGCTTCGATCTTGACCTTAATGCTCTTGAAATTTAAAAAAATGTAACAACTTCAAAAACATGAAAGTTATAGCTCTAGTACTTAGCTTTCCAACACATCTTAAATCAAATCAATCAGAGTTCGAACTTGAAAGTTGTGCTTAAAATACGAAACAGCATCCAGACTAGCTCCATACTCGTGCACATTTCGTCCTCGGAATTTCTTTCCATCTTTTTCACCCTTTAAAGTCCTTTTTCACTTTAAACCTGGAAAAACTAAGAATCACCAAATCAAGATCCATATTAACTCAAATTTTACTTACAACACATAAAAACGTGGTAAATAACAAAAAATGTAGAACAATTACAAATTTTTCAATCTATCTCACACTTTTCCTTTGATCGTCCTAGAGCTAACATAAAATTAAAATAATTAAGTATTTCAAAATTCCACCCAACATATTTCAAATATTATCCACATAAACACTCAAAAGTCAATCCACCAATCGGAGTAGTCCAAGAACCCAAAAGCTCAAATGCTAATACAAACTAGAACATAAGATTCGTGTGTATGTGTGTATACACATTAGCCATCCAAAAACTCAAATTTGAAAACACTTAGATTAAATCATGTAAACCCTCCAAATTTTCTAAACACCCCATAGCTCACTCTTTTTACACCTTTTCACCAATCTAGACAGCCGATTCAATTTAAATTAGGTAGAACTTTTTAGCTTGTAACGTAGGTTAGGGTATTGGTTAACCAAAGAAGGGAAAGGATATAACAAATAAAAATAAGAGTTTTATAGTAATGGTGGCCATACATTAAAATAAAACTTCTCTTCACATGTTAAGCATCATAGATCTACAACCCCACACTTGAAGAACAAACAACCCATGAAAAACTCCAAACAAACAATAAGCAAATAAGTCCCCCTTCTTCGAATTGGCCAAACATGCCAACATTCCTTCGGACATTTATGCATCACTTTATTATTAGATGTATTATTAATAATAATTATTAGTGTCATAATAATTATATTATTAATATTATGTACACTCATACTACGGGTACCAGTAGTAGGCACTACCCGCAACATATAGACGTGCAAGTACAGGAGATGTGCACTACCTGCAAATACAGGTACCAATGATAGGTACTACCTATATATATCAAAACTTTCATTACTTATTTTTCATCCCCCAAAATTTTTTCAGTACCCTATTTTGCTACATAAATTTACACCACCGACTTCTCACAATCTTCTACCCTTATGTCCCCTTCACAACTAATGTGCGTAATAGAGCTCTTAAAGGAAAACTTTAGGATAGAACAATTAAAAGAAATTATTAGGCTCAATAAGGGTAGGTAAACCAAGTTTAAATGAAAGAAGGCAAATGATGTTTCTCTCTATTTATAACAATTCGAGGCTCAAAGCAGGTACTAAGGATAAATTTCAGAAGGGTTGGCTAAAAAGTCTCAAATGACCAAAGAAGGCTCTACCAGCATTTTTAAACTAAATCTAGTTGTCTATATAATTTGGTTCGAAAATGTAATAAGGTAAGTTTCTAGGATGCAATATAATTGAGTTTACAATAATTATCTCTAAATGTCCAAACCAAGAATTAATTCATGGCTAAGTGCTCAAAATTAATCATGAATGGAAAGTATTAACTCTGACTATTCACTCATGAATGGTTTAACTAAATAGTTATTATGCAAAAAAATTGGAAAAAACATGTTATTTTCCAAAATTTTCAAAAATTGTCAACTAATCCACACAAAAATTTTCAAAGATTTTGAAAAGCTCTCAAATCAAAAGAAAAGTCAAAATGTTGTAGCAAAGCTGAGCAAAATATACCAAACAACATATAAATCCAAATAACTCCCCTACCCCACACTTAAAACTAAGCACTGTCCTCAATGCAAAAATAAAAGTATAAAATAGGAAAAACAAAAATTTCTCTGAATTTAATTCCCTTCAACGTGAATTGAAGCTCGAGTAACACTAAACAAACAAAACAACGAATTCCTTTGAGATAATAAGAAAAACAAGAAAACTGTAGAAATGAGTCCTACAATAAACAAGAAAAAACTTATTGCCTAAAAGGGAATACACCACAAAAATAAAGAAAAATACCACTACGAAAATTAAACCTAGCTAAAATAAAACTAGGTAAAATTTCTAATCGGTAAAAACAACTAAATTGTCCGAGAAATCAACTTAAAGATAAGAAAATCATCAAAATGGCCCTACGCATAGGGCACCAAACATCATATGCTCAAGGAGCCTTAGGCGCCAAATCTTACGGGAATGGAGAAAAAGGCGGGAATGTCGACGGGTGTTCTCTCCACTCTCTTGCGAATTGGCGAACTTCCATGGTCTGCTACCAAGCATACTGGTACTATATAAACGTGTCAAACTTTTGACACTTGTGCTACTACCTACCAAGATTTACTATAAGATCTCCTCTTGAGTATGTTGTGGCTCGAGCTCATCCCCAAAATCAACATCGTCACCCACTTGTGAGCGAGTGCGCCTAATTAGAGCCCTCATAGCTTCCATCGTAATCAACTTCCCAGGTTTTAGCTTATCTTCTACTAGGTTCAATCTCCATGTCTCTCTCAAGATACAAAATAGTGATTAGATTAGGAAACCATAAGCCTGACTGCTTGTTCGTGACTGAATAGCATATTTACTGACGTATAAGTCGACCTACATTGATAGATTGGTCGACAGCAATACAATACAGGATCTTGGCCCGCTTCAGTATGACATGAGCGAGATGGTTGACTGGAAGAAGGTGAGCATAAAGGAACTTAAACCACATGAACCAAGCTGGTTTAAGCATATTCGCATGGAAGTGCCTTGCCACATGTCCATTAGTAGTATACGTCTATTCAATGGCACCATTGCAAAGGATGCTTGTGATCTCATTCAACTCCATATTGGTGTCGTTGATAGTGGACCACTCATCATTGCGTACTCGATTGACCTTTAGAACCTTGTTAATCTCATTGGTAGAGATATCCACTTCTTTCCCTTGAACATATAACCTGGTGCCATTGTAATGGTCTAAATTTGCATAAAACTCAGGCACCACTTGGTTATAACTGCCTCTGTAGGAATGGATGTAAAGTGATTCCACCCACAGTTGTGAATTGTCAGTTTAATTTGGGTACCCCTACCAAGGATACTTGAATGCCCCGTTCCTTGATCACAACCCTTGTAGATGTATCCTTCTCATACTTGTTTTGAGCTGCTGCAATTAGAAATCTCACTTCCCCAACCTCCCTGGGTTATTGAGACCCGAACGACGAAGATGCTCTAGCACTTTTGGTCGTAGCTACTTTCTTTCCCGTTCTTGTCATACTTGCAAAATATAAATGTGAAAATCATGGAAACCTAACAAATAATTCAACACCCCACACTTATACAAAACCTTAACACCCAACTTGTAAGCCCTAGAAAGCACAAGATGTAATACAACAAATTAGTGCCTATACTAAGGTCTATATATGAATTCCTAGAATATTCTTATGCACATAATTAACATTCTAGAAATTGAAAGCATGCACGAATATCTTGTGTTTTAACATTTTTATTCATTGAGAGTCGATTTATCAAACACTTGGCATGCATAGATAAAGAATGAATTTTTGTACATATAATTAACATGCAATCACAACTCAGTCAACAAGTCATACATATATCAATCAAATCACACGGTTAAAATTCAATTCATAACAAATTAAATCAAGTAAAATGTGAAAAATCAAAACCTTTTCATAATTGAAATTGAAACCCAAAAAGGAAAAAAATATAAGAAAAGCCTAAGAATTTCATACCTTGATTGGTTGCTTCCTATGAAAAATAATGGTTTTTTATGTGACTTTGATGAAATAGGAATGAATTGATGTTGGAAAATGGTGAAGAATATAGGGGGTTAAAAGGGATTGAAAGGGAGTGAGTTAAAATAGAAGAGAGGGCCATGTGTTATGATTGTGAAATAAGGGTTTTACCCTTATAAAGAGTCATGTGCACATGCGCGACAAGTTTTGCACGCATGTGCATGCTTGGCAGAGAGCTTGAGTTCTAGGACTATGTGTGAGGCTACTCGTGGGTGGAAAAATTTGCTTCTGGATTTTGTACACATGCACACCAAATGATGTGCGTGTGCATAAAAACACATTCTTAAGCATGAAGTTTTCATTCTTAAATCACCTATACAAAACACAAAAACTTTAAATGACTTTATTGTTAGTTTAACTTGTTAATTAAGTTGATTTCCAACAATAACAATACAATAAAACTATTAAAACCCTAAACACTAAATATCCAAATAAAAACTTCAAAAATAAATAAACGGAATGGAATGTATATGGACATGGCTTGCCTTCCATGCAGCGCCTTTGTTTATTTTTGTTGGCTCGACTTGATGATGCTTCTTCTCAATTAAGTAACTCCCATATTAAGGAGTCCAAGAATCTTTCTTTTCACCATTCTCCTAAATGATGGATTTAACCTCTCTACTTTTTTAGGATCCGAACAAGTTGCTCTTCTTGCAGTTGCTAAGTTGACTCGAAATGATCACCTTTTCCTTATCTTTCAAAAACAAGTATGGTTAAAGTATCTAGGAAGACGATTGTAATCCAAAATTGTTTCCTACACAACAGATAGCATCAACTTTTCATTAGTACATGGTAAAGAGCTAGAACCACCATTATTTGTCCGCTGCTACTGGGAAGAACTTCCTAGTTCTACCACCGATTGTTGCAAATTAGCACTGAGTGAAAAGTTCTTATTATCTTCCTCAAGATGTTCTTTACGGTTCACTTCTACCATATTATTGCTATTATGTCCATGAATTTCCTATATTGGAGGCTTAAGCATGACAATCACAGAAACAAGTTTAGCATGGTCCGAAGACTCAACATCATCGTAAATACTAAATTTAACATTTGTATCACCAAATTCCATGCTATGAGTGCCATTAAGAACATCTATTTTAGTGTGAGAAATAGCTAAGAATAGTCTTCCTAATAAAATAGGTGTAGAAAAATCACCTATTCTATTTCTAGCATATAAAAATTAGCAAAAAAAACCAAACTCCCCACTTGAACTAAGATAATTCCCCCACTATTCCCTTAGGATATGCTAAAGATATATCAGTTAGATGAATTACCATACCAATCTTATTCAACGGTCCAATTTTTAATGCATCATAAACAAAATATGGCATTACATTAATAGATGTACCTAAGTCTTGCATGGCTTTTTTGAATTATGTATTGCTTATCTTACATGGAACAGAGAACAAACTTGAGTCCTTACGTTTTTCAGGTAGGGAATTTTGAATGATGAACGATACATTTCTCCCAACCTCTATCTTCCTAACTTTCTTCTCTTTTTTCTTTCTTCTGTATGTACACAATTCTTTCAAAAACTTACCATAACGAGGTATTTGTTTAATAGTGTCTAATAAAGGAATATTTACTCGCACTTATGAAGAGTCTCATGCAACTCTCTATCGAGATCCTCTTTTGTAAACTCCTTCAATGCTTCAGGAAATGGGGATTCAGATTTATGTTCTAGCCACAAAGTAAATTTACCTTTTTTTTCACCTTTGTTACCTTTCTTCTTGTGTTGCTTGGAACAACCTCTTTTTCAGCTTTGGCCTCCTTCTTCCCAGCCTCAACACATTCAGGAACCATTTTGTGCTGCACTTTAACCTCCTTGCCACTCCTCAATACAATTGCACTAACGTTTTCCTTTAGATTGACAATTGTTTGAAAGGGAAACTTTCCAAAATTTTGTGCTTCCATTCGGCTAATTACAATTTCCATTTGTCCCATTTGGTGCTACAATTGCTGGATACTGGCCTTGCTGTCCAGTTGGAATTGCATTGTATTAGCAATTAAAATGTTTAGCTTTTCCTCTAAAGACTTACCAGATTGAGCAGCCAGATTAGCTTACTGTATTTGAGGAAATGGAGGCCTATACGGTTGGAAATTCTACCAATTTTGTTGAGGCTATTGCTGTGTCGGATTCCCTTATCTCAAATTAGGATGATCTCTCCACCCAGGATTGTACATGTTAGAATAGCGATCATGATTTGCTCTTGGTTGCCCTGGGAATCCTCCAGCAGTGTGAATATTACTTGCTCTTGAGATTCACCTTGTAACGTGGGACACATATCTATTGGATGTCCCTCGTTTGAGTAAATTCTACAAGGTTACATCGTTTGTGCAGTTCTTGAAGTCAATTGATGCACAAAAGAAGTTAGATTAGCCATTTGTTGTTCGAAGGATGAAATATTTGCCTAATTCACATCCTTGAGACGTTGTTCTCATCGCGTCCTGAATTTTTGAGAACATGCTGCCACGTTTGATATGATCTCACGGGCAGCGTCAATAGTCAAATTATCTAAAGCCCCTCAACTAGCGGCGTCGATCATGTTCCTTTCATTAGTCAACAAAACTTCATAAAAACATTGAATTAATAAGGAGTCACTTATGTGATGGTACTGACAGCTTCCACAGTTTCTTAAAGCGTTCCTAATACTCGTATAAGGACTCGTCATTGAACTGTCTTATCCCACCAATTTCTTTCCGGATATTTGCAGTTCATAGGGTTGGAAAATATATTTCCAAGAACACAAAATCTATTCATTCGCTCCCATGTTGTAATGCTGCCCGATGGTAAATCGAACAGCCCGCCCATTTCCTCGTCCTTGAGTGAGAACGGGAATGTCTTCAGCTTAATGTGTTTCTCGGAAACCCCGATGGGTCTCATATTCATACAAACTACATGAAACTCCTTAAGATATTTATTCAAATCTCCACCTGGCAATCCATAAAAAGAGGGCAATAAATGGATAAGTCCAAATTTTAATTCGAAAGTAACGTTTGTATCTAACTCAATGTATGTAATGCACAGAGGTTGTTGATTTAAAGTCGGCACTGCCAGTTCTCTAAGAGTTCTTTGCGCCATGCTCTTTTCTCCTTGGTGTTCTTGATTGTCAGAAAAAAATGAAGTTAAAGAGTTGATCTTCCCCTAGCTTTCCTTCCCTTAACTCCCTCCCTAATTTGCGTAGCGTTTTCTGGATTTTTTGATCAAATTAGAATTCAATTTGTTCAGCAGATCATATTACTGGCATACACAATTAGTGTGAAGAAATAATAACAAAATAAAAGGAAATTAAATCAGAAATTAATGGCACAAAAATAAATCAAATCATTCCCCTGCAACGATGCCAAATTTTTTCGTGATATTCTGTCATAGGCACCCAAAAACGGATCAATTTCACTCTTAATAATATAGTGGCCGTGAGTTTGATTGGCTCAGAGAACGGGATTTATTCCTATGCTTAACAAGAAAAAGGGCATTTTTTTAATAAATCAAACTAAAGCCTAAAGAACGAATTTAAAATTAAAAGAGTCAAATAAAAGAAGGATCTTGGTTTTGGTCACATCCACCATGGAAATCCTATCAATTGATCATCGACACCAAAAGATAATGCAATTTTCAAACCAAACAATAATGAGAGAATTAACCCGAATCCAATTCAAGGTTGATTCTTATTTCTTTCTTAAGGTTGATTAATTTTCAATACGCGATCCAATTGACCCTAACTATTGAATTAATCTAGACACGCGTCAAAGATTAATTAATAAAATCTAACAGCATTAAAATCGGCAAGAATAATTAGGATAATAAAACATAAATACACGTGGCTATGTTAATTAGTTGATTATTTCCCTATATTCAATAACGCTAATCGAGTAGTCATCAAACTTAGTTGCCTCATAGATTGAATTAAACACATGCGGTTAAAAAAAATCTAGTCGTAGATTAATTCCAAAAAATCATTATTCTGCAACAATAGCAAATTAAAAAAGAACAATCATAATATTAATGCAGAAAAATAATCAATGCTTTATATAAAAACGAATAAACTCAAGTACAGAGGTCTCACAATTTAATAGAACCAACCATGACTTCAATTCTCTTAACCAAGAAAAGGGTTTTAGGCCTTAAGTGCCATGGAAGAACACACAAGAATAACTGCTAAAAACTAATGACAAAATTAAGAATAAGAGTCGTCCCTTGTATTCACCCTACAGCAGGTACTTATAGTTAATATTAGGGTTACAATCCCCACCCAAGGATAAGACTGTGAAATCGACTGAGGCAAAAGAGTCCAACAGGACGAAGAAATCTACCGAAAATAAAAATTATACAACCCTTCTGAGTTCGCATGCACGTGCAAAGCTTATACAACGTGCATGCGCATGCTATAAAATTATGGAACTTTGCTCCCTGGAAACAACGCATGTGCTCTCCTTAAGGGTTGCACATGTGCGCGCTACCCTAATGCTACACTTCACTTTCAGGTTCGATTATGAACTCGATGCTCTTGGAATTTGAAAAAGTACAAACACGAAAGTTGTAGCTCTAGTACTTAGCTTTCGAATGCATCTTAATCAAATCAATCGGAGCTCGAACTTGAAAGTTGAACTTAAAATACAAAACAGTGTCCAGAATAGCTCCATACTCGTGCACATTTTGCCCTTGAAATTTCTTTCCATCTTTTTCATCTTTTTAGTCCTTTTTTTACTTTAACCTTACAAAAACTAAGAATAACCAAATCAAGCTCCATATTAAATCAAATCTTGCTTTCAACACATAAAAACATGGTAACATGACACCTAAAATGTAGAACAATGATGAACTTATCATTTACCATCGTACATTAATTAATTAATACCACCTTTAGATATGGATAATTTTTTGGGATCCTTATTTTATAGACCAATCTTTTCCAAGATTCGTGAACAAGAGAAGTCAAGGAAGGTTCAAACATACTGGCTCTCTAGTACTGGTTTTCATCCTATTTTTGGTAAATGCAAGGTCAAGCAAAAATCAGCCTTTCATGCTTCATATTCTATTCTATATCCCTAGAAGAATCACAAAATTCCAAATTCAATGGAGCTCAACTTGGAATTTTATGTTGTATGTGGAAGAGTTGGGCCAGTAAGGGGTGTGCCTACGGAAGGGCAGTGTAGTGTGAACTAAAACCCTTAAAATTTTAGCTAAGCATAAGTAGGAAATGAACTTACACTCTGTGCAAGGGATATAAAATTTTGAGAGAGGAATTAATCAAGGGAGAGGAATACATTTATCATAATGGTTTTTTTTTTTCAATTGCCAGTCCTAAAAATGCAAAAATTTTATTAATAAGTTAAAATACACTAGTGCTAAGCATGCCTAAATCTAATAGTAGGGAAACCTATGGCATGTATATGTGCAAAACCAATTATCGATTAGAGATTGAGTGGAATGAAAAACCAAATCTAGTGATAGTAAATTGCTACCCAATTTAGCTAACATATCAGCCAATGAATTAGTTTCTAGGTAAGCTTGACGGATTGATAGAATAGGAGGTTGCAAGAGGTGTATACCGCATCTTAGTATAGCATCCATCTTTCTTGAAAGTTGAAGACAACACTAACCATTTGGCAAAGAATTTTTGAGTTTCTCTTAATAATTACATTTTCAAAAATGTGCAAAATGCAGAGTTGATGGCCAAATGAGGGAGCAAGTGTTAGCCTCAAAATTTGACTTATGTCCTAGTAATTTTGCAAAGCCAAAGAGAATTTTCCCTCCTTCATCACAAATAATTTCTCCAAAGAATACTGATCCTAGATTCCCGAGTGATCTTATGACCCATCCATGTTGAGTTTCACAAAATCATATGGTGGTTTCTGCCATTCAATAGCTCGAGGAGCTATGCTATGAGGAGGCTGTACTTAAATTGGAAACTGTTGGAGTATTAATCGTGACTTAGAGCATTGGTAGAAAGGGATTCCAACGGTGATCGCTCCAAGCATTAGCTAGATGTGCTTGATAGACCATGTGAAAGTTGGTGTGCATTCTTCGAAGAAGTACCAGTTTCTATCTAACTAAAACTGCCAACAAATGAAAGTTGGCAATAATATCGCCAGTTGCCCTTCCAGTGTTGAAGAAGAATGTAGCCACCAAAGCTGAAGTTGATGTAGAACTAAACTGACTTGCACAGATGGAACTCCTAGCTTGGATTCGAAAAAGCCCCATACTTGTCGTGCTAGAGAACATGAAACAAAACAATGATCAATAAATTCAACAAAATTGCAGCAAGGGCATTTAAATGTAAGATTGCATAAGAACATTCCGCATAGGCAGAAAACCATTCTAGCAACCTCCATAGAAAAATCAAGACTTTCCATGGTATCCTAGAATCCCAAATGTATTTCCATGACTAAAGTATTGAACCTCTTTTACAAATCACTGTGTAGACTGAAGATGTGGATAAAGAGTCGGAAGGGGTTTTTCTCTATCAAGTAATATCTGGTTCATTTGGAGGAAAAGTTATGCAGCTATGATTCGACACTTGATATCCAGTGGCAATGGTTGCTATAAAATCAAAAGCCATTATCCTTTGAATTGTAATCTCTCTAAATAAAACTATTTGGTCCTCCTTAAGGTCAGAAAGAGAGCATCGCCTAACTAATTGTCTAACCAAAATGATGAGGACCTATCTCGGATTAGCTTGTGTAATAGCGTATCTATCGAGGGTTTAGCTCTAAGCATTATTCTTGTCAGATTGCACACTTGAAGATTTTTGTATTGAGAATGCATATATTTGGCTCAAAAGGAGTTAGAAGAATGGAATTGCTGCCAAAGGTTTAGTGTGACGGAAGCATGAGTGATACCTTGAAGAATTCTAATCCCATGCCCATTTTCGTCCAATAGCATACATATGCCCTCCATTTTTTCCAATGCCGCTTATTCCCGGACTCGAATTCACCCAAAAAAAGAGGCCATGATTTGCTCCATAGCCCGAATGGTTGTCTTAGGTGGGCATAGAACCACAAGCTAATGCATTGGAATAGAAGTTAAGATATGCTTGATGAGTATTAGCCTCTTGTGTTAGAATGATAAACAAAATTGGGAGAATTTGGGTGTATTTATAAATGAAACAATAGCCTATATTTAGAGGTTTATAGTTACAATGAATCTAGACAGTGCAATGAACCTAAACACTACCTAGTAAGGTAACTATACATAAATCTAGGCACTAATATATAATGTAACTATACAATAAATCTGGACAATAACTTTACTGAACCTAGACATTAACACCCTCCCTCAAACTGTCTCTGGTTGAGCAGAGACCAATTTGAGTTTGGAAACTAACCATCGAAAAAAACATCCAGGAGGATGTACCTTGGTAAAAATATCAGCTGTCTGATCAGGAGACCGGATAGAGAAAAACTTCACAGTACAATGCAAAACATGATGACAAACAAATGACAATCAGTCTCAATGTACTTAGTGCGTTCATGCAAGACATCATTGTGAGAAATTTGAATAGCACTCTAATTATAACATAAAGTATAGTAGAAGACTCGTGAGAAATCCCCATATTCAAAAATAACCAACAAAGGCTGATCAGCTCTTGGGTAGCATCAACAATATTACGATACTCAACTTCAGTACTAGATCGAGAAACAACGGTTTGCTTTTTACTCCGCCAGGATATGATAGAGTCACCCAAAAAGAAACAGAATCCTATAGTAGAACGTTTATCAATCGGATCCCCTACCCAATCAGCATCAGAATATGCACGTAACTCGAAGAAGAGAGAAGACCATGATATAGTGTCACAAAAATATCGCATAATACAAAGAACAGATACAAAGTTGGAACTCTAATATAGCTTAGGACTAGCTATAAATTAACTGATAATATGAATAACATATGCAATATCAGGGCGGGTAACTGTAAGAAACACCAAACTACCAACTATTTGGCGACAAAAATTTTGATCATGAACAGGTTAGCTTTTTACTCCGCCAGGATATGACAGAGTCTCCCAAAAAGAAACAGAATCCTGTAGTAGAACGTTTATCAATCGGATCCCCTACCCAATCAGTATCAGAATATGCACGTAACTCGAGAGAATAACTCAAAGAAAAGAGAAGACCATGATATAGTGTCACGAAAATATCGAATAATACAAAGAACAGATACAAAGTTGGAACTCTTAGGACTAGCTATAAACTAACTAATAATATGAATAACATATGCAATATCAGGGCGGGTAGCCAAGATATACCAAACTACCAACTTGTTGGCCACAAAAATTTCGATCATGAATAGGTTAGCTTTTTACTCCGCCAGGATATGACAGAGTCTCCCAAAAAGAAACAAAATCCTATAGTAGAATGTTTTTATCAATCGGATCCCCTACCCAATCAGCATCAGAATATAAACGTAACTTGAGAGAATAACTCAAAGAAGAGAGAAGACCACGATATAGTGTCACGAAAATATCGAATAATACAAAGAACAGATACAAAGTTGCAACTCTTAGGACTAGCTATAAACTAACTAATAATATGAATAACATATGCAATATCAGGGCGGGTAACTGTAAGATACACCAAACTACCAACTAGTTGGCGACAAAAATTTCGATCATGAATAGGTGTACCATCCTCTGGAGTAAGATGGGCCTTGGCCTTAATAGGGGTAGAGGCAATCTTGTTGTCAATTAATCCAGTACAAGTAATAAGATTTGATACATATTTGGCTTGTGTGAGATAATACCCAGTAGATGATGAAAACATCTCAAGACCAAGAAAATAATTTAGCAAACCCAAGTCTTTTATTTCAAAATGATGATTCAAATACTTCTTCACTTCATTAATACCAGAGAGATCATCACCAGTAATGATCAGCATATCATCTACATAGAGAAGTAGAAGAATGATACCATGAATAGACCGGCGAACAAAATGAACAGAATCATACAGATACTTTTGAAACCAAATTGTTCTAATCTGCAGCTAAATTTAGAAAACCATGATCTTGGAACTTGTTTTAGGCCATAAAGAGCCTTGCGAAGTTTACACACTTGACCAGTTTCAATGGAGTATCTAGGTGGCAGCTGCATATAAACCTCTTTAGTAATATCACCATTAAGGAAAGCTTTCTTAACATCCATTTGATATATTTTTCAATGTCAACAGCAGCAACGACAAGTAAACTTCTATAGAAGTTAGGCAAGCCACAGGTGCAAAGGTCTCTACATAGTCAATGCCATATTTTTTTGTAAAACCCTTAGCAACAAGACGAGATTTATAGTGATCCTTAGTGCCATCAAAGCAGGTTTTGATTTTGTATACCCATTTATATCCAATAAGAGATTTATCTGCAAGAAGATCAACTAGATCCCATGTATGAGTTCTCTCAAGTGCCTGCAACTCATCAAGAATAGCTTGCTGGCAAACAGGATTAGAACAAGCTTCTCTATAGGACGTAGGCTCATGCAAGAAAAGAATAGTGGAAAAATAATAGTAATCACAAAGATGAGTGGATGGTTCTCATACCCTAGTTGATCGATGAGGAGACAAATGTAGAGGTGTTGTAGAGGACTCAAGAGAAATAGATGTGGTAGAACCATCGCTGGACAGTGACCCTCAAATAAAATGTGATCGTCTAGAGAAATAGCCTTAGAGACATAATTAGGAAAATCTACTATAGGAGTAGTATCCAGAAAAAGATCAACTGTAGGGTGAGTAAATAAAGGCGGAGAGGAAATTGGAGAGAGGTTAAATTTGGACATTGAGGAAAAAATTTTATGTTCCCAGAAAATAACATGACATGAGACTCGAAGTCATTTAGATTGAGTATCCCAAAAATCATAGCCCTTGTGTTCGATAACATATCTTATAAAGCAATATAACCTAGCTCACAAGTCAAGGTTCTAACTTGGTGTGTTCACAGGGTTGTAAAAGAACGAAACAAGCATAACCAAAAACATTCAAGCTCTTATAATTGGGAGGTGAATCATAAAGGCGCTTATAAGGGGATTGATTATCAATAACAAGAGAGGGAACCTGATTTATAGTGTAAACAACAGTAAAAGCAGCTTCACCCCAAAAATGCTCAAGACAAGAGGAAGAAAGTGCAAGGGCATGAGTAGTGTCAATAATGTGTCGATGTTCGCGTTCAACATGACCATTTTGTTGAGAAGTTCCTGGACAAGAACGATGAAAAACGGTATCCTGTTGGTAGAAAAAAAATTAGAAGAGATGTTTCCTTGTACTCCGTGGCATTACTTTGATTGGATTAGAAAACTAAATTTTAACCATTATAGCAAAATCTTGACAATTTTGGGGCAAATCAAATTTATTTTTCTTGAGAAAAAGCCATGTGTATTGGGTAAAAGCATCAAAAAAGATAACGAAGTACCTAGAACCACCCAATAGTAGCTCTTAGGGAAGGACGCTAGGCATTGATGTGCACCAAGTCAAATGGTGCAGTTTAAACAGAATCACTGTGAGAAAATGGTAAGGCATGATTCTTAGCTAGTTGGCAAGAGACACAATCCATTGATTCATTTTGCACAAATCCTAATTGGCCACTAGAGACTAACATTTTAACACGATTTAAAGAAGCATGACCTAGACTGGCGTGCCAGAGACATATGCATGGAATGGAAGATGTAAAGGCGACAGAATGCAGGCAACCGACTTTACAACCAATTTTGAGGAGTTGCCCAGTTTGCTGATCCTATAGACGACAACCGGTAATGAGAAAACAACATCAATTCCAAGTTCAACAAGTTGGCCAATTGAGATAAGATTCAAAATTAATTTTGGGACACAAAGGTATCTGATAAGAGAAAAAGAGGTGGTGGATATAGTTCTAGTGTGCTGAACATGCATGATAGACCTATCACAATGTGAATGGCTGGTGTATGTGAGTATTATGTGCATGAAGAAAAAATAGTAGAGTCAGATGTCATGTCAATAGAATAAGCAGAATCAAGATATCAATCGGAACTTGAAATGAAAGAATGTGTAGCATTGTAAGATGGATTAAGTTTAGACAGTACCTACTTTATGGCCAATTCAAGGTTATCAAAAGTTATCAGAGTTTCAAGAGAAATAGGAGCTACGATGGAATTTTATGAAGCCATTATGACAAGAATCGGAGTAACAAAGGCAAGAATAAAGAAAATCAGCACCTTAGAGAACTGAACTGAATCGTAAAGGAATTGAGAAGAATCTGACCAAATTGGATTGGAAAAAATTTTTGATCTATGAGCCGAACCAGATCAGAATTTAATCGGATGAACAAGAGATCAATGCTATGATGGCAACAAGTGATGGTGTGGTACCAACATGGCTGATGACGTACAAATGATGATGTGGTTGATTTGCTGATGATTACAGTGACTAAAATTTGAGCAAAGGTTGAGATATCCCAAAGAACAATAGGTGGGAAAATGAACTACCGGAAAATAGAAAGGTCAAGCCCCAAGATGGGGCTCTGATACCATGTTAGAATGACAAACAAAATTGGGAGAATTTGTGTGTATTGATCAATGTTACAATGGCCTATATTTATAGGCTTGTAGTTACAATGAATCTAGACTGTACAATGAACCTAGATACTAACTAGTAAGGTAACTATATATAAATCTAGGCAATAAATAATAATGAAACTATAAAATGAATCTAGACAATAACTTTTGTGAACCTAGATGTTAACATCTTGCCCGAAGAAAGTATTTTACCCTTCCCCCCTTCAAGATTTAAATTTAATTATTCAATCATGGGTTAGAAGAATTGAGTCTTAGTTTTCCTAGTAAACAAAGGACAACCAAGATATTTGAATGGTTGAGTTTTATTTAAGAAACTCATCAAGCGTTCCAAAAAGATTCGGGTAGGATTTGGAGTTCTAGAAGGAAGAATAATCTAGCTCTTAGAAGCATTAATCTTCTTGGCTAGAACCTTGCTCATAGGTAGTTAGAAATTTCATCAAATTATTGATTGTTCTTCTATCTCTTCAGGTAAAAAGTTAAGTGTCAGGAAAAGCCGTGTGTGAGATAATCGGGCAGCCTCTTGGGATCCCATTTCTGTACCAACCCAAGTATGCTTATGGGGCTCTATGTATTAACAATGCAAATGGAACAAGAACACCTTGGCGAGTTAACTCATTTAGTCCCTTCGATGAGACGAATGAGCAAACAATAAATAGAAAAAGTGAAAGAGGATCCCTCTGAATGATTGGAAATAATCTATAACCTCAACATTAACCAGTAAAGAAAACAACTTCCCCTCAAAGAGTTCACTACTAGATTGATGAATCTTGTGTGAAAACTAAACTTGGTTAGAATCGCCTATAGGAATGTTCATGAGACTCTGTCGAATGCTTTCATTATGTCTAATAGAAGATTATGCCCCCTGGCTCTTTTGTTCAAGGGTGAGAGTAATTCATGTGCCAGAAAGGGTATTATTTGGCATTTGTCTGCCCCTAACAAAACCAGATTGCTTGAGAGATAGGATTTTATGGAGTACCTTAGACATTATGTTGGAAAGAATTTTAGTGAAGACCTAAAAGTACAAAACAAAATTGGGTGGAAGTCTGCAAAGCTTTAGGGATTTTTCTTTCTTGGAATGAGAACGACCAGCATGATGCCAAATGCCTTGGGCAAGGGAATTCCCATGAAGTATTCTTGAGCAGCCTTGTAAACATTAGTAGCAACTATATCCCAATGTCGAGTGAAAAAATACCCCAGAAAGCCATTCGGACCTACAGAACTTTCTTTGTCAAGTTGGAAAACAGTGTGCTTCACCTCCTCCATAAAGACCAGATCCAACAATTTTCTATTTTAAACTTTGGTAACTAGGGTTAGAATAAATGCTAGAAGTTTCTCTAAGGCTTCTATTTGAATAAGTTCTTCTGATAAGAGGGCTTGGACAAAGATAGAAGCTTCGGCTTTGATGTCATCCATGATGATGATTTTCTAGCCAATTGCCTATTGAATTTCGGATCATTCTCAACTTTAATATAGAATGTTGAGTCACCATAGATGCATGTAAGAAATTGTGTCAAAAACATGAGCTTCCATCTCAAAGCCAATTGGCAATGAGTGGTGTGGTCCAGGAACTTATTAATTAGTCTAGGATCTTCTTTGTGCTAAAAAACATAGGCTTCCATCTCAAAATCCATTGGCAATGAGTGGTGTGACCCAGGAACTTATTAATTAGTTCACGATGCTAACCGATATGGGATATTTTATACTTTCACACCTCATCTCACACAGGACTTGGGTTGACACAAGACAATAAATTAGTTTGGTCTCTCACACACGATTTGGGGGTCCAAACCTGAACAAAAATTGGTTCAAAGAAACTCTTAGATGACATAAACACATGAAGTCAAGCCCAATGCAAGCCCAATGTGCATAAGGGCCCAAGCCATGTATGGATGGTTAAATTAGTTTGGCCTCTCACACACAATTTAGTGATGGGTCCAAACCCGAACAAAAATTTGTTCAAAGAAACTCTTAGCTGACATAAACACATGAAGCCAAGCCTAATACAAGCCCAATGTGCATAAGGGCCCAAGTCATGTATGGACACATGAAGTCAAGCCCAATGCAAGCCCAATGTGCATAAGGGCCCAAGTTATGTATGGATGGTTCAAAGAAATTCTTAGCTAACATAAACAAATTAAGTCAAGCCCAATGTGCATAAGGGCCCAAGTCATGTATGGATGGGAAAACACTTGAGGGTAGTTTTGATACTATATTAAAGAACATGGGCTTCCATCTCAAAACTAATTGGCAATGAGTGGTGTGGTCCAAGAATTTATTAATAGTCCAAAATCTTTAGGCTAACCAATATGGGATATATTATTCTTTCACAAATTGGTATTGTGATCGCTCTCCGTGAGCCACCAAACCTTGGATTTTTGGTTCCTATAAATTTCTTTACGTCTAAGAAACTAAAGCAATTCAACCTAGGCACAACTGTAATGATTCCTGATACTGTAATGCTTGTGTAGTTTCAAATTTTATCTCACAGCACTCCATGTCTTTTTTGCTTCTTTTATTCCATCAAAAATGTTTCCAATGATTTTCATATTCCATTCCCTAAGGCGACTTTTGAGACGTTGTAATTTATTTGCTAGGGCTCGCATTCCAAATGAGCTAATTGGTTGATCCTAGTTTGCTTAAACTGTCAATAAGAAAGATTCAGGCTCTATCCACATTTGCCAAAACTTGAACAACTTGGGAATTTTTCTACCTTTTAATCTCTAGCATCAATGGAGAGTGGTCGAAAGATGTCTTATACATATGTTGAACATGGGAGTCTGGAAATTAGGAGTGCCATTGTTGATTTACGATTAATCTGTCTAACCATTTCCAGATTTATTTACCGCACTGAATTCCAATCCTAGTGAATTGACTGCCCAAAAAATTCAAATCATGCATACCACATGCCCGTATTGCTGAATTGAAGTCGCCAATGGACCAAAAGGTCTTGTTGTGATCTATCCAAGTACTCAGAGATAGAGGAAATTATGTTGAAGTCCCCTCCCCAAGTCCAAAGAGTCTAAATGCAAGCTACAATTCTTGTTCTCTTAAGCCACAATTCTTGTCTCTCTAGTGGAGTGCATTTACCATAAACAAAGGTAGCTTGAGCTATGAAAGGCCAGTCGTCGTATACGAATCCCACATGAATGTATTGATCACTTATCTAAATTACATAGAGGTGAAATCCCTATTTCTAAAAGATCCAAATTTTGTTATTTGAGTTATATAAACAAAAATAAAAATCAAACTGTGTGTGAAAAGATTCAAGTTTGAGACAATCCATTTGTGGCTCATTATTAACCAATAGTCAAAGGTCATGAGATGAGGCCCCTGATAATGGGAAACCAAATTAAGTAGTTCATTATTGTTCTAGAGCATGCTGCCTTGTAAGAATTGTTTGGGTAAGAATTACTAATACATTCCTCCTAACTCAAGATCCCTCTCACATGATTGGCTCCCAATCCTGATCAACCTATTACCACCATTCCCTACCCCTACACCGGTTAGCCCTCATTTACCCCATCTTGCAACCCTAGCCACTTCCCCTATCTCAAATCTAAGAATTGTTTGGGGTAAAAATTGTTGATACATTCCTCCCAATCCAGATCCTTCCCCCCATCCCCGTTCAACCTTCCACCACCACCATCACCCCATCCATATCCCGATTAGCCCTCTTCCACCCTATCTCGCAACCCTAGCCCCTTCCCCCAGCTCAGATCTACCATACCTTACCCACGCCACCTCCACCTCAATCTACTTCCCCCTGCCGCACCCCATCTCGCCACCTAGCCCTCTTTCGCATCTGCACCTCCCATCTGCAACATCACTCCCTCAACCTCGCCCTATCTTACCATCTGAGCACCCCTTATCCATCCTCGAACTGCCACACCCCATCTCCCCAACACCATCTTCAACCTCCTCCAACCCCATCCCACCTACTCTAGCCTCCATCTACCATTTTACTTAGAATTCCATTATTTTTTCATTCTATTTTATTTCTTATTTTTTCTAATAATTTTCTCACTTCTCATTTTGCTTATTTTTTAATTTTTCCCTTTTTATTCCATCTAAAGAATATTTTTCTGATTTTTCTACTTTTTCTTACTTTTATTATTTTCTTCTATTTTTATTCTTTTCCTTTTTTAATCAATATAAATATTTTTCCCTTTTTATTTCTGATTATTTTGGCTTTTTGTTCTTTTAGAGAAAAAAGATAAAATAAAAGAAAAAGGAAAGACATAGAGGTAATTTTGACCATATTGACGGCTCTATTAGTAAAATCATTGTCCATCAGTTGGATATTCAAAACAAAAGCACAGGGGGGGTTTTGTAGGCTTTTCTAACTATATAGGGTTAATGTGGAAAAGGGCCAAACCACTGGGGGGTATAAGTACAATTTGCCCATAAATTTGATTACACTTACTTCCAGTTAAGTGCAGCTCTTTTGGAATATGTTAAAAATATTGGTTTTGATTTTTCACACCACCGTGAATACACATATAGAGTAAATGCATTTTACTAGCCCAAATAAGTATTTGCATATAAGTTTAGTTTTGTGCCCCTTAGTTGTATTTACTTTCAAGTGTGGGCAATGATATTAGCACAGCATAAATCTTAACGCTACAAAACATTTCTTCATAAAGCCAATTTTTTGGGTACCACCACCCACTTTTCAATGCAACCGACAACTTCCAAGTTCCCAACCGGATGTCACTTTTCGTTTCTCTCCTCTTATCTTCTCTACTCCACAAGGATGGCTCAATGGTTTTGGGAGCCTAAAGCCAATTTTAACATGAGGCCTATTATTTTTTCATAAAATAAACATAAATCTCATACAAAATTTATTTTTCTAGTTTTTTGAGATGCAAAATTACTAATTAAAATTTTATAATCAATTTCTTCTAATAATTCTTTATCAATTGATAATGTAGCTAGCCTTTTTATTTTCTTCTTTTCATATTTCATTATCATTTAATTCAACAACATTACTAAAATCTCTTTCATTTGAAGAACACTCTTCAATATTTGCTAATTCATTTTTTGTTAGTACTTGTTAAAAATTTATCAAGAGCTAACTCATGAGATCATACTAAACTTTCAATTCTATTTTTTTTTTCTCAAGTTTTGTGTAACCAGATTCATATTTTTTAATTTAAATATTTAAATTCTTAAAAATCTATACCTACAAAATAAATCAATTTAACAAATTAAAATATGGAGTAAAGAATATCAAAAGATTAGAACAATAAAACCTTATATGAGATTGCTTCAAGCCTTCAATATTGGTTGCCAGATAAGGTGAGTAGCGTAAGAATTGAGATGGAACGTTGTAGAAAAAAAGAGTGGAAGTTATTACTAATAATACTAGATGAGTACAACTAAACTACCAAAGAGAAAATAATAGTAGATGAGTACAACTAAAATAATAAGTTTATAGAGGAAAAAAATAACGTCAAAATAAATACCCTAAGAAAAACAACATTAGTCTGTGAAAATAGAGAGATACAAGAGTAAGAGTTTATAAAAAGTTGGAAAGTTATTAGGTGGTAACTGTTTAACGAATATGGAGTGTTCATTAAATTTTTTTCTAAAAAAATGTCTCTTATAATTTCTATAAAGCCTAAAATTTTGGAGTCTAAACTTTTTAATTAATTAATTGGGGGTTTTGATTAGATTTTTTCTTAAAACAAATTATTTTTTATAATTATTATTACAAATATTGTAAGGTCTAAATTTTGGGGTCTAAATTAATAGGGATTTTTTATTATATTTTCTAACAACAAAATTTATTTTATAATTACTATAGCCAATATAATTATTCCTAAACTTTTAGGGCCTAACTTTTTGGGGCTAAAATGGTGCTTTCCCTTGAGCCACCCCTACTTCTCTATCATCTCTATCCAAAAGGACCAAAACCACTCACCTTCCATCCCTCACCTTGAAGGAAGAAGATCTCATCTTCAAAGAAGAAGCTTCTAGGAACACTTTTTTTCACCATGACCTCTAGCAGATGGCTCTATCATTTCTTTCTTCTCTCAAGGCTATGCCGGATTTGGTGATGTGCGGTTGCTGCTAACAGTGTGGTGGCAGTGGCGAGGATGAAAGTCACTCTCTAGCTCAAACATCGAGGTGATGTAGAACTTCTTCATTTATGAAAACTAATTAAGAATTCTGACATGTTGCTTACACAGAGATGTCATCTACCTCTCTGATGCCTCAATGCCTGAATAAAGAATTTCCTTCAAATTTATATTCCCTAACTTTTCATGATACAAACGCAAACCTGGTCGATTGAATTTACTCAAAAAAAGTTCCGATTAAGGCAATCAAGACAAAAAGGTCTAAAGTTTAAACAATACCCAAGTTTGAAGCACAAGCCGGACTACAGAGTCGTCCTGAAGATAGTGAGTAGAGATATTGGTTGGGCAGATAAGGATTTTGAAAAGTCAGCGTTGGTGGGCCAATTAAAACTTTGAAGCAATGGTGTATTGTCTAGAAGGGCAATTATGACAATTTAATTTTTCTACATAAAAATTGCAGTGGCAATAGGTATTTCTACTATGGCAATATAATTTCCCTTTGAAGAATAAAAAATAGAAAATATCAAAAATGGTCCCTGAACTTTTTACTAAAACAAAGATAGTCCCTAAACTTTTTTTATGCACTTTTGGTCCTTGAACTTTTTAATTTGCATGCAAATGGTTCCTAATTGGTGGCTTCATCCAAAACAATGATTCCGGCCACCAACAAAGGAAAATTTTGAGGGCAATTTTGGTATTTCAAATTTATCCCAACTATATAAATTTTTGTAGTTCAATTTTGTCAAGAAAAAAGAATTTTAAAACCCATCTACATCTAACATCCCCACCTCATCCTACCCTTACCAATCAGGTGTTACCCCAATCCCTATCGATTACTCTCTTTGGCTCATTCCCATTCCTTCCACCTATCTTAGCCCCTTTACCTTCTATCTCACCCCAAATCCCCACCACCACCCTATCTCCAGTCCCTTTTACCCGTCCCTACCTATCTTCCATCTGAGAGCTCATCCCATATCCCTCTCTTCCACTCCTCCTTAGCTAGTCCCCCTTTCCCCGCCTCTGTTTCTCACCCCATAATCCTCTTCCACCACTCCTTCCTCAACACCTCCACCCTTGCCACCTTTCACTCTCACCCAAATTATGTATAGGCCCTATGGCCACAAATTAACTTGGTTGATTGACCCAATCATGAAGAATTGAATACAGTATAATTATGTTTAGTCTATTTCTCTTGCTACTTCTGTAAAAAATCATCATCATCATTTAGAAAATATTATTGACATCAATCTTGCAGATTATAGCTTCAATTTAATACTAGAAATAGTTTATCACAATCCAACCCTGACAAGGAAAAGGGAAAGAAAAAAAGAGACAAAGGAGGTAGCCATTCCACAGGCATTTTGGTTGTAGAATTACAAGTTAAAAATCAAAACTTTCTAAAAAAAAAAAAGTGTATTGCATGCTTTTTCATTCCTACAACATTGTTTGAACCTAATGTTCTTTAATTAGTGTTACAGCTGGACACATAACATGTTTAGCATTGGAAAATTTTGTAAATGCGGCAAGTTGATAGCTGCAAAAGTTATGCTTGCAAGCAATATTTATAAATTCAGATTTAGTGGTTAATATTTTGGGGATATTAGGCTTCAGTTTGATTGAAAATTTTAAGACAATGAGAGGATGACTTAGTTAGCTTAATTACCTTGTTTGAGATATTACTAGATAACCAATTTAGATTTTCATAAAGTCCATGGCCAAAAGTTTCACAAGTACACTGGATATCCCTACATCAATAAATTAATGGCCTCTTTTATCAACCAAAAAAAATAAATCTAATATAACAACTTCATAGAAGGGGTGGAAAGGCTGAGGAGGGGTGATAGAGGGAAAAAGGCAAGGAGAGGTAGAAGGGATTGGAGAGGGGATAGTAGAGGGGATTTGGAGTAAGAGAGAAGGCAAAAGGGTTGAGAGGGATAGAGGGGATGAGGTGGGGTCGAAGGGATTTTGGATAGGGATTGGAGTCGATGCTGGATGAGAAAGGGTTGGCTGGGATAGGGATGTTAGATGTGGATGGGCTTTAACTTTTTTTCCTTGACAAAATTAATATAATTGGAGGCAAAATTGAAATATTGAAATTGCCCTCAAAATTCCCTTTTTTTTTTTTGTGGCTGAAATCAATATTTTGGATGGAGCTGCTAACTATTGACCATTTGACCACAAATTAAAATGTTTAGGGACCAAAAGCGCGTAAAAAAAGTTCAAGGACTATCTTTGTTTTTAGTAAAAAATTCGTGGACCACTTTTGCTATTTTCCCATAAAAAGTGGAGAACAAAGCTTTTTACCCTCTTCAACAAGAAGCACAAAAAGCTTATGACAAATGGATTTTAGTTTAGTTTGTGGGTTTGTTTTGAACTTTTGAGGTAACAGAGAAACAAGCAAGTGGAAATATGAGATATTAGTGTAACCATGGTTAATTTGGATTTTAAAGGGATGAGATATTGTAAGTTTTAGAATTTTAAAAGAAAATAAATTATGTGACTAAATAAAGATCATAAGGTGTATGGTGAGGCCATCCACCTTGGTCTACTCAAGAATTTACCTTATTTAAAGGATTATTTAGGTGTACTATTCAAGGCATTATTTGTGCTATTTGGAAAATAAAAAAAAAAAACTAATAAGTTTTGGATGGTAAATAATCCAAACAAGTTTTTGTAAACAACTGTTTGGATAGTAAATAGTGCAAACAATTTTTGAAAATAATTGTTTGGATAATAATTTTTGTACTAAAAGATAAAATAGGTACGCAAAACTCTAACCAAGTTAACAATATCAAAACACACATTCCCGTTCAAATTTGGTTTTGCATGGTTACGACAAATATTACAAAACACACATAAAATAATTGCTATCTCGTTATTTGAAATCCTAATCTCGTAAAAGGAGTTTTAGATAGGGTTTTATCGAATAGATTTTGTGAAAAATATTTCAGGACACCGAACTCAAATATTAAAACTTAAGAATTGTGTCAGGGCATCTAAGCACACCTAGGACTAGAGTTCGGACTTAGGTTAAGCACTTTTGCAATTTGAAATTAAAGATAGAATATCAATAGGCCTGTCAATGGATTAAGTCTGGGCCTAGATCCGATCCAGTTTAGATCGTTTATCTGGTCTAATAATTGTAGACCTATTTTTCAAATCTGACCCAAATCCGATTAACCTACACTATAAACGAACCGGATATATATTTACTTGTTCCTATCCATTTAAGAGCTAGATTTGATTAAAAAAAAATTTAAAAAAAAAGTTAAAAGATTATATATATATATATATACACACACACACATAGTTAGGTCATAAACCCTTCACTATTCTCTTTCTTCCACGCGATACTCCTTCTCTCCATCCCTTCATTCTTCTTCATTGATCTCGATCTCTTCTCACATTATCTCCATCGACTTTGCCTATCGAATAAATACTTCATCTCTCTTTATATCCCTCCCTCTCTCTTACTATTTTTATTTTTAGTTTATTTACGATTTGTATTGGTATAGATCTACAAATCTAGAAAATCCCTTAAAATTATGGTGGATTGGTTTCTTGTTCTTTCTCCATCTCTCTTAAAATTCTGGCCAATTGATTTTTTCAAGATCTAAAGAAAACTTGTAGTAATACAAAAAGTTAGGGTGAGATGAAATGGTGGAAAACAAAATCACATGAGATGGTAAGTAGAATACCGTATTATTTTCATCGCCTTTTAATGTTATAAAAGCTTACTAATTTATTACTTTTTTTGTTAGATGAGTTGGAGCTGTTGTGACTTGATAGGAATGAAGATTCAGGATGTGAAGTGTTGAAGTTAGAAGTTATTTTGTGAAGCTTTATTATGAGATTTTAATGTTCTATGCACACTTGAATATGTAATTGGAATGGAATTGTTTTTTCTATTGATTTTAGATTAAAGTCTAATTTGTGTAGAATTGAAATGTTTTAAAAAAAACATGTTTCTATTGTGGAACCAATTTTCTAGCGAATATATCCACAGATCCAAATCCAAATCCGGCCATAGCTGAATATGGATCTACATTTCAAAACCCATTAGGTAATCAAAATGGATCCGGAATCAAAATTTTTAATTAGATCCTGATCCAGAATTATTAATTCTGACCCAAATCGAACTTGTTTACAGGCCTAAATATCAGCTCCTCAAACCTTAGTTCTGCGGTAAATTCATCAATGAACCTGACTTCATGTGGGATTCATTTTGGGTCCTTGATTTTTAGTACATGTTAACTTTAGTCTATACAACAATTTGCCCAGTTCTATGGATGGTCAGGACTTGAAAAGTACAAACTTATTTCCACTTTGCAGGTCCAAAATCATGTATCTAAACCTTTTTTTATATAAATTTCATGGTCCTGAACGCTGCCATATGCTTTGGCACAACCTACTCGATTTTGCCAATATCAAACACACCATTAAATAAGGAAGCTATTACAAAACTCATTATGCAGGATTTCAAAAATAAACTAAACAACTCAAATCCTATGTTAAAACAGAATTGAATATTTGGAGAATGGTTTAAATAATGAATGTTGAATAATTGTAAAAAATTTAAATGATGAAAATAATGAAGGTTAAATGCAGAAAATTCCCTTGAACTTACACTCTAGATGCAGTAATTTACCCCTCTCAACTTATTTAATAAGCACTTAACCCCTTCCTTCATGTTTTCGGACAAAATTACCCTTACTATTTTAATAATTTTCTTTTTCTTTTTTTCCTCTTCTTACCAATTTATTTATTTTTTTCTCTCATATTTTTCCTTATACCTTTTTCTTTTTTAGCATTATTTCTTGCCATTGCTAAACTATTTTACTACTAGTAATTGATTAATTACAAGCTCCAATTTTTCTGCATCTCTCTAATAATTTATAGAATAAATAAAATTTTTAATTAAGAAAAGTATATTTTATTATTATAATATGGTGTTTTTGAGCAATTACTAATACTATAATTAACAAATAAATAAACTATAAAAAATAAACGATTTAGTGAAAATAATATTAAATCTTAGAAATGTAACAATATGATTTTATTGTCTTTATAATATATATTGGATTTTATAGTATTTATTTTATTCATGAATTAGAGAAAGTCAAAAGAAAAAAAAAATGAAAGGGCAATGAATAACTATGTACGCATTTGCTCATAGAAAACGGTATCAATCCCCAAAAACATTCATTCTATGTCGGCAAGCAAAATTTTTTGTGTTAGATCATTTGTGTATCATAGTTTGGTTGAATTTACTAAAACTCTAAAAATCCTTATATCAAGCGGATCTAATATTTTCTTATTGTATTTGGCCATTTTTACGCCAGCAATATAGGGTAGTACACGAGTTTTCATTTTATAATTTTATTGTAAACTAAAAAAAGTTTAATTTCCTTTGGCTCAAAAATTAAATTATTTTGATACATGTGAAAAGTTAAAATTTTAATTATTCAATTATTAAAATTAATACTGTAATTGTTTAGTAGTAGCAAGAGGGCATGGTGAAAAAATAAAAGAAAAGACAGATACTGTAGAGAATAACAGAGGGAAAATAAATAGATGGGCAAAAGAAGAAGAAAAGAAAACAATAATCATTAAAATAACAGGCGTAATTTTGTTCCAAAATATAAAAGAGGAGGTTAAGCGCTTATTGAATAAGTTGAGGGGAACAAACAGCAAATGGGGTGCAAGTTCATGGCAGTTTTCTGCATTTAACCCAATATAAGTTGTGGAAAATTTCTTTCAATAGTATAAATAATTATGAGTAGTATTGAATCAAAATATGTAAAAATTGACCAAATATTATTTAAGCTGATCACAACTTTTATAATTAATGTATAACGAAACTTGAAAAGTAAAGTAATAAATGCCAAAAAACTTGCGAAAAGAGCAATCGTGTTTAGGTGTTAAATATGCTTTTATACATATATGCTTGTACCTATAGATTTAGGAATATTACTTTCTTTTTAGTATTATCATATTTCTATGTTTTTATACTTCGATCCATATATATTTGTACCTATAGATTTAGGACTATTGGTCTTCCTTTTTAGTGTTATCATATTGCTATGTTTTTACCCCTTTATATCACATTTATATTGTCATATTGCTAATTTCTAAATTTCTATTTAACAGACTTAAGCCTTCTCTAAATACTTGAACAAACCATAACCAAACTGCTTTTGTGCCGACAAACAAATCCTTGACAATGTGATCTTACGTCATGAGCATATTCATTATTTGAAGAACAAAAAGTGGTGTAAAGGACATATGTCTATCAATTTGGATATGCAGAAAGCATATGATAAAGTAGAGTGGAGGTTTTAGGGTTGTATAATACAAAAAAATGGACTTTTGTCCCCAGTGGATTAAATGGATTATAGGATCTATCACTTTGGTCACATACTCTTTCAATATTAATGCTACGAAAGCTAGCTTTGTTAAACCTTCTAGAGGTATTAGGTAGGGAGATCCACTATCTTCCTACTTGCTAAGGGTTTTTCAAGTTTACTGAAAAATGCTACGAATAAAATGGCTATCACTGGTCAACATGAAAATAGCTAAATAATACCCAACCACTTTTTTGTTTTTTTGCTGATGACTCTTTGATGTTTGTAAAGCTGATGTAGGCAAGGCAAAAGATTTGGGATGGATCCTAAAGTGTTTTTGCAGGAAAGTAAATAAACAGATAACGCAACGAAATTTAAAATTTTTACTTTCCTATCACGGATCACCTTGATTAATTTATGCGTAGTACAAGAAAAGTATAGAGATTATACCTTAAAAGTGCAGTAAAATCTCCAATATGTTTGGGACGTCGATCCACAAGCCGCACAGGTGCCCGGCCTCTAATGGTATCCACACAGATAATTAAATCAGGAATCTTCACAAGATTGATTGACCCAAACTACGGAGTGCTAGTTCCTAAATTATTTTTCCTTTTCTTTTCCAATCGTGACTCTCACGATTTAAAAAAGGAATTTGATGGCTTTTCTTCCTTGCGGCTTTTGATGCAAAGCCGTATGTAGTACAAACTAAAAAAATCATAGTAGTACTACTACTAACCATCTATATATATTATAATATAATATATTATATATGTAATAATTTAGAATCCCAATCAAATTGGGTTTAGGGAATTACAAATCCCAATCAGTTTGGGTCATAGGTATATGAATAATTATAAAACCATTAGAACTATTAATATGTCTTACATATTAACTCCTAATTTTTATAACTTATTATAATTAAACCCAAAAGTTAATTTATCTCATAAATTAACCCATAAGTATCTCATAGACATTTGGAAAGTACTACTTACTGAATTAATTATCCTTAAGTGTGTGACCCTTTAGGTTCCCAATCACGTTGGCAATAAATATAAATTATAATCCTAAATTAATTAGGATTAGATAAATTAAACACCTTTAATTTATCATTAATTCTCCAATTAATTAATTTACACTTATAGATCAAGATTGGCTTCTAGCAAAGCATCATGACCACCCAAGTGTTGAGATATGTCAAGTGGTTCGACATCACCCATCCGTGACTAGTTCTCCTGTCAATTAATATCCTTTCACCAACCTATATCCCGATTAATTCAAGAGTACAGATATAATGCCAACTCTTATCGAATTAATCAAATTTTACTTCTTTCCAAAATACAACTCACTTGAAATAGAATTTAAGACACTCTTAAATCTATTTCCACTTTGCGCAAAGATTTCCGAATCGTATTTCAAGAAGTGGCCATACTGGGATATACTCTCCTATTATAAGGAATGGTGAATCCTCTATTGGTCATATCTTATCTTCTCATGATTCATATTATACCCGAACTCTACAATATGTGCGACTCACTAAGAGTAACGACTAATAGAGCCAAAGAATAATAATCCACAGTCAAGATAAACTCATGACCTCAAGTCAAAGGACCATTACACTACTATCACAAAGAGATTAATCCGCTGGCATAATAATCCGTGTGAAATACTCTTAGCGAGTCAATCCGATGCACTTATTCTCAATAAGCATCCACATACTCTTATGTGCTAATCTACTAGGGTCCTTTGTGATACACTACGATTAGGGATATACACGAATAAAATATAATTACATCATAACTCCTTATGATTTCACATATAAATATTTTATTCGATAAATGCCATATTACAAAATATACATAAATATAAAAGCGTAATTTATCCCTAAAATTAATTGTCTTTAGGGCATACACTAACAAATTCCCACTTGCACTAAAGCCAATCATTCATGTGCTTAAGACCGAATGAGTTAACATGACTCTCATGTTTCTTCTGGGACAAGGCTTTAGTGAACGGATCAGCAATGTTATCATCCGTGGGGATCTTCTCTATCTTTACTTCATTTCTATCAATGATCTCTCTAATTAAATGATAGCGCCGTAATACATGTTTAGATAGCTGATGAAACCTGGGTTCCTTTGCTTGTGCAATAGTTCCATTGTTATCACAATACAAGAGTATAGGATCACTAATGGAAGGAACCACTCCAAGTTCAGCCACAAACTTCCTGATCCAAACTGCCTCTTTTGCTGCTTCTGAAGCTGCAATGTATTCGGATTCTGTTGTAGAATCAGCCGTGGTGTCCTGTTTGGAACTTTTCCAACTCACCGCACCACCAATAAGAGTAAACACATATCCAGATTTTGACTTGCTATCATCCTTGTCAGATTGAAAGCTAGCATCTGTATATCCACGAACTGTCAATTCTTGCCCACCATAGATCAAGAATAAATCTTTAGTCCTTCTCAAGTACTTAAGAATATTCTTGACGGCTATCCAATGACCACTCCCTGGGTTAGATTGAAACCTGCTCGTAACACTTAGAGCATAGGAGACATCGGGTCTAGTACATAGCATAGCATACATTATAGAACCTATAGCCGAAGCATATGGGATCCTTTTCATGCTATCTCTTTCGACATCTATCTTAGGACACATGTCTTTAGAAAGGTACACACCATGAGACATTGGTAAGTAACCCTTCTTCGATTGATCCATGCTAAACCTCTTTAGCATCTTATCTATGTACGTTGATTGAGTAAGACATGCAAGCAACCTCTTAGATCTATCTCTATAGATCCTCATTCTCAGAATATAGGTTGCCTCTCCTAAATCTTTCATAGAAAAATTTTTGGACAACCATACCTTTACACTTTGAAGCATAGGTATGTCATTTCCTATCAACAATATGTCATCCGCATAAAGTATCAAGAAAATAATGGCGCTCCCACTCACCTTCTTGTATACACATGGTTCATCCTCATTTTTTATAAAATCAAACACTTTGATTATCTCATCAAAACGGATGTTCCAACTCCAAGAAGCTTGCTTTAGTCCATAAATAGACCTTTGTAACTTGCATACTTTGTTAGGATCTGTGAATGTAAACCCTTCACGTTGTATCATATACACCTCTTCCTGTAAATTTCCATTAAGGAAAGCAGTTTTTACATCCATTTGCCAAATCTCATAATCATAATATGCAGCTATCGCAAGTAAAATTCAAATAGATTTTAGCATTGCAACTGGTGAAAAAGTTTCATCAAAGTCATACTCCTTGTCTTTGTGTATATTGCGACCAATCCCGCCTTATATATGGACATTACCAGCTAGAGGTCTATATTATAATACCCACTTGCATACTATGTCTTTAATACCTCTCTAGATGTGTCTAAGAGACAGGTCTAGGACCTTATTGTAATACTGTGAATCCATTTTAGATTTCATGGCTTCTAATCACTTCTGAGAGTCCTTATCAGATAATGCTTCTTCGTAAGATGTAGGTTCATCATTCGTAATGATTAATACATCATTGTACCCACTTACAAGAAACTCAAATTTCTTTGGAGCACGACGTATCCTAGTAGTCCTACGAAGAGTTTGTGTATCAATAGCTTCATCCTCTATCACATCATCATGTGATTGAAGCTCTTGTTCCATTTGTTGATCAATACCATATTGTGTTTCTTGAACTTCTTCAAGATCTATTTTGCTCCCACTTGCCCTTTCAAGAATAAACTCTTTTTCTAGAAAGACGGCATGTTTTGAGACAAACACCTTTTGCTCAATGGGATTATAGAAATAATATCCAAACATCTCCTTTGGATACCCCACAAATAGGCATTTATCTGCTTAGGTTTAATTTTATCAGATTCTACCCTCTTCACATAAGTAGGGCAACCCCAAACCTTCAAGTATGAAAGTTTAGGTTTCTTTCCAAACCATATCTCATACGGAGTGGAATCAACAACTTTTGATGGAACATGATTTAGTAAATGGGAGGCATTCTATTAAGAGCATAGCCCCAAAACGATTTTGGGAGGTCCGCAAAACTCATCATTGATCGAACCATATCTAATAGAGTTCGATTACGTCTCTCAGATACACCATTTAGCTGTGGTGTATAAGGAGGAGTCCATTGAGGTAGAATCCCATTCTCCTTAAGATAATCTTGAAACTCTTGGTTCAAGTATTCCCCATCTCGATCTGATCGAAGTATTTTAATACTTTTACCAAGTTGCTTTTCAACTTCATTCCTGAATTCTTTGAACTTTTCAATGGCTTACTTGATGATTTGGTTATTTTACCAAGTAAACAAGATTCACATATGTCATATGATTCATAATCAAATGATCCCAAATAACCATTGTTATGTAATTTGGAAATGCGTTTCTCATTTATATGACCAAGTCTACAATGCCAAAGGAAAGATTGTTTCAAATTATGAATTTTGGTTATTTGGGATCATTTGATTATTATAAATTTTGGCTATATGTAAACACCTGTCTTTTATATGCAGATCCATAGATGTGTATACGTGAAAAAGAACAACATTTATTCTTTAGCATAATGATATAATTCAGTATACCCTAACGCGATGTGTATAACAGATAGGTGATAGGATAAGAGATGGAACATAATAACAGTCTTTAAGTTCTAAAACAAGACCACAAGGCAAAGAAAGACAATAAGTCCCTACGGCTAATGCAGCAACATTTGCTCCATTTCCCACGCGTAGGTCTACTTCTCCTTTGGCCAACATTCTACTTCTCTTTAGTCCCTGTATATTTTTACAAATATGGTATGCTGATCCGGTATCTAATACCCAAGAATCTGATTTAGAAGTAGAAATATTGATCTCAATCATAAACATACCTGAAGTAGAAGCTTCATTAAGCCTCTTCTGCTTCAAAGTATCAATATAAGCCTTACAGTTCCTTTTCCAGTGCCCTTCGTTTCCACAATAGTAACAATTACCCTTGGCTTTATCATTCTTGATCACATGTGTTGGTTTTAACCCAGACTTGGCTTTCACAAAACCAATCTTGGATTTCTTTTTCTTCTTATTAGAAGAATCAACAACCATCACTTGTTTCCTTTCCTTTTTAATAGTTGCCTCAGCAGTTTTTAGAGCATATTCAACAGTTCAGTGAGAGTTGTGGATAATTTATTCATATTGTAATTCATCACGAACTATGAAAAGCTATCAGGCAGAGATTGCAAAATTAAATCAACATTTAACTCATGATTTTGCTTAAATCCCAATCGTTCTAATTTTTCAATTAGTCCGATCATCTTCAATACATGAATTGCTACTGAAGAACCCTAATGAAGCTTCTACTAGATAACATATAAAGAGGTTTCATGTATGAGAGACAGTATAAGATTATTCATCTAGATGTGTATAAGAGACAGGAGTGAAGGAGTCAAACTAAGGATTCATGGCCCAGTGAGTTTATTATCATATAAAATGGGACATAAATTGACGTTATTACTCATATTCTACAACACATAAATAAAGATAGTATAAGTATTTGTTATTTATGCATAGACCAAAACTAAAATATAATATGGACTTTCTTTTAATTTGGCTTTGCTCCCACTATTTTAATTCAAATCAATAACCCTCACATATTGATTCGAGAGCTATCACATAACCCCTAGTGGGCTAGGATCCTAAGTGTATATTAATCACATGAAGAGATTGGCTTAGAGATGCAATTATATCTGAATGTGGGCCCAACAAGTTAAATCTAAGAAGAATTCTCGTTTGTTGCTATAATAATAGAAGGCAACTTATATACTACTTAAGTCATGTATTGAGGGATTTTCTTTTATTTATTTTATTAGGTCTCATCAAATTGCATGCAATATTATCATATCATCATATAATAAAACATGCATAAACCATGGATGATTATGGACTTTTACTAAACTAGTTTCCTTGAGTCACGAAGGAAACTAGGTGGTCAAATTCTAAGGGTAATCTTCAACTCTTGAAAATTTCTTTCTAGGTTGCACTTTCTCGTCACTCAAGGTCATCTTTACATTACAAATGTAATTCTATCTAATACATTTTAGATATTCAATCCTATCCCTAACCTACATCTATGTACATTACATGATTGGTTAAGAAATCTCGAGTTACATTCGAGGGGATTGAGATGAGAAAAGAATTACATTAAGAATAATAGAGAAATAAAACAAGAGCTTCAATCACATGATGGTTTGGGGTGTCGAAGTTTGAACCAAATAAATCAAACACAATCATATTGTTCTTAAGTCCATAATCATCCATCATGCTATTAAATAATTCAATAATTAAATAAAAGCATAAATCCGTATTTAGTATCTAATCATGAATCACTATATTTCATAATTTCAATCTAATTGTAATTATCAATTTTGCATTATTTATAAAAAATATTTTATGGAGAAAAATTATTATTTTCTAATCGCATTAGAAAATAATCCTTTACAGCTATATTGGTATTGTGGAAACGAATTAATAGAAACTCATTAAATACTTTTAGCGACGAAAAAGGATAAATGTCACTAAAAGTGACTATGCAATCTCCTTGAATTGAATACCCGTGAATCAAATTCACGGTTCCCCTCCCTTTTCTTTTCTTTTTTAAAAAATTTCTCCAATATTTTATAAATAAAATTCAAAAATTCATATAGTTTGAACAATTCAATATTCATGACAACTAAATACAACTACATCATAATTAAATCAAGGGTGGCTCTGATACCACTGTAAGAAAGTAAATAAATAGATAACGCAGCGGAATTTAAAATTTTTACTTTCCTATCACGGATCACCTTGATTAATTTATGCGTATTACAAGAAAAGTATAGAGATTATACCTTCAAATTGCAGTAAAATCTCCAATATGTTTGGGACGTCGATCCACAAGCCGCACAGGTGCCCGGCCTCTAATGGTATCCACACAGATAATTACAATCAGGAATCTTCACAAGATTGATTGACCCAAACCACGGAGTGCTAGTTCCTAAATTATTTTTCCTTTTCTTTTCCAATCGTGACTCTCACGATTTAAAAAGGAATTTGATGGCTTTTCTTCCTTGCGGCTTTTGATGCAAAGCCGTATGTAGTACCAACTAAAATGTAGTATAGTACTACTCTAACCATCTATATATATTATAATATAATATATTATATATGTAATAATTTAGAATCCCAATCAAATTGGGTTTAGGGAATTACAAATCCCAATCAGTTTGGGTCATGGGTATATGAATAATTATAAAATCATTAGAACTATTAATATGTCTTACATATTAACTCCTAATTTTTATAACTTATTATAATTAAACCCAAAAGTTAATTTATCTCATAAATTAACCCATAAGTATCTCATACTTATCAAATCATTTTAATCCTGAATTAATTATCCTTAAGTGTGTGACCCTTTAGGTTCCCAATAACGTTGGCAATAAATTTATAAATTATAATCCTAAATTAATTAGGATTAGATAAATTAAACACCTTTAATTTATCATTAATTCTCCAATTAATTAATTTACACTTATAGATCAAGATTGGCTTCTAGCAAAGCATCATGACCACCCAAGTGTTGAGATATGTCAAGTGGTTCGACATCACCCATCCGTGACTAGTTCTCCTGTAATTAATATCCTTTCACCAACCTATATCCCGATTAATTCAAGAGTACAGATATAATGCCAACTCTTATCGAATTAATCAAATTTTACTTCTTTCCAAAATACAACTCACTTGAAATAGAATTTAAGACACTCTTAAATCTATTTCCACTTTGCGCAAAGATTTCCGAATCGTATTTCAAGAAGTGGCCACACTGGGATATACTCTCCTATTATAAGGAATGGTGAATCCTCTATTGGTCATATCTTATCTTCTCATGATTCATATTATACCCGAACTCTACAGTATGTGCGACTCACTAAGAGTAACGACTAATAGATAGAGAGCCAAAGAATAATAATCCACAGTCAAGATAAACTCATGACCTCAAGTCAAAGGACCATTACACTACTATCACAAAGAGATTAATCCGCTGGCATAATAATCCGTGTGAAATACTCTTAGCGAGTCAATCCGATGCACTTATTCTCAATAAGCATCCACATACTCTTATGTGCTAATCTACTAGGGTCATACACTACGATTAGGGATATACACGAATAAAATATAATTACATCATAACTCCTTATGATTTCACATATAAATATTTTATTCGATAAATGCCGTATTACAAAATATACATAAATATAAAAGCGTAATTTATCCCTAAAATTAATTGTCTTTAGGGCATACACTAACAAATTCCCACTTGCACTAAAGCCAATCATTCATGTGCTTAAGACCGAATGAGTTAACATGACTCTCATGTTTCTTCTGGGACAAGGCTTTAGTGAACGGATCAGCAATGTTATCATCCGTGGGGATGTTCATAGAGGATGAACTTCCCAGAAGATCTTGTAGCTGCAATGTATTCGGATTCTGTTGTAGAATCAGCCGTGGTGTCCTGTTTGGAACTTTTCCAACTCACCGCACCACCAATAAGAGTAAACACATATCCAGATTTTGACTTGCTATCATCCTTGTCAGATTGAAAGCTAGCATCTGTATATCCACGAACTGTCAATTCTTGCCCACCATAGATCAAGAATAAAGCTTTAGTCCTTCTCAAGTACTTAAGAATATTCTTGACGGCTATCCAATGACCACTCCCTGGGTTAGATTGAAACCTGCTCGTAACACTTAGAGCATAGGAGACATCGGGTCTAGTACATAGCATNCAGCATACATTATAGAACCTATAGCCGAAGCATATGGGATCCTTTTCATGCTATCTCTTTCGACATCTGTCTTAGGACACATGTCTTTAGAAAGGTGCACACCATGAGACATTGGTAAGTAACCCTTCTTCGATTGATCCATGCTAAACCTCTTTAGCATCTTATCTATGTACGTTGATTGAGTAAGACCAAGCAACCTCTTAGATCTATCTCTATAGATCCTCATTCTCAGAATATAGGTTGCCTCTCCTAAATCTTTCATAGAAAAATTTTTGGACAACCATACCTTTACACTTTGAAGCATAGGTATGTCATTTCCTATCAACAATATGTCATCCGCATAAAGTATCAAGAAAATAATGGCGCTCCCACTCACCTTCTTGTATACACATGGTTCATCCTCATTTTTTATAAAATCAAACACTTTGATTATCTCATCAAAACGGATGTTC
Source organism: Cinchona pubescens (assembly GCA_025175665.1). NCBI lineage: Eukaryota > Viridiplantae > Streptophyta > Magnoliopsida > Gentianales > Rubiaceae > Cinchona > Cinchona pubescens. Next base: position 1,050,187 of record JANKKI010000098.1, on the reverse strand, counting down.
CAACTCCAAGAAGCTTGCTTTAGTCCATAAGAGACAGGGTTTACAACTTATCATATGCAAGTAGGGTGAGAGGATCCTATTCCTGATGTAAAGCAGTTACATATACTTGGAATTGGTCCGTAAATTTCCATTAAGGAAAGCAGTTTTACATCCATTTGCCAAATCTCATAATCATAATATGCAGCTATCGCAAGTAAAATTCAAATAGATTTTAGCATTGCAACTGGTGAAAAAGTTTCATCAAAGTCAACTCCTTGTCTTTGTGTATATTGCGACCAATCCCGCCTTATAGGTAATCACATTACCATCCATGTCGGTCTTTCTCTTAAAGACCCACTTGCACCCTATGGGTTTAATCCCTTCAGGTGGATCGACAAAGGTCCATACCTTATTGTCATACATGGAATCCATTTCAGATTTCATGGCTTCTAGCCACTTCTGAGAGTCCTTATCAGATAATGCTTCTTCGTAAGATGTAGGTTCATCATTCGTAATGATTAATACATCATTGTACCCACTTACAAGAAACTCAAATTTCTTTGGAGCACGACGTATCCTAGTAGTCCACCCAAGATATACGAAGAGTTTGTGTATCAATAGCTTCATCCTCTATCACATCATCATGTGATTGAAGCTCTTGTTCCATTTGTTGATCAATACCATATTGTGTTTCTTGAACTTCTTCAAGATCTATTTTGCTCCCACTTGCCCTTTCAGTAATAAACTCTTTTTCTAGAAAGACGGCATGTTTTGAGACAAACACCTTTTGCTCAATGGGATTATAGAAATAATATCCAAACATCTCCTTTGGATACCCCACAAATGCCCATTTATCTGCTTAGGTTTAATTTTATCAGATTCTACCCTCTTCACATAAGTAGGGCAACCCCAAACCTTCAAGTATGAAAGTTTAGGTTTCTTTCCAAACCATATCTCATACGGAGTGGAATCAACAACTTTTGATGGAACATGATTTAGTAAATGGGTATAAGAGACAGAGATTGTATAAGTTAGATTTTGGGAGGTCCGCAAAACTCATCATTGATCGAACCATATCTAATAGAGTTCGATTACGTGTATACTCTCAGATACACCATTTATAAAATCCTATAAGGAATCATGCTAGAGGAGGTATTTCATTCTTCATTACTTTTACGGATGATCACTCTAGATATGGTTATGTATACTCGATCCGATCAAGTATTTTAATACTTTTACCAAGATGCTTTTCAACTTCATTCCTGAATTCTTTGAACTTTTCAATGGCTTTTCATACTTCATTACTTTTACGGATGATCACTCTAGATATGATCATGTATACTTACTGAAGTCTTATACACATCTGATATTTTCATGAATAAGAGATAGGTATAAAACCATCGTATGTATTAGCCCCAATTCACTAGATCTATCACCTTTTCCAAGAAAAGATGATTTGGTCATTTTACCAAGTAAACAAGATTCACATATGTCATATGATTCATAATCAAATGATCCCAAATAACCATTGTTATGTAATTTGGAAATGCGTTTCTCATTTATATGACCAAGTCTACAATGCCAAAGGAAAGATTGTTTCAAATTTTGATGAATTTTGGACCTTTTTGAATTTATGTTGAGAATTGGATTTTCCATGTCTAGAATGTAAAGACCATTATTTAAAATAGCAGTTCCATACACAATGCCATCACGTGAAAAAGAACAACATTTATTCTTTTGCATAATGACAAAACCATCAGTGTCTAAAAACGAAATAGAAACAATATTTCTAATAAGAGATGGAACATAATAACAGTCTTTAAGTTCTAAAACAAGACCACAAGGCAAAGAAAGACAATAAGTCCCTACGGCTAATGCAGCAACATTTGCTCCATTTCCCACGCGTAGGTCTACTTCTCCTTTGGCCAACATTCTACTTCTCTTTAGTCCCTGTATATTTTTACAAATATGGTATGCTGATCCGGTATCTAATACCCAAGAATCTGATTTAGAAGTAGAAATATTGATCTCAATCATAAACATACCTGAAGTAGAAGCTTCATTAAGCCTCTTCTGCTTCAAAGTATCAATATAAGCCTTACAGTTCCTTTAGATAACCTGTGCCCTTCGTTTCCACAATAGTAACAATTACCCTTGGCTTTATCATTCTTGATCACATGTGTTGGTTTTAACCCAGACTTGGCTTTCACAAAACCAATCTTGGATTTCTTTTTCTTCTTATTAGAAGAATCAACAACCATCACTTGTTTCCTTTCCTTTTTAATAGTTGCCTCAGCAGTTTTTAGCATATTCAACAGTTCAGTGAGAGTTGTGGATAATTTATTCATATTGTAATTCATCACGAACTATGAAAAGCTATCAGGCAGAGATTGCAAAATTAAATCAACATTTAACTCATGATTTTGCTTAAATCCCAATCGTTCTAATTTTTCAATTAGTCCGATCATCTTCAATACATGAATTGCTACTGAAGAACCCTCTGACATCTGTGATGTGGAATAGCTCTTATGAGAGGTCTTGTGTACCTCTCATTCCTAGATTCTTCATCAAACAACTCCTTGAGATGAATAATCATAGAGTGAGCATCCATATTTTCATGTTGTATTCTGCAATTCAGAACTCATAGAGGCCAACATGATACAAGAGGCAGTATCATTGTCCTCTATATGCTTACGATAAGTATTCTGAACTGCTTCATCAGTATCATCCGCTGGGACATCAGGAATATTTTGACCAAGAACATAGCCAATTTTCTCATGCTTGAGAACAATTCTCAAGTTACGATGCCAGTCCGGAAAATTTGGCCCAGTGAGTTTGTTATCATATAAAATGGGACATAAATTGACGTTATTACTCATATTCTACAACACATAAATAAAGATAGTATAAGTATTTGTTATTTATGCATAGACCAAAACTAAAATATAATATGGACTTTCTTTTAATTTGGCTTTGCTCCCACTATTTTAATTCAAATCAATAACCCTCACATATTGATTCGAGAGCTATCACATAACCCCTAGTGGGCTAGGATCCTATCTAATTATTTTGATCTTGGGTGTACCCAACAAACCAAAATAATTTCGAAAGGTAGGTAACTCTTACCACCAATGTGGTACAACTCTTTGTAATTCCTAGATAGTTAGGTATCAACTCTTTGATAGCACATCATATGTGTCCCCTAACCTTTGCCTCAAAGACATATAACCTTGAGTGTACCCAACAAATTATATGCCTCCGTTAAGTCATACCCATTATTCAGATATCTCATCTCATAGCTCAAACATGTCCAACGTAGAGTAACCTTGGATTAGCCCAACAAGTTAAATCTAAGAAGAATTCTCGTTTGTTGCTATAATAATAGAAGGCAACTTATATACGACTTAATACTAATTTGAGGGATTTTCTTTTATTTATTTTATTAGGTCTCATCAAATTGCATGCAATATTATCATATCATCATATAATAAAACATGCATAAACCATGGATGATTATGGACTTTTACTAAACTAGTTTCCTTGAGTCACGAAGGAAACTAGGTGGTCAAATTCTAAGGGTAATCTTCAACTCTTGAAAATTTCCTTCTAGGTTGCACTTTTCCGTCTCCATCATCTTTGATACATTACAAATGTAATTCTATCTAAACATTTTAGATATTCAATCCTATCCCTAACCTACATCTATGTACATTACATGATTGGTTAAGAAATCTCGAGTTACATTCGAGGGGATTGAGATGAGAAAAGAATTACATTCAGAATAATAGAGAAAGGCAGGACACGCAGGCCCTATTTTAAAAATTTACAACCATCGAATTTGAACCAAATAAATCAAACACAATCATATTGTTCTTAAGTCCATAATCATCCATCATGCTATTAAATAATTCAATAATTAAATAAAAGCATAAATCCGTATTTAGTATCTAATCATGAATCACTATATTTCATAATTTCAATCTAATTGTAATTATCAATTTTGCATTATTTATAAAAAATATTTTATGGAGAAAAATTATTATTTTCTAATCGTATTAGACTTGTAATCCTTTAAATAATAGAATTTCAAAAAGATATTAGAAACAATTTCTAAACAATTTTTGAACATTTATTAAATTCCAATTCTCATTGAAAAATAATAAATTTCTAATATTTAAACAAATTACCTAATTCTAATCTCATTAGAATTAAATAAATATTTTCAAAGGTTTTATACTTTCTAAATTTTAATGAAATTAAAATTTTGAAAGTTTCTAAATCTTGTCAATTAATTTTAAACAACAATTGTCAAAAATTAATTGGTGATTTCAAAAATCAAAATTTAGAAAAATCTTTTGTATGGATCAATCGAACTAAGCTATCGCTAAAAGTAATTTAACTCATTAAATACTTTTAGCGATTTATTTCCTTTGGCATTGGCCTTGGTTATGTAAAAGTGACTAGCAATCTCCTTGAATTGAATACCCGTGAATCAAATTCACGGTTCCCCTCCCTTTTCTTTTCTTTTTTTTTAAAAAAATTTCTCCAATATTTTATAAATAAAATTCAAAAATTCATATAGTTTGAACAATTCAATATTCATGACAACTAAATACAACTACATCATAATTAAATCAAGGGTATCATCTGATACCACTGTAAGAAAGTAAATAAATAGATAACGCAGCGGAATTTAAAATTTTTACTTTCCTATCACGGATCACCTTGATTAATTTATGCGTATTACAAGAAAAGTATAGAGATTATACCTTCAAATTGCAGTAAAATCTCCAATATGTTTGGGACGTCGATCCACAAGCCGCACAGGTGCCCGGCCTCTAATGGTATCCACACAGATAATTAAATCAGGAATCTTCACAAGATTGATTGACCCAAACCACGGAGTGCTAGCTCCTAAATTATTTTTCCTTTTCTTTTCCAATCGTGACTCTCACGATTTAAAAAAGGAATTTGATGGCTTTTCTTCCTTGCGGCTTTTGATGCAAAGCCGTATGTAGTACCAACTAAAAAAATCATAGTAGTACTACTCTAACCATCTATATATATTATAATATAATATATTATATATGTAATAATTTAGAATTCCAATCAAATTGGGTTTAGGGAATTACAAATCCCAATCAGTTTGGGTCATGGGTATATGATTAATAATTATAAAATGAGATAACTATTAATATTCTTACATAAAACTCCTAATTCCCAGGGATTTATACTAATTAAACCCAAAAGTTAATTTGTCTCATATACACATCTATAAGTGTATAAGAGACAGGTCAAATCCATTTTACTCTACGTTGGACATGTTTGAGCTATGAGATACTTATAGGTTCCCAATAACGTTGGCAATAAATATAAATTATAATCCTAAATTAATTAGGATTAGATAAATTAAACACCTTTAATTTATCATTAATTCTCCAATTAATTAATTTACACTTATAGATCAAGATTGGCTTCTAGCAAAGCATCATGACCACCCAAGTGTTGAGATATGTCAAGTGGTTAGATGTCTCCCATAAGTGACTAGTTCTCCGTAATTAATATCCTTTCACCAACCTATATCCCGATTAATTCAAGAGTACAGATATAATGCCAACTCTTATCGAATTAATCAAATTTTACTTCTTTCCAAAATACAACTCACTTGAAAAGTAGAATTTAAGACACTCTTAAATCTATTTCCACTTTGCGCAAAGATTTCGAATCGTATTGCAAGATACTGACCAATAGAGGATATACTCTCCTATTATAAGGAATGGTGAATCCTCTATTGGTCATATCTTATCTTCTCATGATTCATATTATACCCGAACTCTACAATATGTGCGACTCACTAAGAGTAACGACTAATAAGAGCTGTAAGAATAATATTGATTATTTGAAACAATTTGTCCTTTGGCATCATAGCACGATCATATAAATCTCTTATACATTTCCAAATTACATTACAATGGTTAACTAAATACTCTTATATTATCAATCATTTGTCATTATTCTTGCACCCCATTTGCTGTTTGTTCCCCTCAACTTATGTCAATAATACATTACGATTAGAAATATACACGAATAAAATATAATTACATCATAACTCCTTATGATTTCACATATAAATATTTTATTCGATAAATGCCATATTACAAAATATACATAAATATAAGAAGCGTAATTTATCCCTAAAATTAATTGACTTTAGGGCATACACTAACAAACTCCCACTTGCACTAAAGCCAATCATTCATGTGCTTAAGACCGAATGAGTTAACATGACTCTCATGTTTCTTCTGGGACAAGGACTTTAGTGAACGGATCAGCAATGTTATCATCCGTGGGGATCTTCTCTTCTTTACTTCATTTTCTATTAATGATCTCTCTAATTAAATGATGTCGCCGTAATACATGTTTGTATAGCTTTTGAGACCTAGGTTCCTTTGCTTGTGCAATAGTTCCATTGTTATCACAATACAAGAGTATAGGATCACTAATGGAAGGAACCACTCCAAGTTCAGCCACAAACTTCCTGATCCAAACTGCCTCTTTTGCTGCTTCTGAAGCTGCAATGTATTCGGATTCTGTTGTAGAATCAGCCGTGGTGTCCTGTTTGGAACTTTTCCAACTCACCGCACCACCAATAAGAGTAAACACATATCCAGATTTTGACTTGCTATCATCCTTACAGACTCTCACTGAACTGTTGAATATGCTAATCTAGCTGAGGCAACTATTAAAAAGGAAAGGAAACAAGTGATGGTTGTTGATTCTTCTAACATTCGTGTCATGTCATGTTAGATTGAAACCTGCTCGTAACACTTAGAGCATAGGAGACATCAGGTCTAGTACATAGCATAGCATACATTATAGAACCTATAGCCGAAGCATATGGGATCCTTTTCATGCTATCTCTTTCGACATCTATCTTAGGAGCATAGCACACACCAATGTCTCATTGGTAAGTAACCCTTCTTCGATTGATCCATGCTAAACCTCTTTAGCATCTTATCTATGTACGTTGATTGAGTAAGACCAAGCAACCTCTTAGATCTATCTCTATAGATCCTCATTCCTAGAATATAGGTTGCCTCTCCTAAATCTTTCATAGAAAAATTTTTGGACAACCATACCTTTACACTTTGAAGCATAGGTATGGTGGTCATTTCCTATCAACAATATGTCATCCAGCTATGATTATTCATCTCAAGGAGTTGTTCCCTACTCACCTTCTTGTATACACATGGTTCATCCTCATTTTTTATAAAATCAAACACTTTGATTATCTCATCAAAACGGATGTTCCAACTCCAAGAAGCTTGCTTTAGTCCATAAATAGACCTTTGTAACTTGCATACTTTGTTAGGATCTGTGAATGTAAACCCTTCACGTTGTATCATATACACCTCTTCCTGTAAATTTCCATTAAGGAAAGCAGTTTTTACATCCATTTGCCAAATCTCATAATCATAATATGCAGCTATCGCAAGTAAAATTCAAATAGATTTTAGCATTGCAACTGGTGAAAAAGTTTCATCAAATTCAACTCCTGAATTTGTGTATATTGATTATGAGGGTCGACAAAGGTCCATACCTTATTGTCATACATGGAATCCATTTCAGATTTCATGGCTTCTAGCCACTTCTGAGAGTCCTTATCAGATAATGCTTCTTCGTAAGATGTAGGTTCATCATTCGTAATGATTAATACATCATTGTACCCACTTACAAGAAACTCAAATTTCTTTGGAGCACGACGTATCCTAGTAGTCCTACGAAGAGTTTGTGTATCAATAGCTTCATCCTCTATCACATCATCATGTGATTGAAGCTCTTGTTCCATTTGTTGATCAATACCATATTGTGTTTCTTGAACTTCTTCAAGATCTATTTTGCTCCCACTTGCCCTTTCAAGAATAAACTCTTTTTCTAGAAAGACGGCATGTTTTGAGACAAACACCTTTTGCTCAATGGGATTATAGAAATAACATCTAGATCTGTCTCTTATACATGATAAATAGATGTGATTCTTAGGAAATTTTATCAGATTCTACCCTCTATACATAAAGAGGGCCAACCCCAAACCTTATAAGTAATCAAGTTTAGATTTCTTTCCAAACCATATCTCATACGGAGTAGAATCAACCAACTTTTGATGTAACATAGATTTAGTAAATGGGAGGCGATAGTAGTGTAACTGTCTCTTATACACATCTAGATGTGTATAAGAGACAGCTGTCTCTTATACACATCTAATGATGTTTAAGATACAGAGTCTGAAGCCATTGACAAGTTCAAAGAATTCAGGAATGAAGTTGAAAAGCATTCTACCTACAATGGACTTTCCTTATCACCAATCTTTTTACTCATTGGTTAGAGTATTTCCCACCTCGATAATTTTTCTGTATTTTAATACTTTTACCAAGTTGCTTTTCAACTTCATTCCTGAATTCTTTGAACTTTTCAATGGCTTCAGACTTATACTTCAATAAGTATACATAACCATATCTAGAGTGATCATCCGTAAAAGTAATGAAGTATGAAAAACCTCCTCTAGCATGAATTGACATAGGACCACAAACATCAGTATGTAGAATAATACATACTTTTAGCCCCAAAGAATTCACTAGATCTATCACCTTTTCCAAGAAGTGAATGATTTGGTCATTTTACCAAGTAAACAAGATTCACATATGTCATATGATTCATAATCAAATGATCCCAAATAACCATTGTTATGTAATTTGGAAATGCGTTTCTCATTTATATGACCAAGTCTACAATGCCAAAGGAAAGATTGTTTCAAATTATGAATTTTGGACCATAAAATCTTGTATAAGAATTGGATTATGGAACTATTATACAAATCTATTGTGTAAAATAGACAGGTTTTGATACATCAATGCCATCATTTGTAAAGAATTTCATGGATTAAAGATGTCTGAATGTATTGGCCATCAGTGAGAAGTTGATTCTAGTGATCTAATAAGAGATGGAACATAATAACAGTCTTTAAGTTCTAAAACAAGACCACAAGGCAAAGAAAGACAATAAGTCCCTACGGCTAATGCAGCAACATTTGCTCCATTTCCCACGCGTAGGTAGATGCTACTTCTCCTTTGGCCAACATTCTACTTCTCTTTAGTCCCTGTATATTTTTACAAATATGGTATGCTGATCCGGTATCTAATACCCAAGAATCTGATTTAGAAGTAGAAATATTGATCTCAATCATAAACATACCTGAAGTAGAAGCTTCATTAAGCCTCTTCTACAGTTCTAATGTGATTAAGAGCCTTACAGTTCCTTTTCCAGTGCCCTTCGTTAGTCCACAATAGTAACAATTACCCTTGGCTTTATCATTCTTGATCACATGTGTTGGTTTTAACCCAGACTTGGCTTTCACAAAACCAATCTTGGACACATCTTTTTCTTCTTATTAGAAGAATCAACAACCATCACTTGTTTCCTTTCCTTTTTAATAGTTGCCTCAGCAGTTTTTAGCATATTCAACAGTTCAGTGAGAGTTGTGGATAATTTATTCATATTGTAATTCATCACGAACTATGAAAAGCTATCAGGCAGAGATTGCAAAATTAAATCAACATTTAACTCATGATCGGGCAAGAATTGACAGGTCTCATACCTCTCATTCCTAGATTCTTCAATCAAACAACTCCTTGAGATGAATAATCATAGAGTGAGCATCCATATTCTCATGTTGTTTCTGCAATTCAGAACTCATAGAGGCCAACATGATACAAGAGGCAGTATCATTGTCCTCTATATGCTTACGATAAGTATTCTGAACTGCTTCATCAGTATCATCCGCTGGGACATCAGGAATATTTTGATAAGAACATAGCCAATTTTCTCATGCTTGAGAACAATTCTCAAGTTACGATGCCAGTCCGGAAAATTTGGCCCAGTGAGTTTGTTATCATATAAAATGGGTATAAATTGACGTTATTACTCATATTCTACAACACATAAATAAAGATAGTATAAGTATTTGTTATTTATGCATAGACCAAAATGCAACTAAAATATAATATGGACTTTCTTTTAATTTGGCTTTGCTCCCACTATTTTAATTCAAATCAATAACCCTCACATATTGATTCGAGAGCTATCACATAACCCCTAGTGGGCTAGGATCCTATCTAATTATTTTGATCTTGGGTGTACCCAACAAACCAAAATAATTTCGAAAGGTAGGTAACTCTTACCAATTACAACTCTTTGTAATTCCTAGATAGTTAGGTATCAACTCTTTGATAGCACATCATATGTGACTCCTAACCTTTGCCTCAAAGACATATAACCTTGAGTGTACCCAACAAATTATATGCCTCCGTTAAGTCATACCCATTATTCAGATATCTCATCTCATAGCTCAAACATGTCCAACGTAGAGTAACCTTGGATTAGCCCAACAAGTTAAATCTAAGAAGAATTCTCGTTTGTTGCTATAATAATAGAAGGCAACTTATATACTGACTTAATACTAATTTGAGGGATTTTCTTTTATTTATTTTATTCTTAGGTCTCATCAAATTGCATGCAATATTATCATATCATCATATAATAAAACATGCATAAACCATGGATGATTATGGACTTTTACTAAACTAGTTTCCTTGAGTCACGAAGGAAACTAGGTGGTCAAATTCTAAGGGTAATCTTCAACTCTTGAAAATTTCCTTCTAGGTTGCACTTTTCTGCCGTCTCCATCATCTTTACATTACAAATGTAATTCTATCTAAACATTTTAGATATTCAATCCTATCCCTAACCTACATCTATGTACATTACATGATTGGTTAAGAAATCTCGAGTTACATTCGAGGGGGGTATGAGATGAGAAAAGAATTACATTAAGTGTATAAGAGAGAAAGGCAATAGACACAAGCAGGCCCTATTTTAAAAATTTACAACCATCGAGTTTGAACCAAATAAATCAAACACAATCATATTGTTCTTAAGTCCATAATCATCCATCATGCTATTAAATAATTCAATAATTAAATAAAAGCATAAATCCGTATTTAGTTAGTATCTAATCATGAATCACTATATTTCATAATTTCAATCTAATTGTAATTATCAATTTTGCATTATTTATAAAAAATATTTTATGGAGAAAAATTATTATTTTCTAATCGCATTAGAAAATAATCCTTTAAATAATAGAATTTCAAAAATTATATTAGAAACAATTTCTAAACAATTTTTGAACATTTATTAAATTCCAATCTCATTGAAAAATAATAAATTTCTAATATTTAAACAAATTACCTAATTCTAATCTCATTAGAATTAAATAAATATTTTCAAAGGTTTTATACTTTCTAAATTTTAATGAAATTAAACCAAAGAAAGTTTCTAAATCTTGTCAATTAATTTTAAACAACAATTGTCAAAAATTAATTGGTGATTTCAAAAATCAAAATTTAGAAAAATCTTTTGTATGAAAATATTAAATAACTGTCGCTAAAAGTAATTTAACTCATTAAATACTTTTAGCGACGAAAAAGGATAAATGTCACTAAAAGTGACTTTATGCAATCTCCTTGAATTGAATACCCGTGAATCAAATTCACGGTTCCCCTCCCTTTTCTTTTCTTTTTTTTTAAAAAAATTTCTCCAATATTTTATAAATAAAATTCAAAAATTCATATAGTTTGAACAATTCAATATTCATGACAACTAAATACAACTACATCATAATTAAATCAAGGGTGGCTCTGATACCACTGTAAGAAAGTAAATAAATAGATAACGCAGCGGAATTTAAAATTTTTACTTTCCTATCACGGATCACCTTGATTAATTTATGCGTAGTATAAGAAAAGTATATAAGAGACAGGAAAATTGCAGTAAAATCTCCAATATGTTTAAATCGTCGAGTCACAATTGGCACAAGTGCCCGGCCTCTAATGGTATCCACACAGATAATTAAATCAGGAATCTTCACAAGATTGATTGACCCAAACCACGGAGTGCTAGTTCCTAAATTATTTTTCCTTTTCTTTTCCAATCGTGACTCTCACGATTTAAAAAAGATGAATTTGATGGCTTTTCTTCCTTGCGGCTTTTGATGCAAAGCCGTATGTAGTACCAACTAAAAAAATCATAGTAGTACTACTCTAACCATCTATATATATTATAATATAATATATTATATATGTAATAATTTAGAATTCCAATCAAATTGGGTTTAGGGAATTACAAATCCCAATCAGTTTGGGTCATGGGTATATGAATAATTATAAAATCATTAGAACTATTAATATGTCTTACATATTAACTCCTAATTTTTATAACTTATTATAATTAAACCCAAAAGTTAATTTATCTCATAAATTAACCCATAAGTATCTCATACTTATCAAATCATTTTAATCCTGAATTAATTATCCTTAAGTGTGTGACCCTTTAGGTTCCCAATAACGTTGGCAATAAATATAAATTATAATCCTAAATTAATTAGGATTAGATAAATTAAACACCTTTAATTTATCATTAATTCTCCAATTAATTAATTTACACTTATAGATCAAGATTGGTACCGAACTTCTAGCAAAGCATCATGACCACCCAAGTGTTGAGATATGTCAAGTGGTTCGACATCACCCATCCGTGACTAGTTCTCCTGTAATTAATATCCTTTCACCAACCTATATCCCGATTAATTCAAGAGTACAGATATAATGCCAACTCTTATCGAATTAATCAAATTTTACTTCTTTCCAAAATACAACTCACTTGAAATAGAATTTAAGACACTCTTAAATCTATTTCCACTAAGTGCATCGAATACTCTTAGCGAGTCAATCCGATGCACTTATTCTCAATAAGCATCCACATACTCTTATGTGCTAATCTACTAGTGTCATACACTACGATTAGGGATATACACGAATAAAATATAATTACATCATAACTCCTTATGATTTCACATATAAATATTTTATTCGATAAATGCCGTATTACAAAATATACATAAATATAAAAGCGTAATTTATCCCTAAAATTAATTGGTTTTAGGGCATACACTAACAGTTTTTAGCTAGAATCTGGCCAAAAAGTGAACATAGAGAAATCAAGTGCTTTTATCAGCAAAATCACAACTCAGGAAAACAAAACCATAGTGATGCCAGCACCGGAGGGAATGGAAATGGTTAATTAATGAAAATACTTGGGGTTGTCATTGGTTGTGGGGAATTCAAAGAAGATGTGATTGGCTATATCAGAGATAATCTTGCAAATATGCTCCAAGGATGGAAAGGAAAATTTTTGAATCCTGCTAGTAAGGAGTAGTACAACTAGAATCAGTTGCCTTAGCCATGCCCTCTCAAGCAGTGTCTATCTTGAAACTATCATCAATGAAGCATATGGCAAAATTTTGGTGGAGCAATGATGAAAAGGAATAAAGAGTATATTGGATAAGTTGGGATAAGTTATATGAAGTTAAACGGAAAGGGGGCTTAGGTTTCTGGGATGTTCAAGTCTTTAACACTACCTTGCTGGATAATTAAGTTTGGAGAATCCTTTTAAATCCTAACTTACTAACCTGTTAGGTGGTAGGGAAATACTTTCCTAATACCTCCATACTCAAGAAGGAAAAAATAAGTCTTTGACTTTGCAGAGTTTTAGGACTACCTTTCCACTGCTTGAGAAAGAGATCATAAAAAGAATAGAAGATAGAAGGAATATACTAATTTTGGAGGATAGATCAGTTTCAGGGGATGCCAAATGGTACGATAACCCCAATCAAACTTGATGGTTATCAAATAAATTGTGTGAATAAACTCATGCAGATATCACAAGAAGCAGAATGTGCAACTCCAGCAGATAACGTTCTCTGATTAAGAATGCAAAAGGATTTAGAAAATTCCTTTAAGTTTGTGTGGAAGAAAAGATAGAATCTATTTGGGACAAACAAAAAATGGAGAATATAGAGTCAAAGCTAGGATATGTCCAAGGAAAAGTCAAGCACAGTGAAGGAATTTGGGTAAGGAATGAGCAGCAAGGTTTAACTAGAAGGAAGGGAGTATCTGCCGTATGGAAGCAACTGTGGAGCCTAAATGTTAAATATAATATCAAACATTTCAAATTGGAAGTGTTTGCACGGTATTCTCCCTACTAATGAAGTGCTCAACAACGTCATAGAAAATGGCGATATGATTTGTCGTAGATGCTGAAAACAAGCTGAAACTATTGAACATATGTTCTTTTCCAGTAAGAGGGTGGAAACACGAGCTGTATTCATTTGGATTGAAAATATTTTAAAAAATTATTTTATAGTATTTTCTGATATAAAATACAAGTTTTCAATTTTTCTTTCTTTGACTGAAAATAACTTACGAAATTTTCTAACGTAAGTTACTTTTCGGATAATTCAAAAATGACATTAAATTTCAAATACTTACTTTTATAATTTGTATTTACTAAATTTATTTTCGTTTTCAATTCTTTTCCATTCGTTTTTCTTATAATTATGGGTCCCATACTAATATAACTATCATTATACATATTTTACTACTATATTGTACTTTCAATTAATTTTGAACAAAATTAATTTTTTTATTAACCACAATTACTTGTAAGGTATTTATTACTATAGTTATAAGTTTTTTTTTTCACTTGTATTTATGAAATTAAAGATGAAACTGATAAAAAATTTTATTTGAAAATATTTTATTTTGTCAACCGAATACTTAAAAATTGTATAAAAATAAACTTTTTTCATGTAAAATATTTTTTAAAGAAAATATTTTTCCCAAAAAAAATATTTTCATTCTAAACGAACACAAACGTTGGAAAACCTTTCCTATATCAGTGAGACGGACATTAATGATGCAAGCGAAAAAATATTTTCATTCTAAACAAACACAGACGTTGGAAAACCTTTCCTATACAGTGAGACGGACATTAATGATGCAAGCGGAAATCTTGTAAGTAGTGGGGAAACTTCAGGAGACTGTGGAGAGAAGACAAGGAAGTGATCACGTTGAACTTATAACAAATTTTTTGTTGCATATTTAGAAAGGGGGGAATGATAACAAATTTAACAACAGCGAGAGAGAGAGAATCAACTTGACTAACTGTGCAATGTAAGAATGGAAGGAGTTCAAAGAAGTAAATTGAGAGGAAGCTAGCACAAACACAGAGGGAGAGTGTGGTGCCCCACATAGCAGGTTCAAAGTTAAGGAGATTTTTTTTTTCTTTTTGAGATTTGTTAATTTAAAACCAAATTAATTTGAATTTTTGAGTAAAACAGTTAAATCGATAAATATTTTGGAGATTTAGTTATGTGATTAACTTAACTGGTTAGCAAGTATATAAGATTTAGCCCTATGACATTATCAAATGTGGGTTTCTTTTCAACATAAGAAAAGTACAAAGCCTTTTTAGAATATATCAATTAAAGTAATTTAGCAATTTAATAAATAGTTATTACACTATAAACAACCTTCAAGGGTACAAAAAAAAACAAATCATAAGAAAGAATAACAATCACTAGAAGAATTAATTAGCACAAAATAAATACTAAAAATGTTAAGAATAAATTAACTGTTATAAAACTTAAACAAAAATATATGAAGTTGAGACAGAAAAAAGAGAAGAAATATGAAAAACCAAATAGTCTATTATTATTCCTCATTTAATACATGTATCTATAGGAATACAATGATGAATGAGTTATGTTATATAAGTAACGAAAGATGTCTCTACGTTTATCAGAGTCTAGGATGTAGATTGACTTTCATTAGGACTTATCAAATGCATAGATAGACATCCACTAGAATACATAATTTGCAACAATTCCCCTTCGATATCGATAATAAAACAATGATGCCTTGTTAAAATCTTACTAGGAAAAACTTAGTTGGACAAAAATTCAGTGAGGGAAAAAGAGTACACAATGTTTGTAGTATAGTTTTGCATGCTGCTTATTAGAAACCTTGCATAGAAATCCTATTAGAACAAAACCATGGTTAGGGGAAAAAGAATACAACATGTAGTATTACTCTCTCTCATGAAAACATCACTTGATATCATTAAGATGGCGCATCCATATATTGCAAATTGACTTCTCAAATATTGTTATTGATAACATCTTTGAGAATAAATTTGCTAAATTATATATTATCACATGAGCAAAACTGTTAAATATTAATATCACCATTCTTCTGAAGATTATGAGTGTAGAAAATTTTTGGAAAAATATGTTTCATTCTATCTCCTTTGATAGAACGTCTCTTCAACCAGGCTATGCATATTGCATTATCGTCATATAATATTGTCTGTAACTTCTCTTCTAATGCTAAATCACATATCTTCTTAATATACTGGGTATACACGTAATAACCTTAACCAAACACATTCTCTACTTGCCTCATATATTGTAATTAATTCTACATAAAAAGTAACGGATAAAGTTTGTTTTGTTGAATGTTGTGATATAGCTAGATCTCCACATGTAAATTAAATAACTCTTTTAAGTAGAGTTTTATATGGGTCAAATTAATATCAGTCATCTGCATATTCAATTAATTGTAATCTAGATATATTTGGACAAAATAAACTCATATCAATGGTTTCTCGAAAGTATTTAAATATATGTTTAACACTATTCCAGTGGGTATGTGTTTGAGAAAAACTAAATCTTGCTAACAAATTTAAAACAAATACTATATTAGTCATGTATTATTAATAAGATATATTAATGCTCATATTGCACTAACATATGGTATTTCAAGATCAAGAACTTCTTCATCATTCTCTTGAGGACGGAAAGGACCTCTTTCTTACATCAAGCAATCTTACAACTATGGGGTACTCAATGAATGTACTTTACCTATCCAATAGAATCGCTTTAATATCTTTTTTGTATATGTTGTTTGATGAACAAAGTTCCTTTCGATAAGTACTCAATCTATAGGTTTATAGGTCTTTCGCCTCAAATTCTTTCTTTAAATAATTCATTTCTTTTGAAATTTTTCAAGAGTTCTAATACTATTTATATTGTTAGCATATACAGTAATTATCACAAATTTTGATTATTTTCTTTATATAAAAATACATGGGCAAATTGGATCATTTCTGTAGCACTCGTTCAAAAGATACTCAATGAGGCGATTAAACCACATGCACTAAATTGCTTTAATCCAAACAAATAATTTCATAATATTATTTTACAAAGTTCCCAAGAAATTTTACATGCTTCCAACATGTTAAATCGTTCAGAGATTTCATATAAATACCGATATCAAGTGAGCATATAGTTGAGCTTGTAACAACAACATTCATTAGATATACTTTAACTTCTTCATGAACTGTCAGAAATATCTAAAGGTTATTGCTTCCACTCACAAGAGAATATATTGTCGAATCTTTGTGACAATCCTTGTTTCAACAAGGCATGCATTATATCATACAATTTTATTCTTTTCATTTTATTTTTGCACAAATATTTATTTGCACCACACCAACTCTATACCTTTAGGAGTTTAGACTATATTTCCAAAAGTTTTCGCATTTTTTGAATGCAAATTTAATTTTGGTTGTATTGCGTCATTCTATTTTGGCCAATTATTTTTATGTTGATATTCTTCAATAAATTTATATTCAAGATCCTCATTTTCTACAAAATATTAGCTAATATTATAAACAATAGTATTATCGACAATAATATCCTTTTGGCATATTTTTTTAGTAGAAATATACTTGTCAAGATCCCGTCATTTTCATTAGATTCAGGTACCTAATCTATTACTAAGGTTTTATTATTAGTTATGTCTAGGGTCTCTTCAAGAGCACCTGCCTCCATTATATAACCATCTTAAATATTTGCTTCTTTCCTCATCTATCTAGCCCATTCTTTTATTTTGTTTACCAATTAGTCAATCACGTCTTATACATGGCTAACTGTCATTTGTACTAATAGACTGTCCTACTGGGAGACCATTCGAATTGGAGCATTTCAGTTGGCATATGAGATTTCATAACTCATTTTAGATCGGTAAATGAATATGACAGCTGATTCATAATGAATTATCTTGAACTTCTAGTTCACATTACCTTGTACGAGGATCAAAATGTGATAATTGATTTCACTCATTTTTTCTTTCAAACTACTAATTTTTTATCTCATAATGCTGGAAAAATATTTTTATCAAAATGATAATCAACAAATCGTATTGTAAAGAAGTCCTTTATTAATATTTCAATATATCAAACTATAGACAGTGACTCATATCTAATATATATTCCCAAACTTTTTTATGGACTTGTCAGTGTGCATTGTAGTGGAGCAATTGCAGTATATACCGTACAACTAAAAATTCTTAGATGGGAAAAAATTAAACTCCTGACCAAAAGTCAGTGACAATTAATTATAATGGGGAGAATTAAAAATAACTCATTGGCCTGATGCGTATAAGTAGTGCTGCATGTACCATAACAGGTCCTTATACATAATTAGGTAATTTTATTCTCATAAGTAATGGCCTATTCCTTGGAAGCATTTTATGAACAATTCAACTAGATTATTTTGAGTATGAACATGTACTTCAGGATGTTCAATAGTTATATCAATTGACCTACAAATATTATTAGATGCTTGAGACATAATTTCACCAATATTATCAATACGAATTTTCTTTATTAAATAATACGGAAATTGTGTTATTAATCGAATTATTTGAATTAGCAATCTCACAAACTTCAAGATGCGAATTCGATAATAAGCACACATGGGACCATTTAGTGATGCATCTATCAAAACCACAAAATATCTAGATGGTACTCATGAAAGGTGAGTAGGCCCACTTGTCTCACCCTGAATTTGTTTAAAAAATGCAAGGGATTCAATCCTTATTTTAACTAGTGATGGTACAATCGAACTATCTTTGAAAACAAGCAGCACGAAAGAAGTCATTAAGAATCTTCAGGTCCTTCAATAAATATCTATGTGAATTTTCAATGATTTTACACATCTTAATTGACACGAGAAGGTCTGACTGGTCATGCCAACCAACAAAAGTTTTTCAATCAGGAATCTTCTGGTTTATTATAGCATATGTTTTAATTGTATAGTACAAATCAAAAGAAAATTAAATAACTTTTTTTCATAACACGTCTCTTTGCTAATACTATTTTTGTGATATAAAGATACCCTATATTTTTCTCATTTACCATCTCAATATAATATCCATTTGGCAGATGTCCTTGAAATTTATTTTTTTTTTTTGAGACTATCTGAGTATAGGGCTCTTTCGGAACCATCAATCAGTTTAATATTACTCGATAAGTATTAATATTGACATTACTTTTTTAAATGAAAAATATTTCTTATTTTTTAGTATCATATGTATTGTTGCACTATGAATGAGACATAAATATATTGATATGTTAACTCTTACTAAACAAAACAAATAGAATAAGAGAGCAATAAAACATGGCAAATTAATGCAAAGAATAGGGTCTAAAAATTTTAAAACTATAATGAATACATGCGAATTACATCATTTTCTTTTTTAGATATTTTCACCACCAACAAAAAGGTCAATTCTTTATTTAGGTAAGAAATAAATAATACAATGACCATAGTCAAAATCATTATAGACAAAATTTGTTTCTATGACTTTGGCATACGACAGGCACGTGATGTCACTTTGTCTATGATTTGGTGCACGACTAGTATATGACCAGTGGTTTTTCATGTCACAACGATAATATTCATTTTATAGTATTTTCTAGTGAGATTATGTTGACTACTATTTCTTTTCCCTTTTTATTATTTAGATTAATCCACTTCTAGTATTATAGGTAATTATTACGGTCCCGTCCACGATCACTGCCATGTCTACGATCATAAGGTATAATTACTATTTTTTTATTAGGATTGTTATACATAATCTACTACTTCAAGGAATAGAGTAGATCCCGTCATTATCGCATTCACTTTAGGGAATGAACAAACCCAAATAGAAATCCATTCACTTCAGGGAATGGAACATATCCAATAAGACAAGTTTCATGATTTTCATCAACATTTCATTATTTAATTTAGTCACACGGAGACATAAAATTAATATGGATTGATTATTAAAACCCCTTTAGAATATTGCTACTACACAAGTATATGTGAGGCATGAAAAATAGAAGAATGTTTTTCTAACATGTTCTCATTTGTGATCTTTTGGACATCCCCATATATCTACATGATCTTTTATAGGAAGATATTCACTTTTAATTCTTCATGGATATAATGGCAAAAGCAAATCAGAGATTTTGCCTGGTGCTGATTGGATGTATTATTTTAATTATTGATGGTGTCTTCAAGACCCATAGAATCCAAATGGATTTTCAGATCCAAATCTTGCTCGCTGTATCAAAGGCCATAAATTTGAATTTGGTAATGACAGGAGTGATTTGATATGATTCAAACTAATATATACAATAATAAGCAATGATATTGAGATATTAAAATTAAATAAAAGGTATATAAAAATCAAACATAATGATAAAGAATACCCAATATCAAATCATACCTTGGCTGTGATGATCTAAATCTCTAACCTCTAACTTCGTTGTGTTGATTTAAAATTCTACCTCAATTAGTTAAAGTCTCGTGCTGATTACATGTTATAAAACTCAAACAAAAATATATGAAGTTGAGAGAGAAAAGAGAGAAGAAATATGAAAGACCAAATAGTTTGTTATTTTATTCCTCATGTAATACATGTATTTATAGGAGTACAATGACGCATGAGCTATGTAAATAACGTAAGAGATCGCTACAATAATCAGACTCTTGGATGTAGATAGATTTTCACTATTACTTATCAAATGCATAGATAGACATCCACTATGATACATAATATTTAACATCAACAACATATTGTCTACTAGTGAAACTCTTCATTTTTTATGATTGTAACTCAAATGGAAATAACTACTAGAATTAGTGATAAGCTTGCAATTCTTAATATTCACAATCAAAGGTGGATGAAAAAATGGCTTAAAATAGATATGAACTATGAAAATTAACAACTCACAACTTTAAGTAATAAAAACCACCTAATTCACTTAACAACAATCCACACGCCCGCAGGTATGCGGGGTAGATTTCTAACTGGTAATGAGGGGATCGTTTAGGATGGAATGCCAATTACTAAAATTTTAGGGATATAAGTACTATGTAGACAACTACTTCAAGTGCAAATCAAACCAAGACAAATAAGCAAATAAATAAAGCAATAATTAAATAACTAGATTAACAGAAATAATTAAAGGAGGCATTGGGCTTAGGATATGATTCTACTACTATTTGGGGTCATCTAATGGACAAACATTCAATAGGTACAATTGAGAATTTCCTCCTGAATAAGAATGAATCCCTTGGCTCGGCCATAGTTCTAGTCTAATATTCATCATGGATTCTTAGTTCTAGGAAATAATTAGAAAAGTTAGTATCTAGACTCGACTACTAACTGTCCTAACCAAGTAGAAAATCCGTTTGGCAATTAACACTTAACATACCTTTGTTGTGCTAAACCCACTAACATGGTTCAAAGGAGGATCCTTTCCCTCTCACCAAGCCACCAAACTATCTACTACAACTCAAACATCTGCCATTTACTAGCCTACCTACTTTGAATTATCCATATTTATGTAAATTCACATTTCACTGGCCCAATCCCTTAGTACTACAGATACTTAAAGTAGAACATAACAAAGAAAGGTAAAAGCAAGATATAACTACTACGTACTAAGGAAAGAGTTAAGAGCAACATAAGCATAATAACACTAGTCATGATAGCAAGATAGACAAATATGCATAAAAATGAGAGAAAATTATACTAAAGGAAGCTAATAAAAATTCTAGCAACAATATAGAAAAGAATTCTAGATTTAAGAGAGTAATTTCAATGATTAAAATGCTGAAAACATATAAGCTTTGAAAGAGAAGAGAAAATGCTAGTTCAATACTAAAAACAGTAAGTTCTTCTACTCTAAGGAGAACCTTATCCTATCCTACTAAAACTAAATACTCTAGCACCTTCGACTATGTGTTTTAGGTGCACATATTATGTTAATTTATAATTTTCATAGTATTTCAAAAATGGATAACATTTTCTTTATTTGAAAATTCTTTCGAACTGTGGCGTCATTTCGCCATTTTTGAATTCGCTATCACGATGTCAAACTTGCATTGACTAGGGTTTTTGGCCAGTCGGCACTGTGTTGTGAGATTTTGTGCCTTGAAAAGTGGCACCAGAGTGTCGAGTGTCGAATACTGGAAGTCTTAAACAACTTCACGATGTGAGTCATCATGCTTTGGAGAATGGCACCATGGTCAACCACTTGCAATCTTAAACTTGCTCTTCAGTTTTTCTCTAATTCCATCTATGGTCCTTGACTTCTTGATTCTTCAAGTTGTAACCCAATTGTAATTTATCCGTCTACAATGAAATAGCAAAACACAACAAATACCATGGTAATCATCAATTAACATATAAATACTACCAAAAAGCATAATATTATCCTAATGCTACTAATACTACTACTAAACATACAATTCTGGTAAAAACATATAAAAACACATAATTTGGGAAAAACACCATCAAAACACCATGGTTTTTAAAGGTAAAATAACTCTATCTACTAGAGTTATTACACCACAAACCTAGCATTTTACTAGTCGTGCGTAAAACAAGAAAAGAAAAGGAACAAAAAACAGCATGATGGGCAATTTCCAACACTCTCGCAAGTGCATGAGATCGTATCAAGTAATATAGAAGTGCATTGAGTATCTTTCCCACAAGGACTATGAATAAGCACTAAACTTAATAGCTTCACTACTATTCAGAAAAATGAACTATTGAAAGAATTAAGTTAACTAATCTAAGAGACTAACTAAGGACTAGGGCAAATAATTAAATAAAATGAAGTCAAATTTAACCATTGACTGCTCTCGTTAGGGTATTTTAATTTCACCATTTGTTCATATATAAAATCAGTTCAAGATATTCTAGATTGATTCTGAAGATTGTTGGTCGAATTTCCTATTGTTGTTATTATTCAATAGTCAAGCAATAATAACTCTTTTTTTACTTATTCATTAGTTTTTGGTCTAGCACAGATAATCAAAAGTAAAAAGACTTTAATTTGGAAAAAGGAACTCATAGAGTGACCACACTAAGGCAGTAATCCTTGGTCTGACATTCGCTCAATTATGGTTTTTGTTACTTGATCATAAATATGCAAATTACTTGGTTTGTCTCATCACATATTTACAAAATCTTTCCAGAATTGGATAAAGACTTGAAAGCATTAAGAACATAACAAAAAAAATCAATCTTTAATGGAAATCTACCGTGAATAACAAAAAAACATGAGTTCATGCAAACACAAAGAGTTAGATCTAAAAACCCCAACAAGAGAACTCTAGAACATGATAAACAAGAAAATAACAATTATAAAAATAGAAATAGATAACATAAGAAAGAACAATAAAGGTTTAAGAATGCTTCTCTAATGAAGAACTATAATATCTTGGTCCAAGGTTGTCAATCTTGTGCCTCCCTTTCAATTCTTCTTGAAAATCAAGAAAACCCTAGTCTAATTTGCAACCCCCCCGGGAGACTAAAAAGAGAATGTGTATTGTAAGTTCTAGAGACACTTTTAAGAGTTACAAAGTGTAGGGCTCTAAATAGACTTCAAATTGTACTATTACAAGCCCAAAACGGATATCCAAAATCCTAGAAATGCTCAAAATTGTGACACAACACATTGCTTTCATAGCATGCACCTGGGATACAGCCCCTAGGCACGGCTTAGGCCTCTTAGAGGCACCCGTACTTGGGTATTAAAGCCTGGCTTCACCGTTTTCATCTTGCTGTCCTCTGGTTAATCCCAAACCCATAAAAATACTGTAAAACATATAAATAAGTGTATTTAAACATAAAAAACACATAAAATAATATTGTGACAAAAACCCTCAAGTTACCAAGGATATCCTAGTTATTGAACAAGACACCTCAAAAGCCAATTAAAACTCAAGTTAAAATCCATGTAAATAACTCTCTTTTGGAGAGTTAACACATCCCCCAACTTGAACTTTTACTCGCTCTCTAAAACAAACAAAAAGAAAAAAAAAAAACCTTAAAGCATCAAAATCCGATTAAAATCCAGGTTAAAATGCACGTAAATGTTTGTCTATTTTGAAGGATTAACACACACATACCCCATCTTGAACTTTTACCCATCTCGAGTAAAACAATACAAATGAATAAAATTCATTAACCTTGTTCAATGCATCAATAGTCTTAACAATCTAAACTAAGCAAGTAGAGAAATGATTCAATATGTATATAAAGGTACATTGCTAATCAACCCCTATATCATCATCATTAAAGTATTAACTCTCAACTCATAAAAGTAGATATCATTCCTCATTAATCAATGAAAGAGCCATTGAACAAAAGTTCAGCAAGTGACAAACATGTTAGAAGAAATTAGAAAATACTCACTAACACAAATGAATTCAAACCAAAGATCAAGTAGGTCTTTAAAGCTTAACGTAGGCCAAAGGATAAAAATAGGATATATATTTAGATAAAAATAGTTCAAATCACCTTAGATACGTTAGTGAATCACTTTGAATCATAATCCACTAGAACATCTCCTTAACAATCACAGCATTTAACCAACTACCACTTCCAAAGGCAAAATGTATCTTCTTTATTACAACTTAGAAGGAAATAGGGATTCACATCAAACAAGATGTATAACTTTAACTTTTCTTCCAATAAATACAACTCACATCCTTCCCAACCATCCATAACATCATGCTCATAATATTGATATTGTACACCATTAACACTAGCTACCAAAGTGAAGGGTAGGAAGAAGGATAAAATAAAAGACTAAATTGGATAAATATTATGGTTAAACAATAATTAAGGCTTATAAGGCTTAAAAGGGGACACCAAGGATAAAATGTCAATTAGGTAGGTTTTTCGGCTTAAAAGGTCCAAAGAACTTATCTAAATCATTTCCTTGGTCTGAAATTCACTCATACTTTGCATAGTAGTAACAAATCAAACACAATACTGACGAATATCACAAGCAAAACAAATATCATAAGGCAATCATGATTAACACTTTTTGAAAATTAGCTCACTTTCACACCTCACTCAAGGGAATATATTTACGTGTATAGTGGTAACACTTTCACAATTCAAAGGGATCAAAAAGTAAAGAAAGCTTATATACACTCTCACTCCATTTACTCCAACAAACATAATCCCTATGAAATATATGTAAATTGTTAACACATCATCACAAAAGTTAATGAATACACAAAAACTACTACTAAAAACAAAAAATATTTTTAGTTAACCCTCTACAATACTTCAAGCAAAGAGGTATAGAAATCCTGAAGGCTGGTGTCCAGTAGTTAGGGAGTCTTTTACACAATCAGATCCTCAAGACTGATAAAATATAAAAGAAAAACAAACACGGATCTGATTCAATAGAGTCATCAATTTGTTTTTGGAAAACAGCCTAAGGTTAATTAATGCGCAGAAAATAAAATCAGGTCTGTTTATTTTAAGCCCTTCCAAATCAAATATATCGCTTAGAAGCTCGTTTTAAAAAGAATGCTTGAGGAGGAGTTTCAGTTGAGTTCGGAGTTGATTTTTTTTTTTTTTTTTTTTTTTGTTGCTAGTCTCAATAAGGAAGGTTTGGGAAACAATCCGTTCCTTCTTGCCCATTCAATCAATAAAGAGTGCTAACATCCTTTCTATTTGGTTCCACTTGCTTTACCCCTAAAAAGACGGCCTCCAAGCAGGATTCTTGTGAGAAATCAGATGTTCAAGTCCTGTGGACAAAGACCTATCAGATGAATGAGAAAGAGATAGCCGAGCCATTCTTCCTTGTTTATGATACCGTCCGAGCAAAGCTAATAAAGAAACAACACTGCTATAAATCCATGACAAAACAAAAAACTAAAAATAACACAAATACTCATACCAAAACACAACCCAACCAAAAACAGAAGAGCAAGAAAATTTTAAACACATAGAATACTCTTCTCATGATGCTAAGGTGGTTTAGGAATTTTCGAATAATGTACATGTGCACTCGTCGCCCATTGGGAGAACTATCACAAAGTCAAGGTGGATT
This sequence comes from Cinchona pubescens, assembly GCA_025175665.1. Lineage (NCBI taxonomy): Eukaryota > Viridiplantae > Streptophyta > Magnoliopsida > Gentianales > Rubiaceae > Cinchona > Cinchona pubescens. The sequence goes on along the minus strand of JANKKI010000098.1, from coordinate 1,023,997 downwards.
TGCTATCTTTAAATGGTCATATCAATGCTCAATTCATGATTCAGTCTCTTGATGGTATTCCAATGAAGCACACACTATATAGTATATGAGGGCATCTTCTTAACAAACTGTGGCTTCATGTGGCTCACCTCAACTTCCTTGGAAAAGTATGACTCTTGAAGTACCAGTAGAGGTAAAACATATTCCAATCCATACCCAATAGCCAATTTGTCAACAAGAGAGACATCAACATCATAAGATTTGTTTATCTTGCAATCCAAGATAATGTGCCCTATTACATACTCAAATGTGCCCCTTTCATCTAGTCCATTGTATGAATTACCATTTGTGATTGGCTCTAATGGTTGTTCCTCAAATGACGTCTATACTTACTCTTCTGGGATATCATCACTAAATGGTGATATCATTGGTAACATTTCTAATATTGCAATAGCAAGTTGTACAATCTGCTTGAAGTCTCTAGTTTACATATTGGATCATCATGAATACGTAATGTATCATTTAAACTCCTCATCCCTGTCTCCATTGATTCAAAATATATTGTTATCATCTCCTCGAGGTTGGACTTTACTTCCACATCAGACAATGCATCTTCTGGATATGGTAATACTTCATTAGGTGATTCGAGCAATATTGTTGAAATGGGTTGCACGGGTAGTCTGAATACTCCCACCAAAAAAGGATTATATGTATCATTATACGAATATGCATAACTATTGAAGGAATTTGAATGATTATCACAATCATAAGAAGGAAAACCATATGTGTTACCTGTATGATATTCATAGCTCTTGTGGTTAACACCACGAATGTTACAGGTATTTTGCACTTACAATTCATTGTATAACTTCTTATTTAATGCTTTGAATTGAACTATCATTCCTTTGCACATATTATAAATGTAAACATAAGAAGCTTCATTAGTTGACCATGCATATGAACTTTTAAACATTATTAATCACAAAGAATATGTAATACATAAAATCAAAAAATTAAAAGTAAAGAATCTAAATTAGTAATTAAACTAGTTGCTATAAGTGTTATTTGAAACCAAACCCCAACAATGGCGCATAAACTTGATGGGCAATTTCTCACACCCTCACAAGTGCACAAGATCGTATCAAGTAATATAGAAATGAGTTGAGTATCGTTCCCATGAGGACTAAGAATAAGCACTGAAATTAAGAGTTTTACTACTATTCAGAAAATCAATTATTAAAAGAATTAATTAACTAATATAAGAGATTAACTAATGACTAGGGCAAATAATTAAATAAAATGAATTCAAGAGTTAAAAATCGTTAGGGTATTTTTATTTCACCAATTGTTCATACATAAATCTAGCTCAAATTATTCTAGATTGATTCTCAAGATTGTTGATTGAATTCCCTATTGTAGTTATTACCCAATAGTTATGCAATAATAACTCTTTTTTTACTAACTCATTTGTCTTTGGTCCAACATAAATAATTAGAAGTAAAAAAGGACTTTAATTGGGAACAAGGAATTCATAAAGTGACCACACAAACCATGGTTATTCTTGGTCCGACATTCGCTCAATTCAAGGTTATGCTACTTGATCATAAATTTCAAATTACTTGGTCTATCTCATCACATATTACAAAATCGTTCAAGAATTGTCCAAAGACTTGAAAGCATTAAGAACATAACAAAAACATCAATCTTTAATGGAAATCTACCAAGAATAATAACAAAACATGAATTCATGCAATCATAAAGGACTACATCTCAAAACCTTAATAAGAGAACTCTATAACATGATAAATGAGAAAAGAACAACAAAAATAGAAATAAATAACATGAGAAAGATCTTTAAAGGTTTTGGAATGCTAAGAATTTCAAGATCTTATTCTAGGGTTGTCTGTGCTAAGCCTTCTCATTAATTCTTCTTAAACAACAAGAAAACTCTAGTTTAATTTTTAGCCTCTAGAGGGGAGACTGAAAAGATAATGTTGTTTTTCAAGGGTCTTAAGACACTTATTTATACATTTTAAGAGTTATGAAGTGTAGTGCCATAAATAATCTTCAAAATGCACTATAATAGGCACAAAACAAACATCCAAAACCTTAGAAACGTTCAAAATTGTGAAACAACACGCAGTTCTCATAGTGTGGGCATGACTTAGGTCCTCCAGGCACTGGACACAACCCCTGGGTGAGGCTTAGCCCTCCTGGGCACACCTGTACCTAAGCCTTAGTGCCTTGCTTCGCTGTTTTGCTCCGTTTTTGCCCTGTTTGACCTTCGATTGATCCCAAACATATAAAAACACTATAAAATACGTAAATAAGTGTATTTAAAAATAAAAAATACATAAAATAATATTTTCACACTAAAATATTAAAATTACCAAAATACCCCTAATTATTGTACAGGACACCTCAAAAATCAATTAAAACTTAAGCTACTCATTTATTTACAAAAGTGCATACCAATTTTGATTACAAACATTACTTTGACTAATGAAAAGTTAGTCATATGCAATGCCAATTCAAATACAATTTGATCTAGAACAAACAAGTCAAGTTTACCAAAAATTGTCCCAAGTATATAAAGATCATTAAAACTTATTTTGAAAAGCACAAATCAATGTAAATGAACACACAAGGATATTTGTTGTCACTGAGATATTTAGCAAAAGACATCAAATGATGCAGTAATTCACCCAGACTCAATAATATCCATTAACCTAGATTAAGGATCATTTAGAACTTTATAAATCTTGTAATGTTGGTAACCAAGGTCTTGAACCTTCCTCCTTAATACACACTTCTAGAGATGAGCACATATTAGACTTCAACCCATTGTAAGCTCTTGGTTTTGTGCCCTCTTATAATTTGAAAATCACATAGGATAATTGATCTCTAGCGAAAATTCATTTTATATTCTATAATTTCTTTGTCTTGTATCTCTGTGAGTTGACACATTCAATCTATAATTTTGTGATCTACACCTCTATAATTATAATTATCACTAAGACAGCAGATTTATATTATAATCAACCCAACGCATCTTGGGTATATTATCTCAGGCAATAAATTTTAGCAATCATCTATGCCCCCACATTTTGAGAATTTTAGGAGTAAAATCTATTCATTACATGTAAATGAATATCATCAACTTGCTCAAGTTTTAGAGCCCATCAAGTAAGTATATCTAAAAGGAAAGTACTTCAATATTTAGTTGACACTAACAAATAGAGGTGGCAATTTTGATCCAAATTCATTTATTATCTAAAACCATTCACACTTAAATGTATATGGTTGATCCTGAAAAATTTAATGGATATAAATACTTTATCCATTTACAACTATTTATTAAATGGATTTTAATGGATAAAAATCATCTAGTCCACATAAATCCATTTAATCACAATAAATTATTATAAGGTGATAATCCACATACACTTACACACATTTTCACATAGACATTTGCACACATTTACACACACTTACACATATTTTCACACACACATACTTGCTTACACACTTTCATACACACATACTTACATTTTCATAGACACACACACACTTATACATATTCCACACACTTACACATACACACATATACACTTATGCACACTTTCACACGCACACAAACTTTCTCACATTTTCACACTTACATATACACATTTTCACACACACACTTACACATATTTTCATACACTCACACACATATTTTCACACACAAGCTTACACATATTTCGACACATTTTTACACACACACACACACTTGCACATACTTTTACGTATTTTCACACACACGCATATATTTTTGCACACACACTTTCACATATTCACACACACACTTTCATACATTTTTACACATATACACACTTACACACATTTTCACACACCCACATATACACATTTTCACACACACAAACTTGTATATATTTTCACACACTTTCACACACATTTTCACACACTTGCACACATGAAACATACACAAGCACTTTCACAAATTTTCACACACACACACTTAAACAATAAAATTACATGCATTTTCACACACACTTACATACATATATGTTCACACACTTACACAGAGATATTCTCACACACTTATATTTTCACACACACACACTTACATATATTTTCACACACACATACACATTCACACAATTTCACATATACACATATTTTCATATACACTTAAACATACACATATTTTCACACACACGCACACGTATACATATTTTCTCATACACACGCTTACACACACTTTCATACATTTTTACATACACGCACGCTTACACATATTTTCACACTTAGACACACTCTTGTACACATTTTCACATACTTACAAACACTTACACTTTATACACATCTAGATGTGTATAAGAGACAGAGCATAACTAGCTCATTTGGTCAACTTGTACTATTTGGGTACTTTGGAAGCTTTTAAGTCTTCTTCTTGTGTTTCTTCCTCATTTCTTCCTAGCAGCAGCCGAACTCCTCTTCCTCCATTTTCCCAAAATTTTCTTGGATTTCAAGTAGAAATCACTTGGAAGGTAAGATTTTTGTATTTTAGCACTTTTGGCTTATGGGCTTTATGATCCAAGCTTTAATTTCAAGTTTTGTAGGATTCTTTATGGTGAAAAATAACCCTCTTTGCAGCCTTATTGTGTTGATTTATGTATGTTATGGGTTGTTTTTGTGTTTTGAGGGGGGAGCTTAAATTGCATTATTTATCTTATGTTTCCATGGTTAGATTCAAATTTTAAGATTATGAGTTGGGGTTTTGTCTTCCATATGTGGCCTGAGTGTTATGCTATGAATGCTTATGTCTTGCACATAATGATGTTTTAAGAGTGTTTTAAGGTTAGTTTGTAGGAATTGAGACTTGAAACCAAGTGGAATTATTTCCTTCATTTTGTAATAAGCGGAAGTTTATAGGTAATTTGGTGTTATGTTTGAAGGATCTTTAATGATCTTTTGTGTTTTAAGTGTTTCCTTGGTAGTGGGTTGGATAGGAAGCATGTTTGAATCAAATCGGTAAAAATTTAGTTTGGTGTAAAGAGGAATTCCAAACTATGTAATGTATTGTGTGTGAGAATCTTTCCGTTTAATTTTGTTGGTTGGTTGAATATTTGTGTGAATACCTTGGAATTTTGTTGGTTGGTTGAAAATGTTGTGTGTTCTAACCAAGTCCCTTGAATACCTTGTGGATTTTGTTGGCAGGAGGTGCCTACTTATAGCCTAGGGAGAGGCGAAATTGCATGTATTTGAGGGGTTAACTAGTGTTTTGTGTGTGTGTGTGAAAATCGCTGTTTTACTTCCCTGTGAGAAGTGTCCTCTTATATGCCAACCATCGCGTGTGATCATTTGTGCAGTTTTTGCTTTGTATGGGTAACATAGTGTATTTTGTAACGTCAAAAAATAAGAATGTGTATGAAATGAGTGTTAATCAATTGAATGTTGTGTAAAATATATGACTATTATGAAAAAGTGTGAAAGTGTGTAGGTGTGTAGATTACTGTAAGGTCATACCTTTGTGATACTCATGCTATTTTATTAAATTATGTATTTGTTCGCTATGCTTTAGTATGTTTTGAAATGATTGGATCTTTTTGGCTAGACGTTTAAATGGTGTAGAAATACTTATGTATGTGTATTGATGAAATGCTTCATGAATGGTTTTCGCAAATGTGTATCGAAATGTGTGTGAAAATTTGTGTAAGTATGTAAGTATGAAAATGTATGTAATTGCATGTATGTAAAGGTATGTGTTAGTGTGTGATAAAAATGTATGTAATTGTGTATGTGTAAAGGTATGTGTAAGTGTGTGACATAAGACAATGTGTGTGTGTAAAAATATGTGTATGTGTGTAAGTGTGTAAAAATGTGTCTAAGTGATAACTCTAGAAAACTAGAGTTACATGTACCCTAAACTTGAAGGTTTGGCTACTAGTTTTGAGTATTTTTAGTGTTTTCGTGTGTGTTTTTGTCTATTTTGCATTCATGTGTTAGAATGTGGTTGTTGGCCCAAAAGCAACTTAAAAGGGGAGTGAATTAGGTTGTCTCAAAAAACAAATCTTTTGAGGTGCTTAATGAAAATGCAAACTTTGTGCAACAAATGAATACTTAAGCACAAATGATCAAAGATAAATATTTAACAATCAAAGCTTAAAGAACAAATAAAAGATTGAGATAAAGAATATCAAACCAAACTCCCAAACTTCTCAAGCTTGAGTACATCCACTAGTAGTGCCTCTTCAAAGAAGGTGAATCAATAACCTTCTTGTACACAATGTAGGCTCACCCTTGCACCAACTAAGTCCCTCTAGTTGAGCCAAAGGATATTTTACACAACAACCTCACTTTTGTACACTTGTTATCCCTCCACTCTTACACTTGAAGATCATTCACTAGTTTACTCTGGCTCACATTAATTCCCTCTAGTTGAGCCAAGAGAACTATACTACCCAAACCATTACAACTCACAATATTTTAGCCTATTTCCCCCCTCCCAAATAGCTCTTACAAGTGTTTGTATTGAATGTGGTAGTTCCTCCTATCATTTGGATGACCTTGGGTTATTTATAGATGAAAGATGTGCTGAAATTTGAGGTCCAACGGTCAAAAAACTAGCTATTAAAAAACTAGCCGTTAAAAAACTAGCAGTTAGGGGTTTGACGGTCATATGCATCCTACAGCTTGATGAACAGTGTCTCGGACGGTCATGTGCGTCCTACATCTTTGACAGAAAATTTCTTCATTTCGAGCTCATTTTTTCAGACGATCTTCAACATCCAATTCTTTTGTTTTTCGGATTCCTTGTCTCAGACTGTCTTTTGCATCCAAACCATTTTTCTTTGGATGGTTATCTGCATCTGAAAGATGTGTTCTTCTTCTGTGTTGTCTGGTCATGTTTCAGACGCTCCCTTGCATCCGAACTTCTTTCTTTTGGACACTCTTCATCGTCTGTAAGGTGTTGTTTAACTTTTGGCTATTTTTCTTGATTGTGTTCGGATATTCATTTTCGTCCAAACCTTCTTGTTTTTGTGCACACTTGTTTTCAAGCCGTTAGTATGATTTGGTCATCATCAAAATATGATTATCATAATTGGGGTCCAACAGTGGTAATATGTGTTTATTAAGTGTTTTAGTACTTATTTAGGTCTTAATTAGCATATTTTATTTGGTTCTTGTGTATAGAGTTGTGTCGTGTCTTTGACTTAACTTCGTTGGGAGTTAAGTTTTCATTCATCTTTGTTTCTCATTCGTATTTTGGGCTATTTTGTGAGAATTTTATTTATATATTTAGGTACTATTTTAAGTGTTTATATAGATAATAATATTGTCCAATGTGTTAGTGGTAGCAAGATAAAAAATGGCGCATCAATCGGACGTCGAATGAAGATTTTCGAAGGAAAAATGTGAAGTGCTACATTTAAGAAATTTCAGTCCAGATCGAGTCTCAAATTCTAGATCGCGATCTGGAGACGGCTAGAGCAAAAATGACTTTGTTCGGGGCTGATTTTTGCTACACTATCACCCCACGATCGTAGCACTATTTATACCCCTTTTAAGCATCATTTGAGGCATAGAAGACCCATTAGAAACCTAGTAGAAGTAGGCTAGATTAGAGAGTAATTTTCTTCATTTTTCCTCCCCATTTGGGGAGGGTTTTCTTAGATTAGATTAGAGTAAGATTTCTCTTTCTTGTAATCACAATTTCCTAGCTAAAGATTGAAGCCTTTTAGTGGAAAGTTCCTTGTTTATGTTAAAGCTCTTTTAATTAAACTTTATTTTCATATTTTCTTAGTTTAATTAGTCTAATTACTTTCATATATTTGCTCTCTTTGCATGATTTCTTAGAATATAATTGTTAGAGTAGTTAATGGGTTTCCTTCAATTATGCTTCCTTAGTGGTAATTCATAGTTTAGATTGGTTAATTAGGATAAATTAATTTAGGGGCTTTTCATTTAATTGCTTTCTTTACTTCCTTTCTTAGTTTAATTGGTAGATTATTTATGTGCTTTCTTAATGTTAATTTGTAGTTTAGACTAGTTAATTGCTTTCTAAAAGTTCTTTCTTTTTACATGCTTTCATAGAATAGTTTATGGGCTTTCATTAATTATGATTTGTTAGTGGTAATTAGTAGTCTAGATTAGTTAATTGCTCCTTTAAGTTATTTTTCCCTTTTAATCTCTTTCTAAAAAATGACTTCTTTTGACATGTTTCCATTTTACTTGCTTTGTTAAACATGCTTTCTTAGTGTTAGTCTTTACTTTAATGCAATAGATAGTCTTAAATTGCTTTCTTAGTTCTTTAGTTCTAGTTTTAATTAAATCTCTTCTCTTAATTAATTGCTTCAACTTGTACGCAATCTAACCAAATAACCGGTAATTATCGATCAATCCTTCTGGGAACGATCCCTACTTCCCTTTGCTACTAGTTGACAACTGTGTACTTGTGGGATGCCACCTAGTTAGTAGTACGATTTAGGTGTTTTATAAATTTATAACTAGGTGTGTAAAATATCACTAAGTGTGTGTATGTGTGAACATGTAAATGTCTGTGTGTAAAAATGTGTATAAGTATGTGTGTATGAGAAAATGTGTGCAAGTTTGTGTGTTTTAAAATGTATATGTGTGTGTGTGTGTGTGCGAAAATGTGTGAAAATGTGTGAGTGTGTGTGCGAAAATGTGTGTATGAAAATATGTGTTAGTATGTGTGTGAAAATACGTGTAAGTACGTGTGAAAATGTGAGAAAGTGTGTGTGAGTGTGTGTGTACGCTCAAAAATATGTGTAAGTGTGTGAAAATACGTTTAAGTGTGCGAAAATATAAGTGTGAAAATTTACTACAAATTGAGATGATTTTTAAACGGATAAATGGTTTATCCATTATCCATTTAGATCCATCCATTTAGATCTATTTATTAAATGGTTTTAAATGGATTAGATGAATTTTATCCATATCCATTTAACTTAAACCATGAATCATCCATTTATTCATTTTGTCACCTCTACCAACGAATATGTATCAAATAAATAACCAAGACTCAGGCTCTAAAAGTATAATACAAACACAATGTCGATTGTATAATTTAAGAAACAATCAATCACAGTCATAACACTTGTTTTGAAGACTTTTTGGCCAAAATTCAACAAGTTAAAAATTTATAGTCAATTTTCTAACGACACAATCATATAAAATGTTATAAGCAAGCTATTTACCTAAAATCATTCAAGAAAACTTGAATTCATAGGGATTAATATTTTTCTAAAATACTAAAATTTTCGTGATGTTTGAACAATTTTAATACTGTCAATTAGAATAGACTTGTCCATGAATAGGTGACCAGAGAACACTATTCTACTTAACAGCAAAGTAACTGCTAATTCTATATACAATTTGATTTGTTTTATAATTTAGTTTATGTTCCAATCATTACCAAGAAAAATATAGGCAAAGGTGTTTTTTTTTTTTAAGCCACCAAATTGGTGGACTCATTTTATTAAATGAAATGAGTAGTTGAAAAACACAAAAGCCAGTAGGAAGTCATGCAGATTTTAATCTAATTGAGGGTACTTCCAATCTATCTTGTTGAAGAATTCCTTCCAGAGTTTGGGGGTAAGAAGAGGGGGAAAATAAAAATGAGGACATAGATGAAGACTCAATGCAAGATAGATGATTCGCCACAGAATTTGCCTCTCGGAGATATGACGAAGAGTGAAATTCCCTGGACACATCCAAGAACGTATCTCCTGAATAATAGCATCAATCTCCCATGGGATAGGAACCTTTCCATGCACCATTTTACACAATATGTCCGAGTCCGATGTCTACCATAACCTCTACAAAGCCATGAGTGGCGACGCACATCTTCAAACCATCTAACAAAGCATAAGCCTCGGAGAGCTTGTGGGTTGCTATGCCGAGATAGCGTGCAAAAGCTCAAATGAGTAGACCCTCAGTGTTTCGGGTTAGTCCACCACTACCAGCATGTCCAAGATTTCTGAGTGACGATCCATCCACATTAAGCTTGAGGAGACCATGAGGTGGCTTTGTCCAACTCACCAGCTTAGGAGTCCGTCATGGCTTTCTAATCACTTTACAAGGTAAGGCACAAGTTACCGACCCAAGGCCTGTTAAAGGATGTATATTGCAAAGCTCAATAGCAAAACTCCTTACCCTAGAAATAATCGCAGCCGAAGAAGAAGGGTGATTGTTATACAAGAAATCATTTCTAGTCAGCCTAACTTGCCAACCAATAAGTGCCGGCAACAAAGCTATTAATTGCCCATCGGCTAAAGAAGAGGAAAATATCTACCAACACTGCAACTTATGAAACATTGAAGAAGAAGCTAGCTCTAGAAATGTGGAATTCCAAGGAGAGATTCAGAGTCTACTAGACCTTTCTCACCAGCCAACAGTCAATAAAAAAATGACCCAAGGAATCCACAGAGTTACAAAAGGTGCATTTCGAGGGCAATGAGATTCCAACCTCCATAAGGATATCAGCGAACGGGAGGAAACGGTTCAATAACTTCTAGAGGAATACAGAAATCTTTATTGGAATTCGAGAGCTCCAAATGTATTCCTGAGACCTAAGTTTATGACGCCACCATCGAAGAAGGTCATAAGCAGAAGAGGTAGCAAATAGACCATTGGATCTTAAATTCCAAATCCATCTATCAGGTTCATGAGACAAGAATATGGTCTTATTGAGGATTTTGAGGCGGACTTCCTCTAGTAATTGTTGGCCGAGTGCTTGAAACTTCCAGCCACCTAAATTAGTGAATAAATCCTTAATGCGGATTGAGGGCAACAAAACATTGTCAACCACATCAACTAAACCCCATTCCCCAGCCAGTATAGCTGGCAAAGCTTACATAGCAACAATGTAAAGACTCGAGTAATTAGCCTATCAAGCAATTCCACTTGTACTGAATTTAAGTCTTCAAGACAAATGACTTTTCTTCATTTTTTTAACTTTTTTAATAGTACTGATAAGTACTAATTCTTGTTCGCAAGAATACAATAAATATACGTGGTTAACCCAACAATACTAGTTTATATTAAATCTCATTATAATGGTTAACCCATACAAGCGGTATTGACTTGAACAACTCATATAAAGTTTTATGTTTTTTGCATATTAGTTAATTTTCCAGATTCAACTACTATCATAGGAAATTCAATCAAAGTTGAACCAAGATCCATAAGATCATGGAAAAATATAAGTGTCGATAATGTCTTGAAAACTAATCAATCATACATATCACATGTAATTAGTGATACGTAATTATTATGTTTTATAACATTTAACGCACATATTGTATAATGCTTATTCTCAACCAGAATAATTTTATCAGTACATTATTAACAATCCGTTAGAATTTGAATAATCTAGTTTAACGGTTTTTATTATCTACAATTAATAAAACAACATTATACATAGATGGATTAAACTGAAACTAAGACTCTCTTAATCAAAGTGAATTCAACTTGTCCAAACTTAAATAAATTAAGTGATTGATCATGTCATCACATATCGAAATAATGCAATTATTATTTGAAAATCGAAGACAAAAGCTTAAATTTTCGCTATCGAATCCATCCATATTATAATTGTAATATCATATACACAAACAATCAAATCTCAAAATCAACATACAAAACATATTAGTCATGGTCAATAATGATAGAATAAATTAATATTATTCTCAAGATGACAAATGCATGCGTGTCATATATCATATTTTTAAGGATATAATCCATTACATGAATCATTTATGAAGCATCTTGTTTGGGTTAATTATCTCAAATTTGGTAAATCAATTTAAGTTTGCAACTACAATTCAATTGATTTAACTCTAACTGGGTTATGGAGATATCTTTTTATTTGCACGACACGTGATCAAAAATTATTTGCATATAAAATATCAAATTTTTCCAAATAAAATTATTGATTTTCAAGTCAAGAATTCACTTAATCCACTCTTTATACATATCACGAATCACAATATTTTTAATAGTCTATCCGAAATAATCAATACACTAGGATTACTTGGTAACAACCAAACTTAACATGATTTAAGCCATAACAATCACATAATGTAATAAGTACTCATTCGACTAGAATTTTAGTTACAGTGGTCGCAGATTTAAATACGTATTTGTCTTATAAAATAGACCAACATTACTTAACAATTCCAATAATCTCAAAATTTCACAATAATTTCCAATTTTTCTTTAGAAACGACTACGTAGTATAATCTTTCTGTGCAAAATCATCAACCTTAGACAATTTATACACCACATATGTTGGTTATTGCAAAGCAATTAATACTCGACCATATCTCGTATTTATATTAGCCACAGACGGGTGTAATCCATAAATTTGTCCAGAGGTAGTTCTTACACGCACTAACCATATACATCCCTTACATAATCGGGAACAACTAATCCTTTAGGAATAAATTTAAAAACTAGAACATCACCTAAGATTATGTTTTATTCCATGAAACGAACTTCTTGATACAAATCACATCTAATTTTATATTTATAAAACATCTAAATCCGACTACTAATTAGATAACACACCACAAATATATAAGGTCAAATAGTAGCAAGTGAAAGTAGGGATTGAATCCACAAGAATTAGTTAGTAATTACCAATTATTTGGTTAGATTACTATTTGAAAAGTTTGATTTAAGAAAGGAAATTTTACTAAAACCAGATTTAAAGATACTAGAAAGCAATTTAAATACTCGAAAAGTAATTTAAATTCAATTAGTCAATTTCCCACGTTTAATCAATTGATTGGCTCAAATTGCTCTACGGATCCAACTAGGGATTCCCTCCTAACTATGAATCAATCTCTTGACCGACATACGAGCTCATGTATGGAGTCAAAGAACCAATCAGAAAAGCTAGCATTTTACCCCGACTACTAACCGTTCTAATCAAGTAGTAAACCTGTTTAGGAATTAACACACAAAACTCATATGTTGTACTAAATTCACTAATATGGTTCAAGAAATGGCTCTTTTCTCGCATTTAGCTACCAAACCATTTACTACTATCCAACGATTTACTACTACCCAATTATCTACTATTTTTACCATCCAATCCACCAATCAATCAAGACTCATAAAAAATTGGCATCATCCAATCTTAACTCAAACTAACTAATGCATAATTAAAGATAGTAAATATAAAGACATCATTTTAAAAGAAGCATTTAAGAAATCATGTGAAAAGGAAAGCATTCTAAGAGAGAAATTAAATATTCTAGCTACAAATTACTATTAAGAATGCACTATGAAAGAAAGCCAGAAATTAATCTACCAACTAACTAAGAAAGCAAGTAAATAAAATAATTAGACTAAACTACACTAATTGTAGTATTAGCACAAGTAAAAGAGATTAACATAAACATAAAAGATCTTACGTTATTGATTTTCAATCCACAACAAGGAGATTAAGAATTATGACTAAATTACATCTAATCTAAGAAATTCCTCCACAAATGGGGAAGAAGAAGAAGAGGGAACTAACCCTAACCTCCTCTACTACTTCCTAATACTAACTATTTCCCAGTTGGGCCTCCAAAGAAACTTAAAGGGTGTATTTACAGTGTTAGGTTTGGAGAAAATGACTGCAAAAACAATTTGACCCAATCTGGACTTCACTATCCTTGGAAGCTTCCAAACCGAGATCCCAAAATATCCTTGTATCACTCATGACTGCAGTTTGGATGTGAAGTTGCTCATCTAACGAGAATTTTGAGCCATGGTGTCAAAACTTTGTACTAGGTTTTGACATCGTGGTGACATTTCTAGTAGCCTCCTTATGTTTGACACTGTGATCAACATCGCAGTGTTAGACACTTAGCAATTTTCCTTATTAGTAACATTTTGGGATCGCGATGTTAGATTTTTCTTCTGTATTTTGACACTGCATTGTCAATTCCAGTAAAATAAAAGATTTGGGAACTGTAGTGTCAAATTTGACTCCACAAACTTTTTCAAAAGTTTGGCTTGGCTCTGTTGTCACATTATGCCTTCATTTGATTCGTTTCTCGTCCGATTGCCGTGTTGTTTTCTCCAATCAAGCCCTACATGTAAAAACACTTTATTAATTACAACAAAAATACTTAAATAACATTGAAATACTAAATTAACATTAGAAACATTAAATTAACACATTCTAAGACATAAAAATGAAAATAGACAAAAGCACATGCTTAAACACTATGAGTGTTCGATACTAAAGTCAAAATACTCAAATGTGGGGTACATATTTAATTTTCTAGAGTTGTCGCTTCTCCAATCTAAAATAAGTTTGGTTAGCCTGCTGAAGTTATTCCATAAGAATTTTGAAACTAGATATACGTAGACATATTCAATTTGTTGCAACACAATTGATACATGAAGTGTGGGCAAACAATATTTAATGCACAAGAGAACATTTTTATTTCCAACATCAGTATCCAAAAATATTGGTATTAACTTGAACATATTTAGAAAGATCATAAGTTCGTCAAGAATATGTTAATAGAATTCAATTTCATAACTTAATCATGCTATGATTTCCTAATAAAATAATCGCATTCTATAATTGAATTCACATAGGCACCCAGAAATCAATCAATATCTATCTTTAACCAAAGAGGTAATACAATAGAATCTGGATCCATAATTGAGAGAGTTCTATTTAACCACATAGAATAAGATTAAATTTCAATTTGAGACAAAAACTAGATGGAAACATATTGACCTTGCACACCAGGAGTAGTATGAATTAGTTAAACTTGATCATGACACAGTTAACCACAATCATGGATTCATATAGCTGTGATTCATGGGTCTTATTACCAAATCATAATATAGCAATATAAATCGCAACAAGACTCCAATATTCTAGTCCATGTACAATTATTCATAGAATTAAACCGTGCTCATAAATCACTTTCAAAATTGTTGGACATATTCAAATGCTCTATTAAATGAAAGTGAGATATCGGGACTGAAAATGAACGAACGATCTGAGTCATTATACGAATAGATATGAAAATAGGAATAAAACCAGATGTGTAATCATTGTCCTTGAAAGTGATTTTGTCCTTTACGGGATTGTAATCTAATAGTGCAAACGGGCCGGGCGGTTAAGGTTCCACAATAGCCTCGATCGTATGCACTTGCAAGTAAGTTTCGGCTGCGTGCACTCACAAGTAAGGTTTCAAGCTATTGAGGTCGAGTGCAATCGCAGATAAGGTTTTGACTACTACAGGACTATTCAATACCAAAAATATGAGATGAAAATGAAGTGAAGAAAGGATTTTTTGGTGTGTTCAGAAGAAACCTCAAAGGGTGGTATTTATAGGGAACAAATTAGCTAGAGTACGAGGGCAACTAGTCTGGCTTGGGATTAAAAAGAAAGAACGAAAAAGTTTCTTACATGGAGGTGAACACCAAGTTAGCATTGTGTATACTAGCGCGGCAGAGTTTTACAAGTAACTGAACACCGTATTAGTGTTCCACAAGAAACTGGAAACACAAGTCAGTTTAGAGTTATACTAGATCAAACAATCAACTGGAAATACTGTAAGAAAGTAAATCATGCAAAATGCAACGGAATTTAAAATTTTTACTTCCTACCATAGATCACCTTGATTAATTTATACGCAGTAAAAGAGGAGTATAAATATTAAACCTCAAAACTGCGGTAAAATCTCAAATCTGTCAAGGATGCCGATTCATAAGCCGTATAAACTTCTAGCCTCTAATAGTATCCACACAGATGATTATCTCGAGATCTACACAAGATTGATTGACCCAAACCACAGAATGCTAGCTTCTCTTTTTTTTCTTCTTTTGTTTCACACTTTTTTTTTGTCTACATTTGTTCATGCTTTTTTTCTTTCCTTTTTTTTTACATTTTTGTTTGGTAGCTTGTGTTATAGGCATATATATAAAGCTTAAAACCCTAGGAGTTATTTGATATCACACATAAGCCCTTAAAATTTATGACTTATTATAATTGAGACCTAAAAATTTATTTATCTCATAAATTAACCCATAAGTATCTCGTACTTATCAAATAATTTATTTTTTGGTAGCTATCTGGCATTGGATATATTGGAATCTAGAAATATTTTGTGATGAACGTACAGGAAAACCTTCTTTGGATTTGCCTAAGATAATGATAAATTGGAAGAATCCGATGGGTCTTCCAATATCAATAGATTGATTGTTTCGCTTCTCTATCTTCCAAAAGGAAAAAAGATCGATCACACACTTTAATATGATTAATTTGGGATTAAATTCTAGAAAACACAATATGTGTCCCAACTACACCTTCATAACTCTAATACTCGGATTCATTAGAGTTCTCCCTGTGATACTCCAATCATCCCATGATTCTTAGTCACATTGGCAATAAATATAAATTATACACAATTCTAAATTAATTAGGATTAGATAAATTAAATAACTTTAATTTATCTTTAATTCATTAATTAATTAATTTACATTTATAGATCAAGATTAGGTTCTAACAAAGCATCATGACCATCCAAGTATTGAGATATGTCAAGTGGTTTAACTTTACCTATCAATGATTTAGTTACCATGTAATTATTACTCTTTTACCATATTATATCCCAATTAGTTCAAGAGTATAAATATAATGCCAACTCTTATTGAACCAATCAATTTACCTCTTTCCAAAAT
Organism: Cinchona pubescens; assembly: GCA_025175665.1. Classification (NCBI taxonomy): domain Eukaryota; kingdom Viridiplantae; phylum Streptophyta; class Magnoliopsida; order Gentianales; family Rubiaceae; genus Cinchona; species Cinchona pubescens. The sequence continues at coordinate 1,007,284 of JANKKI010000098.1, read as the reverse complement.
ACAACTCACTTGAAATAGAAGTTAAGAAACTCTTAATTCTATTTTCACTTTGCGCAAAGATTTCTGAGTCGTATTTCAACAATGGTCATATTGGGATATACTTTCCCCCTCTAAGGAGTGGTAAATCCTATATTGGTCATATCTTATCTTTTCCTTATTCAAACTACACTCAATCTTTACAATATGTACAACTCCTTAAGAGCAACGACTAGGAGAGCCAAATATAATTTAGAATTCACAATCAAGACAAACTCATGGACTCAAGTTCAAGGATCATTGCACTACTTTCACAAAGAGATTAATCCACTAGCATTTGAATAATAGTCTATGTAGAGTACTTTTAATGGGTCAATCCGATGCACTTATTCTCAATAAGCATCCATATACAATTATGTGCTATCTATCCGTATAAAATACTACGATTAGGGATATTTAAGAATAAAATATAATTATGTAGAGAATCTTATTATCATAACTATTTATGATTTTTTTCTCATATAATTTTATTTGAATGACTTTATCCTATCAAATAGATAAAGAATTCCATATTATAAAATATGCATAAAAATAAAAATGTAATTTGTCTGTAAAATATAGTGGCTTAGGGCATACACTAACAAACTTCCACTTGCATTAAAGCCAATCAGCAATGCTATCATCAGTGGAAATTTTCTCTATCTTTATCTCATTTCTATCAATGATTTCTCTGATCAAAAGATAGTGTCGTAACACATATCCTTTAAATCGCTAATGGGACATGGGTTCTTTTACTTGTACAATAGCTCCATTATTATCACAAGACAAGAGTATACGATCACTAATAAAGGAAATCACTCTAAGTTCAACCACAAACTTCTTGATCCAAATTGCTTCTTTTACTGCTTCTGAAGCTACAATGTATTCGACTTCTGTTGTAGAATCAACTATGATATCTTGTTTGGAACTCTTCTAACTAACTACACCACCATTAAGAGTAAATATGTATCTAGATTGCGATTTGCTATCATCTTTGTCAAATTGAAAACTAGTATCTGTGTATCCGCGAACTGTCAACTCTTTAGTCTTTCTTAAGTACTTAAGAACATTCTTAAGACTGCTATCTAGTGGCCACTCTCCAGGTTAGATGGAAACCCGCTCGTAACACTTAGAGTTTAGGAGACATCAAGTCTAGTACATAACATAGCATACATTATAGAGTCTATAGCCAAAGCATATGGGATTTTTTCATACTCTCTCTTTTGACTCTTTTGACATTCTGTTTTAGGACACATGTCTTTAGAAAGGTACATATCATGAGACATTAGTAAGTAACCCTTATTTGATTGACCCATGCTAAATTTCTTTAACATCTTGTCTATGTACGTTGATTGTGTAAGACCAAACAATCTCTTAGATCTATCTCTATAGATCCTCATTCCTAAAATGTAGGTTGACTCTCCTTAATATTTCATAGAAAAATTCCTCGACAACCATACCTATAGGTATGTCATTTCCCATCAATAATGTGTCATCTACATAAAGTATTAAGAAAACAATGGCGCTCCTACTAACCTTCTTGAATACACAAGCTTCATCCTCATTTTTTATAAAATCAAACTCTTTAATTGTCTCATCAAAATTGATATTCCAACTCCTAGAAACTTGCTTTAGTCCATAAATATACCTTTATAGCTTGCATACTTTGTTAGGATCTATGGCTGTGGATATAAACCCTTCAGGTTGCATAATATGCGCTTCTTCCTGCAAATTTCCATTAGAGGAATGCAATTTTTACATGCATTTGCCAAATCTCATAATCATAATATGTAGCTATAGTAAGTAATATCTGAATGGATTTCAGAATTACAATTGGTGAGAAAGCTTCATCAAAGTTAATTCCTTGTCTTTGTGTGTAATCCTTTGCCACCAATCGCATCTTATAGATAATCACATTACTATCCATGTCAGTCTTTCTCTTAAAGACCTACTTATACCCTGTGGGATTTATTTTTTAGATGAATCGACTAAGGTTCAAAACTTATTTTCATACATGGAATTCATCTCAGACTTCATGGCTTATAGCCACTTTTGAGGGTCTTTATCAAATAGTGTTTTTTCGTAATATGTAAATTCATCATTCATAATGATTAATACATCATTGTGCTCATTGACAAGAAATTCATCTCTTTGGAGCCCGACATAGCCTAGTAGTCCTATGAAGGGTTTGTGTATCACTAACTTCATTTGCTATCACAACATCACATGACTAAAGTTCTTGTATATATCCAATCCACTTATTGATCATTGTCAAATTGTGTTTCTTGAATTTCTTCAAAATCTATTTTGCTCCCACTTATCCTTTCAAGAATAAATTCTTTTTCCAGAAAGTGGCATGTTTTGAAACAAACATCTTTTACTCAATGAGATTATAGAAATAATATCTATATTTCTCCTTCAGATACCCCATAAATAGGCATTTATCTGATTTAACTCGATTTTGTCTAATGCTGCCCTTTTCACATAAGTAGGGCAGTCCCAAACTTTCAAGTATAAAAGGTTAGATTTCTTTCTAAACCATATCTCATATGGAGTGGAACCAACAAATTTTCATAAAATAGATTTAGTAAATGGGATGCGATACTAAAAGCATAGCCCCAAAACAATTTGAGAAGGTCTACAAAACTTATCATTGATTGAACCATATCTAATAAAGTTCGATTACATCTCTCAAATACACCATTTAGTTGTGGTGTATAAGAAGGAATCCATTGAGATAGAATCCCACTACTCCTTAAGATAATCTTGAAACTTTTGGTTTAAATATTCCCACCTCAATTAGATCAAAGTATTTTAATACTTTTACCAAGTTGTTTTTTAACTTCCTTCCTGAATTCCTTGAACTGTTCAAAACTTTTGGCCTTATACTTTATCAAGTATATATAACCATATATGGAACGGTCATCCGTAAAGCTAATGAACTATAAAAAATCTCCTCTAGCATGGACAGACATATGACCACAAACATATGCATTAGCCATAGCAATTCACAATATCTATCACCCTTTCCTATAAAAGGTGATTTGGTCATTTTACTAAATAAATAAAACTTATATTTATCATATGATTCATAATCAAATGATCTCAAATAACTATTATTGTGTAATTTGGTTATGCGTTTCTCATTTATATAACCAAGTCTACAATATCAAAGGAAAGATTGTTTCATATTTGAATTTTATTGTTTCATATTTCAATTTTAGGCCTTTTAGGATTTATGTTGAGAATTGAATTAATTTTCATGTCTAGAATATTAAGACAATTAATCATAACAGCAGTTCCATATAAAATTTAATCATATAAAAAAATAACATTTATTCTTTTGCATAATGAAAAAACCATCAGTGTTTAAACAAGAAATAGAAGTAGTGTTTCTAATAAGATATGGAACACAATAATATTCTTTAGTTATAAAACAAGATCACTAGACAAAGAAAGATAATAAGTCCCCACGACTAAAGTAGCAATACTTGCTCCATTTCCCATGCGCAGGTTAGTCAACATTCTACTTCTCTTTAATCCCTACATATTTTACCAAATATGTGATACAGATCCAGTATCTAATTCCTAAACATCTAATTTGGAAGTAGAAATACTAATCTCAATCATAAACATACCTGAAGTAGAAGTTTTATCAAGCCTCTTCTACTTCAAAGTATCGAGGTAATCCTTACAATTCCTCTTCCAATGTCCATCTTGTCCACAATGGAAGCAAATGCCTTAGATTTGTCATTTTTTGATCATAGGTGTTGGTTTGACCCCCAGACTTAACTTTCTTAAAGCCAACCTTGGATTTCTTTTTCTTTCTATTAGAAGAATCAATAACTAACACTTGTTTCCTTTCCTTTTTGATGACTATCTCCATAGTCTTAAGCATATTTAACAGTTCAAAAAGAGCTATTTTCTACTTATTCATGTTATAGTTTATCATGAACTGTGAAAAGGTTTCAGGCAGAGATTGCAAGATTAAATCAACATTTAATTCATGATTTTGCACAAATCCCAATTGTTCCAATTTTTCAATCAATCCAATCATTTTCAGTACATGAACAACTACTAAAGTACCCTCTACCATTTTACAACAGAAGTGCTTCTTAGAGGTCTCATACCTCTCATTCCTTGATTTTCTATCAAACAACTCCTTGAGATGAATAATCATAGAAGCATCATATTTTCATGTTGTTTTTGCAATTCAAATCCATAGCAGCCAACTTGAAATAAGTGGCAGTATCATTGTCTTCCATGCTACTGCTTACGATAACCATCTCGCATTGCTTGATCATCATCAACTACGACTCATCAAGAATAAGCTGATCAAGGACTTAACCAATTTTCTCTTGTTTAAGAACAGTTCTCAAGTTGCATTGCTAGTCCAAAAAATTGGCCTAGTGAGTTTGTTATCATTTAAAATGGGACGTAATTTTACATTACTACTCATATTTTATAACATGTAAATAAAAACAGAATTAGAATTTGCTACTTATGCATAAACAAAACCAAAATATAATATAGAATTCATTTAATTTGGTTTTGCTCCCACTATTGTAAATCAAATCAATAACTCTCGAATATTGATTCGGGAGTTTTCACAATACTCCTTGTGGGCTAGGATTCTATCTAATTAATTTGATCTTGGGTGTACCCAACAAATCAAAACAATTTTGAAAGGTAGGTAACTCTTACCAATTACAACACTTTATAATTCCTAGATAGTTAGGTATCAATTCTTGATACCACATCTTATGTGACTCAGGGCTGTCTAACTTTTACCTGAAAGACATACAACCTTGGGTGTACCCAACAAATTTATACTTCTCCGTTAAATCATACCGATTATTTAGAGATCTCATCTCATAGTTTAAATATATTCAATGTAGAGTAATCTTGGATTAGCCCAACAAGTTAACGTTTAAGAAGAACTCTTGTTTCTTGCCATAATAATGGAAGGTAACTTATTTATTGGCTTAATACTGATTTGAGGGATTTTACTTTCAGTTATTTATAAGGTCTCATCAAATTGCATGCAATATTATCATATTAATATATAACAAATAAAAAATGTACAAAATCATGGATGATTATGGACTTTTACTAAATTAGTTTGCTTGAGTTATAAAGGAAACAAAATGGTCAAATCTTAAGGGTAATCTTCAACTCTTGAAAATTTACTCCATGGTTGCACCTTTGCATCATCTCCATCATCTTCATACCTTACAAATGTAATTTTATCTAAACATTTTAGATATTCAATCCTATCCTTAAGATTATCTACTTCTATGCATATTATATGATTGATTGATCAATAAATCTCGAGTTACATATGAGGAATTGAGATGAGAAAAGAATTACATCCAAAATAATAGAGAAAGACAAGACACGCAGACCCTATTTGAAATTTACAACCATTGAATTGGAACAAAGTAAACCATACACAATCACATTGGTCTTGAATCCATAATTATCCATCATACTATTATATAATTCAATAATTAAATAAAAGTATAAAAAATGCATTTAATATCTAATCATGATCACTATGCATCATAATTCCAATCTCATTGAAATTATCATTCCTGAATTATTTATGAAAATATTTTATGGAGAAAATATTATTTTCCAATGTCATTAGAAAACAAACACTTTAAACAATGGAATTTTGAAAATTATATTAGAAACAATTTTCAAAATTTTTTGAACATTTATTAAATTCCATATCATTAGAATTAAGTAAATATTTTTAAAAGTTTTATACTTTCTACATTTTAATCAAAGTTTAAAATAAAGAGAGTTTCTAAATATTTACAATTAATTTTAAACAAAATCTGTCAAAAATTAAATGGTAGTTTCAAAAACTAAATTAAGAAAAAACTTTTAAATGAAAATATAAAATTAATTGCCACTAAAATTTATTTAACTAATTAAACACTTTTAGTGACAAAAATAAAATTTATCACTAAAAGTAACCGTCATCATCCGGTGTAGGAAGACATCATCTAAGGACGTCATCACTGACGTCATCAATATCTTGACATTGACAATAAAACCGTGAATCAAATTCTAGTGATCAAAAATCGCAATTTTTTTTCTCCAATATACTCAAAACAGCATAGAAAATTCATATAGTCTAGACAAATTCAATATTCATGACAAATAAACACACTTATATTATAAATTAATCAGGGGTGCTTTAATACCACTCTAAGAAAGTAATTCGTACAAAATACAGTGGAATTTAAAATTTTTACTTTCTATCTTGGATCACCTTGATTAATTTATAAATATAATTGTAATTATAAAGAGTACTTCAAAATTGTGATAAAATCTCCAATCTGTCATGGATGTCGATCCACAAGCCATACAAACATCCGATCTCTAGTGGTATCCACACAATCCCGGATCCTCACAGATCACGAAGTGCTAGCTCCTCTTTTTTTTCTTATTTTCTTTCACCTTTTTTTTTTTTATTTACGTTTTCAGCTTGGGTTATAGGCATATATACAAGGTCAGAACACTAGAAGTTATTTGATATCACACATAAGTCCCTAAGATTTATGACTTATTATAATTAAGTCCCAAAAGTTAATTTATCTCATAAAATAACCCATAAATATTTCATATTTATCAAATAATCAATTTAATCCCTAATTAATCATTTTAAAATGTGTGACCTTTTAGATTCTTAGTCACGTTGGTAATAAGTATGAATTATAATTATATTAGTTAAGATTATATAAATTAAACAACTTTAATTTATCATTAATTCATTAATTAATTAATTTACATTTATAGATCAAAGAGACATTGACTCTAGCAAAGGAATATGACCACCCAAGTATTGAGATATGTCAAGTGGTTAGATTTCACCTATCAATAATTTAGTTACCGTGTAATTATTACCCTTTTACCGCACTATATCCCTATTAGTACAAGAGTACAGATATAATGCCAAATTATATTGAACCAATCAATTTCCTTCTTTTGAAAATAGAACTCACTTGAAATATAAGTTAAGATACTCTTAATTCTATTTTCACTTCTCGCAAGGTTTCTAAATATATTTTAATAAGTGGTCATACTAGGATATGTTCTCCAACAATAAGGAGTGGTAAATCATATATTAGTAATATCTTATCTTTCATAATTCATACTACATCCAATTTCTACTGTATGTGCTACTCCTTAATATCAATAACTAATAGAGCCAAAGTATATAATTCACAATCAAGATAAACTCATGACTTCAACTCCAAGGATTATTACACTATTATCACAAAGAGATTAATCCACTAGCATTTGAATAATCTAGTCTGCGTGGAATTCTATTAACGGATCAATCTGATGCTTCTCAATAAACATCCATATTATGTGCTAATGTATCCGTGTAAAACAATACGATTAGGGATATTTACCAATAAAATACAAGAAAAATTCTACAGTCTCTTTTAGGGGACCATTCTCTTGTGCTTTAAATTCTAGTACAGTACAACACCATGTGGTTTAAAAATTTATACAGTACAAGTTTTCAAAACTAAAGGAATGGTTCCCTAAAAGGGACTGTAGAATTCCCCTAAAATAATAGAGAATCTCATCATCATAATTATTTATAATTTTTTGAATGAAATTATCATATCAAATAGATAAAAAATACCATATTACAAAATATGTGTAAATATAAAAATGTAAAAAAATTCTACCGTTCCTTTTAGGAAACCATTCCCTTGTACTTTAAGGGCTTTATAGTACAAAAAACTTATACTGTACAAGTTCTTAAAACTAAAAAAACGATTCCCTTAAAATGGGACTGTAAAATTCCTCAAAAATGTAATTTGTCTCTAAAACGTATTGACTTTAGGGCATACACTAACAAATACAACTCAATTTAGAGTTCCACTAGATAAAACAGAAAATAAAAGAATAAAACTGCATACGAAGTAAAACTCTAACAGTTCATACTCACATGTTAGGCGGTTCCAAGAAATGAACATAGAGAATTTTTTAGGTAATATCCACAATTTTAAAATTTACATGAGTTTTGGTGTTTTAAGCTTCTTTGGATTAAGTTTTTGATCAGCTGTAAATGTAATGACCATCCTGAGATGAAGACGTGAGCAAGTTATCTGATCTGATCTGATCATGAGTCAATTCCAACTCACCTGTTTAAAAATAAATAAATATTTGTAGACCAACTTGATGGGTTTGGAATATTTTCCTTCGCAAAGGAAAGATGACGCGTCTGATCTTTTGTTGTGTATCAGATTTGCAGAATAAAAAAGAGATACTTTGCTTGGGCCGTGGAAGTGACAATGGATTTGGGGCAAGAGGATTCTTTCAGTAATGGACAGTCCCTTTGATTCATTAATTAATTTAAAAATTCACGTATTTTTTATTTGTAACCTGAATTTATAATTAATAAATTATAAAAAAAAAAATTTTATCAACTAAATTGTACTGCATTATCAGTCTCTTTAATTAAATAATACCACTTGAGAATTTATTTTGTCACTGTAGAATCTCAAAGCTCATCACTTCAGAATATAAAAAACGAAAAACAAATGAGATGAAAGCCCAGTGACTTGAGGTGTAAATGAAATAAAATACGCTTTTACAATTGAGCCATAAAATAATGCTTCAAAATAATACATTTACTAGTCCTTTTCTATTTTTTTTTTTTTGGGATATAGTAGCAATAAGAATGTTTAGCATCAAAAGCAATTTAGAAGTTGAATAAAAATCTTTAAATCTTCAACCGAAAGGAATAATAATAAAAAACACTACATCTATCTATATAAAGTTGGCAAAAAAATTGATTTTGTTTTAAAGTCAGCTCACAAAGAAAAAAATCCAATCGATTATCTAAAATCAAAATTGTTGACTGCACGCGTGAATAAGTTTTAGCAAGTAATTTGAATTTATAATTTTGTAAATAAATTTTTTTTTTTTAAAATGCCAATTTGCCTCTTCACAAATGTTTTTGGGGTGTGTATATTTAATCTGTTAAAGAACAAAAGTTGTAATGAATTAATTATGAAAACACTCTGGACTCTGTAGACGAAGCAGAAATGAATAATGCACTACAAGTGGGAGGAGGGTATATTTATATCTTTAGATATGGACGTTTTGATTTGGTTATGGCCTAAAAACTCCTGTAAACGAGGTGAGTCTGAGTTGCGGCGAGACCCTGAGTTAGAGTGGCGAGTTTGACCACTTTTTCCGGATCCTTCAAAACAAACTAGTACTCTCCCAAATCTCACTTCGGCACCAATCCCTCTTTTTGCCCAACCCTACACTTACAGACGAGTCAATAATCATGGCCTAGACCCAAGCAGAAGCACAAATTCAAAACCACCCCCGCCCAGTACTCTAAGGGTGTATCTCTACATTCCAAACATAATCGGCTACATAAGAATCCTATTGAATTGCTTCGCCTTCGCAATTTGCTTCGAAAACAAGAAGCTTTTCTCCTTCCTCTATCTGGTCAGCTTCGTTTGTGACGCCTTGGATGGTTGGTTCGCCCGCAAATTCAATCAAGTTTCCACTTTTGGAGCCGTTCTCGATATGATGACTGATCGGATCAGCACAGCCTGCCTTCTTCTCATTCTCTCCCAAGTTTATAGGCCCGGCTTGATTTTCATCTCCTTGCTGGCTCTCGACATTGGTAGCCATTGGCTCCAAATGTACAGTACTTTCTTGATGGGGAAAAGTAGCCACAAAGATGTCAAGGATAGCAATAGCCATTGGTTATTCAGGGCTTATTACCGAAGTCGAATGTTCATGGGTTATTGCTGTGCTTCTTGTGAGGTTCTTTACATCATGTTGAGAGTTTCTTCTTGCTCGGAATCAGATTGACAGTCTGCCACTTGTTTTGGAAAATGCTGTGAAACGGAGTTGGTTCCAAACTGCTTTGCTTGTTTTGGTTGGGTTTGGATGGGCTATCAAGCAGTTGGTGAATGTTATTCAGATGAAGACTGCAGCTGATGTTTGTGTGCTTTTTGACATCAACAAAAAGCACTAGTTTAATCTTACTTATCATGTCTTCTTGTTGTACTGATGATGATGAAGTAATCCTTCTTTCTTTGGCTTTCTTCAGAATGAATGATATGATTTGTTTGCCAATTTGTTTCCGGTTTCCAACAGCATGATTAGTGCATCATTTTGGCTGTAAATTTGGGAGTAATCCAACAAAAAGGAAATGCTTCTTTCAGTTCAGTTTCTCAGCATTTTTTTCTTTTCTTTTCTTTTTGCAAACAGATAAGCAGTTCACCATGATCATATAGCACAGGAGATGATGACATAAAAACGTATCCAAGCCATCTGACACCCTATATCAGCTTCCACCAGATTCCTGTTCAAAGTTGGCATCCCAAAATATTCAAACCTAAATTGATCAGCCAAAGCAGATCCTGTTTAAACCTTAAAGTGGGAGGATGCTAACGATTCACATCTCATAACAACTAGAATAAGAATTGTGACCAAAAAAAAAATTAAAAAAAATCATAATCCCACTAAAACAGACGCAATGAGATTGTTCACCTGAAAAGTCTGGTTGAGAATGCATATACAGGAATCTCCTGTTCAAAACTCAACTGGTTTTATCAAACTATAATCTCCTGTTCCAAGAGTACTTAGATGCAGAATGGAAAAATTTCCAGCCAAAATCCATCACCGTCATCATTGCAACCATTGGATGGTATTAAGTGGGTACTACATCAGAACGGCTCACTCCAAGTTTAAGCTCAACAATTGTGCAAAAAGAACAAAGGAAGGCGAATCTCAAAACTAGGTAAAGGCTTCAAGACCATACATCCATGACAGGCTATCCTAGCAATGGTTTAAGCGCCAAACATGGCATAATTTTAAAGTACTATCGTTCTTGCATATCAATTCATAATTTTGTATCAGACTTGGTGTTACCTGTCCTTGTCTTGGATCAGAATGCCTTTTCAAGTTATACTTGTTTTTTTGAGCCATGCTACTACTGCAACTTTTTGGACTGATATGCAGAGAAATCAAGGTTTGTTCACTAAGAAGTTAGATGGAGAACTTGAGCAGAATGAGATCCATGGACACAAAGCTACCTTACAACCCTGTGATAAGTCTCCTTCCCCAACCAAAAACATGTATTTTCAATATTCCATACTTGTAGTGATGAAAGACTAATATTTCTTCCTCAAATGATAAATGGTTTATCACAAATACCTATTCCATATAGAAGGCCAGAAATACCAAGGTTGCCTATCATTTGAAAGCAGTACAAAATATATGGGGTAAGAAATAACCTGCACACCAAAAGATGCAATTAATACAGCCAAAACCAGACCCATAACCCAAGTCAAACCATTAGCAATGTTTTTAAATCCACCAGTGAGGTGCAGACGAAATACAAGAATCATCATCATTAGGACCATCCCACTTGCCAACCATTAATGAACTGATTGGACTAACCAACCAAAGTTTCATGAGACGAAATACAAGAATATCATCATTAGGACCATCCCACTTGCCAACCATTAATGAACTGATTGGACTAACCAACCAAAGTTTCATGATGTATTGAACAAAAGCAGAACCTTCAGTAACACTAGGACAGCAGTAAAAAGTCATAGCAAATCCCATAGCTACTTGTACTTAAAACAAGTAAACAAGTAACTGCAATTCCCTTAAACAATAAAATATATCGCCTGAATATCAAGATTTTCATCAGACCAATCATAGACTCTATTGAGATAGGCGGATCTCCCCTCTAAGAACCGTATATGAGACTTTCATATCATAAAACTCAATCAAAAACACTTTGAAACATTTTTATTTTGAATCTTTGATTCAATTTTCTCTAAAGGTATTGATGGGATGAGAGAGGACGAGGAGGAGAAGGAGGAGCTTAAATTAATTCACTGTTAAATCACATCTATAACAGCTCAAATTCTCAAGATTTTAGGAACTATAGATTTCACCAAATGTTTTGATTTTCCTATAAATAGTGAGAAAAGTGTTATCTATAGGAGCTGAATGCCACAAAGTTCAGTAACTGCTAGGGGTATTTATCGGCAGGTATTTCGGTAAAAAAATTTCGGTATTTCGGTGCAAGAAAATCAAAATCAAATCCGAGCCAAACTTTTTTTCCGTTGATTGGTTAACCAAACTTTTTTTTCAGTTTATCCGATTAACCAAAGTTGACTAGTTAATTTAAAAATTAAGTATAAAATTAAATATTAAACTAATCAAATTAATAAATAAAAACTTAAAACTACTAAAACTAACACTAGAAACTAAAAATAACAAAGAAAAACAATATCAAAGTGTTGAATGAATGGAACATGAAATTGGGTTACTAAAAAACTAAAAATTAAAATTAAGTAAAAATAAAAGTTCGGTAATTCAGTAATCCAATATTTTATTTTCAATAACCAAATCCGAACCATATAACCAAATTTTTTTATTCAATTTATCCGAAAACCGATTATCCAAAAACCAAACTAATTGGTTCGGCCGGTTTGCTCGATTAAACCAAACTATGAACACCCAACTGCAAATCTCAACTAGACAACATGCAGACAAATTAACGTCTAAACGGTATACTCATCAATCCACATAATGTACTTTAAAGTACAAAGATTAGTTTTATGTGCTGCTCACCTAAAATTATTCTGAAAAGATCTATACCTAATCACATATAACATTACTGAAAAAAAAAATTCATTTACGCACCCAGAATTTGATTTGGAGTTTTGGTCAAGATTTTATCAGAACACCAGTTCCATCCACCTTCATCTTGACCCTTCGTCAGGACTGCACAATAATTAGTTGTGTTAATTCTTTATGCTGGAAAGTTCATGTATGTGTCTACTGATTTCTTCACAAGTCAGATGCCACCAGAATTATCAACTCAAGTCTAGGATAAAGTCCATCAAGGTACCCAGCAAACACACTCACGGACTAAAAATATTCACATTATCAATGGCAGATCAATTCTATTTATCTAAGCATCTCTAATGGACAAAGAGTGTAAATGGTGGTTGACATTTAGTAAAACAAATGCCAATAAATTACACTATAACTGAGTGAACTTGAAGTGACAAAGTGATAAGCTATATCATTGGTTAGCATACTACATGTTGACTGAAGAAGTTAATAACACAACTGGAACAAGAAAGATGAATTCCCTAAAATTGAATGACCAAAGCAACAAATCATGGTTAAAGGGTATAAAGATGCAATACTTTAATGAACAAAGAACAAAAACGTCAAGAACACTTTTTACTAACAGTAGGTGAATAAGTTTAGTACCCTCCATGCTCCAAAAGCTGGAAGTTTAAATGAACAAAAACACAACCTAAGGTGAATCCATTAACTAGTTAAAGGGTGGAAAAACTTGGATATCCATCATAGCGTATCCTAATGAACTAAAGTGCTAAACAAGGCATGAGTATTACCCTTGGTGTTACCAGTCCTTAAGTTTCAAATTAAAATGAATTTTTACATTTACTTGCTTTCTGAGGCACACTAATTGTGCAAAATTTTTGATTAATGTGCAGAAACATTGAGGCCAGTTTACTAATAGTTTAAATTGAGACCAAAAGCTATATGGGTTGAAGTGGTGTAATTCCAAGCAATAAGTTCCGTGGACACAAAGATACCCTTGCCAAAACCTTGCGCGAAGTCCCCTTTCCATTCAAACAGAGAGAGAGACGGAGAAAGGGAGAGAACATTTTCAACTTCTTTTGTAGTGGTAGAATCATTATCATCATCTTAGTTATCTGATTGAAAAGTCGCTTCTGTAGAATCCAAAATACTTGAGATTTTACAAACTCAATGCGTCAAATGTTTTGACTTAGCTCTCAGTAATAAATAAAGACTTACGTATAGGATATACTGAAGTACACAGAGTTCAGTAAGAACAACTCTCACTGGATAGCGTCTAAAGGGGATAAACCACCTGACATCTTGTACTATAAAGTGAAAGTTTTATGCCATACCCCAAATAACATATGAATGAAAGTTTATTTATATGCCAAATTTTGTTGCCAAGAATTTGATTGAAACAGCTGAGTTGTGCAACTTTGATCTTGAATTTTCTGCAGGACTACATAAATATAGTAGTGTTTATAATTTATGTATGAACCTTCACGTACGTTCTACTAAGGAGATGCCACTCCCAGAAGACTCTGAACTTATAGTCTTCTAGAATCAAGTACTTCAAGGTACCAAATATACTCACTAAGGGATTCCATATAAATTTCTCAGTATCTGTGACAGATCACATCTATATCCTCTATGTATCTTTCCCCACAAAAAGGGTAAAAGGTGGATGACATTGAGTAAAAACAATGCCAAGAAATTCCATTATAAATTATTGAGCTTGAAGTGATAAGTCTTATATAATGAGCTAGATCATCAGTTAGCATGTTACATGAATTGACCGAACAAGAGGAACAAGAGGATAGCATCACTGCAAGTAAACTCGAAATGATAAAGAAGTTTCACTAAAATGAATGACGAAAAGCAACAATTCATGGTCAACTACAACTTAACATAGAACCCCACGTCATTTCTTTTAAAACCAGAGACACTAATAAATAATGGATCATAACCTATATTCAGCAACAATCTGTCAATAATTTTAGTAGCCTCGATGCACTGCCTCCTACCTCCCAAAAAAATGAAGTAGAAAAAGGATTTATTTTCTCTAAGTTAAGATCAAATTCAACCATTATGTGATTAAGGTCTCGAAATTTATGTCTATGAGAACTGGCAAAACCAAGTTAACAAATTACAAAGAAAGTGGAAAACTTCAGGTGAATTAAAGAAATAAATACCATAAATGAGGGCACCATCATGAAATCAACAGAGTATCTGAAGAAAAAGTTCAAAAGAATGAAGACAGATTAGGGACCTTGAAGAGTGCATTTTTAAGGGAATTTTCCCAGGAATTATGAAACAAAATCCTTTATGCCATTTACTTAAAAGTAGTAGTAATAAACAAACTCAATACCAATGGGTCCAAAACAAGCAAACGCTAACATATATCGATATCCAGTTACATTAAACTGTTCCATTTCTCCCTTAAATTGATTAATCCAGATAATATTCCAATTCAACGTGTTAAAAACCAAGACAAAAATTAGCAATTCCAATTGATTTTGGTGACTAAGAAAACCTGAAAACTAGAAAAAGAACTAAAGTTACCAAACTCAAGACCTTCAATTACAATAGTAATCCAAAAACATACCATACACCCATATGTCTACTCCCTGTGTATAAGAACCCTCTTTATGCTGCCGATTATTGAAAAACATCGAGTCCTTTCTTTTCAAGGAAACAAGTAATTGAAAAGTCAACACAAAAAGATGAATTGTAATAGTAATATACATTAAAAGCAAGCAACTTTACAAGATGATCAGATGATCAGAATCAATCTGAATGCGAAGAAGAATCATCCGCATCAGCATCAGCATCAGCATCAGGCCCTCGTTGGTAATAGAAGTAACGGAAAGCAGTAGAGGAGGAAGAGGCATCATCATCATCGCCATCATCATCAGAAGTATCATCATAATAAGAAATACTAGTAGGATAATAAAGTTGAGGAGGAACACAAAGGAAATTCCATAGATAGAGAAGCAAACGGCCAAGCTGTTGAAGAGGAAAACAGATGACCAGATCCACCATTTGCTGCCCGTCTATCCGCTGCTCCTCTCTCAAACATGCCAAATGCTGCCATACCTCTGCTGATGTTTTGGCTGCTGATACTAACATCACACTATTAAATACCATCTCTTTTATCTAATTAGTAGTGGAGTATCTTTTGCAACGTTTTTCTCCAACTTGGATGAGGGACAATGCTTATGGACAATATTTTCAAATTCAATTCTTCTATGGTGTGCTACTTGTTCACTCAAGAAAATTCTTACGTAAAAATTCTTACACAAATCTAATTTATGATAATGGAATAAAATTTTTATTTTATATTCTTTAGGTTATTTTAATTTTTTTTAAAATAATATAAATAAATATAGACTAAAAAATTCATTTTGTTAATTCTGTATGTGTCATGTTTTTGCTTTCATTTCTTGTGCTCCTTTGTTTCTCCGTCTCATTCTTCACATCTTTCAGTTTTTCGGGGATTTGGAAGGGGATTTTCATCTAGACATTGATACTTGGATGGGGACTTAGACAGACATGGCAAAGGGCCAAGGGGCCGGGCTGACCTATTGGACTGCCCAGCCTGTGTGCTGATATAACCGGCCTATCTCAGCCCGCAAAGGTACTGTAATGGGTCAGTCTAAGCCCGTTAGCTCAGACTCTATATTAGGCAACAACAGATACTTAGGTAGATTTGATTTTTTTCACCACTTGTAAATCTTGTAATGTGAATTAAATTTTAAACAATTTATGACATCATTTTGTTGAGATGTAAGCAATATTCTTTTAAGATCTAATTCTAACCACAAAAGCCCCTTGGCCCTGTCTCTTATACACATCTAGATGTGTATAAGAGACAGCATGTGCACATTGATAACTCTATTAAATTTTTATTATATTACTCTACGAAATAATATTTAAATAGCAACATTAAATTTTTTATTATTAATTAAAATTCTATTAATGGCTTATTTTTTGAAAGAAAGAATAAATTATTTTGGAGACACTATTAACTTAATTGAATAATTTGTAAACACCCTAACAGTTAATGATACAAGTTTTTAATCATATGCTAATAACAATCACAAAGAAAAACTTAATTTATAAATTATTAACAATGAAAATTAATTAGATAATTTACACTACGTATTACTTGTAATTAATAAATGAGTCAAATTAAGGTCTTAATAAATAATGGATCATAATATTTTATAAATGAAATAAAATATAAGGCGACAACATATTAGCTTATTTTAATTCTAAAGTGGGACTATGGACACCAAAAGTTTATTATTAAAACAATGAATTATTCAAAAAATAAAATAATTGTTTAACATAAATAAGTTGATATTTCATGAATAAGTTAATGAACAATTGACATGAAAAATGATAGCTAGTAATGTAAAAGAAACTTACTTTTTACAATAATTAAGAATGATACTCTATTTAAATATGAGATTAAAAACAACTATAGAAACAATAAGCATAGTACAATTGAAAAATGTAATGAAATAGTTAAATCATACTATTAAAATTTTGATTAAGCTGGTGTGGATATTAATTATTTTAGTTTTGCCATCATAAGATTGCATAGACACAAATCACATGAGTAAATTTAACCGGTGATCAATATGAGGTTACAAACTAGTTAGATAGTATAACAATTATCATTTGATTATTTTGGGATAAGGGAATTTGATCATCTCATTCTTTTGTATTTTCCAAGAGTAAAAAAAGAAACTTTTTTAAGAGAGAGATAGTCATTCGAAAGTTATTTTGAAACAATGAATTTGATCTCCTCATTTTTGCATGAACATGAGAGGAAAATCGTCATTGTTTTGCTTCGTTTTTCTTTTTTTTCTTTTCTTTAGAAAGAGAAACCGAGGGTAGGGAGGTACTGGTGGGAGATAGTTTGACTAGGTCAAAACAATTAGCCACATAATATATTTGAACTAACCTCCGCCTCCTTGCTTCTTTCAACACCCCTCACACTTAAAGCCAAATGAATGAATGGTTTTACCTTAGAAAGGCATTCATATCATTGTCACATATATATTCACTGATATAGTTTCTTTACAAGTTTGGTTAGAGTATCGAGGCTCATCTTTCATTTTTACAGAATGTCTTATGAAGGAAACATTGCAATCTTGATGATTTGGGCAATTGGTTTAGCAACAATTACGACAAGAACATACGCCGGAGGCACATCATCAATATGTGTAGAAGGTTGTGTGCCAATATGCATGAAACTAGATGGGGCTTCAACTGCTGCTTCTGTGAGAAAGGTTGTTTTCTAGGATGTGAACAATTGAATGGTAAAGGAAGAATTTATGTCCTTCCTACGGAAAATAACATTTAGCAGAGATGGTTGTGATTGACCACTCTATTCCATGTTGCAAACGCTTGCAATACTAATGATAATTTTATTTCATTTTGCTACTTATTTCGAATATTTTTGAATAAGATGGTTATATGTGATTGATGTTTGCAAGATGCAAATATTATTCGGTGATTAATTGAATCTTATATTTTTTAATATAATGTAAGGGAATTCTACAATTTCTTTTAAAAGATCCTCTATTTTAGGGGTTTTGTCCAATTTGTTTTTTTTAATTTTTTTCCTCCTAACCAATTTAGTCTCTTATAGTTAATGAAAGTGACCAATGTAAGATATTTAAAGGAATATTTTTAAAATGGAAAAATGTAGTTTTGATCCCCAATATTTTGGAGTGATGCCGAAGTAGTCCCCAAAGTTTCAACATAAACAAATATGGTCCTTAATAGATTCCTAACATTTCTAAACAAACAAACCAAATCTTAATTCCACTAAGTAGAGTCAGCAGTCCTTAATGTTTCTAATTTCGGCAAAAAGAATAATTAATGGAAAATCAACTGTAGCTAACATTCAAAATCAAATTGATGTAAGTCAAAAGTGTTGGGTTTGCATTTTTATCCTCAAAGTTTGGAGTTTGGATTTATATGGTCCCCCAATTCAAGTAGATAGTTTGAGAACGAAAAGAGATGTGAATTGAATGTGTTCAATGAAAGGAGAGATGGTTGGCATCTCCCTCGATAGGGACGAGAATGGTTTTCGGGCTTTACCTGTTACCATATATTCGGTTAAGGCTTTTTGCTTTTGTGGATCTATAAGAGATGTAAATTGAATTAAATATATGTCAGATAATAAATTAGGAACCCTATTAAATTGAAACTTGAAAAAACTAATAAAATGTTCCTTTTCCTTTTTTATTCATATTTTCATGTAACTATATATCTCACATGTTTCTTCTCCTTTACATAATGATACTTCGAATCAACCCTTTTTTCCTCACCTTCTCAATTTTGTAACATATTTATATTTGTATTTTTTATGTGCAATTATTTTTTAATGATTTCTAGTATATTTTCACTTATTATGTTAACTAAATTATTGATTGAGTATTCTACTAATATATATGATACACAAATTGAGTTGATTATCTAATAAATATTTAATATTGCAATAGATAAACAATTAACTCTCAATAAAATCAATTTTCATAAAATTATTCATTTTATTTAATAGAGTTATCAATGTGCACATGCATCAAAAGAAATACTCTAAAATTTTATATACGAATGTTTTATTTTTAATAGGAAGGAAATAGATAAAATAGAAAAGAAATTTTTTTAAAAATTCCTAAGAAAGCACTTCACACTTCTATAACTATTTCGACCTTGCAATTGAGAGTTATTGAAAAACAAGCTGTAAGTATAACCATTTGAAATTAGTGTCCACTAGCCATTTATAAATTTGTGTGTAGTAGTAAACCTGTTAGAGTAAAATTATACTACTCTACTATGGTTTTCTTATTTATTGTAAGTATATTATTAGTAAATAATAAGGGATATTTTAGGGTAAAGAATAGTTATATCGATGTAAAATTCTTTTCAGAGACCTTTGTAGGGATTTTTTAACATTTTTCTTTTTGGTATCACTCTTAAACCAAGTACTTTATCATTTAAAATTTTTCATTATCTTAAATTTTTATCTATTAGGTGGTACATATGATTAAAATAAGGTTTAATTAATTTATTCGCATTGTTTATTATTTTGAATCCTATCACACATTTACCATATATTTAATTCGATTCTCAGCTTATTTCATTCTAAATCTTAATATAATTATTTAAAAATTTATGAGATCATGTTAATCTAAAATTTAAACACTGAGGACCAAAAATATAAAGTCAAAATATTTGACTAATGTCAATTTGATTTTAACCATTATTTGTTATTGATTTTCTGTTAATTGTCATTTTATGGCAAAATTAAGAAGCAAAAAAAAGACTAAATTTATTTTTGTTGAAACTTTTGGGACTAGTTTGGCTCCTCTCCTAAATATTGGGAACTAAAATTGCATTTTTCCATTTTAAAGTGTAATGGAAAATATCACGTGACTCCCTTGGAGCCGTTAACTTAAGTTACCATTTTGGTTCCTTATGTTTGGTTTTTGTCCAATTTAGTCCATTCAGTTTTAAAAAAATGCAAACAAAAAAATACTTAAAAACATAGAATAAACCAAATTTTGATAAAAATATATTATCATACATAAATGTATCAAAAAAAAAAAAATACCAAAGTTCCATTTGAAAAATCAGAAATACCACTTTTGGAAAGTTTACTACTTGTGTGAAAATCATTGATATTTGAAATAATACTAGACAAAGTCCAAAAATCATCAAAATTTCTAGAAATGTTAAAAATTTTAAATACTTAGATTTTGTTAAAATTGAAATCTTTTGAGTAGTGATTCTAAGAAATTTTGTCTTAAACGTAAACAGGAAGTAAATACAAAAATATTCAAAAACATTATAATATCATCAAAATTGCATGAAAGTTCTACTATCATACATAATATTTATCGTAAAAAATTATTTAGAAGAGTGCTACCAATGAAAAAAATGCTAAAATTTTAAATAATACCAAATGAACTTTAAAAATCATCAAAATTTCTAGAAATTATAAATAAATAAAAAATCATTTCTTAAAATTGAAAATTTTCTATTAATGCTTCCAGAAAATTTGGCTTCCATTTGAAAAATAAATTTGTTAATACAATCTATGCTTCAAAATTTTGGAACCATTGTCAAAAAAGCTTAATTTTAACATAAGCATTATTATTAAGATTTTAAGTAACTCTCAAAATGAAAATTTTCAAATGGTATTATGGGGTGGCTTTTTCGAATGAAATTCTTTGAGTCATATTCTAAAGATTTTTTTTTTTTAATAAAATTCAAGAATCATGGCAGAATTTTTGTGAAAAATTGGTGATTTTTTTTTATCTTCTGTATAAGTTAAGTATTTCCTGTTTTCTTTTACTTTTGAATTAAAGGTACAGATTTACACCTAGTCAAACGAGACTAAATTAGACAATACCCGAAAGATAAAGGACTAAAATAGTAATTTTCTTGTTCAATGTAAAGATATCCATTAGGGGCCTTATATTGGGCACTTTTCTAATGAAAAAAATGAAAAAGGACTATACATTTTCATATTTTTTTTGTTTCTTTCTTCTTTCCACAAGTAATCATGAAAAAAGAAGCATATATAAGTAACACATAAAAAAAAACAATTTATTAATTCCCCCATTAAGTTAGGACTAACTAAATAACTTTTACAGCCAAATAAAATCGACTTCTAGTAATGGCTTAGAGAAATACTTACCTTGAGCTATCTTTAGCTTCACTTATATATTTTATAGTGTGAATTAAATATTATGCAATAAATGATATCAACATGTGTAAGTAAGATTTCATAAAATTTAACAAAAACTACAAGGTCTACTACAAGACCGGGTCTACCTATATGTGTTTTTAAAATTGAAAAATATTTAAGTAGTTCCGATCTTTAATCCATTAGTAGACCCTTATGGTGTGAAATAAATGACATCAACTGTAAACAAGATAACCACAAGGTCTAAGATTGAATTTACCTAAGTATTTGTCAATAAAATTTATTACAATGACGAAAATGCTGAGTAAATGAGAGTAAATTCTTATATAGACATTTCTTATGCCACCTATATAATATGAACCACTTTTGCCTCAACTTTTAGGCTTTTGATCATCAATTTACAGTGGTTTTTGGTCATTTCGCATGCAAGTAGTGGAAAGTGGATGCCTACTGTACAATAGAATAAAGCTCGAGTTTTTTATTTAGTGACTATTGTGTCCTTTTGGGCTTTTGTGGCTCAGTTAACTGACCTTTTGGGCTTTTGGGGGTTGTCATAATTCAAAGACTCGGTATTCACAGTTAAAGCATTTGACATTGCTTTACAGTATGTTTGGATAGAAGGAATCCGATCGAAAGGAAGGGATTAAGAAGGAAAGGCCAATCTTTCCTTTGTTTGGGACTCCAACCAAGAAAGAAAAGAAAGGGTTTGGATGGATGCAAGATCCCTCCACATCAGCCAAAAACTTCCGTCCAAAAATAGGATGAAAAGAAACGAAATGAAAAGCGAGCAATGATGAGTTTTTAATATGCCAATTTTGTCCTTGAAGTGGATAAAATAGTAGGAAGCAACAGATGAAAAAAATAAGGACATTTTAGTAAAAAGCATACATTAATAAAAATTTTCTTCCAAAACTTCCCAAACAAGTTAAAAGGAAATTTCTTTTCCCTTCTCTTCCCTCCTCATTAAAAACTTTTCTTCTTTTCTCTTCCTTCCTAAATCCCAAACTCAGCGTTAGTGTGCTTTTGTTTTTATTGGTTTTACATATTTTCCCTCAATCATTATTGATCACATTAGCTAGGATAAAGGAAAGGATTTGGCGAAAAAAGCTAGATTTTCAGGCTCCTCTATCTGTTTCTCTTATACCTTTTCTTTGGTTAAATGATTCTTCAGCTTTTCACTTCCATCCACGGATACTCTTCACGTCTCTTTGTCCGATTTTTCTCAACATCTCTTTCTTACTCTGTGTGTGTGTGTGTTGTTTAATCATTTCTCCTCCAGATTTGCATTATTATCTATAGCTATATCCTTATGATCACCGATTTAATCCCCTTCCTTTATTTTTTATTTTTTAATCTATTGGTTTTGCAAGATTGAAGCAACAAATTAGAAAATCCCCCAATTCTCTTTTACTCCATTATCCTTGTAATAATTTTATTTTTTATGAAGCCTTTTTTTTTTTTTTTTTTTTTTTAAGTATGCAATTTTCATTTTTCATATTTATTTTTTTAAATGTTTGATTCACTTCACTTAGTTGCTTATTTTTTGGTTATTATTTTTTTACTTTTATGGGTCATCTTCTTCAACCTTAGTAAAAATTCTTTTTATCTCTTTCAGTTGTTCTGGTTCTTGTGATTGAACTTTTTAACTTGGTGGTAACTGTGATTTTCTTCTTCTAGGTTCTTTGA
Organism: Cinchona pubescens; assembly: GCA_025175665.1. NCBI lineage: Eukaryota > Viridiplantae > Streptophyta > Magnoliopsida > Gentianales > Rubiaceae > Cinchona > Cinchona pubescens. The sequence continues at coordinate 984,210 of JANKKI010000098.1, read as the reverse complement.
AGTTAACTGATATTGTACCACCACAGATAGAATCATCAACGAGAAAAAAAAAAAAAAAAACATTGTAAGCTCCTCTTCTGTCTTATTTAAGCATGTTGTGGTTTATTCTATCTACCCTATTTTTGATCAAGTAGAGTTACAGAAGTGGCTAGATTTCTTATTAGTGATGCTTAACACAACTGCAAATATTTTGTGAAAAATGTCTTATAAGTAAAATATTAAGTGGGTCAGCTTATGTGGCGATGTTTATACTTATCTATTTGGTTGGATTGCTTTATGATGTCATTTATCTTTCACTTTGTACATCCATATTTTCTGTCTTAAGATATAATGACTCTCATGAATGTTTTACCTAATAGTTTAGTTAAATTTGCACATTTTTATGCATATCCACTTTACAAATGGGAAAAAATCGCTCCATATTTTTATTTTTTTTTGTCATTTGATCCTGAACTCTGTTCTTTTGCAACTTATTTTCAATAATTTTAGGTTTGAGTGTTATAATTGACTCTAATTGAAATTCTATGACATGTCGCATTCTCATAGATTTTCACTGTTTGATAGTAAATTTTGAGCATTGTGAAACTAGCTTCTTAAAATTTCATTAATTCCCTATGAAATCATTTACTGGAACGAGTAATTTAGTGACTGTTTTACAATGCTAAGTTATCTGAAGATATTGCACATAAAAAAAAATTCTCCTTGTTTCCCAAATGTTCCCTTAATATGATAGATTGACTCAAAATTTTGTGTGATTCTGATCTTAGCTAGATTAGCGACTTTTGGGTTAGTCATGAATTGCTAAACTTATCAATTGCCTTATGGATGCCGATTGGAGCTACAATTTTTGGGATCAAGATTATCATGTCTTCTATTCTACTTGAGAATTTGTCTCTGTTGCATTTAGCGAAGGGGGTTTTCGGGGATCAGAAATGATAATCAGTAGTTGCTATAGAAATATAATCAAATTATGTAAATCAGGGATAATGGAAAAGGGTTAACAAAAATAGGAAATAATTAGGGATATAGGATGAATTGGACGTAGGGATTCTGCTACAATTTTGAAATGCTTCATGGGTAACTTAGAGGAAATTATTCAAGGTGAGATTTTGATTTTCTCTTTTGTGAAAGGGCTCTAGCTTTAGCTGTGTGCTTTGTGTTTGATGTGTACTTTGTAGATATTTGTGTAAGTTTATTTGTCTTATACTTTTTAGAGATTTTGATTTGTCTGAAGATGAATCTCAATCTAGAAAGATTTGCTTTTTCTTCCCCTTTTTCCAATAGATAGTGCAGTAAAAGTGGAGTGGGGTCACATCATATGTGCGTAAAAAAGAAAAAACTTAATGATAATTATTATTAGTAGTAGAAAGTTACAAATTCAAGCATGAAAAAGGAGTAGAAGGGAACCTATAAGAGTAAATTGAATTGAGAGCTTTAACTCCATTAAAGATCAAGTTTTTTAAATTAGCTCTTCGCTCGAACTCCAAATTTTTGAAACGTTGCTCGTGTACATGAGCAAAAAGGTATAGGATTTCGCCACTAAGATTGATGAAGGTTCTTAGCTTACATTTTTATTTTAAATTTTGGAATTCTTCAGCCAATACATTCTAGGCACAATATCTGTTTGTAATTTCTAGTACTTTTCAATTTGTTTAATTCATAATTTTTAATCTGTTAAGATTTGTAGTATTATAGCTATAATTTGCTAAAAACAAAAAGATTAAATTCTTGGTCTTATGAGAATTCAAATGTAGGAAATTTCAATACATTCAAATAGAAAAGAAAATTTGAATTTCGCCATGATCTATCTGGAATAGAGTTGCAATTGGCATATGAAATCACAGAAGCTGTTAGTGTATGCCTTAAAGTCAATATGGTTTAGAGACAAATTATATTTTTATTTTTATACATATTTTTTAGTATGGCATTTTTTATCTATTTACTATGATAAAATAATTCGAATAAAATATACATGAGAAAAATTATAAATAGTTAAGATGATGAGATTCTCTATGTAGTTATATTTTATTCATAAATATCCATAATTTTAGTATTTTACACGAATATATTAGCACATAACTGTACGTGGATGCTTATTGAAAATAAATGCATTGGCTTGCTAAGAATATTCCACACAAATTATTATCCAAATGTCAATGGATTAAACTTTTTGTGATAGTAGTATAATGATCCTTGAACTTAAGGTCATGAGTTTATCTTTGATTGTAGATTACTATACTTTGCCTCTATTAGTTATTACTCTTTATGAGTCGCACATATTTTAGAGTTCATGTATAATGTAAATCATGAAAAGATAAGATATGATCAATATAAGATTCAATAGCTGCAATCTACTCCTTATAGTGGTTGAGTATATCACAGTATGGCCACTTATTGAAATACGATTCAGAAATTTTTGCGCAAAATAAAAATAGAATTAAGAGTGTCTTACTATATATTTTCAAGTGGGTTGTATTTTGGAAAGAAGTAAATTGATTAGCACAATAAGAGTTGGCATTATATCTGATTCTTGAACTAATTGGAATATAATGTGATAAAAGGATAATAATTACAGTAAATCACTGATAGGTGAAATCGAACTACTTGACGTATCTCAACACTTGAGTGGTCATGATACTTTACTAGAAGCCAATCTTAATAAATAAGTGTAAATTAATTAATTAGTAAATTAATGATAAATTAAAGTTGTTTAATTTATCTAATCTAAATTATTTTAGGATTATAATTTGTCTAATCCTGATTAATTTAGAATTATAATTTATACTTATTACCAACGTAAATGGGAACCTAAATTGTCATACACTTTAAGATGATCAATTCGGGATTAAATTGACATGACCACTGATTATATGATAAATATGAGATACTTATGAGTTAATTTATGAGATAAATTAATTTTTGGGACTTAATTATAATAAGTCATAAATCATAAGGGCAGATATGTAATATCATACAAGTTCCTAAAGTTAATAAGATATATATATATCCAAGCTAAGAGCCGTGAATTTATCACGGAAAAAAGAAAAAAAATCTCACGTTTGAAAACCAAAAAAAAACATGAGAGGAAAAATATTGAGGAGTTAGTACTTTATGACTTGGGTCAATCAATTTTTAGAGAATCTCGAATTAATTGTCTGTGTGGATACCATTAAAGGCCGGACATCTATTCGGTCTGTGGATCGACATTCCTAACAGATTGGAGATTTTATCGCAATTTTTAGGTATAAATTATGTACTCTTCTTTTACTACGTATGAATTAATCAAGGTGATCCATGAAAAGAAGTAAAATTTTTAATTTCCGCTGCATTTTGCGTGATTTACTTTCTTACTATGGTATCAGAGCTACCCTTTTGATTAATTTATGATGTAGATGTGTGTAGTTGTCATAAATATTGAATTTGTTCAAGTTATATATATATTTTATTTTTTTTGAAAAAATATTGAAGAAAAAGAAAAGGTGTTTTTAATCGCCAAATTTGTTCAGCGCTTATTGTCCAAGACATTAGGTTGATGACGTCATTAGATAATGTCATTGTGACGTCATCAGATGATGTCATCTTTGACCAGATAATGACGGCCACTTTTAGTGATAGTTTTTATCTCTATCGCTATAAGTCTGATGACGTCATCAGGTGATGTCATCTTTGACAAGATTATGGTTGTTGCTTTTAGTGACAATTTTTTATTTATGTCACTAAAAGTGCTTCATTAGTTAAATAACTTTTAGTGCACTTAATTTTATATTTTCATTTAAATTTTTTTTTCTAAATTTAGTTTTTGAAACCACCAATTAATTTTTGATAAATGTTATTTAAAATTTTAATTGTTAATATTTAGATATCTTCTTTATTTTAATTCAAATGATTAAAATTTAGAAAATATAAAAAAATTTGAAAATAATTATTTAATTCTAATAAAATTAGAGTTAGAAAATTTGTTTAAATTTTATAAATTTGTTATTTTTGAATGAGATTGGAATTTAATAAATGTTCAAAAAAATTTGAAAATTATTTCGAATATAATTTTTGAAATTCTATTATTCAAAGTATCTATTTTCTAATGCCATTGGAAAATAATGTTTCTCTATAAAAATTTTCAAAAATAATTCAAGAATAATAATTTCAATGAGATTGGGACTCTGATGCATAGTGAGATACTAAATGCGATTTTTATGCTTTTATTTAATTATTGAATTATATAATAGCGTGATGGATGATTATGGGTTTAAGATCTTTACGTTGCTCAAATTCAAGGGTTGTAAATTTTAAATTGGGTCTGTGTGTCCTGCCTTTCTCTATTATTCTGGCTGTAATTCTTTTCTCATCTCAATCCCCTCGAATGAAACTTGAGGTTTCTTGATCAATCATATAATAATGTACATAGAGGTAGGTTAAGGATATGATTGAATTTCTAAAATATTTATATAGAATTATATTTATAATGTACAAGATGATGGAGATGCCGCTATGGTGCAACCACAAAGGAAAGTTTCAAGAGTTGAAGATTGCCTTAATTAGGTTTGACCATGTACTTTCCTTTGTGACTCAAGGAAACTAGTTTAGTAAAAGTCCATAATCATCCATGGTTTTATGCATGTTTTATTCATTATATCTTGATATGATAATATTGCATGCAATTAGATGAGATCTAATAAATTATTGAAAAAGAAAAATTCCTCAAATCAATAGATAAGTTGTCTTCCATCATTATAGCAAGAAACTAGAGTTCTTATATATAATTTGTTGGACTAATCCAAGATTACCGTATGTTGAACACATATAACCTATGAGATGAGATCTCGGAATGATGGATATGACTTAACAAAGGCATATAATTTGTTAGGCACGCTCAAGATTGTATGTCTTTGATGCAGAGTTATGTTAGGAGTGACATAAGATGTACTATCAAGAGTTGATACCTAACTATCTAGAAATCACAAAGTATTGTAATTGATAAGAGTTACTTACCTTTCGAAATTATTTTGGTTTTGTTGGATACACCCAAGATCAAAATATTAAATGGGATTCGCGAATTAATATGTGAGGGTTATTGATTTGAATTAAAATAGTGGGAGCAAAACCAAATTAAACGAAATCCATATTATATTTTGGTTTTGTTTATGTATAAATAGTAAATTCTTATTATGTCTTTATTTACATGTTGTAGAATATGAGTAGTAATGCAATCTGCGTCCCATTTTAAATGATAACAAACTCACTAGGCCAAAATTTTCAAACTAGCGATGCAACTTGAGAATTAATCTGAAGCATGGGAAAATTAGTTATGTGCTTGATCAACCTATTCCTGATGAGCCTGCAAATGATGTTGATCAAACAGTTCGGAATGCTAATTGTAACACATAGAGAACAATGATGCTGCCACTGCATGTATCATGCCAGCCGCTATGAATTCTAAATCGTAGAAGTAAGATGAAAAGATGGATGCTCTTCCTATGATTCTTCATCTCAAGCAGTTGTTTGATGAAGAGTCAAGAAAGAGAGGTATGAGACCTCTAAGTAGCTCTTTCATTGTAACATGGCAGAGGGTACTTTAGTAGTTGTTCATGTATTGAAAAAGATAAGACTGATTGAAAAATTGGAACGATTGGGATTTGTACAAAATCACGAGTTAAATATTGACTTGATCTTGCATTCTCTGCCTGAAAGCTTTTCACAGTTCATGATGAATTATAACATGAATAAGTTAAAAATAATTATTTCTGAATTGTTGAATATGCTTAAAACTGCTGTGACAACCATCAAAAAAGAAAGGAAACAAGTGTCGGTTATTGATTCTTCCGATTGGAAGAAAAAAGAAATTAGTTTTAAGAAAGTCAAGTCTGAGATGAAACCAACACCTGTGATTGAAAAGGACAAGCCTAAGGACACTTGTATAAACATCCATTGTGGACAAGATGGACATTGGAAGAGGAACTGCAAAGATTACCTAGATACCTTGAAACATAAGAGGTTTGGTGAAACTTTTACTTCAGGTATGTTTATGATTGAGATCAATAATTCTATTTCTAAATTAGATTCTTGATTATTAGATATTGGATCTGCATCTCATATTTGTAAAAATATGCAGAGACTAGAGAGAAGTAGAATGTTGGTTATGGAAGAAGTGGACCTGTGTGTCAGAAATGGAGCAAGTGTTTTTGCTTTAGCTGTAGGGACTTATTATCTATCTTTGTCTAGTGGTTTTGTTTTAGAACCCTAAAACTGTTATTATGTCTCATCTCTTATTAGAAATATTATTTCTATTTTGTGTTTAGACATTGATGATTTCGTCATTATGCAAAAGAATAAATATTATTCTTTTTCACGTGATGGCATTTTATATGTAACTGGTACTATGATTAATAGTTTTTATATTTTAGACATAGAAAATCCAATTCTTAACATCTAAATCCTAAAAGGTCTAAAATTGATAATGTGAAAAAATATTTCCTTTTGTATTATAAACTTAGTTATATAAATGAGAAACACATTACCAAATTACATAACAATAGTTATTTTTAATCATTTGATTATGAATTATGTGATAAATGTGAATTATTTACTTGATAAAATGACCAAATCACCTTTTACAAGAAAAGGTGATAGATCTAGTGAATTACTAGGCTAATACATACTGATGTTTGTGGTCCTATGTTTGTCTATGTTAGAGTAGATTTTTCATACTTCATTACCTTTATGGATGGCCATTCCATATATAGTTATGTATACTTGATGAAACATAAGTTCAAATACTTTAAAAAGTTCAGCGAATTCATGAATGAAGTTGAGAAATAACTTGATAAAAGTATTAAAATATTTTGATATGAATGAGGTAGGAAATACTTAAATCAAGAGTTTCAAGATTATTTTAAAGAGAATGAGATTCTACCTCAATGAACCCCTCCTTTATACACCACAACTAATTGGTATATCTGAGAAATGTAATTGAACTCTATTAGATATGTTTGATCGATGATGAGTCCTTCAAGCCTCTCCAAATCGTTTTCGGGCTATACTTTTAATACTGCCTCACATTTACTAAACCATATTATATCAAAAGTTATTGATTTTACTCCAAATGAGATATGGTTCGAAAAGAAACCTAATCTTTCAGATTTGAAAGTATGGAGCTGCCCTGGTTATATGAAAAAGGTAGAATATGACAAAATTGAAGTTAAATCAAACAAATGCCTATTTGTAGGATATCCAAATGAGACATATGCATACTATTTCTATGATCTCATTGAGCAAAAGACGTTTGTCTCAAATCATGCCATCTTTCTAAAAAAAGAGCTTATTCTTGAAAGGGTAAGTGGGAGCAAAATAGATTTTGAAGAAATTCAAGAAACGCAATTTAGCATTGATCAACTAGTGGAACAAAAGTTTCAATTACATAATGATGTGATAGACAAATGAAGTTAATGATACACAACTCTTCGTAGGACTACTAGGATATGTCATGCTCCAAAGAGATATGAATTTCTTATAAGTGAACACAATGATGCATTAATCATTACGAATGATGAATCTACATCTTACGAAGAAGCACTATCTGATAAAGACTCTCAGAAGCAGCTACAAGTCATGAAGTCTAAGATGGATTCCATGCATGAAAATAAGGTTTGGACCATAGTCGATCCACCCACATGGATTAAATACATAGGATACAAGTGGGTCTTTAAGAGAAAGACTGACATAGGTGGTAATATGAATACCTATAAGGCATGATTGGTGGCAAAGTGTTTACACACAGACAAGGAGTTGATTTTGATGAAACTTTCTCACCAATTGCAATGTTAAAACCTATTCAGATTTTACTTGCTATAACTACATGCTATGATTATGAGATTTAGCAAATAGATGTAAAAACTATATTTCTTAATGGAAATTTATAGGAAGAGGTATATATGATGCAACGTAAAGGGTTTATATCCACAGATCCCAATAAAGTATGTAAGTTATAAAGGTCTATTTATAAACTAAAGCAAGCTTCTAGGAGTTGGAATATTCATTTTGATAAGACAATCAAAGGTGTTTTTATCAAAAATGAGGATGAATCTTGTGTATACAAGAAGATTAGTGGGAGCGCTACTGTTTTCTTGATACTTTATGTAGATGACATATTGTTGATAGGAAATGACATACCTATGCTTCAAAGTGTAAAGGTATGGTTGTTCAACAAATTTTCATGAAAGATTTAGAAGAGACAACCTAAATTCTGGGAATGAAGATCTATAGAGATAGATCTTGTTTGGTCTTACTCAATCAACGTATATAGACAAGATGCTAAAGAGGTTTAGCATGGATCAATCAAAGAAGGGTTATTTACCAATGTCCCATGGTATGTACCTTTCTAAAGATATGTATCTTAAGACAGATGTCAAAACAGATAACATGAAAAAGATCCCATATACTTGATAGCTGTAGGTTCTATAATGTATGCTATATTATATACTAGACTCGATGTCTCCTATGCTCTAAGTGTTACGAGTAGGTTTCAATATAATCCAGGGAGTGGTCATTGGATAACAATCAAGAATATTCTTAAGTACTTAAGAAGGATAGTGGGTAAGAGTTGACAGTTCGCAGATATACAGATACTTGTTTTCAATTTGACAAGAATGATAGCAAATCCCAATCTAAATATGCATTTACTCTTAATAGTGGTGCAGATAGTTGGAAGAGTTCCAAACAAGTTACCACAACAGATTCTACAACATAAGTAGAATACATTGCAGCTTCAGAAGCAGTAAATTAAGCAGTTTGGATAAAAAAGTTTGTGGTTAAACTTGGAGTCGTTCCCTCCATTAGTGATCCTATACTCTTGTATTGTGATAATAATTGAGCTATTGCATAAGCAAAGAAATCCAAATCTCATCAAGATCCAAACATGGATTACAGTGCTATCATTGGATCGGCGAAATTATTGATAGAAATGAAGTAAAGATAGAGAAAATCCCACTAATGATAATATTGTTGATCCGTTCACTAAAGTCTTATCCCAGAAGAAACATGAAAGTCATGTTAACTCATTCAATTTTAAGCACATGAATAATTTGGCTTTAAAACAAGTGGGAGTTTGTTAGTGTATGCGGTAAAACCAATATGTTTTAGAGACAAATTAGACTTCTATATTTATACACATTTTGTCATATGGCATTCTTTATCTATTTAATATGATAGAGTCTTTCGAATAAAATATATATGAGAAAAATCATAAAGAGTTATGATGATAAGATTCTCTATGTAGTTATATTTTATTCATAAATATCCCTGATCTTAGTGTTTTATACAAATAGATTAGCACATAATTATATATGATGCTTATTGAAAATAAGTGCATGGGATTAGCCTACTAAGAGTATTTCACACGGATTTATTATCCAAATGTCAGTGGATTAATCTCTTTGCAATAGTAGTGTATGATGATCCATAGACTTGAGGACATGAGTTTATCTTGATTGTGAATTATTATACTTTGACTCTATTAGTTGTTACTCTTAATGAATCGCATATACTGTAGAATTCGGGTATAGTGTGCATCATGAAAAGATAAGATATGACTAATATGGGATTCATCACTTCTTATAGTGGGAGAGTACATCCCAATATGTCCACTTATTGAAATATGATTTAGAAATCTTTGCATAATGTGAAAATAGATTAAGAGCGTCTTAAGTTCTATTTCAAGTGAATTGTATTTTAGAAAGAAGTAAATTGATTCGTACAATAAGAGTTGGCATTATATCTGTACCTTTGAACTAATTGAGATATAGTGTGGCAAAAGAATAATAATTACATGGTAACTAGACCACTGATAGGTGAGGTCAAATCACTAGACATATCTCAACACTTGGGTGGTCATGATGTTTTGCTAGAAACCAATCTTGATTTATAAGTGTAAATTAATTAATTAGTGAATTAGACAGTGATAAATTAAAATTGTTTAATTTATCTAATCCAAATTATTTTAGAATTATAATTTGTCTAACCGTAATTAATTTAATATTATAATTTATACTTATTACCAACGCGAATGGAAACCTAAAGGGTCACACTTTAAAATGATTAATTAAGGATTAAATTGATTATTTGATAAGCATGAGGTACTTATGGGTTGATTTATGAGATAAATTAACTTTTGAGACTTAATTATAATAAGTCATAAATCTTAGAGACTAATGTGTAATATCATCTAAGTTCCTAGGGTTATTAAGTTATATATATATATATACACACACACACGTTTGAAAACCATGGAAAACGAGAGAGGAAAAATATTGAGGAGCTAGAATCTGTAGTTTGGGTCAAACAATCCAGAGATGATCCCGGATTAATTGTCTATGTGGATACCATCAGAGGCCGGATGTCCGTGTAACTTGTAGATCGACATCCCTGACATATTGTAGATTTTACTATGGTTTTGAGGTATCAATCTCTTTACTCTTCTTTTATTACATATGAATTAATCAAGTTGATCTATGGAAGGAAGTAAAATTTTCCCCGTATATACTAACAAAGGCAAATGCATACAGTAGCCACATCAGCTACAGCTTAAGATATAAGATCTAGACGAATACTTCATAAACTAAATTAGGTTGGATAGCCTAATGGAAAATATAGATTGGGGTTTAATTATGGCATACAAGATTAGGGGGTGTTCATCTTGATCTGTCGATCCAAAAAATCAGTTAATCTGATCTGATTCGAATCGAAAAAGAGGGTACCCGAACCGCATTCTGAAATTGGGTCGGGTAGAGGATCAAGTCACTCAGGTTGAGGGTCGAGTAATGTGACCCGCCAAGTACCCGACCCAGTCTATTTCAGGGGCAATTTTGTAAATTTGATTAATAAGATTTCATTAGAAGTTAATACTTACTAGGGTTTTTAGCAGCCTCTCATCTCTTCTTTTTCAGTTTCTTGTATTCCCTCCCTCTTCCTAAATTATCTCTTTCTTANGCCCTTTCTCTTTCTCCCATCCTCATTTCTCACACTCTCATTTGTTAAGATATATTTTGTAATTTAATTGTTGTTACAATTGGCTTGTTCCTACTTGTTGGTTTGTTGCTATTGGGATGTATTTTGTGACCTAGACTTAATTGCTGTTGATTTAATTGTGAAATTAACTTGTCTAACTATCATTATTTAAATTTTTATGTTTTGTTACTAATGAGGGTCGGATACCTGGTCGACTCGACCCTCTTTTGCGGGTACCCGATAGGTCAGGTACCCACTTTATATGGACCGAGTAGAAGGTCAGAATTTTCTTGATTCGATCAGTAAAGATCGGGTATTTTTTTTATCCCATGGACTAGATACCCGATCCATGAACACCCTATACATGATATATTACTTATGCTCCAATTTGTCCTTTCAAGTATACTAAATTCAAGCCGCTAATTATTCGTGGCTAGTTTTCACACAAATTATCCATGGAAAGCAAGTTAAAGACACTTTCAAAAGCAAAAAAAATACAGATACACGTAAAAAATAGTTCAAGAACATCCGAATTTTCAAGAAAAGAATAAAAGGGAAATTGAATAAACCTTTATTAGAGAACTTTATCTATCCCCAAAGCAAAACAAAAGCCACTTTTGAAGTTACGTCCACTGAAAATCACCCAAAAAGTTGAGAAAATCCTCGTAACTTTCTTCTACAAAGATTGAAACTTCACACTTAAGACTAACTAAAAATCTGAAAGTGTCACTCTCAAAATCCAATTACAATATGAAAAAATTAGCAGAAGGGCCTTTTATAGCGATAATGATCACTGATAACTAAAGCCCTCTTCCAAGAATAACATCCTACATAAATAAACAAATATTCATATGATTAATTATCTTTGTCATTAAAATCAACTAATAAGTAATTAGCAGTAGATTAATCTTTTCTCACTATAAATAAAACGAGGAATCAGATTTTTTTTCTTGTTAAACTTGATGTCATTAAATAAATATAAAATCGAAAATATCATCAGATTATTATATTCTCGTTAAACTTGACGTCATTAAGTAAATATAAACCTAAAAATATCCCAAATCTTCACAAAAATGTTAGAATCTAGACAAAGAAAAATAAATAAATAATATTAAGGAAGAGAATAAATATAAAAATTCAATAAAACTGAACTTGGTTCTTTAGCTCTTCAAGAAACCAATTTTAAGCATGCCTCTATCACCTCCTCCTCTTCTTGTATCCTCTATTTTAAACCCATTATCTTCTTCACTCCCTAAATAATTCAAAAAAAAAAAAAAAAACCAGTTTTTAACCTCCCAAATATTTACAAATAAAATAAAAAAAATTGAGGGAAAAAATCACATCCATGGCATCTGTTCATGATCTAATATTTATCTTTGGATTTTTTTGCCTCACAAATCTTTACAAATGTAAAAACAAAGGGAAAAAAAATGCGAGAAGATTCTACCAGAAAAAGAAAACACAGGTATGATCTAATCTTTATCTTTGTAAAGCATATTTTTGTGTATATGATATACTGTTTTTAGAGACTGTGTGTTTTGTGCATGAGAATAGTGAGCAAAGAAGGGAAAAAGATGAGGAAGAGAGAGATACGAGGAAGAGGAGTCGAGGAGAACTGGAGAAACGGAGAGAGGATAGAGGAAGAAGTGGAGCTTCTGGAGTGCAACGTAATGCTTGACCAAGATGAGTCACCACAATCACACCTGGCACCATCTAAACCACCCTCAACCAACAAACCTAATACAAAGACACACAAGGCTCCGTTTGGTCTAGATAATATTTGGTTAATAATAAGTTTTTTATTTGACAAATAATTCTTTAAATAATATTTCACACTATTCATGTTTTGTTTTATTTATTATTTACACAATCCATTATTTGTATTATTCATGTCCTATTCATTATTTATATTTTAAAAAGTATTTAGTTAATAATTACCTAAATGATTTGAAGCAACCTATCTTCATCAAATACAATATGGTGGGCCTCAATGTAGAATCTTCACAATTATCACGTTTCTATTTGTATTTTTGTTAATTTGTAAACTTTTTGATAATAAATGAAGTGGAGCTTCCAATTAGGCCTGTAAATTGGTCAGATCTTACCGATCCAAACCTGAATCCATTTTATATTATCGGATTCATATTCGAATCCAGATACCTTCTAGGTCTACAAAAGGAGATCCTTATCCGGAGCTGTCAGACCTTGTCGGATCCGAATTTGGGTTTTGATATTATTTTATCAGTTTGGAAATAGTTCAAATATTTTATTAAAAAAATGTCCAAGTTTTTATACATTTTTTTGTTTGTAAATGAAAAAAAATTAATTCACATTAATAATATTTATGCATGTATTTTACATTAGAATATAAACTATATTAGAAATTTACACAACATATAAATATACATACACACATATACATATATTCATATAGAATACTTATATATATATAAATTTTATTACATATAAATATTTAAATCGAATGGGAACAACCATATCAATATATGAATTATTTATTATAATAGGTAAACGAATCTGGATAGTCGAATCCAGGTAATCAAATTTACAAATTGCTCCAGACCATATAAACGAATTAAGAACGGATCGGATCCAGGTGTAAACCCGATCTATTTACAAACCTACTTTCAAGTGCTCATAAATTGTAATGCTATACTTTGTAGAGTTAAATTTGATTTAGGAATATAAAAAAATGTCTGTTTTTAGAATATATTTTAAAAATCAACACTTCGTTCACAAGAACGGTCCGATGTTAGAACACCAAACAAATTGCAGATGTGAGTGGTAGTATTTGACAATCATGAGTCAGAATCTATAACTTGTTTGGTTGGCAAGGAGAACTGCTCAAAACCTGATAAAAAATTTAAAACTCACCATAGTAAACGAAAACCATTAAACGAATTAAACAGAATACCATCAATAGTTATTTAATTAGCTGTGCAATTATTTTTTATTTCTAAATGAGTCCACCAAAAAATAGGTATTCATTATGTCCAATCCAAATAGTTATTTTAAAATATTTTTTCGTATCCACCAACAATTATTCTATTATTCCAAAAGTTAGCATTATTTCCAAAATCACTAAAGTCAAAAATCAAATATTATTCTCCAAATAACACCCCATTATTTGCAATCCAAACGGTTATCCCTAACAAACCAAAATATGGCCAAAATGCATACTGGACAAAACACCAAAAGTGTGTGGGAGTCCTCCAACTTTTAGATATCTTTTAGATAACTAGTATAGGAGTACGTTCTTTGTACGTTTAAAAATACTAATTGTTTGATTTTTATTGCTATAAATTAAAGCATATTTGGAGATACTAACTATCTGATATTTTAGTTCATTTAATTTTTTGCTTATATAAATTTCTTCTTAATGTTTAACTAAGCCAAAAAATTTTAGTTTGTATGGGTATAAAGAAATATTCGCTCATAAGAGATTTTTATGCATTTTCTTTAGATATACTTTGTTGGAACCTTAAAAGATTTGTTTAATTTAATAGTTCAAACAATTTCATAAAATTTAAATAAATGTGACTCCCATGAATAATATATCTACCTTGTAATTTTAAAAATAAATGTTCATTTCCTTAGTTGAGAATTGTTGAAGAATTCTACAATGAGCTCATTGGTACTCTATACAATTTCAAAGATAAGAAAAGTTCAAACAATTAGCAAATTGGAGTACAACATAAGATAAGAATAGTATTAGAGTTTATAATTACATCCATTATGTAAGTTTAGTAATCAAAGTGGGGAGTATAGTTTTGAAAAATGTTAAAAAAAATTAGAGTTTGTTAGAACCATTTATTGTTTTTAATTATTCAAATTCTATCCTAACACTTTGGATTATCAATATTCGGAGATTTGATTATTTTTTAATCATGCGTGAAATCTACTTATTAATCCATTATTTTAAGACTATCATTCTATATAGTAGTAAATCGAAAGATACATATTCAATATTATAGATTTTTTTTTTTGGTAGAATAGAACCAACCACATATAGTTGCAACGGCTATCAACTCGTATAGTAATAATTCACAAAAATAAATATAGACATTCAGTATTTAGTTTTTATTAGATAAAGTACACTTTAATTAAAATCTAATTTGTAACTTATTTAAAATCCATATTTTTCTAGTATATAATTTATACAGTTACTAATATTTAATATTAGATGTTTATAGTTTCAAAGACAATAACAATAAATTTTCGTAGGAAGACAATAATTATCTATTAAGAATTTTAAACTAATATAATTTAGAACTAATTTTAATCATAGACAAAGCATAACTTAGATTAAATAGGTACTATGCATGAAAAGAGAATTAAAAGCAAAGTAAGAATTGCAAGATAAGTAGTATGTTCTTTTAAAAAAAAAACAAAATAGGTGTGGATAACATATTTCACCCCTTCTCCTACTTATCTAATCAGTTTAACCAGTGGCCGATTTAGAACTATTTTTTAGTGAGGGCACAATGCAACACACATAAAAACAAAGACTAGTAGTAGCATCACGGACGGTGTGATTTTCATATTACATACCTTTTACTTAATTATAATTCTATTAGAATAGTATTTATTTTAATAATTGAGTGTCTAAAATTAGTGGTGGGGTCATACCTAAAATTTACAAAATGAAATATAAGTATTTATTGGAGTATGTAACATGTTGAAAGGTTACAAAAATGTACATAAACAAATGAAATTCATACTACAACTTATTTAAAAATAGCAAATAAATTAATTTTTCATTATTGGATTAATTGAACACTTTCATCATTATTAATGTATAAATTAAATTTAAATATTTATTATAAAATCAACTATAGAGAATAATGAACAAGTATTAAACATTAATTAAAAAATAATACCAATATATAAAATATAAAACTCAAATTTTATTTGGTTCTTATTATTAGCAGGTACCAGTGTGATGTTTCGCTAATGAGAAATGAACCGAATTTCTTATTCTTCTCTGTCAATATGTTATTTCATCTAAAGTAAATAATCTATTAGATGAAATAACATTATACTCCAGTTGACCAATGGCACTAATGGACAATATATTGTATTTTGAAAAATGATTTTGCAATGTTTATTAATTTTGCAAATTTTTTTTTAAAAAAATAAATAAATATCCCTCCTACTATCTCTTAGTGACTTGAATCCATGACCAAAAATTCATAAAGCAAGCATCTTATCACTTGTACTTCGTTGTCATCAATGTTGCAAAGTTAATAATAAGTAAGATGCACAGAGAAATATTTTGCAAACTACTATCTCAATGGTTTATTTTACAAAGAAATATTTTGCAAAGTAATATTTGAGTGGGAGCATAAAAAGAAATATTTTTGGCAAAACATTACTACTAATGTGTTAGTCTCTTGAGAGATTTTGGGGCAATGGGGGCACGTGCCCCCACTGGGATCTATGTGAAGTTTTTCAAATTTTATTTTGATGATGACATAAGCACTAAATTCTAAAACAAACTTTGCAGGTCTGTTACTCATTCTGCTGGAAACAGGGGGTTCAGACACAGTACACCGTTCGAACTATTTGACAAGCTTTTCGGACGCATTTCACCGTCCAAACCAACAGGAAGAAAGCAAGGTTCTTAATGGTTCTCTACGGACGCACACAACTGTCCGAACAAAGTCTCTCTCGAACAAACACGACGGTCCGATGCTCCGTTCGGACGATGGAACGGACGCATGCACGGCCATTCGAACGATGTTCTTCACCAATTGCATGGAGATCGGACGCTATGTCGGATGCATCCTACTTATCTCGAATGTCCGAACCTCAAGGGCTACTTTTTGTGCATTTATTATTTAGCCGTTAGGAAGTAGTTGCATCCACCATTTATTGCTCCTATAAATAACTGCTCTACTATTCTGTAAAGATCATCTAATACATTGAATACAAGCCTTAGAAAAGAGCAATTATAGTACAAATTGGCAATAGTGCTACATTGTATTAGTGTGCAGCTTAGAGTGCAATTCAATTTTGAGTGGAATGATAATCTTGTACGAAAGTGAGGTTGTGAGTAAAATTCTTGGGCTCAACTAAAAGAGTTTTAGTGTGAGCAAGAATTTCCCTACTTTGTAAATATTATTATCTCACCGAGTGTGTGAAGCATTCTAGTGAATTAATACTTCAAGCTTGTTAGTTTAGAATTATTGGTTGTTTAATTTCCTGTCTTTCTTACATCACAGTTTCATTGATTCTATTATACTAATTGTTAGTTAAAAAATCTCAATAAGTTTAATATTTCTAAAAGTATTTTTTAGAAACCTAATTCACCCCCCCTCTTAGGTTGCTTTGGAACCAACAATTGGTATCAGAACTTGGTCTCATTTTATTGCTTAAATTGCTTTTGAGAAAAGAACTATTATGGCAACCAACAATGCTCTATTTTTTTAGGGTCAATCCGTTACTAGGCCCCCTTTGTTCAATGGGGCAAATTTTATTAGTTGGAGAGATAGAATGAAAATATTTTTGCAATCTATTGATATTGACTTGTGGTATGTTGTTAATGAAGGTCCCTTTGAAGCTACTATCATTGATGATCACACAAATAGAAGAAGAGAAAAGACAAGGGATGAGCTCACTCCACAAGACAAGGCAAACTTGACGTTAAATGCAAAAGCCATGAATGTGCTATATAATGCCTTGGATAATAATGAATCAACTCGCGTGAAAGGATGCATTTCTGCTAAAGAAATTTGGGATAAATTGAAGGAAATCCATGAAGGGAGCGACGATGTTCGTGAGCAAAAGAAATCCTTACTTGTAGCCAAGTATGAGTCCTTCAAGATGGAACCACATGAAAATATTGACAAAATGTATTGTAGGTTCAATGACATCATTAAGGATCTTGAAGCCTTGGGTAAGGAGTATTCTTTGGGTGAAAAGAATAGAAAAATCCTAAATGCTCTATCCAAAGAATGGGATGCCAAAACAATTGCTATAGAGGAAGCCAAGAATTTAAATTCAATGCTTATTGAATCGCTAATCAACTCTCTTACATCTTATGAATTGAAGTTGAAGGCCAAAGTGGTGAATGATGAAAGAAGCAAGACTAAGAAGGAGCATTGCTCTAAAGACCACTCAAGAAGAGGATGAAAATGGCTCCATCAATCTAGAAGATGAAGATCTTGATGAAGGAGATCTTGCACTCATCACCAAAGGATTTCTTAAACATTACATCAACAAAAGGAGAATGACAAGAGGTGGAGCTACAAATACAAATAATTTCAAAGGAAAGACTAAGCTAGAAATGAAGAAGCAAAATGAAAAGTGCTTTGAATGCGGTCAACTCGGACACTTTGCAAATGAGTGTCCTTCCAAGAAAAAGAAGGAAGGAAGAAAGCCTAGATTCAATAACTTTCAAATGACATGAGATGATTGCAACTCCAAAGGAGAAGTTGAAGAAGAAATGGAGTCGGCACAAATGGCCTTTATGGCCATTGGAGATGATGAGGTAAATTCTAACTATGAGTCCAATGATGAAAATGAACTTGAAGCTTTCATTTTGAAATTGCTTGATAGCTTAAAGGAATCATATGCTTCTAGAAATAAGGAGTTAGTGAAGAAATCAAATGCTCTATTGAATGCTAACTCTGAACTTGTGAATGAAAATAATAGGCTATCACAAGAAAATTGTGACTTGAAGAAAAGAATGCATGTGAGATCAAAGGTCAAGGAAGAACAAGCCTCCTTGAAGAAAAGATTGGATGATTTGAATGCTCTCTTGACTAGAAAGAAAGAAAATGTTGTTGATTTGAAAAGAAATAGAAATGTATTAATCAACAAAAATTTTATCATGTTTAGAAGGGATGACTTATGTTTTGTAAAATCAAAATCCTCTTTATATGGAAATAAAAATATTATTTGTAGATATTGCCAACAACATGGATATGTCAAGAATATGTGTTATGTCAAGAAAAATGAGAAACTTGGAATGAAAGCCGCATGGATTGATTGCAATTTCACTAACTCAAATGGACCCAAGAAAATGTGGGTACCAAAAGTTATCAATTGATATATTGTGTAGGTACTTAACATCACCAACTCAATGCTAAGTGGTTCATAGATAGTGGATGTTCAAGGCACATGACGGGTGATGCTCCTCTCTTCACAAATCTCAAATCTAAAAACAGTGGAAAAGTAACATTTGGAGATAACAATAAAGCAAAATCAATCGGCATTGGTGATATAGGTAAAAATGGTGAAACCTTAATAAAGAATGTGCTTCTTGTTGATAATTTGAACTACAATTTATTAAGTGTAAGTCAACTTTGTGATAAAAATTTATATTTATTTTTTACCAAGCATGAAATGTCTTATCCTTGATAAAAATCATGTTGTTTTATTTAAGGGCACTAGGCACAATGATGTTTATGTGATTCATCTTGATAAAATTAGCAATAGCAATGTAAATTGTCTTACCGCTTCCATAGATGATCCTTGGCTTTGGCATAGAAGACTTTGTCATTTTAATATGGATTTAATTGAAAAACTTGCTAAGAAGGATTTGGTAAGAGGTTTACCAAAACTAAAGTTTTTGAAAAATAAAATTGCAATTTGTGATGCATGCCAATTTGGTAAAGAAGTTAAAGTTTCTTTTAAACCAAGAATTTGGTGTCCACTCATAAACCTTTAGAATTGTTGCATTTAGACTTGTTTGGACCTACTCAACATGCTAGTCTTGGTGGTTGCAAATATGCCTTTGTTATTGTAGATGACTATTCTAGGTACACTTGGGTGCTATTTCTTGTTCACAAAAATGAAGCTTTTGAAAAATTTGTAAAATTGTTTTCCAAAATTCAAAATTTATTGAATTTAAAGATCATTCGTTTAAGAAGTGACAATGGTGCCGAATTTGAATTTGGAGGTTTTCCCGAATTTTGTGATCACAATGGTATTTTTCATGAATTTTCGGTTGTTAGAGTCTCTCAACAAAATGGTGTTGTTGAAAAGAAAAAATAGGACTCTTCAAGAAACCGCTAGAACTATGATTAGTGAATGCGACTTATCACAATATTTTTGGGCCAAAACCGTTAACACGGCTTGTTATGTCATGAATCACGAGTTTTATTAAGATCCTTTTTAAGCAAAACTCCTTATGAACTCCTTTTTTGTTAAAAAAGCCGTTGTGGGCTATTTTAAACTTTTTGGTTGCAAATGTTTTGTTTTAAAAAGCAAAGAAAACCTTCATAAATTTGACAAAAAATCGGATAAAGGGATCTTTTTAGGATATTCTAGTGACAAGAAAGCATACCGAGTATACAATAGAAGAACGCTCTTGATTGAAGAAGTTGTACATGTTACCTTTGATGAAGCTAATGATGTTATCTCAAAGAATTTGTGCAAAGATCAAGATGTAGGTATTCAAAAGGAGCTCGAGAAGCTCACTATCCATGAATATCATCAAGAGATCACATCAAACAATGTTGTCAACAACCATCAAGTAGATGATGAAGAAGAAAAGAACGAGGATACTCCAAAAGATCTTCCAAAAGCTTGGAGATTTGTCTCTAGTCACACTCAAGATTTAATCATAGGTGATCTATCCGATGGGGTAACTACTCGCTCTCGTAAACCTTTGAATTGTAATTGTGTATTACTTTCTCTCATTGAACCTAAACATGTAGATGTTGCTTTGAATGATGAATCTTGGGTCATTGCCATGCAAGATGAACTTAGTCAATTTGAGAAAAATAACGTATGGACCTTAGTTGAAAGACCATCTTCTCATCCCGTAATTGGAACAAAATGGGTTTTTAGAACAAATTAAATGATAAAGATGAAATCATAAGAAACAAAGCTAGACTTGTTGAAAAAGGTTATGCTCAAGAATGAGGTATTGACTTTTATGAAACCTTTGCACCCGTGGCTAGATTAGAATCCATTCGCATGTTTCTCGCATTTGCATGTTTCAATGATTTCAAATTATTTCAAATGGATGTCAAAAGTGCATTTTTAAATGATTTTATTGATAAAGAAGTTTTCGTTGAACAACCTCCGGGTTTTGAAAATAAAAATTTTCCAAATCATGTTTTCAAACTCTCTAAAGCTTTATATGGTTTGAAACTTAAAAGCTCCAAGAGCTTGGTATGAAAGATTAAGTGGTTTCTTGATTGAAAATGGATTTAAAAGATGTATAGCTGACACCACTCTTTTTACAAAAACAAATTCCAATGGTTTGTTAATTGTTCAAATTTATGTTGATGATATTATTTTTGGAGCAACTAATGAAAGCTTGTGCAAGGATTTTTCACATTTAATGCCAAAAGAGTTTGAGATGAGCATGATGGAAAAGTTACAATTTTTCCTTGGACTACATGTTCACCAAACAAAGGAAGGAACGTTTATTACACAAATCAAGTATACAAAGGAGCTACTCAAACGATTTAGAATAGAAGATTGCAAACAAGTTGGTACGCCTATGTGCACTTCAACCAAACTTGATAAAGATGAAGGAGGTAATAGTGTTGATGAAAAAAACTACAGAGGTATGATCGGAAGCCTACTTTACTTAACAGCTAACAGACCAGATATTATGTTTGCTGTTTGTTTATGTGCTAGATTTCAATCTTGTTAACCCAAAGAATCGCACTTGATAGCTGTAAAAAGAATTTTTAGATATTTGAAGGGTACAATGAATTTTGGTCTGTGGTATCCAAAGTCCTCTACATTTGATTTAATTAGTTATTCTGACGCTGACTTTGCGGGGTGTAAAATTAATAGGAAAAATACCAGTGGTATGTGTCATTTCCTGGGTAATTGTCTTGTGTCTTGGTTTAGCAAAAAACAAAATTCTATTTCTCTTTCTACGGCTGAAGCCGAATACATTGCTGCTGGAAATTGTTGCACTCAACTTCTGTGGATGAAACATACTCTAAAAGATTTTGGGGTTGTTTTTTATTGTGTGCCTATAAGGTGTGACAACACTAGTGCAATTAATCTCACAAAAAATCCTGTTATGCACTCGAGGACCAAACACATTGATGTTAAGCACCATTTTACTAGAAATCTTGGTTGTAAAAAGGAAATACGTGTTGATTTCATGCCTACTTTAGATCAACTGACTGATAATTTTACAAAACCCTTGGCTCACAACTAGATCGTTTTGAATCTCTCAGAAAATGTTTGGAGATTTTACAGTTCAATTTGGCATAGTCTCTTCGTTCGGACGCACCCGATCGTCCGAACAACACTCTTTCTCGGACGCTCTCACTCGTCCGAAAACCTCTTCTCTGCCTCGGACGCTTATGATCGTCCAAACATTACTCAATTTTTTCACTTACTCTCTGGAATTCTACCGGACGCTTACCATCGTCCGAAAGAATATCGGATGCACTAGCTCTTCGATCGACCGTCCGTTCATCAGCTTTCGGACGCTTCATCGGACGCACACAAATCGTTTGGACATCCGAACGGTCTCCCTGCTCGATTAAAACCATCCACTTTTTTCCATTTCGGACTCACCCTAACCACCGAAACTCTCTCTGGAGAAATTTTTCTCCTCAAAAATTCCTCCAACTTCTTCCTTCTCTCCACAAATTGTTTGGAAAATTGTCATTCCCAAAATATTCATCACCATTATTGAACCTAATTCCACCCATCTATAAATTGCCATCTCATTTCATCAAATTCCCACCAACCTTTCAAAAAAAAATTTTAAAAAAAATTTCTTTCTTTCCTTTCATTCATAATGGTCAAATCCCGTGAAGGTTCTTCAACAGCAACTCGTGGACGAAAATCAAAAGGGAAAGCTCCGGTGCATGGGGAATCGTCTGCTAATCCTCAAGCCTCATCAAATCCAACCTTACCAAAATTCATCGATGCTAAGGCCTCCGAACGGTAAACATCTCTTCTTAACAAATCTATAATCGTTCAACGCTCTGCTTCTCAGAGTCTTTTCGATTAATTTAAACTTCCCATTGTCAAATCGTGTTTTGAAAAACAAAATTGGAGTCACTTAGTTCATATTGATTTACCCGTTATCATGACATGGTGCTTCAATTCACAGCCAATCTTAAGAAAGGCCCCACTGTTCGTACATTAGTTTCTCGTGTAAACAGCACAAATCTTGAAATTTTCTCCAACATCATCAACACTATTTTTAAATGTGAAGTCTCAAATAATCTGAATGATTTTTCTTATTTCTTTTCTTTAGATAAATGGCCCGCTCTTGATACTAGATTTGACATTGATGAGGTCAGAGCAATTTTTAACATCAATTTCAAACAGGCCTCGGAAGCCAAAAATACCCTGCTCACGCCTTAACTGAACATTCTGTACACTCTTGTCACGAATTTGCTATTACCAACAGATGGGCATCACACTGAGCCCGAAAAATGTAGCTTTACTTATTTTTTTGTGTTTTCAATGGAATTCCCCTTGACTTTGGGTACCTCTTCTGCTCCCTGTGGGAACTATTTCTTACTGATACCCGACGAAACATTTCTTTTGGAAAATTTCTCACCAAAGTATTTGATTTTCTTGATGTACCTTTCAGCAGAAACAAACAATTTTCCCCCTATTTCAACAAATCTTATATTGAACGAAAAGGCCTCCGTTATTTTAACGATCAATGGTTACCTAAGGCAGCCTTTGATATTGAACGTTCAAAATCCCAAGCCTCTACCTCTAGTTTGCTTGCACTTCCCCATTCTCCTCCTCCTCAAACACCTCCACCAGTCCATGATCCTCGTCCATCTTCCTCCGAACCTTCACTTTCTCAAATCTGTGGCCTTCTCACTTCTTTGAGCACTCAAGAAAGTCCCTTTCAACGTCGCACTAATTGTAAGTTAAAGTGACTTGAAACTGGTCAGTTGATTCTCCAAGAAGCACTTAGCTTGGGCATGTCTGCTTCAGCTCAGGTTCAATTTGCCAATATTCAATCACAATTTCCCCTCGACTCCTCTACCGAAAGTGATGACAATGCTGAAGAAGGGAATGCTCGTGAGGATGACGAAGAGGACACAAATAATCAAGGTGCTGCCAATGAAGATGAAGGCGACAATGAGGACGTTGACGACACATTCAATTTCATCATGCAACGCCGTAATGAAGAAGTTGAAGACAGTGAGGCTACTGATGATGACGCCCTTTCCAAACGCCGCAAGATCGAAAAATGCTCTAAAAAGAAAAATGACTCGACTTATAGGGAGATTCTTTCATAATATGTATTTTAGTTTTGGCATTTCTTTGAATTTTTCCTTTGACTAGTTGGATTCGCTCTCGATTTTATCCTTTTATGAATTACTTTATCTTTTTGTACTATTCCTGTTGAATATTTGGGTACACTTTCTCAGGGGGAGCTTTGTTTGATGATATCAAAAGAGGGAGTAGTAATTTATACTGCAAAATGATTGGTTATCACTCATATCTATTGATTTTACATATTGGTTATTCCATGACTGTTTGTCATCATCAAAAAGGAGGAGATTGATGTTTTCCAAACCTTATTTTGATGATGACATAAGCACTAAACTCTGAAAACAAGCTTTGAAGGTCTGTTACTTATTTTGTTGGAAACAAGGTGTTTGGATGCAGAACACCGTCCGAACTATGTCAAGCATCTCAGACGGTGTATTGCGCACGCAAAAAGCAAGGTTCTTAATGATTCTCTACGGACGCACACAACTGTCCGAACAAAGTCTCTCTCAGACGAGCATGACGTCCGTAGTTCAAAACTCCGTTCGGACGATGGAACGGACGCAATCACGGCCATTCGAACGATGTTCTTCACCAATTGCATGGAGATCGGACGCTGTGTCGAACGCATCCTACTTATCTCGGACGTCCGAAACCTCAACGGCTACTTTTTGTGCATTTATTATTTAGCCGTTAGGAAGTAGTTGCATCCACCATTTATTGCTCCTATAAATAACTGCTCTACTATTCTTTAACGATCATCTAATACATTGAATACAAGCCTTAGAAAAGAGCAATTATAGTACAAATTGGCAATACTGCTACATTGTATTAGTGTGCAGCTTAGAGTGCAATTCAATTTTGAGTGGAATGATAATCTTGTACGAAAGTGAGGTTGTGAGTAAAATTCTTGGCTCAACTAAAAGAGTTTTAGTGTGAGCAAGAATTTCCCTACTTTGTAAATATTATTGTCTCACCGAGTGTGTGAAACATTCTAGTGAATTAATACTTCAAGCTTGTTAGTTTAGAATTGTTAATTGGTTGTTTAATTTCCTGTCTTTCTTACATCACAGTTTCATTGATTCTATTATACTAATTGTTAGTTGAAAATTCTCAATAAGTTTAATATTTCTAAAAGTATTTTTTAGAAACCTAATTCACCCCCCTCTTAGGTTACTTTGGGACCAACACTATGTAAATCCACCCCCTGAGTTTAAGAATAACTAAAAACATAGGTTTTAGTACACCATATAGAAGTCAAATTCTTTTGTTCATATTTTGGGCAGCAAATCTCTTTTATCATTACAGAGTCTAGACAACAACATTAGAGGCAAAATAAATGACATTGGAGTAAGGAAGGTGATGATGTTGCACTATCTATGATTGATAATGTATTTGTTAATTCAAATTTAGATGGCTTTGAGGATTTTTAAGTAATTTTATGTCTTCTGTCTTCTCTTTCTTTTTTTTTTTGTATCCCAAATAGAAAAATATTTTTGAATTATTCTCACAGAAGTGTCCAAAAGATTTATACGTGATAAGTCCATGAGTCGTACTTGGTTTAAAGATAATTTCTACTATTATTTAACTTAATTCTTAATGCTAAAAAAGTTTTGTTACCATACTTGTATAATTTCTAAAATTTATCTTAAAAAAAACTGATACCAGATGAAATTCTCTATTCTATCCAAAAATTTACTTCAAATACAATCTTATTCTGATAATAAAGTAACTACTAAGATTGAAATTATATTTTAAACTTTTGTGCTTTTAAAAAGTTAATAGTGATTTGCTGCATCATAATACATTTTTAGTTTTGAGGCCAAATTAGAATTGATTTTCAGTTTAGAGGGTCAAATTGAGAATCTTTTAGTTTTTAGGGCACATTGGGACATTTGTTTTAGTTTAGATGACAAAATTGGGACTCTTTCAATTTGGAAGACAGTATTAGAATATTTTTTTAATTTTGAGGGTCAATTGAGGACCTTTCAATTGAAATGCTAAATTGAGATCTTTACACATTATGAAAGGCCAAAATGGTATTTTAACCCTTTAATAAGAAATAATCTTGTTTTCCTATTGATATGCAACCCCCAAAGGACAAGCAAAAATGGATGTCGAAAGCTCCCCCACAAAACAAGCAACCAAATGATTTGCAAGATCAACCACAAAATCAAATTTTGAAAATTCAAGATACTTCACAAAATGAGGAACCAAATGCCCCAAAAAATCAAGAGTTCAAATCCACACAAAATCAAAATTTGGAATTTCAAGATGTTCCACTTAATAAGGAATTGGTTGTTGATCAAGTCTTGCCTATTGGACAGGAATCCAAAATTCAAAATTCAGATAATCCTTTCTAGGAAAATTTTGTGGGTTCGTCAATGCAACACGCTCTCCATAATTGAACATGCTGTCCAATTCATTACAAGGACACAATTCCTTTAATTGTAGAATCTATGTCAGAGTCCTCTCAGACATGAAATTGTCATGCAAAATCATGTAAGGAGTTTCTTACGGATGGGATAACCCCTATAAGTGATGGTAGGGTGGTTTTGGATCAAGAAAGATATTTGATGGTGTAATTTGTGATCCAGTAGATCGAACATTAATCAACAAGATGCCTAATAAGTGGACTATTTTTAATTCAAGCTACAAGATGAGACTGAATTAGAACAAACCAAACAAATAGTTAATTATGCTTCTTATTTTTTGGATTTTAAATCTCCAAGGGATTTAGCATTTTTATCACAGGAGGAATTATGAACTCTTAGCAAAATTATAGAAAGGAAACTGTAGCAATCAACAGCGCAAAAAAAAAAAAAAAAGTTATTTAGTTTAAAAGAACCTCAGCAAAGAGGGGAAGAAAGTGTAAAGGTTTAGCAAATCAACCACATACACAGCAAATGACAACAAGAATTGTTCCTAAGCTTCCCAATTAGGTATTTTTTTTTTCCAATTATCATTGTTGATTTTTCTACTAAACTCTATCAATTTTTTTAGCTCAATTTCAAGTTGCATGTCTCAAGCAAATAAGCGCACCCTAGAAGTGTTTTGTGCAAATTGTATTTTTAGGAGGTTTTGCACCTTACCTGGCTTAGTCTCTTACCTGTGTATGATTTTATCTTTTAATAATAAGAGTGTCCGCACCCCCACCATTTTTGGTGGTTTACATAAAAAAAAAAAACCTTGTTTTCCTTCTTTGAATTTTCCTTTTTTCTTTTAATAGGTTTGTTAATAAATTGTTAATTTCTTTAATTGCATATAAACGAATCCACAACCCATATATGCATAATTTCATTTAATGAGAAATTTTATTCAGTTAATTTCTTTTTTTAATCACATTATTTAATATTCATCTTTAATTTCTGAATCTATCCCAAAAATCTACTCTATGAGAAAATTTACTTCAATCAAACTTAATTCTAAATACGAAGTTTCAAAAAGTTAGTTTTATTTACAATGTAACTTTTAAGGATTTTTCTTTTTAAGGGTCCAAAAGTATAATTGAAATATGTAAATTTATTTTTTAAGTAAATTTTATTTTTTATTATATCTTGATCTCTCAAACTAATCCCAAAATTTTTTTTTTCCTACTCTTCTTTAACCTTTCTAAAATTCTTTCCTAATATTTTGTTACATATGAAAATTTAACTCAATCAAATTTATTTTTCCCTTTTACTCTTTGAGGAGTATTTATATAAATAACCTAAACAATTATAAAAAAAAAAAAAAAAAAGAATTCAATTTTGGGAGCAGAAAAAAGTCATTAATAGTGAGGGTAACTTTGGAAACAAAATCTAAATCGTTAAATCAAATTCCCAAATTTATTAGACTCTTTTAATTTGGAGGACCTATCGTTTGGAGTAGCACATCGATGAAAAGATAAGAGAAACACATTTAAAGTGGTTAGATCATGTGCTAAGACAGCCAATAGAGGCTCTTGTTAGAGGAGTTAATTTTAGAGAAAGTAGTCAATATAAGAGAGGTAAAGGAAGACTGAAAAAGACCTAGTAGGTGACTTGTAATAAAGATATGTCCCATTTACGAATTAATGAGAATATGGTTCATGACAGAGTACAATGGCATAGTAAAATTCATGTAGGCAACCTCACATAGTGGGAATAAGGTTTGGTTTGTTTGGACGCTAAATTGAGACCTTTCCATTTAAAGGCCATTCTGAGATTTTTGCTTAGTTTGAAGGGTTAAAATGGTATTTAACCCTTTAAAATAACCTTCTTTTTCTTCTTTTTCTTTTGCCAAATGAATTTTCCTTTTTTCACTTTTAATAGACTCGTTAACAAACTGTTAGTTTCTTTCATTGCATTTAAATGTTGTCTAGTCTATTAAAGTATTGAGAATCTATATATGCGGAATTCCATTTAATGAGAAATTTTATTCAATTAAGTTTTTTTAACAACTTTATTTAATATTCATCTTTAATTTCTAAATTTATCTCAAAATTCTACTTTGTGAGGAAATCTATTTCAATCAAACTTAGTTCTAAATATGAACTCTCAAAAAAATAATTTTATTTCTTGTGTACCTTTTAAGGATTTTTACCCTTTAAGAATCCAAAAGTATAACTAAAATATGTTTTTTATTTTTCAAGTAAATTTTTTTGTTAATTATTTCTTGATTTCTAAAACCCATCCAAAAAAATTTATTTTATACTCTTCTTTAATTTCTAAAACTCATTCTTAGCATTTATTAAATAAGGAAATTCTTCAATCAAATTTATTTCTTAATATGAAGTCTTAAAAGTAGGTTTTATTTCCTCTTTTTCTCTTTGAGGATTATTTACATAAATAGTCTAAACAATTATGAAAAAGGTATTCAATTTTGGGGACATAACAAAGTCATTAAATTTTATAGTGAGAGTAATTTCGGAAAGAAAATATAAATCACTAAATTAAACTCCCTCATTTTATTATAATACTAGTATGGGAGCACATGTTTTGTACGTTTGTAGGCACTTATTGTTTAATTTTTATTACTATGAATTAAAAAGTAAAGCATGTTTGGAAATACTAATTGTTTGATTTTTTTTAATTCACTTAATTTTTTTGCTTATATAATTTCTATTACAACATTTAACTAAGTCAAAGAATTTTTTATAATTCGTATGATTTAGTTTACAAAAATATTTGCTTATAAATTATTTTTATGCATTTCCTTTAGATATACTTTGTTGGAAATATAAGAGATTTATTTAGTTTAATAAATCAAGAAATTTCATAAAAGCTAAATAATGTATCTTGTGAATAACACATCTACCTTGTAAATAAAATAGAAGTCCATTTCCTCAATTGAGAATTATTGAAGCATTCTACAATGAACTCATTGGTACTCTATTTAACGTTAAAAATTAGTTTAAAATATCATCAAATTGGACCACAATGTATCACATGAAATATACTAGAGTTTATCATTAATCAATTCTGTAAATTTAGTAATCAAAGAGAGTAGTGTAGTTTTGAAAAATCGATGGCAATTTATAGATCTCATTGGAAGCCTTTATTCTTTTCAGTTGTTCAAGTTCTATCCTAACAACTTTGGATTTATCAAATATTAGGGTATATTTTGAATCCCTATGCCTCTCTTGGAACCAATTTGATGAAGGAATCGGTCGTGTCAATAAATACTAAATAGCAATTTCTAATTTAGGAAATAAAATCTCTCTAAAATATATATAGGTTGCACAACTATTGAAATTATATCATGAAAATAGAAAAAAAAAAAAAAAAGCAAAAGAAATAGTTTTCCACCGTTTGGCAATTTACGGCATGAAATTTTCTGATTAATTCATTAAATTAAAATTATCAATATGTATAGTAGTAAATTAAAAAGTAGATATTCAATATTATAAATTTTATTTGATAGAATAAAATCAACAACATATAGTTTCAGTAACTATCAACTTGTATAGTAATAATTCAAAAGTAGCAATAAACATTTAATATTTAGTTTTAATTAGGCAAAGTATACTTTAGTTAAAATCTAATTAGAAACTGATTTGATATCCCAATTTTTTGTATGTAATTAATATAGTAATATTCAATATTATATATTTATAGGTACAAAGACAATAATAATAATTTTTTTGTAAGAGGACAATAATTATCTACTAAGAATTTTGGCTAATCCTCTATATAATTTAGGAACTAATTTTTTATTATAGGAAAATCGTAACTTAGATTAAATATGTGCTAATCATTCAATGTATGAAAGGGAACTAAAAGCAAAGTAAGAATTGCAAGATAAAGATTATTCTTTTTAAGAAAAATAAAATAGATGTAGATCATATTTTTCATCCCCTTTCCTACTCATCTAACCATTTTAACAATAGTCGAAAAAAAGAGGTTCTACATTATATTTGTTTTTTAGTTTACCACCCAGAAGTCAAATTTTTTTCATATTATGGACGACAAATCTCTTTTATCATTATAAAATTTAGACAAAAACATTAGAGACAAAATAAATGGCATTGGCGGAAGGATGGTGAAGATATTGACGATATATATAAAGGATAATATTTTTGGTAATTCAAGTTTAGATGGCCTTGAGGCTTTTAAATAATTTAATGTCTCCTTTGTTCTTTCTTTTTCTTTTTTGTATAAAAAATAGAAAAATATTTCAGTATTATTCTCTCAAATGATAATGTCCAAAAGTTTTATACATGATAAGTCCTACTTTCCTTTTTTAAAGATAATTCCTACTCTTATTTAACTTAATTCCAAATCCAAAAAAAAATTTATTTGTATACTTGAATAATTTCTAAAATTCTTCCTTGAAAATAGATAACATATGTAATTCTTTATTCTGTACAAAAATCTTATTCTAACAATAAATTAATCATTAAGATTGAAAGTATATTTTAAACTTGTGTGGTTTTAAAATGTTAATAGTAATTTTTTTTTGTATCGCAATACAGTTTGAAAGGCAAATTAGAAGAGATTTTTAGTTTTGAGGGTCGAATTGATAATTTTTCAGTTTTGGAGGCCATATTGAGACATTTGTTTTAGTATTGAAGACCAAATTGAGACTATTTGAATTTAGAAGACTATATTGGAATATTTTCAATTTGGATTATCAAATCAAGACCTTTAAAATTTAATGTAGATATTGAGGTTTTTGACTTTAGTTTGAATGCAAAAATGGTATTTAACTATTTGAAATTAAAATAATCTTGTTTTTTTTGTTTTCCTTTATTTGTCAATCAAATTTTTCTTTTTCTTTTAGTAGTTGTTATTAATTTATTCGTATGCATAATTCTAATTAATGAGTTCCATTAAGTTTTTTATAACTTTATTTAGTATTCATCTTCAATTTCTAATCCTAGAATTCTACATTGAAATTTTACTTCAGTCAACTTTAATTCTAAATAGATGTGTACCTTTTTCAGATTTTTTTTTTTATCTTTAAGGGTCTAAAAGTTTGGTGAAATATGTAAATTATTTTCTAAGTAAATTTCGTATTGTTATTATTGTTTGATTTCTAAAACCCATCCCAAAAAATATTTCCTTCTCTTCTTTAATTTCTAAAACTCATTCTTAATATTCTATTACATAAAGAAATTTATTTCCTAATATAAAGTATTAAAAGTAGGTTTTATTTCTTTTTTTACTCTTTGAGGAGCATTTATATAAATAGCTTAAAAACTATTAAAAAAGACATTTATTAGTTGGAAACATAACAAAGTCATTAAATTTTATAGTGAGGGTAACTTGGGAAAGAAAATTTAAAACAAAATCAAACTCCTTCATTTATTATAGTACATATTTAATTAATTTTTTTAATAACTTTATTTAATATTCATCTTTTATTTCTAATCTATCACAAAATTCTACTCTATGAGTATATTTTGCTTTAATCAAATTTAATTCTAGATATAAATCTAAAAAATTTATTTTTATTTCTAGCATACCTTTAAGAATTTTTTCTCATTAAGGGTTCAAAAGTATAAATGAAAATATTTATTTCCTACTCTTGTTTAATTTCTAATTTTTAATATTCCATTACATAAAGAAATTTACTTCAATTAAATTTATTTTTTAATATGAAGCCTTAAAAGTTGATTCATTTGCTCTTTTACTCTTTGAGAAGTATTTATATAAATAATCTAAATAATTATATAAAAGGCATTCAAGTTAAGAGACACAACAAAGTAATTAAATTTTGTAATATAAGACTAACTTCTGAAAGAAAATCTAAATCATTAAATCAAATATATATATATATATATTCAGCAAAAAAATAAATAAATAAATACTGGTAGTACCTTATGAAGTCAACTCAAGAAAAAATTCTTATATAGATCAAAGTGTATGGCTTCATCATATACCTTGTGGTCTATATTTGCCCACATATTCTAACTTTTTTTAAAATTTTAGAACTAAAATACTTCATCCACGATTTAAAGTATATAGATAAAAATAGATTACAAAGTGTATGATGGGATCATACCGGACTGGTGCGCTGCCCATACTTTCTAGTAATAGTTCCGCTTTGTGTATATTATCATCACCGCAATTCGCCAGCACACAAAGTAGAGAAAGACATACAAATATTCATTCATGGTAATGATTGGCACAAGAAATAAATATCAGAAACCACCACAAAGCTCGTTTAACTTTTTGAGTATTATTGCAGTAAATATTTATGGCTGCAAACGCAATCGATATTTTTGGTGTCTCATACACATCTTTCCAGTATCAACTTCATTAATCTCGATGATTTTATATCCGTTTGTTACTGCTGTTTTACTCCTTGTTTTGGCCTATTATTGTTTCATCATCCGAAGAACAAGAAGAAGTAACCTTCCTCCAGGGAGCTTTGGATGGCCGATCCTTGGGGAAACACTGGAATTTCTTCGGAGAGGGTGGGATGGGGAACCAGGAAGATTTGTGAAAGAAAGAATGGAGAAGCATCAGTCTCCTGCTGTATTCAAGACTAGTTTGACGGGTGAGCCCGTGGCTGTGGTGTGCGGCCCTGCTGGTAACAAGTTGTTGTTTGGCAACGAAAACAAGCTTGTCCAGGTTTGGTGGCCGGCTTCGGCAAAGAAGCTACTTGGAAATGGACTGTCAAACACCGTTGGAGAAGAAGCCAAGCAAATGAGGAAAACACTGTCTTATTTTGTAAGTCCTGATGCCCTGATGCGATTGTACATCAAAACTGTGGATCAGGTCACTCAGCACCACATCAACAGTACTCACTGGCAAGGTAAACCATATTTATATATATATATATGCTTAATTTCCAGAACACCAAAAACATGTTAGTATCATCAAAAACTCTAATTCTGTATAATCTGAATTGAGAATTCAAAATCCAAAAAACGTGGAAGATGATGATGATCTCACTGAATACATCAATCTGTCTTCACTAGTTGAAAACTTACGTGTTGACAATCATGACATCTATTGCTTCAATGACTTACAGTTGGAAATTTAAAAACAAGTGGAAAAATCTCTTACCAATGAAATTAAGATGCCCCATTATTGTGAAAACAGAAAGTATAGGTTAGGATCCAAGCCCCCGAAATTTATTTAAAGTCAACTTTAGCAAACCCTTAATGACAATAATGAAAATCATAATGAAATATGTGAAAAAATATATAAATAAAAAGAGACACAAAGATTTACGTAGTTCAGTCAATTATACCTACGTTCACAGGCAGAGGGAAGCAATATTTTACTATATAAAAAAGATACAAATAAACTTGCAAAAAAAATTCCGAATTACCGAAAGAGAGATATTTCATAAGAACATCTAAGAACTAAATTGAAAAACAAGTTTTAAGAACTTGTAAAATTCTCTGTATTTTTCCTTTTGGTGGTACGGTTTGAAGAAGTGAATTTTGCCTTCTATTTATGGGCAAAATTGCCCATGAAACTCCAAACGAAATCAAATCACTCTAGCTAAAAGTATGGCAGACCACTACTTCAATGTCGTCAAGAAATTGAATAGGTGATTGCTTGTGTCAGCATCTAGAAACCAATGTCATCTGCCAACAAATCTCCACCTTGATTTTGTATCTAGCACAAAAATAGTAAACTTGCTATACTTTCTCCAAATAATCTCCAATGGGCCCAATCGTCACTACTCTTATACCAATGAAGTCCAACCAGTGCTTGAACTTAGCAACCGGAAGAGCCTTCGTAAATATGTTGAAAGGATTGTCTTTGGTATTGATTTTCTTAGCAGAGACTTTTTTCTCAGCAACAATATCCCGAATGAAGTTATACTTTACTTCAATATGCTTTGTCCATTCATGATACATACGGTCTTTAGTCAAGTGAATGGCACATTGATTATCACATTAAATGATAGCTACACTTTCATGTTGATTGAACTTGCCAAACAAACCCTGCAACCACATGGCTTCTTTGATTGTCTCGGTAATAGCCATATATTCTGCTTTAATAGTAGAAAAAACTACAACATGTTGTAAGGTTGCTTTCCAACTAATAGTACAACTGCCAATGCAAAATATGTAGCCTGTAAGTAATCTTCTTTTGTCAAGATCTACAGCGTAATCTAAATCCACAAAGCCAACTAAAGTGTTACTATTTCTCCAGAACTCCAAACATACATCTAAAGTCCCGCACAAGTATATGAGAATCCACTTCACAGCCAACCAATAAGTTTTACCTGGGCAAGATATATATCTATTTACCACACTAATTGTTTGTGAAATGTCTGAACATGTGCTAACCATTAAATACAACAATATTACTGCCGACTGCAATGGAATAAAGAATACGTGCCATATACCTCTCCTTTTCATCTGACTATGGTGATTGAGCAACTGATAGTTTGAAATAAGCAACAACAGGAGTGCTTACAAATTTAGCATCTTTCATGCCAAACCACAAGACTTCTTTGATTGCCTTGGTAATAGCTATATATTCCGCTTTAATAGTAGACAAGGCTAAAACAAGTTGTAAGGTTGCTTTTCGACTAACAGTACAACCGCTAATACAAAATATATAGCCTGTAAGTGATCTTTTTTATCAAGATCTACAACATAATCTGAATCCACAAAACCAACTAAAGTGCCGAAACTCCAAACATGTATCTAAAGTTCGGCGCAAGTATCTGAGAATCCACTTCAGAGCTAGCCAATGTGTTTTACCTAGGTAAGACGTATATCTTCTTACACACTAATTACTTATAAAATGTCTGGACATGTGCAAACCATTACATACAACATACTACCGACTGCACTGGAATAAGGAAACTACGTACAATATACCTCTCCTCTTCATTTGACTATGGTGATTGAGCAGCTGACAGTTTAAAATGAGCAGCAAGAGGAGTGGTTACAGATTTAGCATCTTTCATGCCAAACCTCTCCAAGACTTTCTCTAGGTAGTTTCTCTAGGTCAAGAATAACTTTTCAACTCCTCAATATCTTTTAATATCCATGCCAAGAATCTTTTTAGCTGCTCTCAAATCTTTCATCTCAAATTCATTGCTCAACTGAGATTTCAAAGTGTGAATTTCTGTAAAATTCTTGGCAGCAATGAACATGTCATCGACATATAATAACAAGTAAATGAATGAACCATCATTCAAATTTCGGAAGTAAACACAACTATAATACATGCTCTGTGAATAACCATGACCCAACATAAGGAATCAAACCTCTTATACCACTATTTCGAAGATTGCTTCAATACGTAGAAGAATTTCTTTAATAGACAAACATAGTCTTCTTTTCCTTCAATTTCAAATCCTACGAGCTGTTTTATGTATATTTGTTCTTAATGTTCACTATGTAAGAAAGCTGTCTTAACGTCAAGTTACTCCAATTCCAAATTATACATGACAACTAAAGCAAATAGAACACGTATAGAGTTATATTTAACAACAGGTGAGAAAACATCATTAAAATCAATACCTTGTACCTAACTATAGCCCTTTGTAACTAAACGTGCCTTGTACCTTACATCTTCAACCCCTAGAATGCTTTCCTTTTTTCTTGAAAACTCATTTGCAGCTAATAATTTTCTTTCCTGATGGCGGCTTCACAAGCACCCACATATTATTTTTATGGAGGGATTCAATTTCTTCAGTCATTGCAATCAGCCACTTGGATGAATCAACACGTGAAATTACCTCCGTATATGTATATAGTTCACCAATTTCTTCAGTTTCCTATGCAACTAACAAAGCATATGCAACTAAATTCGCATACCTCTATAGTCATCAAATTTCTCTCCTTGGTCTATCTCTGACTGTGGAATATTCTTCTAAATAGAAGAATTCTTTTGGTTCAGCTTCAAGTGTCTCATTTGCATCTAGCTAAACTGTAAAAGAACTTGGTTGAGAAGGACTAGTGTTGCCAATTTCGATCTCCACTTGCTTCTGCATACTCCTCTTTCCATCTGTGTTACAAAAATTAGAAAACTCCTTTCTTGGTTGTAACATGGAAGATTTATCAAAGTTTACATCTCTGCTAATTATAAATTTAGGTGATTTGGAATCAGGACACCATAAATGATATTCTTTCACCCCAAATGGATACCTTAAAAAAATACACTTTTTAACTCTTGGTTCCAATTTTCTATCATTTACATGCATGTATGCATGACACCCAAATATTCTTTAGTCAGAATAATCAGCAGGAGTACCTGATCAAACTTCTCCTGGAGTCTTAAAGTTTAGAGGTACAGAAGGAGCGCGATTGATAATGTAACAAGCCGTAGAGCTTGCCTCTACCCAGAAGTCATTCATCAACCTAGTATTTGAGATCATACAACGAGCTCTTTCCACAAAAATAGTCCTGTTCATTCGTTCTGCCACACCGTTTTGTTAAGGTGTTATTCTCACGGTATGAAGTCAAACAATTCCTTCATTCTCACAGAATTCCAAGCCATTATCTGTTCTAAGCCGCATGATTTGTTTTCCTATCTATTTCACAATAAAAACTTTCCATTGTGTGAAAGTTAGGAAAATATCATTTTTATGTTTCAGGAAACACACCTAACTTTTCTTGAATAATCATCAATAAAAGTCAACATGTACATGGCACCATCCTTAGATGGGGTACGAGAAGGTCCCCAAAAGTCCAAATGAATATAATCCAAAGTACCTTTTGTTCTGTGGACCGTTGGAGATTTGAAACTGACTCTTTTCTACTTTCTAAAAATACAATGTTCACAGAAATTCATCTTTTTGATACTTTGTTCACAAAGAATACCTCTTTTGCTGAGTATAGAAAGCCTTTCTTACCCATTTACCCCAATCACATATGCCATAATTTGGTAATGTCAGTATCAGATTGATATAAGGTAGTAGAAATTGCAGTAGCACCCATAACAGTAGATCCATACAAAATATACAACGTACTAGATTTGTGCGCTTTCATGACCAAAAGAGCACCGTGAGTGACTTTTAGAACTCCACATTCTCCTATGTATTTGCACCCAAGAACTTCTAAGGTACCTAAAGAGATGAGATTTTTCTTCCAAGTCTGGAACATATCTAACATTAGTGAGCATCCTCATCACACTAGTGTGTATTTTTATTCAGACAGTACCTTTACCAATGACTTTACAAAGAGTGTTATTACCCATTAGGACAACTCCACTTTCAACTGAATCATATATTGAAAACCAATCTCGATTGGGACATAAATGATTTGAACAACTCAAATCCAAAATCCACTCATTGTTAGATCTGGAATTATTTTCAGTGTCTAAAAATATAGTTCCATCATTCTCATCAACTAAAACACTAAATTCAGCGATGTCAGTATTTTCTTGTTATTTTTCTCCTTATGTTGTTCTTTCTAGAGTTTATTTTTCAATTTAAAGCATTCAGATTTAACGTGGCCCATTTTACGACAAAAATTGTACACCAAATTTTTATATTTGAATTTAGATCTTAATTTTGACTTTTTAGTACTTGTACTCTCTTTTCAAATCTGTCCCTAATAAACAAACCTTTTTATTGATTTCTATTAGTTTCCCCAGTAATAGCTCTATCTATCTGATTTTTTGATTTCATAGTAGATTTAATTTCTTTATAAGTGATAGTTTCCTTTCCATAAATCATTGCATCTCTAAAATGTTTAAATGACTGGGGTAGAGAACACAATAATAATAGGGTTTGATTCTCATATTCAATTTAACTTCTATATTACCCAAATCCATAAGAATAAAATCAATTTTACCAAGATGTGAAAGTATAGCAATACCTTCGGTCTTACGAAGCATATACAGACTTTGTTTGAGATAAAATCTGTTTACCACTGTTTTTTATAAAAGTACAAAACCTTCAACTTTTCCCACATGCCTTTGGCCTTGGTTTTGAAGTATGAAGGCTACATCTCATAAATCTCATCGGAGAGATTTAAAATAATACCTGACTTGGCCTTTTTACCTAGGTTGGCAAAGTTCTCATCTGACATTTTATCCGACTTATTCTCCTTTCTCGGTAAGGTAATATCAACGCCATTCTGAATTAGGATAGCTTCCATTTTAAGTTGTCACATATCGAAGTTGGCACCTTGATCAAATTTCTCAACATATGACTTCGTTACCGTCATATCGATCGCTAAAATTTAACCAGGGTATCAAATCTCTGATACTAGTTTGTAAGGATTCAACCCCAGGAATTTGTTTAAAGTTAATTTTAGTAAGCCCTTAACGACAATAATGAAAATTATAACGAAATATGTAGAGAAAATATAAATGAAAAGAAATACAAAGATTTTTGTGGTTTGGTCAATTAAACCTACGTCCACAGGTAGAGGGAAGTAATATTTCAGTATATGAAAAAGATACAAAGCCTAGGAAAAAATTTCGAAAAATCAAAAGAGAGATATGTCGGGCAAAAAAAATCTGAAAACTAAACTGAAAAACAAGTTCTAAGAACTTGTAAAATTCTCTATGTTTTTCCTTTCAGTGGTGCAATTTGAAGAAGTGAATTTTGCCTTCTATTTATAGACAAAATTGCCCATGAAACTCCAAATGAAATCATATCACTCTGGCCCAAAGTATGGCAGACCACCTACTTCAATTTCGCCAATATCACTCTGCCCAAAGTAGGTGGTTGCTTGTGTCAGCAGGCAAAACCCATGCCACATGCCAACAGTATACATAGACAAAAATCACTTAACCCGCAAGTGATACTATGCATCTGTTTGTTTAGAAGTGCTTTTTTCATTTTCGAAAAAAGTATCACGTGACTTTTCATAAACAGTTGAGTTGAGAAGAAGGCCTATATGTCGCATTTTGCTAGGGCATTACAGAATGTTCATGGTAAACTTTATTGAAATATCATGATTGCGCCATAATTGACCTTGTAACTTATACGCATGATTCAAAGTCACTAGATATCAGTCGCGATCGCTATGATGGCTGTTCCACATCAGTTGCAAAACAATATCAGATATAAATTTATCCAAAATTATAAAATCACAGTGAAAACTATAAATAGTTACTTGTAAATTAATTTTAAAGTATTAACTAGTCAAAAATAAATCTTGTATTGTAATTTTTGTCTAAAAATATAGATCGAAATAGTGTATCGGTATAAAAGGGCCGTTCCGAATACGATTCAGTTGAATCGACTCGAATTCAACCAGTCTTTGAACTATGCTTATACGTGGAGCATGCATGTGAGACAATATTAAGATACTAATCAGATCGAAATTGTTTCTCCGGTGTAAGGCAAAGAGGAAGTGAAGACGTTTCCGATTATCAAGTTATACACCTTCGAACTTGCTTGTCGCCTATTTATGAGCCTAGAAGATCCTCAGCACATTGCAAAGCTTGCTGCCCTATTCAACGTTTTCTTGAAAGGCGTCATATCCATCCCTCTCAACTTCCCGGGGATTCAATGGATGTCAAGATTTTATCGTGCTGTTAGAGCTACAACAGCTGTTAGGAAGGAGCTTCTGATCATACTCGAACAGAGAAGAGTAGCTTTGGAACAGAAAACAGCTTCCCCGACACAGGATCTTTTGTCACATTTGCTGGCGTCTCCTGACGAGAATGGAAAATTTATGTCTGAATTGGAGATAATAAACAATATTTTGTTGTTACTCTTTGCTGGTCATGACACTTCGAGTGTAGCTATAACCCTGGTGATGAGGATACTAGGGGTACTTCCAGAAGTTTACGAAAAGGTCTTGAGAGGTTAGTGTTCCTATTGCTTAATCTCTTGTTACGTGATAGTATATATGATGTAGATGGTGGTTCTTTTGTAGCATTCATTTCTGTGAGGTAATGTTCAATTCATAGATATCGAATATGTGATACAACTTAGTACGTTACTTTTTTGAAAAAAAAAAATACGTATATACAGTGTATTGACACACATGAATTTGATACGCAGTACAAAGGATTTACCACAATGAATTCGATAACTATGCTTCAATTATAAAACTCTAAAAGTCAGTCAAACACGCTACATTGCTCTTGCTGATATCCATATTGATCAGGCTTCCACCTATTGTTTATTCTCCCATTGATTTGTCAGTTTCTGACATTCTTTCGTGGTCCCAAGGACATCATTTACAAGAACATAATTTAAATTTTATGAGCAATTAGGCTAATCATTTGTGAGGCAACTAGTCAACTAGTATAATTTATGAGGCAATTAGGTTTTACTGATATGCCGGCAGCTATTTTCATGGCATAATTGTGGCTAAAACAAGTGATTTTGCAAATTAATGACCTTCTCGAAGTAAGAATATAAATTTATGTCATCTTTAGGAGTAACAGACAGATGCTTGTTTTAAGACATATATTATAGCTTGGTGATAATAATGATTATCAATGGCTTGACAAGCAGAGCAAAGTGAGATTGCTACATCAAAAGAAGCAGGGGAGTTCCTGCAATGGGAGGATATCTCACAGAAGATGAAGTACTCATGGAATGTAGTGTGTGAGGTCATGAGACTGTGGCCACCAATAATGGGAACTTTCAGAGAAGCACTCGTGGATATAAACTATGCTGGTTATGACATTCCCAAAGGATGGAAGGTATTCTCATAGTCATTGGCATTCTTTCTCTATTTAAATACTTAAAATAAAAGAACTAGCATGGATGCCTATTCAGATATTGATTTTAGTGACATGTAAAAAGAGTCCAACGAGATTCAATTCCCGTAAAGCCCAGCTATCTTGGTAGGATGGGCAAATTCAATCTGAAAATCCCAATTTCACATGTTTCCTTCCAAGAAGTTGATAATTGAAGTACGCATTTTCCTACAGACTGATGTAAACTGCTTCTGTAACAGCTATATTGGACTCCTGCTACGACACATACAGATCCCAGTTTGTTTCCGAACACCATGAGCTTTGATCCATCAAGATTTGAAGGAGCAGGACCTACTCCTTTCTCTTATGTTCCTTTGCATTTCGGAGGAGGACCCCGTATGTGTTTAGGGAAGGAGTATGCTCGGGTGGAGATACTTGTCTTTCTATATAATGTGGTAAAGAAATTTAGGTGGAATTTACTGGCTCCTGATGAGAAGATAATCTATGATCCCATGCCCACCCCTGTTGAAGGACTGCCCATCCGCCTTCGACCTCACAACCCTTGAAGAGTCCAATAACCTACTGAACCTAGGCATATATTTTAACCAGAAATCTGTACCCTTTAACTACAGTAATTTTGATGGCTGCTTTTTGCACTGAAAGAAAGCAGAAGCTGTCAACAGATCATGGACATATATGACAGATGATATTTACCACATCAGCCACCAACAATAATGCAGTCATAGTCGAATAAAGTCACTTATTCACTACCACTATCACAATCATTTCAAATCCAGAATAATGCTTTTGCTATAATTATGAGTTAATTAATCTAAGTAATACTCGTAATACATTTCTGATTGCTAGATAAAGATAAAATTGTGCTCGATGTGTAATGTATTTGGAAAATTTTAAAATTTAATCAGAACTTAAAAGGTTTTTGAATGCCTGCCATGTCTAATCACTCTAATCTAAGCTCATACTATAAACAGATTTCAGTAGTAGGAACATCCTTTTTAAGGATCCAAAATTCCTGGCCACAAATGCATTGATCTTCTTGTAATGCCATAAGAAAATACTGAGCTAACTTTCAAACAAATCCATCATCCTATTCCTTCTTGAATATGCCAAAGATTAATTTAATGGCATTGATTGCATTCTCGTTAATAAACGATTCATTAAACCTTTTCAATAGAAGCTCAAATTCCTCAAACGCACTTATGTTGCCTAAGTCAGGGTCTGTCCGTATTCTCTTGAAAACAAGGTACAACAGTTCAAAATATGAACCAGGAATTATCATTCACTGCTCCATGGTGAATCTAATTCTATTTTCTTGACCTTGGAATCTTCGAACCCTGCTTCCAGAGAGTCCTCTAATTCAGAAGTTCCACAATGTTCCAGCTTGTACCTGTCAAGAAGGGTCATAGGTAAAAGAATTACGAGGAATCAAACACTGGATCATGATTCATACAGCTCAATGTCAACAGAAACAATTAACACAAGATATGTACATTGAATTCTTGGGATTTTTGACCAATATTACAGCCAGGCCATTTCAGTCCTGGAGAGGATGCTAACAGTAATCTCCAACACTAAACAAACGAATTATGCTCATTGAAAAAGCAGAATTTACCAGCATTATGACAGATTCAACTAAGGGCCTCTTATCCAAGTCAAACCACAGTTCAAAACCGACTCTAGAGCTAAATTTATGCAAACCCCTAGTCCCCATCCTATGGTGATTAAGCAATTAATAAGGAGGCAGGGAGCCAGGCCAATGTGTTGCACCAAAGATGTGAGGTTTAGATAAAAGATACGCTTGAGCCAAAAAAGAAAAAAATATATATGTCAACAGCAAGAAATTTTGTGAAAACTGTAACTCTATCTGATTGAACTATTAGAATAGCAGTATGCAACATTATAAATTGCCACAGCAGCTTCGGCAGATTCTGGTCTTGAACCCAGCACCGACTCAAATTTCTCCAATGCTTCGTCATATTTGGCACTCCTTACCAATTATCCGATATTAGAGAATGAAAATATCGCAAGAAGATCAAATTTCTAAATCAGTCAGACAGTCTCTCTCTCTCTCTCTCTCTCTCTCTCTCACACACACACACACA
Source organism: Cinchona pubescens (assembly GCA_025175665.1). Classification (NCBI taxonomy): domain Eukaryota; kingdom Viridiplantae; phylum Streptophyta; class Magnoliopsida; order Gentianales; family Rubiaceae; genus Cinchona; species Cinchona pubescens. The sequence goes on along the minus strand of JANKKI010000098.1, from coordinate 940,898 downwards.
CACAAATTTACTGACAAGTATGCAAAAAGCACATCACCAGAATGTTTCAAGAAATGAATGAAAATGACAAAGGTACAAGATTAGTTAAAAAAATTTTTGTCTAGAATGCAACATTTTAAGACATTAAACATGCAAATAAAAAAGTTTGACACAGCCGTACCATAAGAAAAATGAAAAAAGTACTAAACAAACTTCTTGAAGTATTAGGATAGGTGACTAACGAGCTTGAATCAAATGAACAAAATATGATGCCATAGACCGTATAGTAGTAGAAATGGTGGCTATGGAAGTTCGGGAGGTGGTGGTAGTAGCAATCAATAGTAGTAGTATCCATACTACAGCTATCAAATGTTAACAAATTTAAAGCAAATGTCAAATATTCAGACTGTGGAACAGAACCTCGCAAATAAGGACAACAGTAATGTCAATTGAGATGGAAGTTACAAGTATGTGAACATCTAAAAGAAATCCAACAAAATGAAAAATTAAAATGTAAAGCCGGCCTTACATGTAAAGCTGCAATCCTTCACGAAGACCCTTTTCTCTACACTCTTTCTGCTCTTTTTTTTTTTAGTGGCGTTTGACAGCTGCATGATTGTGCAAGTTCAACATGACACTTGTTGTCAGGGTGCAGCATTAAATATTTTTCTAGAATCTTATTGGAACGTTGCATCATCAACTTGTCTAAAAGCTTGAGCTTTTTACAGAAGTGCTGTTCATTTCACTTATATTGTCAATATGAAGCAAAGAGAATAGCAACAAAAATCCAATTAGAATATGTAAAATCTCAATCAAAGTGCTAATGGATGCACTCACTTGAATTTCCCTGACTCTGTTACTAATCACACCAGAGTTCCTCTCAGTTCTGATTATTTCTTTTTCCGTTAAATCCCCCATATCAGCATTCAGGCACCTTCCCTGACAACCATATGAAATAAAGTAACTTCAGTTAGACTTAGGGATACAAACATTTGAAACAGATGTTACCGGAGAAGATTTTACAAACTTTAGATGAACTGTCAATAAGAATTCAGCTCGATGCATTTGCAACACATTCAATTTATAAGTGAAGATTCAAAATGCTTCTAACATAGCACCAGCCAGAAATTAGACATGATAAAATTATGAACAGGCCATATCTCTTCTGCATTTTCATTAATAATGGGCCTATTCTTTGTCGGATGGTATACATTGTTCTTCCATATTCTGCTGCCGGCCATACCTCATCTCCGAATAATGTACTGCATAAATATTGCATCATGGACTTCACAATCCTAATTTTGCTGCTGCATTTAATAAAATAACATCCAAGAACAGCTTGCATTCTAATGTGGTTAATCTCCATTTTACCTTGAAACGAATCGTAAGCAAAAGGATAGAACTGAATTTGGCAACAGAAAAACAAAATTGAGGACCGGATAACCATCTTCAAGCTAAGAAACCAAGTACATTATGCAATGCTGACAATCTTCCAGCAATTAATTTACATAACAATAACTGTGGAACTCCCAAATGTTAAATTTTGTGCAAGAATTAATATCACAATAGAGATGAGAAAGTTACAGACGTTGAAAATCAATTGACAATTCAGACAGAAAATTCCCGGTGGCAAGCACTTTATCCCCAACAGTAAATGAGCCAGTCTTATCAGCTGCAGCTCCAGGTGCAATAGCATCAATATAAGTTCCACCATCTCTACCCTTGGTGACTTCAACCCACATGGCTGCACCAATACTACCTCGTATTCTTCATACTTGTCTTCTGCTACTGCTTCCCTTCCATACTTGAGGCGAAGTTAGAATGCTCGGTCACATGATCACTGGAGAAAATTAATGAAGTGGTCCAAGAGAGCCGATTCTTAGCCTGATTAAGCTTGAGAAAAGTACAGAAAGATGGGTGGTCGTGCTTGGCTAAGTTGGAGTGGTTGTTGGCAAAGCCCGTGAAGAGCATATAGATGTACAGCTACTAGAAGCTAGGGGCATTGTTTAATTGATTCTTGTGTCGAAATATTAGTATGTTGAATTGAGCCGAGGAGATCTATAAGGGAGTGCTGAATTCTCGTTGGAGTCTGGAGAGTGGAATATGTAAGCATCATAATCGAGAAATGAGGAGAAGAAAAGGATACCATTTCTAACCACAACCAAAACATGCAATTAAGAGACACCTTCTGTCATTTCGAAGCATGAATTTATTCTTCATTATCTTGATCTAATCATGAAAAATTGCACCTACTTTTAGAGACCTAATAATCAAATACTAGTAATTAGCCACGTTATGATCAAATAAGAATGGGGAATCAATGGCTGCATTTATGCGACTTCATCGTCAAGTGGCACTTGCAGGACCTTTACCCTTGCAAACTCTCACAAAGTATCGGCAAATAAATTGATTACCTGAAGATAAATTTTCAAAATCTACCACCTTTAAATCTCCCACTGCTGATACAAAATGCATAATTTGGGCAAAAAAATGCCTGCATATCATATGGAAAATCAGTAGAAGACATTTTACTCTTCCAAGTTGTCTTATGAAGCCTGACCAATTTTAACTAGACATTCTTCTATGCTACCTAATACAGAAAGTACCATCAAATGGAGAGAGGGAGAGACAAACAGCTAACATAAATTTTTTTCACCAGACAACATCCATTAGCAACGCAAACATACATTTGAGTTTCAAATTCAGAGATGCCGCATCCAGGTAGTAGGATGATCCCACAACCATCCAGGATCATAAATTCCTCGTACAAACAATAACTAAATTTACAAAATTCAGGATCTCATTTGTCATTTCAATGGACTTTGTTAGGTTACCATTACGTTGGGATCAATTTGATTTATCCAGCAGCAAATCCCCTAGTAACCATATCCTGGCAAACAAAAGCATGATGAAAGTTCAATATTCAAACCATAATTAAGGTTATCTTTTTTTTTTTTTTTTTTTTTTTTCGAGAAAAAAAAATCACTTGCATGGGTAAGCAAATACCTGAGTTATCCATTGGGTTCCCAGCGACAACTGGTTCTGGCTCTTTGATTTCAACAACTACACAATCCGACATCAAAAATGTCTTTGCAACAGAAGCTGCATGCTCTAGACAACATCTGACCACCTGAATCAGAAATTACAGAAACTATGAGCCACAAAATTACAAGCAAAATCTTGTTCACAACATACCAACTTACAAGCAAACAGCTTGACAAAATTGGGTAAACTTTACTACGAACCAAAAGACGGGATTAAGATGATTCATATTAATCAAAAGATGAATTGTTCCCAAGACCATAAGTAAGCATTGCCATAATGTTTTGAACTTACTAAAAGAATTTACTGAGAAAAGTTTGTTAATGCGAACAATACATTAGTCACATTGATTGCATGCCTCCAAATGTTAGGCAATGATTTGTTGAATTTATTTTTGTAGTAGGTAATAACAATTAGCACACGTGACCCAAAGCGATTTTGCTACAACATCTGGAGATCACTACCATAAATATTTATAAAGGCTACCAAAGTAATCCTTGACCTGAGAGTAACAAGGACGCTCCATGTACATATCCACAAATGTTAAAATGCACAGGGAGAAAAATCCCATTAATGAGAGCCGCACTTCATATTTGTGTTAACAGTGAATGCAATTAACGCAAAAGCCCAACTGTTGAACTATAGTTCAAGAAAGAAAAGATGCCAAAGAGAGCAAAGACAAATCAATGCACATGAAGGTGAATTTATCAATTTGCTGGCAAATGATTGGAGTAGAAGACCGGAACATAATGTTTCTGTTCGATATGGATAGTACCTCACAGTGTAACAGTGAAAGCCAAGAATCAATATAAACATATGCTCCAAAAAAGATTTTGTTCATCCAGAGAGTACTGACCGATATGCTTTTGCCTAAGATTTGGACCTTGAAGCCAACAGAGGAACATACAATACACAGGAGGACGAAGGTCAACTCTTACGCTCTTGAATCGTACATGACCCAAACATTTAAGAACATCCAATTTACATTTTTTTGACTAACCAAAAAGTTTTATATCCAAATAAACTAACCTTGGTCGGATCAATTATTCCAGCAGCCATCAAGTCCTCATAGTTGCCAGTTGCAGCATTATATCCATATTTTGTGTTGTCACTGGAAAGCACCTGAAGAGAATAATGAAAAGTAACAATTATCAACTAGCTGATCATAAATGAGTAGAACACGAAGGAACATCGCAACAAGTCATTTCCACTTCCAGACATTAAGATATACAAAAGTTATATTACCTTCTCACTGACAACACTACCATTAACACCAGCATTCATATTTTAGCAATCAACTTCAGGGGGTAACTCAAAGCTCTTTTAACTATGTCAGCTCCAACCTACAATTAAAGTGAACATCTCTTAGCAACAAGACAAACCATTTGTAGGAACAGTATTGAAGTCAGTCGAGTCAACTAGATGCTGGATAGTTTTTTAAACAAATCACAAAAATCCAGAAAAATATCACCTTCTCTTCATCATTATCTAGAGTCTCCCTAATAGCATCAACCTTCGATGAAAGCCGTAGAAGAGTGCATCCACCTCCAACAACTATACCTTCCTCAACAGCCGCCTACAAGTCAAACAGGAATCAATTTCAGTACAAATTTATATCAGACTGCTTGCATCCTAAGGAATAACAAGTTTCCGAACATCAAAAAGAAAAAACAACTCTGCTAGCTGCTTGCCTTTGTTGCATTAAGAGCATCTTCAACTCTAAGTTTCTTCTCTTTCAACTCAGTTTCTGTTTGTGCACCAACCTTCAATAGCAATATTAAAATCAGTGAACCAAGACACTGAAAAATATTTAGCATTTTATTTGTAACTCTAAAAAGGGTAGATTCAGAGGGGTAGATTCATGAAACGTTCCCCTGAAGTCAGGTAAAAATGCACAAATGATTTTACACACAAATTACCTGAATCACGGCAACCCCTCCTGACAGTTTTGCTATTCTTTCATTTAGTTTTTCCTTCTCATAATCTTGTTCTGCAGCCTGCTTCAAAAAGTCATACATATAATCATGCTTAATTGATTAACGAAAAAAGAGCACAATTGTGAGAGAGAATGGCACCCACTTCTATGAGGTTTTTAATCTGTGCAACACGCTTGTTTACGGCTTCCTGGGTGCTCCCATCACCAACAATTGTTGTAGCGTCCTTAGTAAGCACCACCTTGGCAGCATGACCCAAGACTTCCTTATCAGCCTTGTCCAGGGTAAGACCAACCTCATCTCGAATGACAGTCCCTGAGTGTTAAAGGAAGAAGGATGCTGTTAACAATCAAATTGAGCGAATAAAAAACAAAACAAATAAGATTCCGAAGTGTATTGGAACAATGACAACAATTTGAAGACTATGAAGGAAAAAAGTACCTCCAGTGAGAATTGCAATGTCATCAAGATACTGGGATTTCCGTTCACCAAATCCAGGATACACATCAGAGCAGTCACTTTCAGTGCCCCCCTAAGCCTGTTGACCACTAATGTTGCCAAAGCTTCTTGCTCGATATCTTCAGCTATTATCAGCACAGGATAACCACTTCTAATAGCATCTTCCAAGATGTTAATAAGATCCCTTGCATTTGTTATTTTCTTATCCACCAGTAGCAACTACAACAACAAAATAAACCCATTATAATTCAACCACACGGAGAATTTCATGAATATATTCACATAGATATCACTCTATAATCAAAATGTTAAAAGATGCTACCTTGCAGTTCTCGTACTCAACAGCCATCTTCTCACTGTCAGTGACAAAGTAAGGTGAGATATAACCACGATCAAATTGCATTCCTTCAGAACAACCCGTAAACTGTTCTCAGCACTTTTTCCCTCCTCAAGTGTCACGACACCCTTCCTACCAACTTTGCTCATAGCTTCAGCTATCATGTTTCCCACTTCATAGTTGTTCCCAGCACTTACTGCAGCCACATCAGCTAATTCACTATCTTCCACCTGAAGAATTTTGTGCACAATTTAAGTAGGTAAGACGCACCAAGCATCGTGACATCTCAAGTCTTAACAAGAACTAAAAAAACCAATCAAAATCCATTTTAAGTTTCAAATCACACTATAACCTCTTTCGACATTGTCTTGAGCTCGGAGACCAAGGCCTTTGTTGTTTTCTCTATCCCACGGGTAATCAGAACAGGGTTTGCACCAGCTGCTACCACCTGCATATGAAGTATCAAGTATAAGCCACCTGGCTAAAATTATTGAAATTCACCATTTGGCAGACATGTACAAGCCTCTGCAGAATCTAGATGGCTAAACAGACCTTGACACCTTCAGCAATTAAACCTTTTTGTGCAAGAACAACAGATGTTGTTGTTCCATCCCCAGCCAAGTCATTGGTCTTCGCAGCTGCTTGTCTCACCAATTTAGCACCAATATTCTCCACAGGATCTTCCAGCTCAACCTACAAGACGAATATCATAAAGAAATTTTGAGAAAGACTGAACTTCATGTAGAACAAGGGAAAGAGGGAAAACTTCAAAACCACTGCAACATATAGACGTAAAAAAATGTCATAGCATATCGGAAGACACAGGAGTCAAATCATATACTAAGATATTGCATTTGACAACTTTAAACTTTGGTCATACGCTACTCAACAACTTTTAAAGCTGGTTGATCAACACAGAAATTACACAAGGCCATTCATAGTGAACAGAATACATAGATAAAAATAAATAAATAAATAAGTTCTTGTTTACCTCTTTGGCCACAGTGACACCATCATTGACAATTTTTGGGGCACCATACTTGCTCTCAAGAACAACATTTCTTCCCTTGGGACCTAAGGAGTAACCCCAACTAAATCTGCAAGCTTGTTCACCCCAATCTGCCAACAATAACAAGAAGAAATTAGAAATTCTAACACAGCAAGAAAACATAGTGTTCAAAAGATAAATTCACGGTTCAAAACCCACTTGCAGCTTCTTAATGGCTGAGCCATCCTTGTTAAAATACAATTCTTTGGCAGCAGCTGTAATCTGGGAACAGCGTGTTTTCCTCAGGACAACATTTCTTCTCCTCCCAAATGAGCTTGAAGATATCGAAGCCAAAGATGAAAACTTGCTTGAAGAAGTCGATAGTCTGTTATCCATGATGTAGCTGCTGGGAGAAGCCAAGGACCCAACGGAGGACACACCAGCAAATGTTGATGCCATTTATTCCTTGGAATATGAGAGAAATACTTGAGCCATCGAACCAAGAAATTAGAACAACACGAAACATATAGCTTCTGACAAACTTGACACTCAAATTAGAGTAACTAAAAAAAATGGAAACCAATTGAATGATATTACAGCCATGAACATCAGATGTAGTGCTTTGACAAGAAAGCTCAACTACATCTAGATTAGTATTTAAAATTGTGTAAAGATACTGTGCAAGACGAAAAAAGAAATGAGCATCAAAACAACAAGATAACAATTCAGCTGCCTGCCCCCAGTAGTCACTTAGATTGTCAAATTTTATGACAAAGATCCCATTTTTCCTCCATCAGAAACAGTAATGTCTTAGTGAAAATTGCTCCAAACAATATTTAACAGAAAGAACAAAATAAACAATAAAAAGAAACCATGAGAATTTACAAGCACAAACACAAACTCACAGAGAGATTGAGAGCTGAAACTTACAGAAAAGGATAGCAGTAGGTCGATAATGGAGCCGGAGCCGGAGCCGGAGCCGAATTACGTGGGTGTATTGAAGAACAGAGAGAAAGGAAGGGGGGGAAGGTTTATCCTTTTATGTTGTTATTGTCAACAATGTTGGCAATGAGGCATCATTATGAGCATTAGGTTAACGTATATTTCCAGTACTCCTTATAAGAAAATTATACATTTAATTTTTAATTTAATTTATAAATTTTATAATATAAATTAATATAAGTAAAATTTTATAAAATTTAATTTTGGTTATAAAATTTATTGATGGGTAAAAGATCGATTTTATAAAAATATTTTCTTTATTTATAATATTAAAAAAATACTGAATTAGACTTAATTTTTAATTCAATTTATAGATTTTGTGATGTAATTTAAATTTTATAAAATTTATAACGTTAATGGATGTAAATAAAATTTTATAAAATTTAATTTTAATTATAAAATTTATAAATAAAATCAAAAATCAAATTTGTATAAATATTTTCCATAACAACTCCCAGACGAAATGCAGCACAACAAAGAATGGACAGACCTCAGGAGAGTCGGAATAGACGGTCAAGTTTGATCTTGAAGCTTCCACTTCATCACATCCGTTGATTTTTCATCTCCATGTGACCAAGTTGTGAAATTTGGCTCCAACTTTGTGTCGTTCCCTAGAATACTCTAGAAGACTAGAACTTTGTACTATGGTTTTTTTGTTTTCTCCAGTACAATTTTGGGACAGATTTATCAAAGATTTTTTCATTATTGATGGGTGAGCAACAATTCATCGATCAAAATTTAGAAAATATTCTAAAATTTTTAATAATTTTGATTAAAATTTAATTCGGCAAAAAATTAGATTATCTAAATTAAATTTAGTAAGCATTTTTAATTCATGTAATCAAATTCAACTTAATTTTGTTGGACCTTTTATATTGGATTAAAATCTTCTACGAAAACTTATTTTTTAAACAAAATTTTTCTAATTTTACTTTATTTTTAGCATACAATATGATATGTCTGTGTGACTTTTATTGATTAATGATCCGGCAACAATAAGTTAAGAACTGTATCATGTAACTTAATTCTATAATAATCAATATAATTACATATAATACTATAATATTATGTAATATACATAATAATACTATAATATTTATAATATGTAATAATACCTATAATATTTTTATTATTTTATAATAAATGGTAGCTATTTCTGTGGGTAAAGGAATATTTTCCTGAGAGTATAATTTTTTGAGAATGGGTGAAGATTTTATCCAAAACGCCTTCACTCACAGCTAAGCGGGTACTTCCCAAGCCAGCAAAATAAATTAAATACATCCTGCCTGAAAATCTTAAAAAATCGAACCTAGAAAATTTTTTATTAAAAAGTTTTGAAAGAAAGGGTTCAAAATAATTTATGCATCGTCAAACACTTAAGATAAGATAACAATCAACATATGATAATTAGCCTGACATATTATGTCAGGACTTAACAAAATTAAAAGGGAAAGGGGAGAAGGTACCTCAGAAGAGGCTGATGAGGAATACCTCGGGGTCTTCTTCTTTGATTAAACTAAACTAATTACAGAAGAGTAGTAGAGATTTACAATAGGAGAAGAGAAGGTAGGAGAAACTAAAAGAAAATATAATTACATATAATACTATAATATTATGTAATATACATACATAATACTATAATATTTATAATATGTAATAATAAACCATATTTATAAATAACAGATGGTGAAATTTTTGGTATTGTCCACTTATTAAGTAGATTCATATCTTGAGGAATATCATATTCTTCTTTTAATTTATTTTTATCATATGAAACAGATGATAAAGATAATTTTTCTTCCATTATTAAGGAAAGAAATATGTCGATTGAACCTAGCCTTAACACGAAGCCCAAGACCGTATTGGAATCCCGTATTGGCTTATCACCGTATTGGAATCCCGTATTGGCTTGCAAATCGTATTAAAACTAAGTCCAGAATTTAGATCAAAGGCGGTTAGCCCAAGACCGGCCGCCACACTTAACCTCAAACATTTAAACTAGAGTCAATGTTTCAAGTTTCTTCTTTCTTTTGTCTACTCTTCTCTCCATATTGTACACATTTTCACTAAAAGCTGGAACCTAGCCTTAACACGAAGCCCAAGACCGTATTGGAATCCCGTATTGGCTTATCACCGTACTTTGGAATCCCGTATTGGCTTGCAAATCGTATTAAAAGAAATGTTGTCCTGAGATCAAAGCGGTTAGCCCAAGACCGCCGCCACACTTAACCTCAAACATTTAAACTAGAGTCAAATTCTTTCTTTAGAAAATTATTTTTAATAATCATAATCTCCGGTTTTTGGATAATTTACCTTTAAAATTTTCTGTCGATAAAGACTATTTAATTTATTTTGCTATGTTGCCGATTCTTCCCCTAAACGCCTTTCTCAACGGCTAAGCGGGTACTTTTCAAGGCACCCATCGTAATTCGGCTCCGGCTGTATAAGGTCTTCTTCTTGATTAAATAAAATTAGATGTGTATAAGAGACAGTAGAGATGTACAATATGGAGAGAAGAGTAGACAAAAGAAAGAAGAAACTTGAAACTAAAAGCTCTTATAAATCTAGATGGCTATACAATTGAGGATATTTATAGCCAGCCGGACGTCAAAAAAATTAAATGTACAGTAGGATTTTTGAAATCCGCACAGTGAAATTACTGTTTCTACAGTGAATTTACTGTTTGTACAGTAAATCCGTGAATGCACAGTGATTTTACTTGTTTATACAGTAACTATGAATAGTAAAATTTTTGTTTTTTGTAAAATTTTTTCTTTGATGCTTGACAGATGCTTTGACATTTCTGTCTTGAATATCGATGCTTGACAGATACTTTGATATTTCTGTCTTGAATATCTTCATTGCTTCTTTTGCTTGAGTGTGTCTAAAACACTTTGAAGAATATCTTCAGGTCTTTCAAGTGGTTGTGATTCACCAGCTAATGAATTATTAGAGTCCCATAGAACGTGATTCATTATCATCATTTTCATTATCATCAATTTGATTAAGATCAATAGAAAGATCTTGTTTAATATGTTCTTTTAATTGATCTTTAACTTGCTCCATATAAGCCGCAATAATTTCATCTTTTGTCATATAATTTGATTAGACTTGTAGTTTCCTGGCAGCTTATCGTACTGCACTCAATGTTCCCTAATTATATTAATGTTATCTGAATAACTTTGAATTGTTTCTTTTATTTGATCCAATAATTCTTGACCAAATAATTGTTTGGTTTCTGGGTCTATTTTCATGAGTTTTTCCCAGAATTTGGTATAATAGGTTCGATATAAACAAGGAAAATGATCAGGGGTATAACCAAATTCGGGTTCCCATTTATAAATCCAAGGGATTGAAAATTCAAGAAAGAAATAAATGGTAGCTATTTCTGTGGGTAAAGGAATATTTTCCTGAGAGTATAATTTTTTGAGAATGGGTGAGAATTTTATCCAAGAATGATATAATATGAATGGAGAAATGGCTCAGGTAAAATTTTTACTGAGGGTCCATGGGTAGTCCACCAATGGATAAGCCAATTGGGGATATTTTGAGATAGAATATTCGAGCACAGTTTAATAAACCAAGTGTGCTTGTGTTTAAAATTCTCATAATAAAAAGTTTTATGAAAACTTTGAATATAATCCCAATAAGTATAAGAAAGTGATTGTTGTTTTTCAACAAAACATTATTTTATCCATTAGACATAGCTTATTCATTGGTGGACTACAGATGGACATTTTCTTAAATTTAAAATTTGAAAAATTATAAATAATAGTAGTAGCCATAGGAGGCTGAAAATGCTGAATTTCAGCTGTTTCACTATTAGTAAGAATTTTTTCATAATACGTGCGAGTCTTGTATGATTCGCCTGGAAACATAACTTTATCAGTCAAATACCTTTGAATTATTTTCCAAGGTTGATCCTGCCATTGGCAATCTTTTTCATCAAGAAGAAATATAATAAAATAATTTTTTCTCTTATATATTTATAAAATATTTCAAAATCAAAAGGAGTTAATTGAGCTTGCCATCTAGCAAACATTTGTTTAGAAATATCATTTTTAAAATCTTTATTAAACATAAATTTTATTGAATGAGAATCAGTAATTATTATAAACTTTTGATTATATAAATCATTTTGAAATTTTAGAACACATTTAACTATTGCTAGAAGGAAATAATCTTATAAATTTGTTTATTATCTGGATTAATTTGTTTTAAAATGCCACCAAAGCCTATATTAGATTCATCAGTTTCTATTATTTTTGTCCATTTAGGAATAACTAATGTTAAACATGGTAAAATTTTTACCTTTGATTTAATATTTTTAACTAAATTAGTTAATTTATTATTCCAAGGAATTCCATTTTTCTTAAGTCTATCATATAATGGAGCTAAATCTTTAGAAAGATTTTTATAATAAGGAGAAATATAATTTAAACGCCTAAAAACGTTGAAGTTGTTATTATGTATAATTTCATCAGGAAATTTGGATGCAAATTCGATGGCTCTATTAATAGGTGTAAGCGTTCCTTTTTCAATAAAATGTCCTAAAAATCGGATTTTTGTTTGAAATAGAGAAAGTTTTGGTTTAGATATTACTAATCCATTTTGTATAACAAATCTTTTAAATAATTCAAGATGTTTAAAATGTGATTCTAATGTTTTTGAATAAACAATAAGAGACAGCTCAATAACCTAATAACCCAACTATAATTTACTTATAATTTTTTATTATGATTTTTGGAATTGAAGGAGCATTTTTAATCCAATTTTTAGGACATTTTATTGAAAAAGGAACGCTTACACCTATTAAGTATGTTCTGCACACAAAATTTGAATAAGAGAATATCCTGATTTTAAATCAAATTTAGAAAATATATTAGCCGTATATAATTTTTCTAATAAATCTTTCTTATTTGGAATAGGATACCTTATCCATTTTAAAATTTTATTTAAAGGTTTATAGTTTATAACAAGACGAGAACACCTCTTTCTTGTTCACTTTGTTATTAACATAAAAAGCGTACAAGACCAAGGAGATTTAGAAGGTTTTATTAATCCTTTTTGAAGTAAAACTTCAATTTCTTTTTTACAAAATTCTAAAAATTCAGAATTATACTCATTTGACATGGTCTAGCTTTTGTAGGAATATCCTGTTCATGAAAATTATCTTCATAATGAAGAAAAACGACATGTTTTTTCCTATCCCAAAAAGCACTAGGATGATCAGCACAAATAGATTGTAAAAATTGTTCAGAAATAGATTTAATCTTTTCTTGAACTTTTGGGTTGTAAACGTCGAAATAGAAATCAATTATATCATTGTATAATTTGCTATGTATACCCGCTTCTCAAAAAATTACACATCTAAAGTGTCTTATACAGTATTTTATGTGTATAAGAGACAGCATTTTTGAAAGTTAATTTCTTGGTTTTTATAAGTTCCAGTAAAACCATTTTTATCCAAATTTTTAATTAATATAAAGTATTAATAAAAGGAGTTCCTAATATTATAGGAGGATTCCTTAAATTTTTAATAAGTAAAAATGTCTGAGGAATGCAAATATTATCTTGATTCTTATAAGCACATCTACCTGTATCTTATACACATAGATGTGTATAAGAGACAGATTATATAAAAAGTATGAGCTGTTTTTGTATAATATTTAGTAGGTATTAAACCTTCTTGAATACAACAAAGATCAGCACCACTATCAATCATGGCAACTGATTCAGCTAAAAAATCATTATCAATTAAAAGTTTAATGTTTATATACCATCTTTGAGATGTAATAATTTGCATAATATTTAAAAAATTATCAAATTTATTTGTTTCATTAGAATAAATATCATTAGAAGAAGTTTGAATAGGTTTGAATAATTTCTTTGCCTTTATGAACCGATTTTTCAACTAAAGAAAGTCGATTATCAATAAAAACATGATTTTGTTTTATTAAACAAATTTCATTTTTCAAATTTTTAATTTCTTCATGCAAATTTGCTAAAGTAATTCCATTTTCGTTTAATTTGTTTAATTTACTAATTCTATTTTTAACTTCTAACATTGTATATGGCTCATTATTAATTTCAGCCAATTTTAATTTAGGAATTGAAGATGATGAAGTAGATGATGATGATGTAGAGGATATAGATGCCCAATTTAAAATTTTGATCTAATATCATTGTCTTCAATTTGTTTAAGTAAATCAATAATATTATCACTTGAAATCATATTTATTTGAAAATCTTGAAATTGAGAAAGAATGTTATAATATTCTTTATTTTTATCATCATATATAGTATTACAAGAATTACAACAATTCTTTTGAATAATATCAAAAAATGGATATGTTCTTTCAAGAACATTATTATAATTATTTAAATAAGTAGTTATAAACCACGGAACAAAAGGAATTATTTTATTATGTAAAGCAGTAAATTCATAAAATTCTTTTGAAATATTATCAAGGTCTTCAGAAGAATATACTTCAAATAACCATTGTCTAAAATTATTCCAATTTGAAGATAAAAATTCTTGTTTTATTATTTTTCTAGCATATGAACCTGATCTAAAATCTATAACAGTAGTCATAAATTAAAATCTAATTCGGATTCAGTAGGAATTTCCTTATCTAATTCATTATCATGAATTGGTACACATTAGATATATTATTATTTATATGTAAATGATTTACATGTGATGTAGATGGAGTATTACTATCTATTGTATGTAATGATGCAGGTTTTGAACGTGCAGGAATATAATCATCAAATAATGAAATTTGAGATTTTGAAGAAAATGTCCTATAAGGATGTCTGGATGATGATGGTTTAGAACCAATACTATGTCTAGATGGAACATTTGATGTATCAAAACGAAGAACAATTTGTCCATTCGGAGTTGATATAATCTGAGGATCATGCTGTCCTAATATACAAATCATTAGATGTAGAATAACATGTTCATCAGATTATGTATTAAATGTTCTGAACTTATATGTTTACGTTTATAGACCAGGATTTAAACTACTTATATTTGAGATTTATTAAAATTAGTTCTCAATTAAAATTGTTTCATCAGTAGAAATATTAATCAATTTACACTTTGGATTCAAAGTCGAAAGTAGTTTAAAACAAACTCTATAACGTAAACATATAAATGTTCAGATCCTGGTACATAATTGTAACCATGAATTTTAACATTTAATGTTAAAGCATCAAGTATATTAACATCAGATAAAGATAATTGTAAATTAGGATAAACATTAAAAGTAAATTGGTCTTATGCATCATTATCTATAATACCCATTAAGGATTTTTCCAATCAAGATTACGAGCATCTCGTAAAGCGGCTATAAAAGATTCGAGTAAACCTTTTAAAGTTAAAGGTTTAAAAGCAATTTGCACTAAACCATTTAAAAAGATTGTTATACAAAATTCTATAAGAATTAATATCATTTAGATTTAATAATTGTATAAATGTTCATCAGAATTTTAAGGAATTGATTTTTCTGTTGTTTTAACAACATATTTAGATATAATATTATGTAATAATAAACCATATTTATAAATAACAGATGGTGAAATTTTTGGTATTGTCCACTTATTAAGTAGATTCATATCTTGAGGAATATCATATTCTTCTTTTAATTTATTTATTATCATATGAAACAGATGATAAAGATAATTTTTCTTCCATTATTAAGGAAAGAAATATGTCGATTGTTATCAAATCTTGAAATTGAGAAAGAATGTTATAATATTCTTTATTTCTATCATCATGGATTATACACATCTAGATGTGTATAAGAGACAGGGGCTGGAACAAGAGAAGAAAAGTATCGCTTCGTTGAGAAAGGCGTTTAGAGAATCTCAACTAGCAAAATCTAAATTAAATAGTCAATTATATGTTATAAATGTAAAGGTAAATTGTCATGAAAATCCAAAAAAGATTATTAGATTGACGAAATTAAAAATAATTTACTAAATAAAGAATTTGACTCTAGTTTAAATGTTTAGGTAATGATAATACTAGTATTGATCTAAATGACTTAGTTGATTAATACGCATTTGCATAGCATACGGGATTCTCAATACGGTGATAAGCCAATATTCAAAAGAATTGTTGTATCTTGTAATACTATCCATGATGATAGAAATAAAGAATATTATAACATTCTTTCTCAATTTCAAGATTTGATAACAATCGACATATTTCTTTCCTTAATAATGGAAGAAAAATTATCTTTATCATCTGTTTCATATGATAAAAATAAATTAAAAGAAGAATATGATATTCCTCAAGATATGAATCTACTTAATAAGTGGACAATACTGCACAAAAATTTCACCATCTGTTATTTATAAATATGGTTTATTTGATAATATTATATCTAAATATGTTGTTAAAACAACAGAAAAATCAATTCCTTTAAATTCTGATGAACATGTTATACAATTATTAGATCTAAATGATATTAATTCTTATAGAACTGGTAAATTTAATTTTATGCATATTGGTTTAGTGCAAATTGCTTTTAAACCTTTAACTTTAAAAGGTTTACCTGAATCTTTTATAGCTGCTTTACGAGATGCTCGTAATCTTGATTGGAAAAAATCCTTAATGGGTATTATACAATCCAGTTTGGCTAATGGTCCAGTTTATTTTAATGTTTATCCTAATTTACAATTATCTTTATCTGATGTTAATATACTTGATGAGAAAACATTTGATGTTAAAATTCATGGTTACAATTATTGTGTCTATTTCTACTGATGAAACAATTTTAATTGAGACTAATTTTAATAAATCTCAGATAATAACTAGACAACCAATTAAATGGAATGAAATTCAATTTCCTGATCATTGGATAATAAATGAAGACATTTCTTCTACATCTAATGCTTTGAATATTACACAGCATGATCCTCAGATTATATCAACTCCGAATGGACAAATTGTTCTTCGTTTTGATACATCAAATGTTCCATCTAGACATAGTATTGGTTCTAAACCATCATCATCCAGACATCCTTATAGGACATTTTCTTCAAAATCTCAAATTTCATTATCTAGATGTGTATAAGAGACAGCACGTTCAAAACCTGCATCATTACATACAATAGATAGTAATACTCCATCTACATCACATGTAAATCATTTACATATAAATAATAATATAGTTAAACCAATTCATGATAATGAATTAGATAAGGAAATTCCTACTGAATCCGAATTAGATTTTAATTTATGACTACTGTTATAGATTGGTTTAGAACTTCAGGTATCATTTCTATTATTAAATTTATTTAGTGAATTTCTCAAATATCTGTCTCTTATACACAAATATAATTACATTCAGTTAATTCTTTCCTTATCTAATTCATTATATGAATTGGTTGCTTTACATAATAAAATAATTCCTTTTGTTCCGTGGTTTATAACTACTTATTTAAATAATTATAATAATGTTCTTGAAAGAACATATCCATTTTTTGATATTATTCAAAAGAATTGTTGTAATTCTTGTAATACTATATATGATGATAAAAATAAAGAATATTATAACATTCTTTCTCAATTTCAAGATTTTCAAATAAATATGATTTCAAGTGATAATATTATTGATTTACTTAAACAAATTGAAGACAATGATATTAGATCAAAAATTTTAAATTGGGCATCTATATCCTCTACATCATCATCATCTACTTCATCATCTTCAATTCCTAAATTAAAATTGGCTGAAATTAACAATGAGCCATATAGACATACAATGTTAGAAGTTAAAAATAGAATTAGTAAATTAAACAAATTAAACGAAAATGGAATTACTTTAGCAAATTTGCATGAAGAAATTAAAAATTTGAAAAATGAAATTTGTTTAATAAAACAAAATCATGTTTTTATTGATAATCGACTTTCTTTAGTTGAAAAATCGGTTCATAAAGGCAAAGAAATTATTCAGCCTATTCAAACTTCTTCTAATGATATTTATTCTAATGAAACAAATAAATTTGATAATTTTTTAAATATTATGCAAATTATTACATCTCAAAGATGGTATATAGACTTTCTCTTATACACATCTAGATGTGTATAAGGCATTCCTCAGACATTTTTACTTATTAAAAATTTAATGAATCCTCCTATTATATTAGGAACTCCTTTTATTAATACTTTATATCCTATTAAAAATTTGGATAAAAATGGTTTTACTGGAACTTATAAAAACCAAGAAATTAACTTTCGATTTATAATCGATCCTATTACTCGAGATATTAATTCTCTTATTGAATTAAAATATTCACATATCAAAAGTCTAGCCATAGATTTGCGAGTTTAGCAAAAATAAAAGTTTAAAACAAACTCTATAACATAAACATAGATGTGTAAGAGAAACAGATGTTAAACATCTTGTAAAATGATAACCTTTATAAGAAATATTTTTAAATGGATACCTTATCCATTATAAAAAGGAATTCCATTTTTCTTAAGTCTATCATATACCTTGGAATAATAAATTAACTAATTTAGTTAAAAATATTAAATCAATTTTACCATGTTTAACATTAGCTATTCCTAAATGGACATGCTTCTAATATAGGCTTTGGTGGATGGTTCTAAAATTTCAAAATGATTTATATTATTCATTCAATAAAATTTATGTTTAATAAAGATTTTAAAAATGATATTTCTAAACAAATGTTTGCTAATCGACAGGATCGTATATATTGCAAAATACTTTCATAAAGGAAATGAATTTGAATCGATTCTAAGAAGAAATTATATTTCTTCTTGATGAAGATTGCCAATGGCGGATCAATTTTTCATTTTCAGCCTCCTATGGCTACTACTATTATTTATAATTTTTCAAAAATTATTTTTAAGAAAATAATATCTTCTGATGAATGGGGGATTTCTACCCTCACCGAAAAATAATGTTTTGTTGAAAAACAACAATCACTTTCTTATACTTATTGGGATTATATTCAAAGTTTTCATAAAACTAATTTTATTATGAGAATTCTAAACACAAGCACACTTGGTTTATTAAACTGTGCTCGAATATTCTATCTCAAAATATCCCCACATTGGCTTATCCATTGGTGGACTACCCATGGACTCTTATACACAATAGATACCTGATAAGAGACAGAAATGTCCAATTATATTTTTCTTGATGTGTAATAACAGATTCATCAAAAAATTATACACTCAATGTGGGGATATTTCGATGAACGAATGTTTTTTAAAATTATATTCTTATATCTAGGAAATTAATTTTTTATAAGATTTTATAATCTATTTCTAGTTTATCACCAGAAGGCACTGGTCAAAAGATGAAATTATTGCGGCTTATATGGAGCAAGTTAAAGATCTTTTTAAAAGAACATATTAAACAAGATCTTTCTATTGATCTTAATCAAATTGATGATAATGAAAATGATGATAATGAATCACGTTCTATGGACTCTAATAATTCAAGAGACAGGGACTCACAACAAATTAAAAGGGAAAGGAAGATATTACTTCAGAAGAGTCTCTTAGACACATCTTTTTTAATTTTTTATTATGAAGATATTCAAGACAGAAATATCAAAGTATCATCAAGCATCGATATTCAAGACAGAAATGTCAAAGTGTCTGTCAAGCATTTGAAGAATCTCTTTTGAAGTAAAACAAAAATTTGTGAACTATTCTTATCCAAATTCTAAACAAGTATAATCACTGTGCATTCACGGATTTACTGTACAAACAGTAAATTCACTGTAGAAGCTTCCACTTCACATGGATTTCAAAATTCCTATTGTACATTTAATTTTTTTGACGTCCGGCTGGCTATAAATATCCATCAATTGTATAGCCGAGGATAAGAGCTTTTAGTTTCAAGTTTCTTCTTTCTTTTGTCTACTCTTCTCTCCATATTGTACATCTCTACTACTCTTTTGTAATTAATTTTATTTAATACAAGAAGAAGACCCCGAGGTATTCCTCATCAGCCTCTTCTGAGGTACCTTCTTCCCTTTCCCTTTTAATTTGTTTGGTCCTGACATAATATGTCAGGCTAATTATCATATGTTGATGGTTATCTTATCTTAAGTGTTTGAACTATGTTTAAACTATTTTGAATTTCTTTCTTTCAAAACTTTTTAATAACCATTTATCTTGGTTCGGTTCTTAAAAATTTTCAGTCATAATGTTATTTAATTTATTTTGTTGGCCTTGAAAAGTACCCGCTTAGCCGTTGAGAAAGGCGTTTAGGGGAAGAATCGGCAACATAGCAAAATAAATTAAATAGTCTTTATCGACAGAAAATTTTAAAGGTAAATTATCCAAAAATCGGAGATTATGATATATTAAAAATAATTTTCTAAAGAAAGAATTTGACTCTAGTTTAAATGTTTGAGGTTAAGTGTGGCGGCCGGTCTTGGGCTAACCGCCTTTGATCTAAATTCTGGACTTAGTTTTAATACGATTTGCAAGCCAATACGGGATTCCAATACGGTGATAAACCAATACGGGATTCCAATACGGTCTTGGGCTTCGTGTTAAGGCCACATTCTCTTTCCGACTAGCAAAATATAATTAGAATATTTCTCACATTCGCTTTCTAAAAGACTCTCCTATTTTCTTTTTCACCTCCCTATTGGCCTATCTCTCGTAATCATCTCTTCCCTTAATCCTGAAATTCCTTTACTCCCAAAACAATTTCCCTGCCCTTCCTTCTAAATTAAGTAATATAATATTTGTAATATACGTATAGTAAAACTACATGATGTAATTTATAGGTACTAATCTAGTAATAATAAGTACATATAAGTCACTAACAATATAAATAGAGCAAAATGCACTAATAGTCTATATCAAACTATTAGGTTGTTATATAAATCATTGAACTATTTGTTTTAAAAATTTGGTCACTGAACTACGTGTCTAGATCACTTCACATGCAAATTTAGTTATTGAACTACTTTAACTATATGTTGTAGTCACCATACAAATAGAAGTAATGATTTCAGACACACATATCCCACGTTTGGTATGCAGTAATGGCCTAAAATGGAAAGATCTTTCTAACTTATCCATTCCATTATATGTTTGGAACAAGAGTTTTAAGTTAAAAAGGTCATCCCAACATTTCTGTTAGATTTTGGAATCTCCTTTCCTCAAAAAAAAGTTCAAGAAAGTTCTTTCCAACTTTATCTTGGAAAGACAATATTATGAAATTACAAGTTTATCCAAATTTATTCAAATTGTATTCAATTTTTTTTTTCTTTGCATAGTAGTAATCTCTTGGCAAATAAAAATATTTTTTTTTCAAAATAAATATAGTAGTACATAATTAGTTAAATTGTATAATTTAATTATTTGAGTTACGTAAAGTTTGCACATAATAAGAATTTTAATATTTCCAAGAGATTGTAATACTTCTTTTTTGTTAGAAAAAATATAACTACACGATTGAAATTTAAAATTCAAATACATAATTTTTTAGCAAATATAATTCCATGTAAAATATTTAAATATATAAATAACACACAATTTAGATACCATAAATGGTCAATTATATTTTAATTTATTCACATAGCTATTTGATCTCAATGAATATAATTTTTTTTTAAAAAAAAATATCTAGTGTTATAAAATAGTAAAATAAACTATTTAATATGTATTTGAATGAAAGAATAATATGTAACTTTATTAATTACACGTAAAATATAAATAACATGAACAAAAACCAAAAAAAAAATGAAATTTTTTTATATTTTCTTAAAAGAATTAGGGATATTTAAGTCAACTTGGTTTAAAATTCTTTCCATTCAAACTTCTAAAACTGGCTATACCAAACATTAATAAAAGAATACTCATTCTATTCTGCCATTGAGTCACCAAATATGTGATGGGAATAAATATTCTTACTGATTTTGGATAGAAACACATTCTGTCTGGAATGATCTTTCCATCCCAAGCCATTCATGTGTATCAAACGTGGGGTTAAGGTAGTTCAATGACCAAATTTACAAAATAAATTATTCAATAACCTTGTATGTAACAATCTAATAGGTTACTAGTTTAGTGACCATTAGTACATTTTGCTCATATAAATATATAAGAATATATATGATTTACTACGTAAGAATATAACAATGGTATCATCTAAAGTAAAAAAAAAAAGGCTAATTACAATAATTTATCAATAAATATAATTTTTGTTGGATAATTGTATTTATATTTTAATACACCACTTTTAATTTAAAATTTCCTTAAATTATTTCAACTATAAATTTTAAAGGGTATTAACATTTGAATGTATGGTATGTGTGTGTATTGTAATGGATTATTTGTATATCAAAATATTTTAAAAAAAACTATTTTCAATTATTGTAATTCAATAATCAGTTAACTGAATTCAAAAAAACTTTTATGCCATTTTCGAAATTTATTAATTACAAAAGTATTTAGTTCACCAACTTCTAACCATAATAAATATTAACCAAAATTAACTTAATTCGATTAATCGAGTACTTTCTCACCCCTAGTTGACATTGTGTTTTACTAAAATCTTCATTTGTATGAATTTTTGCCAATAAAAACTCTTTCTTCATTTAATTCTTGTAGATCAATAAGAAGCGTGACGTTCAATATTTTCTTTTTGGCTAAATCTAGCTCCATCAATATCTGTTTGCATTATTTATTTTGTCACGATGAATTATCTCTATATTGGGCATTTTTACTTGTTAAATTCCTTTTACCGTTATTCACTACTTAATACTTAGACAGACCACAAGTATACCGGTCACAAAGTTTTTAAGAGTAAATAAAGATCGTCCCATGAGAATCTAATAAGCAATTACCAAATACTTAGAATTAATCAATGTCCAAATAAGCTAGCTAAAATAAAAGATTTTTGGTTTAATTAGCAAACTAAATAATAAGCAAAAGTCAAATAGATAAAAACTAGGGATAGAAATAACTAATGTGCAAATAAACTTTCACAGAGGAAAAGAAATAACTAATGTGCAAATAAACTTTCATAGAGGAAAGAGGGTCAATTACTATGTTAGCTAATTTCTTAGTTTCAAATGAATTGAATTCTTGATGTACGAAATATTACCAATTGGGAGGGGATTTGAATCCCTACTTCACTAAACTACCAATCCTTTGGCTTGTTTAGTCATTTCACTTAGCTATGTAAACCAAGGATCCTTCCTATAACCTCACAAGGGTAGGCTAGTACAAGAAGGTTCATGAATCTAATCAATACGCATTAGACGAAATAGAACTAACCAAAACTACTAATTTATCTAATCCAACCCTAGTTTAGGTCTATAGAAGATGTTTGACGGCCAATATCCCCTCAATTCACCTCAAAAGTTAGGTAATTGGCCAAATCACACTACCTTTATTTCACGTGTTACCCATTGTTAATTAGCACGACCAGCATTCTGACATATAGCTAAATTAGTTCAAATTTTTACGACAAAATGATTATAAAAAAGGTTAACCATGATTAACCAAGATTCAAAATAGATAGTTGAAATGTTGAGCTAATAAATGACTTTAAAATTAAGCATCATACACATTATAACAACATTAACCATGAAAATTGAGTTGCATATCTTACAAAGAGATTTCTTTACACTTTTTTCCTATGATTTGTTAAAACTGATGTTTTCCAAACCTTATTTTGATGATGACATAAACACTTAACTCTGTAAAACAAGCTTTTGCAGGAACAGATCTTTCGGACGCACATAACCGTCCGAACTAGGTCAAAACTCCTCGGACGCATTGCATCGTTCGAATGAACTGGCAGAAAGAATGGGATCCTATTGCCTTTCTTTCGGACGCTCAGGACCGTCCGAAACCTCTGTCGGACGAAGGACCGGACGCATGCACGGACGTTCCGAACGAAGCCTCTCAACTAAACTGAAAGAAGATCGGACACTGCCTCGGACGCATTCAATCCTTCTCGGACGTCCGAAACCCCAACGACTATTTTTTGTGCATTTATTACTTAGCCGTTAGGAAGTAGTTGAAACCACTATTTATTGCTCTTATAAATAGGTGCTTTAAGAATATGAAAAAATCATCTAATACATTGAATACAAGCCTTAGAAAAGAGTAATTTAAGTACAAATTGACTAAAGTGCTTTGTTGTATTAGTGTGCAATTGTGAGTGTAAATTCAACTTTGAGTAGAGTGATAATCTTGTATGAAAGTGTGGTTGTAAGTAAGATTCTTGGCTCAACTAAAAGAGTTTTAGTGTGAGCAAGAACTTTCCAAATTTGTAAAGATTATTGGCTCACCAAGTGTGTGAAGCATTCAAGAGATTTCTTACTTCAAGCTTGCTAGCTCTGGATGTATTAAGAGACAGATTATTCCTCTCTAGTCATATTTCTTCACTCAAGTAGTCAATCAGAAAAGCTCAATATTTCTCAAAGTATTTTTTAAACAACCTAATTCACCCCTCCCCCTCTTAGATTGTTTTGGGACCAACAATTGGTATCAGAGCTTGGTCTCATTATATTGCTTAAACTGCTCTTGAGTGAAGAAATATGACAACCAACAATGCTCTATTCTTTGAGGGTCAATCCGTTACTAGGCCCCCTATGTTTAATGGGGCAAATTTTATTAGTTGGAAAGATAGAATGAAAATATTTCTGCAATCTATTGACATTGATTTGTGGTATGTTATCAATGAAGGTCCATTTGAAGCTTCTATCATTGATGATCACACAAATAGAAGAAGAGAAAAGACAAGGAATGAGCTCACTCCACAAGACAAGGCAAACTTGACATTGAATGCAAAAGCCATGAATGTGCTATATAATGCCTTGGATGCAAATGAATTAACTCGCGTGAAGGGTTGCATTTCTGCTAAAGAAATATGGGATAAGTTGAATGGGAAATTCATGAAGGGAGCGATGATATTCGTGAGCAAAAGAAATCTCTACTTGTTGCCAAGTATGACTTCTTCAAGATGGAACCACATGAGAACATAGACAAAATGTATTGCAGGTTCAATGACATTATAAAGGATCTTGAAGCCTTGAGTAAGGAGTACTCTTTGGGTGAAAAAATAGAAAAATCCTAAATGCTCTATCCAAAGAATGGGATGCCAAAACAATTGCTATAGAGGAAGCTAAGAATTTAAATTTAATGCCTATTGAATCACTAATCAATTCTCTTACATCTTATGAACTCAAGCTAAAGGCCAAGGTTGTGGATGATGAAGAAGCAAGGCCAAGAAAGAGCATTGCTCTAAAGACCTCTCAAGAGGAAGATGAAAATAACTCTATCAATCTAGAAGATGAAGATCTTGATGAAGGAGATCTTGCACTCATCACCAAAGGATTTCTTAAACATTACATCAACAAACGAAGAATGAGAAGAGGCGGAGCTACTCAAATTCAAATAATTTCAAAGGGAAGTCTAGGCTTGAAATGAAAAAGCAAAACGAAAAATGCTTTGAATGCGGTCAACTCGGGCATTTTGCAAATGAATGTCCTTCCAAGAAAAAGAAGGAAGGAAGAAAACCAAGATTCAACAACTTTCAAATCACATGGGATGATTGCAACTCCGAAGGAGAAGTAGAAGAAGAAATGGAGTCAGCACAAATGGCCTTCATGGCCATTGGAGATGATGAGGTAAACTCTAACTATGACTCTAATGATGAAAATGATGAAGATGATCTTGAAACTTTCATTTTGAAATTAGATGATAACTTAAAGGAATTATATGCTAGAAATAAGGAGTTAGTTAAAAAGTCAAATGCTTTATTGAATGCTAACTCTAAACTTGTGAATGAAAACAATAGGCTATCACACGAAAATCGTGATTTGAAGGAAAGAATGCATGTGAGAACAAAGGTCAAGGAAGAACAAGCCTCCTTGAAGAAAAGAATGGGATGATTTGAATGCTCTTTTAACTAGAAAGAAAGAAAATATTGTTGATGTGAAAAGAAATAGAAATATAGCAATCAACAAAAATTTTGTCAGGATTAGAATGGACGACTTATGCATTGTAAAACCAAAATCTTCTTTATATGGTAATAAAAGCATTATTTGTAGATATTGCCAACAACATGGACATACTAAAAATATGTGTTATGTCAAGAGAAATGAAAAACTTGGAATGAAAGTTGTATGGATCGAAAGCAATTTCACTAACGCAAATGGACCCAACAAAATATGGGTACCAAAAGTTATCAATTGATTTATTGTGTAGATACTTAACATCGCCAACAATGCTAAGTGGTTCATAGATAGTGGATGTTCAAGGCATATGACGGGTGATGCCTCTCTCTTCACAAATCTTACATCCAAAAATAGTGGAA
The DNA here is from genome assembly GCA_025175665.1 of Cinchona pubescens. NCBI lineage: Eukaryota > Viridiplantae > Streptophyta > Magnoliopsida > Gentianales > Rubiaceae > Cinchona > Cinchona pubescens. The sequence continues at coordinate 914,810 of JANKKI010000098.1, read as the reverse complement.
AAGTCACTTTTGGAGACAACAACAAAGCAAAATCAATAGGCATTGGTGATGTAGGTAAAAATGGTGAAACCTATTTAATGCTTTGATTAAGAATGTACTTCTTGTTGATAATTTGAACTATAATTTATTAAGTGTTAGTCAACTTTGTGACAAAAATTTATATGTTTTCTTTACCAAGCATGAATGTCTTATCCTTGATAAAAATCATGTTGTTTTATTCAAGGGCTCTAGGCACAATGATGTTTATGTGATTCATCTTGATAAAATTAGCAATAGCAATGTAAAATGTCTTACCGCTTCCATAGATGATCCTTGGCTTTGGCATAGAAGACTTTGTCATTTTAATATGGATTTGATTGAAAAACTTGCCAAGAAAGATTTGGTAAGAGGTTTGCCAAAACTGAAATTTTTGAAAAATAAAATTTGTGATGCTTGCCAATTTGGTAAACAAGTCAAAATTTCTTTTAAACCAAAGAATTTTGTGTCTACCTATACACCTTTAGAATTGTTGCATTTAGACTTATTTGGACCTACTCAATATGCTAGTCTAGGTGGTTGCAAATATGCATTTGTTATCGTAGATCTAGACTATTCTAGTTTTACTTGGGTATTATTTCTGGTTCACAAAAATGAAGCATTTGAAAAATTTGTAAAATTGTTTTCCAAAATTCAAAATTTATTGAATACAAAAATTGTTCGTCTAAGGAGTGACAATGGTGCCGAATTTAAATTTGGGGGTTTTCCCGACTTTTGTAATCACAACGATATCTTTCATGAGTTTTCGGTTGTTAGAGTCCCTCAACAAAATGGTGTTGTTGAAAGGAAAAATAGGACTCTTCAAGAAACGGCTAGAACTATGATTAGTGAATGTGACTTACCACAATACTTTTGGGCCGAAGCGGTTAACACGACTTGCTATGTTATGAATCGAGTTTTATTAAGATCTTCTTTAAATAAAACTCCTTATGAACTCCTTTTTTGTAGAAAACCCGTTGTGAGCTATTTCAAGGTTTTTGGTTGCAAATGCTTTGTTTTAAAAATCAAAGAAATCTGGAAAATTTGACAGAAAATCGGATGTAGGAATTTTTCTAGTCCAGATATTCTAGTGACAAGAAAGCATATCGAGTTTACAATAGAAGAACGCTTTTGATTGAAGAAGTTGTGCATGTTACATTTGATGAAACTAATGATATTATCTCAAAGAATTTATGTGAAGATGAAGATGTAGGTATTTTAAAGGAGCTCGAAAAGCTCGTTATTCATGAAGATCATCAAGAAACTACATCAAGCATTGATGTCAACAACCATCAAATTGTTGATGAAAAGAATGAGGAAGCTCAAAATGATCTTCCGAAAGCTTGGAGATTCGTCTCTAGTCATCCTCAAGACTTAATCATAGGTGATCTATCCGATGGGGTAACTACTCGTTCTCATAAACCTCTAAATAGTAATTGTGCATTACTTTCTCACATTGAACCTAAACATATAGATGTCGCCTTGAGTGATGAATCTTGGGTTAATGCTATGCAAGATGAACTTAGTCAATTTGAGAAAAATAATGTATGGACTTTAGTTGAAAGACCTTCTTCTCATCCCATGATATGTTTCTATTATTGGTACTAAATGGGTTTTTAGAAACAAATTAAATGACAAAGGTGAAATCATAAGAAACAAAGCTAGACTTGTTGCAAAAGGTTACGCTCAAGAAGAAGGTATTGACTTTGATGAAACCTTTGCACCCATGGCTAGGTTAGAATCCATTCGCATGTTTCTTGCATTCGCATGTTTCAATTATTTCAAATGGATGTCAAAAGTGCCTTTTTAAATGGCTTTATCGATCAAGAAGTTTTTGTCGAACAACCTCCAGGCTTTGAAAATAAAAATCTTCCAAATTATGTTTTCAAACTATCCAAAGCTTTATATGGTTTGAAACAAGCTCCAAGAGTTTGGTATGAAAAATTAAGTGGGTTCTTGATAGAAAATGGATTCAAAAGAGGTGTAGTTGACACCACTCTTTTTACAAAAACAAATTCAAATGGTTTGTTAATAGTTCAAATTTATGTTGATGACATTATTTTTGGAGCAACTAATGAAAGTTTGTGTAAGGATTCTTTGTTTCACATTTAATGCAAGAAGAGTTTGAGATGAGTATGATGGGCAAGTTGCAATTTTTCCTCGGATTACAAGTTCATCAAACTAAGGAAGGAACGTTTATTACACAAATCAAGTACACACAGGAGCTACTCAAGAGACAGCATTTGGAATGGAAGATTGCAAACCAGTTGGCACGCCAATGTGCACTTCAACCAAACTTACAAAAGACGAAGAAGGTAATAGTGTTGATGAAAAACACTATCTAGTTGTATGATTGGAAGTCTACTTTACTTAATGTGTAGGGAAATTGTCTTGTGTCTTGTTTAGCAAAAAATAAAATTCTATTTCCCTTTCTAGAGTATGTTTCGAATACATTCTGGGAAATTATTGTGCTCAACTTCTTTGGATGAAACATACATCCTAGAGCCCTTGAATAACTGGGCTTTGTATTCAATGTTCCTATGATTGTGTGACAACACTAGTGCAATTAATCTCACAAAAAATCCTGTTATGCACTATAGAACCAAACACATTGATGTTAATAACCATTTCATTAGAGACCTTGTTTGTAAAAAGGAAATTCGTGTTGATTTTGTGCCTACTTCAGATCAATTAGCTGATATTTTTACAAAACCCTTAGCTCTAGAAGCGCTTTGAATTGTTGAGATCAATGTTTGGGGATTTTAGAAATAAATCTGGCATAGGTTCATAGTTCGGACGCACTTATTCGTCCGAACAATTTTTTCTTTCGGACGATCTGGATCGTCCGAAAGCCTATGTTTCTTCTCGGACGCTCATAAGCGTCCGAACATTATTTTCTTTCTTTTACCAAACTCTCTGGAAATCTTCCGGACGCGCACCATCGTCCGAAAGAACTTCGGACGCATTGGCTCCTCCTTCGGCCGTCCGTTCTTCGACTTTTGGACGCTTCATCGGATGCATACCAAACGTTCGGCCGTCCGATAGGTGCCCCTGTTCGATTAAAACCGTCGGACTTCCCCATTTCGGACTCACCACCTCCCCCGAAAACCCTCTGGCAAAATTTTTTCCCTCCACTACCCCCTCCAAATTCCCACTCTCTTTTCCAAAATTGATTGGAAAATCATCCTACTCATAGCCCTTATCACCTACATCACATCTAATTTCCCCCATCCACCATCTCATTTCCTCAAAATCTCACCCATTCTCGCAATTTTTCAATTTTTTCTTCTTTTATTACAATGGTGAAATCTCGCGGCGGTTCCTCTATACCAAATCGGGGTCGAAAAGCTAAAGGGAAAGCTCCAGTACGAGGAGAATCATCAGCCAATCCTCAAGTCTCCACCACTCTAATTCATTATCAAAATTTATCGATGCCAAGGCATCCGAACAGTATACTTCCCTTTTAAATAAATCTATAATCGTTCAACGTCCTGCTTCTTCTAGTCTATTTGATGAATATAATCTTCCCATTATCAAATCTTGTTTTGAAAAACAAAATTGGGGTCATCTTGAGCATGTTGAGATACAGTTTAGGTGAGCCATGGTGGTTACTTACAGTCAAAATTTCATACACATCTAGATGTGTATAAGAGACAGTATGATTTCACCTTTGTCACTAGAGATTTGTTTCTAAAAACCCATTTAGTACCAATAATGGGATGAGAAGAAGGTCTTTCAACTAAAGTCCATACATTATTTTTCTCAAATTGACTAATGGCCCGCTGATGATACTCAGTTTGGTATTGATGAAGTTAGAGCTATTTTTAACATCCATTTTAAACAGGTCTCGGAAGCCAAAACTACATTGCTCGCTCCTGAACTCAATATTTTGTACATCCTTGTCATAAATCTGTTATTGCCAACTGACGGGCAATTCTATACTGAGGGCAAAATGCAACTTTACTTATTTTTTTGTGTTTTCAAGGGTATTCCTCTTGAATTTGGGTATCTTTTTTGTTCTCTATGGGAACTCTTTCTTACTGATACTCGACGCAACATTCCTTTTGGAAAATTTCTCACTAAAATTTTTGATTTCCTCAACATTCCTTTTAGCGAAAACAAACAATATCCTCCCTATTTTAACAAATCCTACATTGAACGCAAAGGCCTCCGTTTTTTCAACGATCAATGGCTAACTAAGGCAGCCTTTGATATTGCACAGTCCCAATCCCATGCCTCCACTTCTGATTTTGCTATTCCTCATTCTCCTACTCCTCAACCACCTCCACTTACATCTGGACCATCTACTTCTGAACCATCTCTTTCACATATCTGCGGCCTTCTCACCTCTCTAAGCACTCAAGTCAATTCATTTCACCGTCGCACCAATCAAAAGTTAAAACGACTTGAAACTCGTCAAATGATTCTCCAAGAGGCACTCAGTCTGATGGCATGTCTGCTTCAGCTCAGGTTCAATTTGCTAATCTTCAGTCCCAATATCCACTTGAGTCATCTTCCGACAGTGATGAACCTGAAGATGAACACACCTGTGACGATAATGCAGAAGCTGCTCCAGGAGCTGCCGATGACGATGACGACGATGATGAAGATGTTGACGACACGTTTGACTTCATCATGCAACGTCGTACCAGAGAGGAGGATGACAGTGAAGCCACCGCTGAAGATGTTCCATACACAACAAAAGACTGAAAAGCGCTCCAAGAAGCGCAATGACTCACATTAGCTCTTTTTCCTATTTGTACTTTATTTTTTAGCATTTTTTTTGTTGTTCCGCAGTTCTATGGCTTGGTTGTGTATTTCCTTGACTCTAGCACCATTAAACTTTTCAGTTGGATGTATTAAACTTATTTTATTTTTATCAAACTACGTGCTTGTTCTAAGGGGGAGTCTTTTTGATTGATGTCAAAAGGGGGAGTAGTTATATTATTATGCTTTGATATGAGTTGATATGTTGATGATTGATATCCAAAGTTATATTATTATGCTTTGATATGATTGATATGTTGATGATTGATATCCAAAGTTATATTGTGCTTTGATATGATTGATATGTTGATGATTGATATCCAATTATTGCAAATTAATTAGTCATATCCAATTGAGGTTTGTCATCATCAAAAAGGGGAAGATTGATGTTTTCCAAACCTTATTTTGATGATGACATAAACACTTAACTCTGTAAAATAAGCTTTTGCAGGAACAGATCTTTCGGAAGCACAGAACCGTCCTTGCTTGGTCAAAACTCCTCGTCCGCATTGTATCGTCCGAACGAAGCACAGAAAGAATGGGATCCTACTGCCTTTCTTTCGGACGCTCAGGACCGTCCGAAACCTCTGTCGGACGAAGGACCGGACGCATGCACGGACGTCCGAACGAAGCCTCTCAACAAAACTAAAAGAAGATCGAACGCTGCCTCGGACGCATTCAATCCTTCTCGGACGTCCGAAACCCTCAACGGCTATTTTTTGTGCATTTATTACTTAGCCGTTAGGAAGTAGTTGAAACCACTATTTATTGCTCTTATAAATAGGTGCTTTAAGAATCTGAAAAAATCATCTAATACATTGAATACAAGCCTTAGAAAAGAGTAATTTAAGTGCAAATTGACTAAAGTGCTTTGTTGTATTAGTGTGCAATTGTGAGTGTAAATTCAACTTTGAGTGGAGTGATAATCTTGTATGAAAGTGTGGTTGTAAGTAAGATTCTTGGCTCAACTAAAAGAGTTTTAGTATGAGCAAGAACTTCCCAACTTTGTAAAGATTATTGGCTCACCAAGTGTGTGAAGTATTCAAGAGATTTGATACTTCAAGCTTGCTAGTTTGGAAGTATTAATTGTTTAATTATTCCTCTCTTTACTTTACTGTTCTATTGTTATTATTATATCTGCATTCAATCAGAAAATCTCAATATCTCTCAAAGTATTTTTTAAACAACCTAATTCACCCCCCCTCTTAGAACTGTTGTTTTGGGACCAACAAAAACTTGCAAAAGGACTTGTTGATGTGTGAAAATTATTCGCACCAAGGTCTAAAAACTCTAAAGTCCAAGTTTGAAAATGTCCAAGTAGTAAAAATTCTCTAGTGCAAGGTAACGATGAGTGCCTTACTCTCGAAGTGAATACTTGAGACTAAAAACACGAAGGTACGGCTTGTATCTCCGGGAGGAAGTTCCGATGATCAAGTCAGAAATTGTCAAAGAAAAGAACTAGAGAATAAATGAAAGATAAGAAAGGCAAATAGATTTGTAATGAAAGAAGAGCTATTAGATCTTACCTTGCACATTGCTATTTATACTAATTATTGGTAGACTTAGATAATTTATAGGCTTAGAAACATTTGGTTGACCCCTAAGTTGGCCTATCAACAGACTAGGTCTGGACCTGGATCTGATCCATTTGACCCATTTATTCGGGTATAGATTTAAATGTAGATCCGTTTACCCAGATTCGATCTGGATTCGATTATCGGCTCTTATATAAACAAACTGGATATGAATTTGTCAGTTCTGACTCATTTAAGACCTAGATCCGATTAAAAATATTAAAAAAATAAAAATAAAAATATATAGTATAGAATTAAGTTAGAGTTGAAGAAGTCTTCATCTTCCATCTGACACATCTAATCCTCTTTGTACTCATCATTCTGTTCTCTCTCCCATCAATCTACTCTCTTCACCTATCTTCCTTGATTTTTTCATATTTTATCTCCCTTCCTCATTATCGCTTCATCTCTTTCACTTTCAGTCTCTTTTCAAATTATCTACAGTCATTATCGGTCGTCACCAATCGTTGCCGTCACTAATTACATGATAGCATTTCATCACAATCATCGTCCAAGATTGAATTGTAAATTAGATGAAAATGAATTTAGAGTGAAAAATTATTCAATTTTGGGGTTGCATGAGATGGTGGTTTGAATTAGTAAAAGGATTTGGTACAAATACCTATGATTTTGTCTTTCATTCTTTGAGAGAGATCTGCCTACTGTCTTTCATTCTTTGAAATCTGCCCATTGTTGAGTTTGTTTCTTTTTAGTCAGATATTATCTGATCCGGATCCATATCCAAGTTCATTGAACCCAGAGATGGGTCTACATGTGTAAGACCCGTCGGATAATCAGAACGGATCCGAAACTAGTAATAATATCGAATCCGAATCTAGAATTACTAGTTCCAGTCCATCTCTGACCCGTTTACAAGCCTACCCTTAAGGACCTTTAATGGGCTATAAACCCAACCATTGGCCCATAGAGGTCTTTAATGTCTTATAATATCCATTAACTTTGAACTTATGTGAAATGACCAAATTGCCCTTATGAATATTTAACCACATTGGTCAACTTGCCAAGTGTCTGCAAGTCATTGGGTGGTACATTTATATATATTATCATTTGTCCCCCACTATCAAGTCGAGTTTATCCAGATTGAAAGTAGCTTAGTGGTCTTCAACCTGTATCTTGGATGAAGCTGAAAAAAAATTTGACTGGATCAACCAAATTCCTTATTTGATTTGTATTCCAGAGGGAAAAAGTTTTGAATTTCCTCTTGTAGGTTCAAAACCAAAATTGATTAGTGAAATCATTTGGCATGGTGTTTTGGTTAGGTAGTGAGCAAGAATTCTCCCAAGAGTTTACACTTCTTCAAGGGTTTGAATTTGAACTTGGGATATTCACACATCCAATTTAGGTTATGTTGCAAAAAAAAATTCAAGGTCTTGAAATCGTACCAAGTCTTCTTGGACCAAAGTACTCATAAGTTACAACATACTCCAACCTAGGCTGTAAACACTCCACAAGCTAGGTTACTAAACTTTCATAACCTAAATTGTTACTCTCTCACAACCTAGGATATCTTGCCATAACCTAGGTTCCAAGCCTCGCACAACCTAGGTTATTTTGAAGACTTCTTCAAAGCTAAGACTTGCATCCTTTGAACCTTATCTTCTCATTTCCTCCACATTTGCTCCAAGTAAGTTACTTCCCATCCTTACTTCTTCACTTCATTTTTCTCTTTGGTTTTTTATCAAACACTTAGTGTGCATTATTTGAATACCTTATTTTTCACGAACTTTGTACACTCGGGGTCCAGTGATGGAATATCAGCTTGATGATTAGGTCCAATAGGAATTTGATCCAAAATAAAGGTGCACTAGTCTCTAGCATCTTTTTAGCCAAACTTGATACGGAATGCAAATCATCATTTTCAAGATCCTTAACCAAATAACTTAAAGAATGGAAAAAAATCTGTTTTCAAGGATAGCGGGGAAGTAGGAAATCCCGTGGATCAGATCTCGGATCTTGCCAGGTTAAGCACGCTAATTCGAAGGCCCTTTGCTATCAATAAGAAAGAAGAGCGAGATGCAGCATGACTAATACCAACTGGAACGGAATGCGATGACTGATAATACCACATTCCCAAGGAGATCTTCTCTACAATAGAAAGTCATTTAACAAAAGCCCGTTTCCTTAAAAATGATTATGTGGATAATCAAACTCATTCTTCGATAGCTAGAGAGAATTTTTTAGAAAAAGTGACAAAGCTCTCCTTTAAATATCCTATAAATAAGGGTAGGTCGGAATTGGCAAAAATGTGAAAAGGACTTTCTACTTTCGGAATAAAGGCAATTTAATTTGAATTCAGACCTAGGGCTTAACAGCGCCTTCAACAAAGAAAGAAATGTGAAATTCATCACAATCATCTACTGCTTCATCTATACCTCGATTATCAACTATCGAATAGACATCATAAGAAGACAAATCCCCTGCAAATGATGTCCCCTTAATATTAGAAGAAAGTCATTTTGCTTGCTTAAAAGAAAAATCTTGGAATTCCTCCTCAACCACACAAATGACTGGACAGAACATTGATGCTAATACAACCTATTAGCCATCTCAACCCAACTTCACCATGGCAACCACTTGTGATCATGAAATTGTTCTTGTTGTGGCTGTTGCTCTTAAAACCCAAGGCTATGCAACTATAAAACCTCAAAAAGCCCGAGTCATGGTTGCAAATAAACTTGCCCATAAATGTACCAAAGACAGCCATGGAAAGGGCAAAAATGGTCGTGCAAGGTGACAATTTTGACACTCATGAGTTTATCCCTCTTGATAAGATAGAAAGTGCTTTTATGTGTATGCTTGAGAATGCCAAAAGACTCTATTGGAAAGTTGTAATCAATGAACAAGTTTTAGTATCAGCAAGGTTAAGCCTCGCTCCTCTTGATTCTTCCATTTTCTTAGGTTATTATGCACATTCATACTCTTACTCTATGTTCTTGCATAGACTTTCTTTTGGGGATGTAACTTTCAATCATTCATTTTTCTTAAACTTGACTTGTTATCTTGATTTTGCAATGGATGCTATGTTGAGTACCATTTGCGACCGTGCTTTGGATTGAAGGAGAATTAAGCACAAGGATTCATTTGAGCATGTCGACGGATCTTTCATCGGGACTGAGGGTACCTAGAGATCATCTCATATAATTCTTGCATAACCAACAGGCGAGAAGAAGTTTAACTTGAGGTTCTCTCAGAGTCTACTTTGCCTCCTTCGCCTCTAGTTAAGGCTCATACTTTGGCTATCCCTTCTCCAATGATAGTTGCTTCCTGTCCACCTTGGGTTTCTATTTTGCCTCGATCTAAGAGTTCTTCATCCTCTCGCAAGATTTATGCTCCTCGATGGGAGGTATACAATGACTTTATTTTAGAGGAAGTAAGTCAGCCTTTGGTAGAAGCTTTAGCCTTGTCAAAGAAGCGACAAGAAAGCATGGGGAAACCTTTGAGCTCTTCCTGTGTAGCTGATGGCGAAGCAATATACAAACACATTGTTCAAGTAAATTATTCTTCTATTTCTTGAAAAAAAAATTAAGTCATGTAGCTCATGTTTAGAACTAACGTTGTTCTTTTTTGCCTTGTCCTTTATTGGAAATCTTCACTATCACTTGTAGCACGCTCAAGAGCAACACTTAGCAAAAATTTTAGTGTTGAAGGGAAAACTTAATGAGGCATTGATGGCCAAGGATAAACATTTTTCACCGTTTTTTGCTCAACTTCTGAGCACAATAAGGAATTAATTGAAGAGAATGTCAAGTTGAAAGAAGATATGAAGAAACTTCAAAAATCTCATAAAGATGAAATGAAGAAAACTAGGAGTCTCACAAGACTGAGCTCAAGTCCAGTCAGGAAAGGTCAATATTTGAATTTCTCAAATCTCAAGACTATCAAGATCGTTCGAAGAAGCATTTGGTTGATTATTGTGCTAGCAAAGAATTTGATGATATGGTGGATAAGCGAAGCATGAAACACTTTCATTCGGGGTATGATGAAGCTTTATCTTTCGTCCAGAAGAAGTATCTAGATTTGGATATTGATTACTTGCTTCAAGGCATAGTTTCTCCTACCTCCCTTCATCCTAGTATATTAGGGGCTCCAACTGAGGATGGAGTAGTATCCGTTAGAGTTAAAATGAGGGATGCTACTCTAGAGGCTATCGAGGAGAAAGAGGGGGTTTAGATGAACACTTCCACCGCACCACATAATAGCTTAGCTTAGCTACTTTCTCTTTTTGAAGACTATAGAGTTCGGGTCTCTTATATGTTCGAGATCTTACCTTTGGATAATATTATGTTGTTTACTTTTCTTAGTATTTTCTTAGCCATACTTGTTGCTTGGCTCTGAGTTGGGGCCTTTCCTTGTACGAATTTTACTTAAGTTATAACTCTCCATCTATATATGATATCACGCCTTTCTTTTGCTATTTTATACTTTTGTCTGCTTTCAAGTGTTCTTTCATACACCCTCGCCCCCTTTAGACACTTGAATATTTTTCAAGTGACTAAGTTATTTGGTCAAGTGATTGTCTTAATACTCGAGTAAAATTTGCTCGCCCTTAGAAAGTAAGCCTTGGTCTTATGATTAACCTTAATTTAGGTACAAAATTTTTTGGCCCTGAAAGACCTTATCCTAGGTATAAATTTTTGCCCTCGGAGGGGTAAGCATTGGTCTTATGACCAACTTTAACCTAGGTACAAAATTTTTTGCCCCGATTCAAGAGCTTGACCTAGGTATAAGTTTTTCACCCCTAAAGGGGTAAGCCTTGGTTTTATAACTAACCTTAAACTAGGTACAAAATTTTTCACCTCCAAAAGAGCTATAAATTTCCCAGAGGGGTAAGCCTTTGTCTTATGACCAACCTTAACCTAGATACAATTTTTTGCCCCTGGAAGAGCTTAACTTAGTTATAAACATTTTACCCTAGAGGGTTAAGCCTTGGTCTTATGACTAACTTTAACCTAGGTATAACATTTTTCGCCCTTGGAAGAGCTTAACCTAGGTATAAATTTTTTGCTCCTGAAGGGTAAGCCTTAGTCTTAGAACCAAGATAAGCCTAGGCGCTACTCACGTAGGTATATCTTATCTTTGAGACTAAGGATACCATTAGAATTTATCTCCCAGGTATGTTTTGTTTTCACCTCTAGAAGGGTTCTTTTGAGCCTACTTATCCAAGAAATTTCTTCTCCAAGGAAAAGTTTATTCCCCTGGAGGGATATACCGAGGTCACCTAACCATCTCAACTTAAGACAAAGATTAACCTAAGTGCAACTCTTTGAAGTTTACCTTAACCTTAGGACTAAGGTTACCATAGGTACAAATCTTCTAGGTAAATTATAATTTTTGTCCCTGGAGGGGTTGTGGTTGCTCTTTTGATCATACTTTACCGTGGTTGCTCTTTTGAGCATACTTTACCAAGGAACTTCTTCTCCAAGGAAAAGTTTATTTTTCACCCCCAGAGGGGTATACCAAGGTCCAGAGACTAGGGTTAGCCTACGCGCAACTCTCCTAGGTAAGGTCTTAATCTTGCAATCAAACTTACTCTAGGCACAACTGTCCTAGGTAAATGATGTAAGGCTTGCCCGTAGGAAAACTTTATTGTTTGCCCTCGAGAAGGTTATGCCGATTCTAGAGAATGGCATTTGATTTTGTTCTCTAGAGGGAATAAGTGACCCTGGAGGATCGTTGTAGCCCAAAAGATGCTTCGCACCTAAGGTTTAACTGGTTGGAGAAGTTATTCTACATGAAGTTACTATGCATTTACATAAGCAAAACACTTGGAAACTTTCATTGATAGTAAAAATGGGATATTTACAAGTTGCACAAGTTTGTTTTACCTCGGAAGGTGTCACTTGGTTTAGCGAATTTCAAAAAACTTATACAAAATAAAGAAAGCTCAAAAATAGAACTTCTTCAGATTCTGAGCATTCCAAGTGCGAGGTAAGATCTTCCCATTTTTTACTTTTAGTTTGTAAGCTCCATTACAGTATGCTTCAACTACTTCATAAGGATTTTTCCAATTTGGCGAGAGTTGACCACAGGCTTGAGGATGACTCACATCCACTTTCCTTGTGACCTAATCTCCCATTCAGAACCTTCTACCTCAGACTTGTGGTTTGTAATAGCAAGCAACCCTTTTCTTATCTACTTGCATTTTGAAGTATGCCTTATCCCTTTCCTCCTCAAGTAAGTTAACGTTAGATCTCAACACTTCTTCATTTTTCTCCAAGTCAAAGTTGTAGACACAAAAACCAGACATACCAACTTCCATAGGTATAAGTGTTTCGGTTCCGTAAGTGAGATTAAATGAAGTATCTCCGGTAGCATTCTTGTATGCAATGCGATACAACCTCAAAATACTTGAAAGCTCTTCAACCCATCTGTCCTTAGCATTATCAAGTCTCTTCTTAATACTTTCTAGAATAGTGCGATTCATTGCTTTTACTAAATCATTACTTTGAGGATGATTCACCGAGGAGAAACATTGCTCAATACCAAGTCCTGACAAAACTTTTTAAATGGTGCTTCTTGGAATTGCAAGCCCTTGTCTGAAGTAAGTGCCTTAGGTATTCAAAATTTACATATAACATTCTTCCAAAAGAATTGAATGATTTGTTGATGAGTGATACATGCTAAACTTTGGCTTCAACCCACTTAGTCAAATACTCAGTAGTTACAACTACAAATTTCTTCTTTGCTGGAGCTATTGGAAAAGACCCAAGATATCTATTCCTGATTGAGTAAAAGGCCAATGAGTTCCCTCCCAAGAATTGGAGTAAGTTGTTCCACTAGATGGTAAGGTTGATTGGAGTCAAGTTGACATTTATGACATTTTCGCACATAGTCCATGCTATTCTCCAACATTCTTGGCTAATAGGAATCTTGCCTTTGCATTTTTTGAGAAAGTTCACTTTTTCTAACATGATATCCGCAAATCCCCTCATGCACCTCAACCAAAGCATTTTGAGCTTTATTTGAACTCAAAAATCAAAGATAACGTATTGAGTAAGACTTTCGATACAAAATTCTTCCAATAATCAAGTATTTTGCTGACCTTTTTTCTACCCTTTGAGCCTCAATCTTATCATCTAGCAATTTTCCTTCTCTGAAGTATTGAATGATTGGGGCCATCCAATTTGGAAGAGAGTCTATTTCCTTGACCTCCTCATGATCTATGCTTCTTTTTCTCAGAACTTCCAAGAACACTTCTTTCAACACATTCGAGTGCAGAGAGCTTGCAATTTTTGAGATAGTGTCCGCTTCTTTCTTCTATCTTGCATTCCAAGTTATATGAACTATGTCAAATTTCTCGAAGTGTAAGATCAAATCCTTCACCCTACTTAGGTAAAATTGTAAGGATGGCTCCCTTATTTTATAATCTCCCTTGACTTACTGAACCACAAGATTAGAGTGTATGTTTACTCTCAAGTTCTTAACTTTCAACTCTTTGCCTAGCCTAAGTCCGGAGATTAAGGCTTCATACTCATCTTCGTTGTTACTTTTTTGAAATTCAAACCTTAGAGCATACCTTCTCTTGAGTTCCTCCGGAGAAGTGAGAGCAATGCCGACCCTATATCCTTTGGCGTTGCTTGCTCCATCTACATGCATATTCCATAAATGTAAATATATAACTTGCCTCTTGGAGAAGCTAGACATTTCTTGGGTTTTCTCCTTGCCTAATTCCTCGGAGCTCTCTTCTTCTACCATTTTAATGATGAAATCGACTAAGGCTTGTGCTTTGATAGCCATCCTAGGTTGGAATCGGATGTCATATTCACTCTATTGTATTTCAATAGCCCATTTTACCAACCTTTCCAAGATCTCGGGATTCCAGAGATCGGACTTGAGTTGATGATTTGTAAGAATCACAATGGAATGACTTACAAAGTAAGGCCTAAACTTTCTTGCCGCTATCGCGAAAGATAAGGCCAATCTTTCAATGGTAGGGTTCCGAGTCTCCAAATCACGTAACACTTTGCTCTCATAGTAAACCAATTTTTGGACCTTGTTCACTTCTTTAATGAGAACGGTGCTTACCGCCATGGATGAACAAGCCAAGTATAGGTAAAGAGTTTCTCCGAGTTCGGGCTTAGTTAAGTGTGGGGGAGAAGCCAAGTATTCCTTCAACTCCTTAAAAGTTTTTTGGCACACTTCCATTCATTAAAAATTCTTTGAACTTCTTAGAGGTTTGAAGAAAGGCAAATTTCTATCATTGAACTTGGATAAGAAACGGCTTAAGGCGGCAAGTTGCCCTATGAGTCTTTGCACTTCCTTAACCCCATTTGAAATGAGCTCTATGTTTTGAATGGCCTTGATCTTTGCGAGGTTAGCTACAATCCCACTATGTGTTACGATGAAATCCAAAAACTTTCTCTTGAAAACTCCAAAAGCACATTTTTCGGGATTAAACCTCATCTTGAGCTTTCTCATAATATTGAAGGTTTCCTGGAGTTCCTTCACATGGTATTCTTTCAATTTACTATTGACAAGCATATCATCTATGTAAGCATCTATATTCGTCCCCAATTGATTGGCAAATATTTTATCCACCATCCTTTGGTATGTGGCTTTGGCATTTTTCAAGTCAAATGGCATTACCCAGAAGCAATAAGTGCCAGAGTCGGTGATGAATGCTGTCTTAACCCAATCCTCATAATTCAAAAGGATTTGGTAATATCCCTTGTATGCATCCAAAAAAGACATTACTTCACACCCGGAGGTTGAGTTTCTAATAGTGCCTATGCGAGATGCAAGATAGCAATCCTTGGGACAAGCTTTGGTCAAATTTGTGAAGTCTACAGATAAGTACATCCTCCATTTGGCCCTGAGCTTTGATACCATGACTATATTACTAAGCCATTTGGGGTATTGGATCTCTTCTGTGATCTTAGTTAGCTTGTCCACCTCCACCTCCACCTCCACGGCTTGGCTTCTTTCTCTTTCGAAATTTCTTTTCTTTTAGATGATGGGTTTGAACTTCGGGTCTACATCGAGGGAATGAATAACTATGTCGGGATCAATTCCTCACATGTTCGAGAGATTTCAAGTAAAAAGATCTTTGAACTCCCTAAGTAAAGAGATAAGGATTTCTATGATGTCCCTCGGGAGGGACTTTCCCATTTTCACCATTTTGCTAGGGTCATCTTTATCTGAAAGCACTTCTTCAAGCTCTTTGGTTGGCTCACCCTTTAGGTTGAGCTCCTCTTTTTCTTTCTAGAGTTGAACATTGCAACTAGAAATAACTTCCTTTTCTTTCAATTTTATTGAAGTTATGTAGCATTGTCTTGTCGCTGTTTGATCTCCCTTTCAAGATCTCTCTCAGTTCATTCGCTATTGGGATTTTCATCTTTATGTGATATAGAGAAGGAACAGTACCAAGTGTTCTAATGGTAGGTCGACCAATAATAGCTTTGTAAGGCAAAGAGGTCTTGGTGACTACAAAGTCTATCATAAGTTGAACATCTTGAGGGAATGTGCCAAACATAACAGGAAGAGTAATGTATCTAAGTGATTCAACCACTTCTTTAGCAAAATCAACCTAGGGCGAAGTCATGGGTTTCAAATTCTTCTCATCCAATTTCATTTCTTTGAATGCTTTATGAAAAAATATATCCGTTGAACTTTCATTGTCAATCAAAGTTCTTTTCACATTGTACCTTGTAATGGGTAATATCACTACCAGTGGATCATTATAAGGGTGAATTAATTGTTTAGCCTCTACCACAGTGAATATTAAGTCTTGATACAACTTAGGCCTCTTCAAGTTAGATTGGACCAAGTTGATTTGACAAGCATAGGATTTACAGGATGATGTCGTGAAGTCGCCACTTGTTGCTCTGCCAGAAATAGTATGAATGATGATTCTTCCTTGGTTTTCTACCCCTGCTACTCTTCCTCCTTGAGATGGACCTTGGTCTCCTTTGTCCAGGTTTTAAGCTTGGCATTGAGGTAATCTTTCCCTATCCACCCCTTGGATGAATTGCTTAATTTAACCCCTTCTTATCAAATCTTCTATTAAGTTTTTTAGGGAAATGCAATCATCAGTCTCATGCCCATGGTCCTTGTAAAAATAGCACCACTTGTTCTTATTGCGTCGCTCTAGGTCGCTCCTCATAAGACCAGACCATTTGACATAGGTTTCCTTCTCAATTATAACAAAAATGCGAAAAGGTTAAGCATTGAGTGGGGTATAACTTTAAGAGCGTTGGGACTCCTCCTATGAGTAACGGTTACAGATAACCTATATCTTACATTACTCTTCTTTGAAGGTTCCACCCCACTAATTCCTCCATTTGCTTTCCTCTTCTTCCCATTTTTCACTCATCCTGACTTTCTCTGTCTTCTTTCCCTTTTATCAAGTTGAGCGAACTCTTTGGCTCTACAAAAGAGTTCATTAAGAGTGGTGGGTGACCTCAAGTTAAGATCAAATGAGAACTTTTTGAGCTTGACCCCACTCTAAAAAGCCATGATTTTTATGTCTTCAGTAGCCCCTTGAATTCCAATAGTCTTTTTCTTAAACATATCCACATAGTCGATGAGGGATTCTTCTGGTCTTTGCTTAAAAGTAAGCAAGTGAATCCTTGTCTTAGGGATTTTCTTTTGGTTTCCAAATTTGTTTAAGAGGAGGTCTACAAGTTGATCAAAATTTCTTATGTCTCCTTTCATGTACTCTTTAAACCAATTTGAAGTCGCACCCTTGAGGGTTCTGGGGAACCCTCGGCATAAGATAGCATCCGAGGTAATTTGTGAACACATTTTGGATCGATAAGCATCGAGGTGTTCCCATGGATCTGAACTCCTATCATAGGAATCAAAATGAGGAGTTTGCCAGCATGTGTTGGGAAGGGTTCTCGAATTATCTTATTGGTGAATGGAAAGGAATGCTTATATGTTGTGGACACTTCTTCCTTGTCATCCATTCTATCTACCCGAATTTTGAGTTTTTCCAACTTTCTCCTCAGTCATTCCTCTTACTTGGATATCCTTTCTAAGGTATGTTCCCTATCAAGTGGTCTTGCCCTCTATCTTGCTACTGAGGCCGCTTTGCTTAGACTTCTTCATCTTGTTTCACTTGGCTTGGAGGAGATCTCTCTCTTGACTTATGCCAAGCGGACTAGCTTTCACATTCTTGTTGGGCAGACCCAATTGGACTTACTTCTCTATTTCTTTGAATATCCTTATTGATCGTGCAGGAATGTCTCTCTTCCTTAGGACCTTGATGCTGAGTGGACAAATCAGGAATTGCCACCAGAGTTATGTGGAGGTTCTCCTCTTCCTTCTCCCTTAACTTGCTACTCGAGCTGATGTTTGATAAGAAAATCTTTCAATATAGTATTCTGATTGCTTGCCTTAGCAATTGTATCTCCACATCTTTCTTATTAGCTCGGGGATCGAGATCCTTAACTTGCCCCCGGTCGATTGAATACTCTGATTGATCAATTCGACTAATATTGGGATGTGATCTCATTTCCTCTGTCTTGGTTATTGCGATGAGTGTTACGCATGCTAGAAGCCGTAGCTGAAGATGATTTAGGATGGCTTCTTATTTAGTTTCCCACAGATGGTACTAATGTTGATACATGAAAATTATTCGCACCAAGGTCTAAAAACTAAAGTCCAAAGTCCAAGCTCGCAAATGTCCAAGTAGTAAAAATTTTCAACGCAAAGGTAACGACAAGTGCCTTACTCACAAAGTGAATACCTGAGACAGAAAACATAAGGGCGGGACTTGTACTCCCGGGATAAAGTTCTGACGCTCAAGTCAAAAATTATTAAAGAGAGGAAA
This sequence comes from Cinchona pubescens, assembly GCA_025175665.1. Lineage (NCBI taxonomy): Eukaryota > Viridiplantae > Streptophyta > Magnoliopsida > Gentianales > Rubiaceae > Cinchona > Cinchona pubescens. Next base: position 896,660 of record JANKKI010000098.1, on the reverse strand, counting down.
TTAGAGAATAAATAAAAGGAAAGAAAGGCAAATAGATTTGTAATGAAAGAAGAATTTTTAAATCTTTATTTTTAGCCAATCACAAAGCCTTTACCTTGCACATTTGCTATTTATACTAATAATTGGCAGGCTTAGATAATCCATGGGTTTAGAAATAATTGGTTAGCTCCTAAGGACCTTCAATGGGCTATAAACCTAACCATTAGCCCATGGAGGCCTTTAATGTCTTATAACGTCCAATGACTTGAGCTGATGTGAAATGACCAAATTACCTTTATGAATATTTGACCACATTGGTCAACTTGTCACATGTCTACAAGTCATTGGGTTGTACATTTATGTATCAACAGGATTAAACATAAAAATAAAAAACAAACGTATTAGTAGTTTTTATGATGGAAAAGATAATAGAAGAAGAGAAAAAATGCAGCTTATACCAAATGCATTAGCAACAGTGCATGCAAGGTGTTCAGAAAGCAAAAAGAAAAGCAAGCTTGCTTTATATAGTGCTGATTTCTGAGTTCATTTTTTTGTGTGTTGAGACCTTTTTTTTTTTCTCTAAAAAAAAAAAATCTGATTGCAATCAGGATGTCATATGAATTCAAAGATACAAGGTACAAATAATTCCTCATTTTAAGAGAAAAAGCAAACAACTCTCTAATAAGAGAAATGGTAGAAGGTATGGTGCTTACAAAACAACTAGGAAAAGAAATAGAAATTGTGCCCGTTGTCAAGGTGGAAATTTGAAACTAAATCTCTGTCATTATACAATATCAGATCCAGCGGCTATTATAGAAAGCTTTTAAACCTAATATTGATCCAATAGACAATGATCCATAATATGTGTATGAATTATTTGCTTTGATCAAACAAAAGAATGTTCCAACTCAATATCTGTTCATGTGCATTTCTTTTGTTAAGGGACCCAAAATAGAATGAACCCAATTTATGTTGTTTTTTTTTTTTTCATACAAAAAGTACCATTTATTTGTAGGAAGGCCCATAAATAGTTTGATACTGTTTAATCTAGTAGGTTTTTTTTCAAGGGTGATATAGTCAAAATGCATATTTGTAGACAAAGTAAAATTCTGCAAACTAAATTTACATCAATAGTTATACTGTTTGTAAATGATGTTGAAGCTCTTTGGACCCAAAAGTCATTTTACCCTTTCACATGCAATCCTGCTTGTTAAATCCTAACCACATGCCAACCAAATGTAAGAAGGAACAGTAGAAGTAGTCCTTCCTTAGTCTTATATGTTGATTATACGTTAAAGAGACAAAACAATTTACACCTAGTAAAAAAAAGCATTTGTACTTGAAAAATATTTAATTGAATTCTACTTGTAAATTTTATAATCGAAATTATATCTTAAAAGTTTTTATTCAATCAGATGATAGGGTGTATAGGTAAGAGGCCAAAAAGGGTATAACTAATTACTTCCCTTTATATGGGTAAGAGGCCAAAAAGTGGGTATAAGTAATGGAAAATATTATCATAAACTTGATTTTTGATCTCAATTGTAGATTTTGGGGTTAAAATTAAATCATATAAAATTTTACTTATATAAGCTTATATCATAAATTCTTTAATCCATTTAATCTACACGTCTACAAGTGGGCCAAGACCAAGTAGTTATTTTCCGTGTAAAATACTTAATTAGACCTGATTTTTAGCCTGTAAACCTTGTGGTCAGGAATAAATTTTAAAAAATTTTGTTTATATCAACTAATATCATAAATTTTTTAAAACTTAATCTACACTACAAAATCTATACATGGGTCAAAGACGGGACTACGGAAATATTTTCCATTTCCCATAACTAATTACTTCCCTTTAATATTGTAGCCACCTAGATTTTGTTTTTCTTTAATTATTATTGTTACTCCTATTTTGGTAATCTCTGAGATGATAATCTGATTCATCATCATCATCTGCATTAGTTTATTCACGGACTATTTAATTAAGTAGTCCAACAACAAACGTAAGACGGGAATCTTTGGCAAGCGCTCAGTTTCTCAGGCTTCCAACTTCCAAGAAGAAGAAAAAGAAAGAGCTCATAATTCACACACACGTAGTCCTACACACTTGAATGGCTCAGAGCATCTGGTGAGGAAAATTGGAAAACCGGGTTTGATTTCTGCCAAGGAGCGTAATTCTGCTAGTCTTTATGTCACTAAAATCAGGTCCGCAACCACAACCACCACAACAACTACAACCGGTGAGGAAAGCAAGTCTATCAATCTCTTCACTGCAATCAATCAAGCCCTCCACATCGCCTTAGACACTGATCCTCGGTAATTTTGCACCAAAAAAATTTGCATGCCCTTTTATTGTTTTGTAGATGGGGAATTTACCAATTCTGACAAATTAAGCTGAGAAATTGAGGCAGTCTTCTGTTGATTATCGTTATCTTATCCTATTTAAAATTAATTGTATATTTTAAGCTTTGATATCAACACTAATAAGCTCATAAATCAATAATAGCTTCTTTGGCGGAGATACTTTTACAAAATAGTTTTAGCTTATCGAAACGACCTTTCAGTTTATCAAGCAGCGTTTGTTTAACAATTCTTCAGCAGCTTGGAGTAATATAAAGCCGACGAGAATGGGCACTTGATAGGAATTCAATTTTTCGAAGAAGGCCTTGAATGTGATGATCTGTTCAATTATTGAAACCCCTGTCAATAAAGTTTTATCCATTTGGTTTCAGTGCTTATGTATTTGGGGAAGATGTGAGCTTTGGTGGCGTCTTTCGTTGCACCACTGGCTTAGCTGATCGATTTGGCAAAACTAGGGTATTCAATACCCCCCTTTGTGAACAGGTAATCGGGTAGCATTTACACGTTGGCATTGTATTTTTCATTATCCGCTATAGAAAATGAAAGAAGCTAAAGAAACAAGGTTATCCAACTCAACACTGTCTTATTGGCAATAAGGCGGAAACTTGAATTGAATCTATGTTGTAGGGGATTTAGTATCCGGATAAGGTCTGATTTTGATATATATTTATTGTTCTTGTTTATCATGGATGACTGACCATGGTCACTTGAATAAACTTTGCATGCAGGGAATTGTTGGATTTGGTATCGGTTTAGCTGCAATGGTCTCTAAATTTAGAGTTTAAAGCTTTTTGAATATTAAGATTACAAGATTTCAGATTGAGCAGTTGCGCCGTCGTTTCCCTTTATCTTTCGTTGACATTTGGCTTTTATTTCTATGCCCACAAATTTTAGGGAAATCGAGCTATTGCAGAAATTCAATTTGCAGATTATATTTTCCCTGCTTTTGATCAGGTATGCATCCTCCATTGAGTTAACACTAGCATATTCATACTGCATACACGACCGGCAGTTAGAATTTTGCTTTTCAGATTGTGAATGAAGCTGCTAAGTTCAGATACCGTAGTGGTAACCAGTTCAACTGTGGAGGTAACTAACTCAAATTTGAAAGGCATGGTCACTCAAGACATAAAAGGTTTGTCAAAGTTTGCTTTTGTTTGCCAGGCTTAACTATTAGATCACCTTATGGAGCTGTAGGGCATGGTGGGCATTACCACTCACAATCCCCCGAAGCTTTTTTCTGTCACGTGCCTGGTATAAAGGTAAATCCTACCAGCTGGCATTACATTGGTACTTTGAGGTTCTTTTACATGCATCCTTGACTGCTGTAACCATTGTTGAACATCATCAAACTAAACTCAAGACCCTGGTAGGAAAACTAGATGTAGTGTTTTTGGTGTACATACTGATTGCTCCATACTTCTCAATTTTCCATTCTGTGAGTCTCTTCCATTTGTGAATTGAATGAATCATGTAAATATCTGTTCTAGGTGGTCATCCCACGGAGTCCGCAGCAAGCAAAAGGGTTACTGTTGTCATGTATACGAGACCCAAACCCAGTGGTCTTTTTTGAACCAAAGGTATGCAGCATATGGGCCTATACAATCATTTACATCAAATAGTAGTACATATTTTTAATAGTGACTCTTTCCATCATATTGTAGTGGCTTTACCGTCTGGCTGTGGAAGAGGTTCCAGAAAATGATTACATGTTGCCTCTGTCGGAGGCTGAGGTATGTTAATTCTATGTAAGTAGCATTATTGTTGACCTGAAAAGTTAAAGAATCCAAGAAACCACATGCTCACAATTCAGGTGATTCGAGAAGGTACTGATATAACGCTTGTTGGGTGGGGAGCACAGCTATCGATTATGGAACAGGCCTGCACTGAAGCAGAAAAGGTTTATCCTTCTTACAAGTTTCTCTTGGGATTCTAGAAATTTTAATCATCTTATTCAGCACTCTAAATCACGATAGTTTCAGCCTTAAAATTGCTAGGGAAGCTATATGATGCCTCTTGAATATTTTTTGCTCCTTTTATGGGTACTACCCCTTCCACTTGATTTTTCAACATGCACAAAATTCCCTTTTTAGTTTGAGTGTGTTGACTATTGATCACTTTAATTACATCATCTTCTCAGATGCTCTTCTCCTTTAGATTTGATTTTATTCACTTCCTGAATTATATGACATGTGATGTTTTAGGATGGGATTTCTTGTGAACTGATAGACCTGAAGACACTGATACCATGGGATAAGGAAACTGTAGTGGTCTCCGTCAGAAAAAGACCACCTGGGAGGCTTCTGGTAAGTATAATTGCCATGCCTAAGACTATTCTTGAATAAATTAATGTATCCTTGACAAACTCTGAATGGTTCTTCCATATGTAGGTGAGTCATGAAGCTCCAATTACAGGAGGATTTGGTGCTGAAATTTCTGCCTCCATTGTTGAGCGTTGCTTCTTGAGGGTAGGCTTTTACTTTTGCCACAACACCCCGGTCCTTCTTTCTTTCTAGACAAGTGTTGGTTTTCTTTTTTTACTTGACTTTTATGAAGAGAAGATTAGTTTCTGAACCAGACTTGCACTATGGGCTTGTTATCAACAGCTGGTGGCTTTTTCGAAATCAAAAAATAATTTTTTAAAAGAATTTGTGGACAAAAATTGAAATAAGTGCTTTTTGTTTTTCATGTTTAGATACGCTAAAAGTTGTTTTCAAAAGCTTTTCTAATCAGTGCCTCTTTTCATTTTCAGAAAAGCTTATAGCTTTTCATAAGCAGTTGAGAACAAGGCCTGTATAAAAATAAGTACTCCAAATTCAGCTAAATGAAGGGAGATATGCTTTTCATAAGCAGTTGAGAACAAGGCCTGTATACTCCAAATTCAGCTAAATGAAGGGAGATATGAAAACCAGTGAGGAAAAGCCCTTGGGGAGCATTTAGCAAATAAATCTTAAGTGAAGATACTGTAAACTTCCCAAGTTTATTGATAAGCATTTAACCTTGGACGGAGTCACTAAAATAGAATGAAATAATAAAATTAATTGAGATTGCCCCCTAAAGGACTGGTCACAATATTGAGTGCTTTTCACAAAATTTGCTTGTAGAGTGATGGGTTCTGTTAACTTCTCTAGTATTTGTGATTTTGCCAATTAAAGTTTTGTCTGAAAAGCCAAAATTCCAGCCAAGAGTTCAATGGCCCATTTCCACCCCAAATCTTTCTTGTGTTACAAGAAGAGATACCAGGAGACTGGGGTGTGGGGTGTGTGTGTACACAGAATTTGGTGAAAACGGGTATGGGAATTAGCATTATGTATTGTTTCTTTCCAGTATTTCTTTGCTTCCTTTATCTTTTAGGTTTTCAGCCATTAGAATAATCTTGCCCACTTGAGTTGTATTTTGTTTCTCGCACAGGTATAGAACTCAAATTGAATTTAGATAGTGTGACTATTCCACTCAGTTCAAGCCTTGAAATGAGCTGGCATTTTTAGTGTGGTAGCATGTAATTTATTGATAAAGTAGAAGGAAAAAGTTAATAGGGAAAAATGTTCCAGCTCACACGTTTTTTTTTTCAAGGTATATTCGACTTGCACGGGCATGAATGCAATCTCCGGCAGACATACAGGGGGGTGGGGAGGGGCAGCAGTCCCCCAAAACTTTCAAAATTCTAGTTTTTCCCTTGGAAAATTTTTTAACATTTTTATTATACTCTTATAAAAATTAGATTTTGCCCCCCAAAATTTTAAAATATATATAACATTGTCCCCCAAATTTGTGTGTTTATTTAGTTTTATCCCCCAAGACTTCAAAATTAGATTATAGTTCCTTGGATTCTTTTTTTTATTTTTTATTTTTTTTAATTTCATCTTCACCCTCATAAAAATTAGGCTTTACTCCCCTAAAGTTTAAAAAAAAATTATAAAAATGTCTTCTTGAATATAAAACTTTGCCCCCTCTTCCCAACTCCTGCGTCCGCCCCTGAATGCAGTAGATGCGAGTGACTTCAATACGATAGGGACTGCCAACAACTGATTTTTGAGAATGAGCCGTTTTGGTCTTTTGTTATGGTAGTTACTTCTTATTTCTCAGGCTTCCACTTCTGTCCTGAAAAATCCTTGTGCTTTGTATCTTGATTAGTTTCGTATTTTGGAAGTGGTAGAATATATGTTGTTCCTACAGCCTGGGGGTGGCCCTTGAATTTTATACTCTTTTGGGTTAATGAAACATTGACATACATACACAAAAATACGTGAGGAACTTCAAGCTTACCTAATGGATGTGTTTGTCTTGACACCATGATCCTTTTAGAAAATCAATAAAACTCTTCCAGTTCTTGGAACTTGTATGGTGCATCGCATGTTATCTGGATTAAGTGAGGATGCATCATATACATGCAAATATATTCTTCATGCATTTGCATTTGGTTGGCCTTCATTCAACCATTCCATGACTTGGAGAACAAAATTTTCGAAATCTCATCTAAAAGGACAATTTTAAAAGGAAAACAGAAGAAGACACAATTACTGGTATGGTGCAAGGTGAACTCTATTAAATTAGGAAAATGAGAAATGACTTCTATGGTATTAAATGAATTCGCTTTTGCTCTTAGTTGCTTAAAATTTTCTGAGTCTAGCACTTTTCATGCTAAAAGATATTTTGAGGTGTTGTCTTTTGCTTTGTAGCTGAAAAAACAGTAATAGGTGCTTTTGAAATCTTTGGCTATTCAAAGCGACAAGCTTGTAGTTTCTTAAAGAGCTTTTTTTGTTAACCACTTATTTCAAGCAAGTGTTTTAGAGGAGGTGGAAGCGAACATATAAAGAAATTGAGCAGTCTGACAAGGGTATGATAAACTGCATGATTACAACACTGCATTACAGGCCCTTTATTGACTTGAGTTGTTACTCGAAGATATTTTCTTGTTGATTGTTTTGTTCATTTTGCCTCCTTTAATTTATTGTGCCGCAATCAAGCGGCAAGCTGATCTATGGACAGAAAACTACTCATTTTTATTTGTATATATAATGCATCTTATCTATCAGTTTCTTGGACCTCCTTCATACAGTGAAGGATAAAGGTTATGTTGTGTCTGCTTTTGCATATTTGTCCACATTGATGCCACTGTACTCAGTGGTCATGTTAAGGTTGCCAATAACACATTTTACCTGGTAATGCAATGAAATGGGTAATATCTAACGAAAATACTCCACTTAAACGTTTTTGCAGTTGGAGGCACCTGTTGCACGAGTATGTGGCCTGGACACCCCTTTTCCTCTAGTTTTCGAACCCTTCTACATGTCTACTAAGAATAAGGTTTGGCACTTCTGATCTTCATTTCATAGTTAGAAATGGCATTTTAACTTTTAATTGTTGTAAAATGAGTTAGTTCTGTTTTCTGACTTGCAGCTACTGGATGCTATCAAATCGACCGTAAACTATTAATGCATATGCAGCTCTCTACTTTTCTAAGAACTGCTGTACGTTGCATCACTGAACAGCTTGATTCATATAATTCAGACCCGTCTCCTCAGGTGGCAACAGTGGAACTGTCCCTATGTATAGTTAGTGTCTTTTCCTTGCCCTCGATTACAGCCACTGCAAGAAGGGTAGATGTTGGGCGCTTGCAATTAAAAATCATTGAAGATGCAGAAGGGCAAGAAGTTGACATGTATATGGATTGTTGAAAGAGAAACACAACAGGAAACGAATGCAAATTTGTAAAATACAGCTACTTATTCCATGATTCACTTTTCTCTGCTTACCCTTCTATCCCTCCATTGCTTAGTGTAATAGAGGGCCTAGTCAACTTTTTTAGCACTTTTCCTTCCAAAAAAAAAAAAAAAAACTATTTTCACACTTTTACCCAAAAGAAAAAGGGAACGAATATTTTAGCACATGAAAGAAGTCGAATCAATGCCGGAAGAGAATCACTTGATCTCTTCTTGTGTTTCAGTTTTTGTGTTTTTCATTTTGGGGTTTGGGGGCCACGGAGTGTGGTGTGTTGGCCCCTTAACGGGAAATTCTTGTATGGATCGAATTTTTTCGTCCATAAGGATTCACATCTTCCCACTTGAGTGAAGTAGGATAATGTGGAGTGATATGAGTGAAGTAGGATAATGTGGAGTGATATGAAGGTTTATGGACTAAGAAATTTATAGCATTATATCATGAATTAGATCCATATAAGAATTTTTCGCCCCTTAACAATTTATTACCAATCTATTACCAAAGGTTAGTTTTGGCTTCCTTCCAAACATGAGAAGTTGACAAGCGACTGTAGAGAGGGAGGGAAGAGAGCAAGTCAAAATCTTATTTTTGAGAGCGAGTATTGTTCACTGTTTAAGTGTTCATTTTTTTATCTATAATTTTTAAAATAAATTCATGTGCTTACCATTTAATTGTTGGCCTCTCTACTTTATTTAAGAAAATTTGTGGTTGAGAAAATGTCACCTAAACAGTGAGCAGCGTCACTCCGTAGGATAAAATTTCCTAAAAAACTCCTTTTCTTATCCTTAATGCTACTAATTTCAAACGAGTGTTTACCTAAGTAACTTACAATCTCAAATGAATGCCCTGGACTGAAAACTATAAAATCAGTACCCTGAAGTGAAATATATTTGGAATTAAATACACTTAATTTGAAAAAGTGCCCAATTGACTCTCTCCATTCAACAATTTTCAGCAACATTTTCCTGAAAAATTATTGTAATGAGGCTTGATTTTTCATAAGGAATACGTTTCATCATAAAAAATTGCCAAAATTTATTCGAACATCATGATAAATGCTTATTCGAACATCATGATATGGAGAAAAGCGAGGCATTTAATAAGGTAAATTCTAAATTTTTTTTGAGTGGTGAGACTATTATTACATGGTCTTCTAAAAGACAATCTTTCGTTGCATTATCATCTATAAAAATTTATTGCTATGTCTCTAATAACTAAAGAGATCTTGTAGATTAGAAAATTCATGAGATGTATTCTATTTATTGATATGCTTAAAGGACTGACGCGTGCAAATGCACTCTAGCAGATGCATTAGTCATTCAAGTAATATAGTGATATATGCTTAACAACGTCGTTTCTATGGAGATTAGATAATGTGAATCTATCAACAATTGCAACTCTCAAGTAAACCTAATTCAAGTGAAATATTATCAGAGAAATATGAATAAAAATGATGATTTATCTAACTACTTTGAAACTTAAATATGAACTTTGAAGCCATTGATCTAAATTCAAATAAAGCAACATTAGGGAATTTGACTTCATCTAACTACCAATACACAGACAATTCAGTCATATTAATTGAATCTCTTCTCTCAAGAGAACTAAATTAATCCTTCTCTTGAATCGATTGATTGAAACTGAACCACACAACTAATTTATGTATTCTATTGAACCACTTATAGATTAACCACGGTATGTATTATCACGGTCTCAATCATAGATTAATTCAATATCCAACTAGATCAGTGCTACAAGACTACTTTGCAGATGAATTTTAGAACAAATTATTGACTGAATAGAGAAAAGTATTAACATCTACAACACATAATCTAAAGAATAAAAAGATTGAACGTTTAATCATGAATCAACTCATAGAGGTAGAAAAAGGTAACATCAATTCCTAACTCGTAAATTTTCTCCATAAGCAAAGAACAAAATTTTTTTTTGAATTGAAATAAAATATCTTCATTAAATTAAATAAAGCAATTAAACGGCAAACACTTTGAAGATTGAATGTTGTACTTAAAGTTGATGTTACGACTCCTGCCGGATGCTAATCAATTCCCGAACAAGACTTCAAGATACTTCAAAGTATTCTTCTACTTCTAAAAAAGTAGTAGGCTAATCTTTTTTTTTTAAAAGTAAGATCTGTAGTAGAACTCCACTTATCCGCTTGGTGACTCAAACCCATGACTTAGATTACAGGAAAAGTATAGTCTTACTATTTGAATTGTAGTTTATTGTCAAGCAATAAAACTAATCTAAGAACAATGAATTGACTATAAAGAAACTAAAACTAAGAATAGTTGAAAAATTATGAAAAATACAAGAGTTGTGGTTAGATCATGCCATCTCTTAATAGGCTACCCAACTTCTCCCCCGTGATATTGTATTTATAGATAGGAAGGTAGCAACTAGAGTTTGGAATAAGTCTCATCTCAATAGAGTCTCAAACAGGTCCAAACTTTATCTTGCAAAAGGAAAGAACCGTGTATTACTAAATCTGATCGAAACCGTAATGCCGTCGTGCCGAGGATGTAAAACGCTATGAAATTTCAGAAAAAGCTTGCAATGGAAGATAGTGTTGAGTATATTTCTTCATAACTCAGCTCCACTTTGTCTTCTCCTCAAAATATTCATTCCTCTCAAATTATTCCTCCATCCTACAAAATACAATATCATCCATAAAAATCACAGAAATACATCTAAATCCAAATAATTAATAATACATAAAATATAGACAAAATCACACAAAAAATACTCTAATTCTATCCCCAAAAAAATGCCGAAAAGAACATAAAACTCTAATTCATAGAGTTATCAAGGACCAATTACTTTATTTTGTGATAACCAATCGCTATTAACAATCTAAAAAACAAGAGAATGTCTAGTAATAGTAAGTTTATTGCTGTGAGATATAAGCACAAAAGAAGTGTTGTAAAAAAATAGAAGGTAAATTTGCAATTACTATCTATGGATCAAATGCTAATGTATCCACTTACAAAACTGATATCAGGTGAAAAGTTTAATAAAATCATAAGAGATATGGGAACATTACCGATTTAAAGAGATAATTTTAGTTGAATCCAATTTTATCACATTGATGCCAATTACTAAAACATGACTTTATAAATTAGAATTCATGTATTTCGAGAGTTTAAAGGTTATTCAATTAAAATTTATCCATAGAAATGTTAATGCGAGGTTACATTTCCAGTGCATTAAATATAAGAAATAGTACATTAGGGTAAATTTAGTTATTCCTTTAAAATTCCATGTCTGCATTGTTTATCAATAAGTAGAAATTTGAACTTACATTCTTAATACATTTATAACATGTGTGAAGTGATAAACCAATTTGTGGATATTCTTGGTAAATCTGCCTTTGTAAGTATAGAAGTGAGATAACGCAACTTGAGGATGATTAAGTAAAATTCAAGGAGAACTTGCCAATCTAGGATGAGAACAAGTCCCATAATCTGCTGTCATTGTATAGTCATGAACCATTATACAATATGAATGCGATACTTCTAGTCTCATGTTCAATCTAATTAAGGTTTAAACCTTTGGTCACCTTTTAATATATATTATACAAATACCCAATTAATTGTCCGTGTTAAGTTCCTAATGTTTAATCATCATTAGCTAATCTTAAGTGGAGATTCTTAAATATTTTAGATATTTAACTTTATTATCTAATAAGTTATATTTAAATAGATGTTTGATTGTCAATAAATATGTATGGTTGGAATTAGTTCTTCAAAAGGTAGGAGTATATCATCCAAAAAAGGCATGAGTATATCATCCAAAAGGCATCGATGATCATCTTTGGCCTTTAAATTTTGAGACGTACTACAAAGAAAATAATTATTTTCATCCCATTATTTGTCAACTACACATTTTCTCCTCTACCTTCATTTAAATTCTATCGAGTTAGTTCTAGTAATAAGAACGTTGAGAAATTGTGGTCTTTTTGTTCTTGTTAGAAACTGTATTTTTTGGGGTAGAATTTGTGATTCTATCGTATTGGTTCTGGTGATAAGAACATCAAGAATCACAATTTTTTTGCTCTTATTAGGCATTGTATTCTGGGGTAGAATTCATGTGAAACTATTTACAACGATATTGTGAATTACTATCATAATGACAGTTTCACCGAAAAGGGAAAAAGACTAACTTGGTCCCTCATTTTTAGAACATCAATCAATGTCTTTCATCTATCATAAAGATCAATTTGGTCCCTCATCCCAAAAAAAGTTAACCAATCTAAGACTTGTGACATAAATTGTGAACAAACTTACGGAGGTATTTACAATGCATCTATAGTTTAACAACCAGTTACTATGTTATTTTTCTATAATTTTCGTGACAGGTGTGGAAACGCATTGCCTTGTTTCCTGCCAACACCCTAAATTCTTCAGTATTAGGATCAAGGTTGAATCCCAAGTACTAATTTAGGATTCGGTAGAGACAGGATAAGTGGTAGCAAGGATAAGGTAACTCCAATGTGATTCCACGGCAAGACTAGTTCTAACATGGTTGCATAACTCAAACAAACAATCCCATTGCTGATTCCAGGCATGGACATGATGGTCTTCCTTTTCTTTGTATGGAATTTTTGTATCATATTTTATATCTTCCATCTATGCCTATGCCACTAGGAGGTACATCTTCCATGTATGCCTGTCCATTAGGAGGATTAGGAGGCTCTTGAGTTGATTCTTAAGATGTAAGGAGAGGAAAAAAGATGGCTTGTAATCTTACAAAACCAAGTTTTGTTTACCAACATCAGTTCGAGAAGAGTTTTAGTAGGCATCTGTAGACACCTATTTTTGTCCCTTAAGTTCTCTCCTATTTTTCTCTTAATTTGACTCTCAATTTTCTTTTTAATTTCTTTTTAACCTGCTCTTTGATTTCCTCCTAATTTATCCTTTAATTCCCTCTTAATTTGTCTTATGGTGTTTAATTATTATGTGTTTTATGCATTTGAAATACTAAGAATGAGTTTTATATTATTAAGCTTTTAGATTTTTCAAACAAAATAAAATAATAATAATAATAATAATTCAGCGCGTGAAAGATGCAGCGTCTTGTTCACGCGCAACAAATTTGTTTTGGCCAAGTTTTTCTCTGCAGCTTTTTTCACCCATTCTCACCAAATGCATCGATGCTCCATACTCCCAACATGACAAGGAATGGTCTTTGACCATTTTTACACTCAATCCACCTCTTTAAAGAGCAAAAAACTCAGCCTAAAAAAGGGGGACGAAATTTCTGCAGAAGAGAAAAGAGAGAAATTTTTTTCTAAGTTTAAAAATCTTTCAAACAGCCAACTTTGAAACAAAATTCCAAACGATTGAAAAGGAATTAGACTAAACTCAAAGAAGAAAGGTTGTAGAGGGTACCTGGGAATACAACTTCTTTTTGTAAAGATCAAGTAAAATCATTCATTTGGAGGGTCAAAAACGTGGTAGAAGAAGGCTGGTGGCTAAGAAAATCTGTAGAAAAAAAGAGAAATTTGTCTAAGTCTGGAAAATTTTCCAGACAGCCAACTTTGAGCCAAGATTCCAAGCGATATAAGAGGAATTAAACTAAATTCAAAGAACAAAAGTTGTAGAGGGTACCTGGGACTACAACTTTTATTTGTAAAGCTCAAGAAAAATCATTTATCTGGACTGTGGGTGAAAATGTGGTGGAAGAAGGCCAGTTCAAATTCGGCTCAAACGCACTCCAAGCCGAGTATAACCAATTCCACCACATTCCTGAGGTTAAGGTGAGTTAAATGGGTTTTTGAATCGATTGTTTTGGTGAAAAAATGCTTATATTACTATTTTTACATTACTTATGACTTAATTTTTGAATTTAATTTTATAGTTCATAATGTTTAAATTTAATATTTTTATTGGCTTTAGAATATTTTTTGGAGTGTCTCTAAAGGTTTACATGAAAATTTTGTGGATGTTTTATGCAAGTTTGTGTTTGGTTCATATGCCCACTTTCACCCTTTGATTTATGTTTATGTAGTTCTTTATATTAATTAATTGTTATATCTTCATGTTCTATGTAAAAATTAGAATTTTATGGCTATTTTCTTAGAATTTTTGGGTTAAGGTTTGAAGGTTTCATTTTTTGGGGTGGTTATGGAGTTGAGAGAGTTTTGAATGGTTGTTTACCGTTGGGGACATAGAAGAGGAAGAAGTTGGGGGAATGCAGAGAAACTTTCAAGTGTATAAATAAAAAGAAACTGAACCATAACCCAAAAATGGCTTTGCGCTGATGGTTCATCAGCTGGTGTTCCTTCTTGGTGGTTTGGGTTCGAATCTCCTTGCCCCCATTTTTCTTAGGATTTTTGAGTTTTGTCCCCTTGGGTCCATAGGACTGCCACGTCATCGATGACGTGGCGCATGTCATCCCACGCCAGCGATGACGTGGCACAAAAAAAAAATTTTAAAAAACAGTTCAGAAAAATTTTTATTTACGTTTTAACCCTCCATATTTTAGATTTTTGTATTTTAGCCCTCAAATAATTTTCTAAATTACATTTAGGCCTTTAAGAAATTTTCTTTAATATTACTGTTTTTTTCTTTTCAAATTTCTTCTAAGTTACATTTTAAATGACAATAACCACCAAGCTTTAATTTGATTTTTTGTTTATTTTAATATGTTTAATTACCCTTTGATTTTGAAATTATCGTTTTGCCGTGTCTTGTGAGTATGAAATTGTAAATAGACTCTGATTTTGTACATATTTTTCGATTAGTTTCTTTTGTAATGATTTGTGCTTTATTTTTTATGTTTGTTGGTCTCGGTATAATATTTATGCTTTTTCTTACATGTTAAATGATGTGAATCTACTCTTCTGTCCTCAAATTTTGTTTAGTTGCACGATTAGACATTAAATATTTGAATCAAACTCAATTTAGTCCATGACTTAATAACTGTATCAATAATATAAAATGTGCTAGAAGTAAACTCTGGCGTGCATGACAAACGACTGTTTTGCCCATTGGGAGTTAAAAGGCACTACAAGCTAAATGTGTGCGACTTTAAATTGGACCCCGGGCTAAATTTACCTGTCAATATTATTATTTACCAAACAGCAGAGTCATTTCCTCATTAATATGTACATGTTTTATTACTTTTAAATTATGTCAAGCACACGTACGCTGCAAAGTCGGCAATAATGAATACTAAAATTGAAAAGGAAAACGCGATATTGTAAATACCCTAAATCATGCAACCGGTCCAACGTCGGGTAAAGTGGGTGCCGAGAAAAATTCAAATCTATCCCAAACCTTCCCATTTTACAACAGGATTCCTGAACTCATGTTTTTTTTGAATTACGTGGATCAGGAGTCAATCTAGACTAGGGTTTATTTTTTCTTTAAATTTTGATGTATTTTTGTGTCCCGGCGCACCAACACACCGGGTGGCGACTCCAATCCTGTGTTCCCTAGATTAGATTATTTTTGTACAATTTATAGTCGCATTTAAAGCCCCGTTATGTAATAGTAAATAGGTGATTCTTAAATTTCTAATAGTAAGTAGGTAATTTATGTTTGTAAATAGTAAATAGGATTTTTGCATTTAATCACCTATTTCACGAGCACAACATGGCGAAGGTGCCGGTCTCAAAGGTGCAGGCCAGACCGCGGGTTGTGGGGGGTGCGACAGCGTGGCGACTCCACTGGAGACCTTGAGAATCCGGGCACATGATTTTAACGCATTTCTCTCAATTTTTCTTTAACACATCCCGTTCATTATAAACCGGATAATTTTTATCGATTTTGTGTGCTATATTACCGGCTCTATGCCTCATTTTGCGTGCCATGTGCAACATGTTACTTTAATTGTTCTTTTTCAATTATTTTACACTTGTTTTACCATATTTCACAATTTTTGCTGTCTTGTGTGCTGGTTTACGGATTTTTGTGTCTCGTTTTACGTGCCACATGCTACGTGTTACTTTAATTGTTCTTTTTCAATTACTTTACACTTGTTTTACCGTATTTCACCATTTTTCCTGTCTTGTGCGCTTGTTTATGGATTTTGGATCTCGTTTTATGTGCCACATGTTATGTGTTTCTTTATTTGTTCTTTTCAAATTTTTTTACACTTGTTTTACTATATTTCACTATGTTTGCTGTCTTGAGTACCCGTTTGCTCGATTTAGGTCTCGTTTTACATGCCATACCTTGTCTGCCTATGGTGTGTGATTTGTTCTTGCTTTATTGTACATGTTTTAATAAATTTTGCTATTAGCTTGGCACATACCTGTTTGTGGTTAATTTGGGGGCAATTTTTGGGGTGTTAGGGTGCATCAAACCTTTAGAGCCAAACGCGCTAAAATGTGTGAATCTTACCGCCTCCAAGTGAACACAGCATAACACATGTCTCATTTATTGCATGTCCTATTTTTTGTGGGTGTCTTTCCCGCATTCCCTGCAGGAATTAAGACGATCTACCCAGATATGCGGCCGTGACACAATGTGCACGTAACGGTATCTGTGGCGATCACCTGACCACCTACGATAAGGCCCATCGAAATTGACGAATTTTATTTTTGGGCCCAACGTCTGAAGGTTCGGGAACCAAGCCCATCTAGATTGCATTAGTAAGCCAAGCCTCATATTCATATAGCTTAAACCATAGGGCAGAACTGTGTGGACCTTGTTTATGACACTAGACATGAGGCGGTAGGACCCACCCATTTATCTGGCTTGTAATAGTAAATAGCTTTACAATTTTGTTATGTAATAGTAATTAGTTTTTCTGACTTCGTATGATTCATGGCCATGTAATTTGTATCTACTTCCCGCAAGAAAGAGTAAATTTTGATTTTTGCATTGCATAAGCCTTAGGTAGGGTCAAAGGCATATGGTTGCCAGACCCAAATAGGAGACCCACCCCTACGACATGTTTCCAAAGTTTTATTATCCTTTGTGTGCATTTAGGCTAACCCCAGCGTTGTAGGGCCACCGTAGGCTACTTATTGCATATCATTAGCCGTAGAAGGGATACCCTGTCGGATACCCTGTGTATAGAATTGCATACCTATCCCTAGGTACATAACCTACAATAGAATTTGCAACCTTGAGTGTTCATTGTATAAAGGCTCTGAAGGGGTACAAGCCTCAGGTAAGGCTAACATGTATTTCATGCAGATGAGTTCCGCTCGAGTAATTGGAAAGGCGACCAAAGTGCCCTATTTGCTACAAGAGTGGGAATGAAACATGCAGTTGTCAGAACTGAATACAATAGCTGGTTATTTGGGTCACTTATATCTGTATGTCTGCGGGATATTGAGCCAGATCGGACCATAGTAGACGCTTTGGTACAGGTTTGGGACAGTGAGGCAGCTGTGTTCAGATTCGGGAAGTTTGAAATGGCGCCCACACTAGAGGAGATCGCAGGATTTCTCGGACTGGACTTCAAGGACCGGGCTGTTATACTACCATCCCTAGGTACTACAAGGGACTTCTCTTTGTTCACCGGCATATCAGAGGCTGCGATACCAGGGGGACCCGAGGCTAGTTCGGTTACTTTGATATTTTTACACGAGCACTTCGGCACAAAACAGGGATTTCACAGGAACAAGACTCATTTTTTCCATCCCACTGAGGAGTCCTGGGCTCAGAAGCGAGTCCAGATTTTTGCTCTAGCACTGACCAGCGCATATCTTTTTCTGAGACCGGATGGGAGAATAGCATTTAAGACAGTACGAATGTTAGCCGATTTGATACATGGCGTCGGTGGTCAAGACCTCACGATAATCCCTACTATTCTAGCTGACATATTGGTGCGGTAGGCTTGTACAAACTGTCAGAACGGAGTCAAAATTTTCAAGGGTTCAAGCCTTTTGTTGCTAGTCTGGTTCATGGAACATTTGGGGCGACGAAAGATTGTTCGTCATGATTTTTCCTGGGGTAGAGTGAATTGGGTACAAAGTCACAATCAACGCATCAACCGGGCGAAGTTGAGACAGACAAGACAAGGATCAAGTGGCATTCGCTAGTTGTCTTCATTGAAGAAGTCAGAGATACATCTAGAATGGGTACCCTGTCATGCACCGAGTCTGCAATCTGCTAGCATTCCGTTCATACCCTTGATAGGAAATGAAGGCATTGTTCAGTCATGAACTTTCCGAGTCTTACGTCAGTTTGGAAGGGTTCAGACAGTACCTCTAAAATCAACGACTGATCAGTTCAATGTTATGTTCGACAAAGGGATACGGCCCGAATCAATACCAGAAAAGTCGAGTATTTTGTCAATGTGGGCATCCAGACATGCATGTCAGGAGTCGTTATACGATCCACAGGCAGCGTGGAATTTCAAGGACCACACCTCAGTACAATGTATGGCTGGAACATTTACTTAGTCGGTAACCGCAAGCTGTAATAGACCCTTTAGAAGAAGTTGCTCGGTTGACCTCACTAAGGACAAGGAAATAGTGGAAAAGGAGATAGCTCTAGATAAGCACAGGCAAGCTTACAAAAGACTTCAAGAATAGCAATCCTGTATTAGAGAGCAGGAATACAACCGAAAGAGGGCATGCACCGAGATGGCCGATGATCTGGGACGCCTAATGCACAATGGGGCTGCTGAATCAACACTTAGCAAGCTTCTGCGGTACGAGGAGCAAATGATAAAGATACGAGACCATCTAAAGGAGCTCACCGAATAAGTTCAAACGGGCTTCGTCCTCTTTAGAGTTTTTTTTATTTTTAGGGTTCTTGGAGAAGGAACCACGTTTTATGCTGTAAACTTATGATTATGTTTGCTTACATATATCTGAATTTTCTTTTTTTTATTATGTTTTAATATGAAGGCGAGCATGTACTAAGTGTCAAAATAGCTGCCCAACGCAGCCCTATTTATACCCGCTTACGTGCGCGTAAACTCCGATTTGAAGACAGTATGAGCACCGTACCAGCAAAAGATGTGGAAGGGATCAGTGGGGATCAAAACCCAGAGATGGCAGAGTTGCGCAAACAGATAGAATCTATGATGGCTGCTATGGCTAGTATGAACCAAGAAATGCAATGGTACAGGCAAACTTATGGGCCTCACCCCGCCAATCAGGAGATTCTGCCTCCTCATATGCCTAATCTCGACATGGGGATGCCGCTACCCCCACCATCACAGGATCAACCTCCTCCAACTCTAGTGCTACCACTGACAGATCCAGTTCCACCACCATCACCACCTCCTCTTGAGTTAGAGTATACCCCAGGAGGGAAAACTGAATTAATACCACCACCGCCCCCACATCTACCGGCTGTCAATGATGCCCTATTGAAAAGAATGGAGCGGTTCGATAGTTTCACGAAGCAGCAACAGGGGACGGATAAATTTCGGAGCTATCTACTACCAAAATCTATGTCTATTCCCCGAAGTGCAATTACCGCTAAAATTTAAGATCCCAAAATTTCCAAAGTACAATGGCACTGGGGATCCGGTAGCTCACCTTAAAATGTTCTGCAACTTGCTGGGGAATCCGATAAGCGACCCTCGGATAGCAATGAGGGTATTTGCCAGAAGCTTGGAGGGAGATGCGTTATCATGGTATTTAATGCTTGATCCCAAAAAATTACAGGATTGGACGGACTTGGCAAATGCTTTTGTGAAATAGTATGAGTTTAACCGTGACCTAGAGCCGGACCGTTTTGCTCTAATGAACTTAAAGAAGAAGCCCTCAGAGGATTACCGTGAGTATGTGAAAAGATGGAGGGCGTTAGCTGCCAGAGTAAGCCCACTTATGACTGAGACTGAGATGGTCAAACTTTTTATTGATGCGCAAGAACCTCCTTAGGGTATGAAACAGTTGACCGGTCTATTGGCAAATCCTTTTCAGAAATCATTCAGCAAGCATGTGAGGCTATTGAAAGGGGCTTGAAAAGTAGAAAAATTATTGACATGACGGCCTTCAAACTTCAGATAGAGTCCATGCAGGAGAGCACGTCTGTGGCTAAGAAACCCCTGAGCAAGAAGGCTGACAAGAAGAAAGAGGAAGTGACTTTTATTTTCAACCAACCCAACCGCCAACCACCATGCAATTTCCATCAATACCAAAGACCTAACCCACAACCCTTTTATGCACCACCTCTACTACCACCTCAGGGGTTATAATCCAAGACCACAACCCCCAAACAATCAAAGACCCAACTAGCCAAACAAATTCCCTCTACCAAACTCCAACCAAGCCAGACCACATGGCAGACCACCCCACAATTTTACCAACCTGGGAGGCCCATTGAGCAACTATATGAGCAGTTGAGATCAGCAGGGAGATTGAATCCCATAGCTCCTCCTCAGTATCCGGGGGGAGTTCTGGATAGGTTTGACGCCAAAGCCCACTGTGCCTATCATTCTGGATTTCCAGGGCATTAACCAAGGTTAATTGTTGGACGTTGAAGAATAAGGTGCAGGATATGATCGATGCACGTGAGATTGTCATTAGGAGGCCAGAACAAAGGGCTCTTGAAGTAAACACTAATCCGCTGCCACGGCATGAGCCTCATGTTGGGACGGTTAGTATAGAAGCCGATACGGAAGAGGTAGAAGGAGACAGTCTTTAGTCCGAGTGTGGGTGTAAACTGTCTGAACCCTGTCTCTTATACACATCTGAGCCTTTTATCATAGACATGGATCCGTTTGAGGTAGAATCTCAGGAGCCCGTTGTGATTGAACTGCTAACACAATTGCCAATTGAGAGCACACATGCAGTGCCGTGGAATTATCAACCCTCAGCTGTGATAGTCGGTGGAAGGCCAGTTTCTGAGGAGGAAGTGTCCGCTATCACAAGGTCAGGCCGAATCACAAATGACAACAGTTTTGAGGCCGGACAATCCAACAAAGGTAAAGAGCCCATGCAGGCCCCTAAGGCTGTAGCAGACAAAGATGTCTGGAGGACTTTCTAAAATTGATCAAAAAAAGTGAATATTCAGTAGTTGAGCAGCTGAATAAGATACCCTCACAAATTTCTATGCTCAACTTATTGTTAACATCCGAGCTACATAGGGAGGCAGTATTGAAGATTTTGAGTGAGGCTTATGTGCCTCGTAACATTCCCACTGACAAACTTGCTGGGTTAGTGGGCAGTGTGCTGGCATCAAACCAAATTTGTTTTTTTGATGATGACTTAACTTCTGAAGGGAGCGACCACAACAAGGCTCTATTCATCTCGGTTAGATGTGAGGGGCGGCATTTGCCTAGGGTCATCGTTGATAATGGGTATGCTTTAAATATTTGTCCTTTGAAGACATTGGATAAATTGGAAATCTCTCATGACCTGGTCAGGAATTCATCCATGGTGATCAGAGAGTTTGACGGGGCTCGAAGATAAGCCACCAGAGAGATAAACCTTATTTTAGAAGTGGGCCAACTGCTCATCAGGTCACTTGCCAGGTTCTTCCGAATTGTTAGGGTATATAATTTGCTGCTGGGACGTCCCTGGATCCATTCTGCTGGGGCTATTCCGTCATCTTTGCATCAAAGGGTTAAATTCATTTACAAGTTTAAGCTGATTACTGTATTTGCCGAAGATGACCACGCCATGATGGTCAAGGAGGAAGTTGGGGAGAGCAGTGACACTCCGGTGCCTTTCTTAGCTTATGATGTGGTCTCTGTCAGCCGAGGGCCTGGAGAGCAGTCATCAATGAAACTGTCTGGGATAAGGCGAGTGCAATGATTGCAAAGGAAATGCTACGTGGAGGATATTGTATCGGCCAAGGTTTGGGGATGAATTTGCAAGGCATAATACACCCTATTGAGCTACCAATGCAGATGAATACATTTGGGCTCAGTTTTTGCCCGAATGCCAGGCAGCTGAGGAAGATTAAGGAGCTGAAGAGAGTTGAACAGGAAGGTCGAGCATTGCCTATGGTCCTTCCACCTCTTAAGATTACTTTCCCATATTCTGCCGCCATGGGTAGGGCTCCTGATGCAGATGAGGCTGAAAAGGAGGATCTTATCCAAGGGGTAGCCGAATTATTTGTGGGGGTAATTATTTAGGAGCAGACAGAGGAGGATAACACTGAGCTACCATTTGCTGAGATCGACCAACTACACAAATGGACATCGATGATCTCCCTAGTCATAGGGAGTTTCGGTAAATTTGGAAGGATATTGTTTTTAGTTTTGCTCATTTCAATTTCATCTTTGTATGTATGTTTCATACTTCTTAAGTTGTTTTGCTTATGCCATCTAGTCAAGAAGTAGGTGCATTCACAGCATTGTATTCATGATTCATCTCATTCATCTGTTTTGGAGATGAATCTTGAAAATAATTTGATTAGTAAAGCAAGTACAATCATGATATTGCCTTCCTCATTCATCTTATTCATCTATTTTGGAGGTGAATTCTGAAGACAATTGATTTTTATAGGATGGCCAATGAATGTCAAGTTTATGTTCTCTAGGATCACTTGTACACTCTGTATAGAAATTTTCGATTAAAGAGAACTTTTTTCTTTAAGATGTTTTAGCTCATTTTGTTTTCTTTCATTTCATGTTTTATTTTCTCCCAGAAGGCCCAAAATCAATGCTTTTGATCCTTTGGATACTACCATTTATGAGGCCGATGAGTACAATTTTAATATCACACCCGACCCTGATTCTACACAGTCTGAGAGTGATGAGGACGAGTGTGATATTGAAAATAAATTCGGGCGACAAGAGGAAAAACCAAAGCCTAACTTGAAAGAAACAGAAATGGTAAACATTGGGACAGACACGGACGTAAGAGAGGTTAAAATCATACACTTGACTAGAGGGCAGAAGAAAGAGATGATAGAATTTTTGATTTTGTTCCAAGACGTCTTTGCCTGGTCTTATGGCGATATGCCCGGCATTTCAATAGATGTCGTGGTTCACAAACTCTCCACCGATCCTAAATGCCCGCCTGTAAAGCAGAAGCCAAGGAAGTTTAAGCCGGAAATGAGCTTAAATATCAAAGAACATCATTTGCCGCTTTGGGATCCCCGATACATTGGTTACCGACAATGCCACAAACCTGAACAATGACATGGTAGATGGTCTTTGTGCCCAATTCAAGATTAAGCATCAGAATTCCACCATCTACAGGCCAAAAATGAATAGGGCGATTGAAGCAACTAACAAGAATCTTAAGAGAATTATTCGAAAGATGGTTGACAGTCAGCGTGATTGGCATGAAAAGTTGCCATATGCATTGCTGGGTTATCGGACTGCCATAAGGACATCTACTGGGGCAACACCTTACTCCCTCATGTAGGAATGGAAGCTGTTTTGCCAGCGGAAGTAGAGATCCCTTCTCTACGCATTCTTATGGAGACTGAGTTAAAAGATGCAGAATGGGTGAGGTTCAAACATGAACAGCTTGCACTCATTGATGAAAGACGGCTAACAGCTGTGTGTCATGGCCAATGTTATCAACGAAGGATGGCCCGAGCTTACAACAAGAAAGTCAAGCCCAGACAATTCCTATTTTCAAGCTGGCGATCTAGTCTTGAAACGCATATTGCTAATCCAGGACGAAGCAAAGGGCAAGTTTGCTCCTAACTGGCAGGGTCCATTCATTGTACACAAAGTATTATTAGGAGGAGCTCTTATCCTTACGGAGATAGATGGACAGGTTTTTGCCCAACCGATAAATGTGGACATGGTCAAAAAGTTTTTCATCTGATTTGGCAGGCTGTAAACCTGTAAGTCATTACAGAACGTCGGATAGGATTCCACCTGTTGTTTTCTTTCCCTTTTCACCCACATTCGGACTAAATCCTTTTATATCTCTTCTCTTTATTTGCCTATCTTTCGTTTCAATTGTGCTTTGTCCTTATCCTTTGCTGTAAAAACAAATTAGAACTGAGCTCATTTGAAATGTTGGGGCAAATTATTATTTTTGGGTGGCCAAAAAAAAAAAAAAAGTGCAAGAGGCTGACCAAAACAAATTCCCAACAAAACTCAGTTTGTTAGAATAAAACTGGGGCAATTTTTAAGGGGAGTACAAGCCTAACCTTATTCCTCTCAATTTCAAACCCATTTCCCCAGTTTCAGTCAGTTGCCTTCAAGTAAGACTCTCAACCCAAAACTGGGGCAATTCTTTTAGATAAGGGACATAACCAGTTTTCCTCAGATCACAAACCCGCTCTTCCATCCCTTGTAGCTATGTTCTTTCCAACCAAAGCGCCCATCTTAAACTGGGCAAGTTTTTGTTAAGATAATCCCGATCTTTACCAATCACACGACTTAACCCATTTTGACCCTAACTATCCTAAGTTCTGCATAGGCTTAAAGGAAGCCGTTTGTGCGGTCTCGGCAGTTGATGTTAACATGTCTATCCCAAGTTTGGGAAAGTGTTCAACTGAAATTTGTTGACCGAAGTTAGGCTTATTGGTTGCCTCTATGTCGTTCTCTCAACACAGTCATTGGCCTTTAAAAGGCACGTATCCGATAGATCCAAAGCATTGCCTGATCGGGTCCAAATCACTTGGAATGAAAGTCAAAGCAATAAGTGTTAATACGGTGATGGCACGATTTTTACTAAGATTGCTCCCATGTGCCTGTATTATTTATTCATGTACTTCTATCAAACTCACATGCTGCCATTTAGTTTGTTTGTAGTTGTTCTTCTTGTTGTTGATGTTTTAGTTGTCAAATATGTGAAAACCATCTATTTTATTGAACTACGTTCGACCTGATTCCTGTGGTGGGATACGTAGGCAGCACTTAGCGAGCTCGGTCACCTTGCTTATAGAAAAGTTCGCTAAGATTGACATTTCGTATGTTTTGGCACTGACCAATTCGAGTTTTCTTTGCTTGATATCGCATTGTTTTGAGTACCTGCAGGTACATGAAAATAAAATGGATGCTAAAATCCACGACACTGGGGCAAATTTTGTTGATTGGATATCTTTCATAAATAACAAGGGATACACTAATCCTGAGAGTTGTCTTGATACCCAACGGTCTTTCTTTGCATTTTGAAAGGGGTGATTCACGCCAACCCCTAATGAAGCAGACCAATCAACCTCACAGGTGATCGCCACTTGGGAGATGGTACACTGAGTTCCCAGTCAAACCTCTCAGTTTAAATAATGCTGTCATTTACCATTTAGGGCTTAATGTCCCAGTTTACAATCCAGTCATGATTAGGGTTAATTACTAGTTGCCTTTTACACTTCATTTCATGGGTAAGCCCAATGACATGGCTCCGTGTATGTACCATACTTATTGCATTTTCACCCGATAAACAAATTTCGGGTTCTTATTTCCATTTTTCATTAACCTGATAAACAAATTTCAGGTTTGCATTTTCACCCGATAACGAATTTTGGATTCTCATTTCCATTTTCATTAACCTGATAAACAAATTTCAGGTTCTCATTTTCATCCCCGATAAACAAATTTCGGGTTTCCATTCTATTAACCTGATAAATGAATTTCAGGTTTGCATTTTTACCTGATAAACAAATTTTGAGTTCTCATTTCCATTTTCATTAACCTGATAAACGAATTTCAGGTTTGCATCTTTGTCATCCCTGATAAACGAATTTCGGGTTGTCATTTCCATCTCCATTAACTTGATAAACGAATTTCAGGTTTTACATTTTTACCCGATAAATGAATTTCGGGTTCTCATTTCCATCTTCTATTAACCTGATAAACGAATTTCAGGTTTGCATTTCTGCATCACCCGATAAACGAATTTCAAAATCTCATTTCCATTTTCAATAACCTGATAAACGAATTTCAAGTTTGCATTTTCAGATCCGATATTCGTTTATCAATGGATTTTCTGTCTCTTATACAAATCTAAACCTGAAATTAAGTTTATCAGCATCAAGTTAATGGCTGACTGGAAATGAGAACCCAAATTCATTCGTCTGAAAAGCAGAAATATTATACCTGACCAACTGCATCACCCGATAAACGAATTTCAGGTTCTCATTTCCATCTCCATTAACCTGATAAACGAATTTCAGGTTTACATTTTCACTCGATAAACGAATTTTGGGTTCTCATTTCCATCTTCATTAACCTGATAAACGAATGTATGAGAACAGAATCTTCAGGTTTGCATTTGCACTCCCGATAAACGAATTTCGGGTTCTCATTTCCATTTTCATAACCTGATAAACGAATTTCAGGTTTGCATTTCTGCATCAACAGATAAATGAATTTCGGCTTTCATTTCAAGTTTGCATTACCCGACAAACTCACCGTTCGGGTTTTCATTTCACTCTTGTTACCTCGATGACACAAAGTCGGGTTTTCATTTTAATTTACACGTCTTTACCCCGATGACATAAAGTCGGGTGTTCATTTGTGTTTACATACCCTTGCCTTGATGGTACAAAGTCGGGCTTTTAATTTACATTGCTTGTTGAGTTTCATTACCAGTGGCGTTTGCATGTTATGTCAAGTTAGTTTTCTTTGTCATTCACAGCTACGTTTCATTCTAAGTCCCTGTACTCCCGATAAACACCAGATCGGGATTTCATTCTTGTTTCCAAATTTCATTTATGTCTTTTATGGTTCATTTCACTGGGTAAACATAAAAATAAAAAAAAAAAATGGAGATTCCCCCCAATGAAGACTTTTCCGCTCTGGATGAATAGATAGACCTAATCTCCCCGGTGTGTTTGTCAAGATGGTGAATTTCCTCTTTCATGACCACATGAGCTTAATGTTGACATGTGACAAATTTTGTTGCACGATTGGAATCATCCAGTCATGCGGTGTCTACAATCTTTGTCTAGAGTTCCTTCGATCCTCTTCGACACTCTGGCAAAGAGGGGCAAGCGTAGACACCTATTTTTGTCCCTTAAGTTCTCCCCTATTTTCCTCTTAATTTGACTCTCAATTTTCTTTTTAATTTCCCTTTTAATTTCTTTTTAACATGTTCTTTGATTTCCTCTTAATTTATCCTTTAATTCCCTCTTAATTTGTCTTATGGTGTTTAATTATTATGTGTTTAATGCATTTGAAATACTAAGAATGAGTTTTAATATTATTAAGCTTTTAGATTTTTCAAAAAAAAAAAATAATAATAATAATAATTCAGTGCGTGAACATTATCGAAAAATTTTGGCCACGTTTTTCTCTGCATTTTGTCACCCATTCTCACCAAATATCAGATGCTCCATACTCCCAACATGACAAGGAATGGTCTTTGACCATTTTTACACTCAATCCACCTCTTTAAAGAGCAAAAAACTCAGCCTAAAAAAGGGGGACGAAATTTCTGTAGAAGAGAAGAGAGAAAATTTTTTCTAAGTTTAAAAATCTTCCAAACAGCCAATTTTGAGCCAAAATTCTAAATGATTGAAAAGCAATTAGACTAAACTCAAAGGAGAAAAGTTGTAGAGGGTACCTGGGACTACAACTTCTCTTTGTAAAGATCAAGTAAAATCATTCATTTGGAGGGTCAAAAACGTGGTAGAAGAAGGCTGGTGGCCAAGAAAATCTGCAGAAAAAAAGAGAAATTTTTCTTAGTCTAGAAAATTTTCTAGACAGCCAACTTTGAGCCAAGATTGCAAGCGATAGAAGAGGAATTAAACTAAATTCAAAGAACAAAAGTTGTAGAGCGGTACCTAGGACTACAACTTTTATCTGTAAAGCTTAAGAAAAATCATTCATCTTGTGGGTGAAAAACGTGGTGGAAGAAGGCCAGTTCATCAACTGGAAGCTTGGAGGTGCCGAAAGCAAATTCGGCTCAAACGCACTCCAAGCCGAGTATAACCAATTCCACCACATTCCTGAGGTTAAGGTGAGTTAAATGGGTTTTTGAATCGATTGTTTTGGTGAAAAAATGCTTATCTTACTATTTTTACATTACTTATGACTTAATTTTTGAATTTAATTTTATAGTTCATAATGTTTAAATTTAATATTTTTATTGGCTTTAGAATATTTTTTGGAGTGTCTCTAAAGGTTTACACGAAAATTTTGTCCCTTGGGAGTTAAAGGGCACTACAAGCTAAATTTGTGCGACTTTAAATTGGACCCCGGGCTAAATTTACCTGTCAATGTTATTATTTACCATTTATTTTCATTTCCTCATTAATATGTACATATTTTATTATTTTTAAATTTATGTCAAGCACACGTACGCTACAAAGTCGGCAATAATGAATACTAAAATTGAAAAGGGATATACGCGATAAAATCATGCAACCGATCCAACGCCGGGTAAAGTGGGTGCCGAGGGAAATTCAAATCTATCCCAAACCTTTCCAAATTACAACAGGATTCCCGAACTCATGTTTTTTTTTAAATTATGTGGACTAGGAGTTAATCTAGACTAGGGTTTATTTTTTCTTTAAATTTTGATGTATTTTTGTGTCCCGGCGCACCAACACACCGGGTGGCGACTCCAATCCTATGTTCCCTAGCTTAGATTATTTTTGTACAATTCATAGTCGCATTTAAAGCCCCGTTATGTAAAAGTAAATAGGTGATTCATTTAAATTTATAACAGTTAGTAGGTAATTTATGTTTGTAAATAGTAAATAGGATTTTTGCATTTAATCACCTATTTCACGAGCACAACATGGCGACGGTGCCGGTCCCAAAGGTGCCGGCCAGACAGCGGGTTGTGGGGGGAACATGCGACAGCATCTTGTGCAAGATTTGAAACATAAATCTTCCAACAATTTCTCCTCTAGTCTATAGAATAAGAAGACATTGAAAATCAAACAAGCAACAAAAAAATACATTGAAATCAAACAAATGACAAGTGAAAATCAAGCAGGAGACATCTGATGTAGCAACGTGGATCATATGAGGACATTGACTCACCTTTGCATCTTAGGCACATTCTCACATTCCAGGTACTTTGAAACAAGGGAGATGGTGAGAATAACTCTGATTTCCTCTATGAACTCTCCTACCTGGAAATGGTGAGGATGACAAGAATTTTTCAGAGTTTATTTAGCAATTTTTCAAAGTAGCCAAATATATCTGTAAATTGTGTCGTAATTAATATCAATCAACATATTAGCAAAGAAGAAATTAGAATAGTATTCAGTGTTATGGGAAAAATGGAACTTTTTTTAATACCAAAAGGAACCTCTTGAACAATGTATTCCACCATATTTAACAAAAAGACATGGTAAAGCAGAAATAATAGGGAAAAAAAGTAGATGAAGAATCCATAAATCATGAAAAGAAGTAAACTAGAAACCAGAAAGAGGAAAGTCACCATTAGCTATGGGTTTGAATCTAAGAGAATGTTTGTTACCCTGAAATTTTTTTTGTCGTTACTGAATGACAAGGAGAAAGAAAAAGAATAATATGGGACGAAACATGAATAGTCACCAACCTTTGGGAGAAGAAATTGGAAAATCATCAGACAATATCAATTTTAGACAAAAAATTTCATGCTTATATGGAGTTCCAGCTGCAAGGAATAGAAACCAACAATGAGAATAAGAAATTATGTATTAATACTCCATTATTCAGATTATTCACGAGCATCACTCAACTGTTTGAGTAGTGTCATTTTGGCTCTTCCATTAAAGAAAAATTTAGTTAACCACCATGTAATAGAAGCTATATTTGAAATCAACATAGGAACATTGCATACTAAATAATAGATATGCTTTGTCCATTTCTAACACACCCTAAATACCACTTTAGAAGCTAAAGAGAATGAAAAAATATTAATAAAGATTTTTTGTCATCCGTTGTACCAACTCTCCAATGCCACAAATTTATAAAATGGCTAGTGAAATCAAAATGGGTTGAACACAACATAACGCGATAATAAATGATTTCGACATGACACAAATTGGTTATTAATTGGGTATGGTTAGGATCAGGAGTTTTTGACATGAACAAGATTATGGCATGATACGATTACTCGCAACACGACACGATACAACACGATTGACAGTCATACTTAAAAAGGCAAATTTTGGCTCAAAAGTCAAGAAATTAGGTTATTACCTTGAAAGGAAAATTTGGAAATTAAAGCTAATAAATTTAATTTAATGCTTAAAAGGCATTTCTGAGAATAAAGCCGATCAATTTAATTTTGTGTCATAAAAGGAAATTTTGACAAGATTAGGTATTAGGATCAATTTTTAGGCCACTAACGCCAATTGATTTAATTTAGTACCTTAAATAATTGGCATTATCAAGCAAATAATGGATTAGGATCAATTTTAGAGCACTAAAGCCAATTGATTTCATTTAATACCTTAAATATTTTGAGTGGCAAATAAGTCATTAGCATCAATTTTGGGACACTAAGGCCGATAACTTTAATTTAATGTCATAAATTATTTTAAGAGTAAAAATTAGACATTAAAATATTAGAAAGTATAAGTGGGTATAGGGACCAATTTAACTTTAGTGAATTTAAATATCATAAAAGACAACAAAGAAAAATGTAAATTTAATTTTTCAGAAAGTTTAAAGAGGAAAATAATTGATTAGAGTAGAGAAAAAATAATAAAAAAAACCTTTGGTAAATTTTTATTTTCCGAACAAACGTGAAGAAGCTCAGCAAGCCTTGCAAGAAGTACATGCTTTACTAGTAGGAGCATAGTACTAGTGCTTTGCTGGGTTGGTTTTGCTCCTTACCTTCCCACGGGGGATGCAAAAAAGAGAGGTAACTAGAGTGGAAGCCAAACAATCAGTATCAGGGCCGAGAATATGTAATCGATCTAAAGAACCACTGTTAGATACGATTCTGCTCCCCCTTCGTACTACCATGAGATTCTTGCCCAGCTTTCTTTCGGCTTAAGAAAGCTATTTGAAATGTTTTTGTTTCATCTTTCTCTCGAACTTCTTTGCTTTCTATTCTATTTGTAGTCTTTTCTACCTATCTGAATATCTCTCTATTTTTTAAGCATCTGAATTAATGCCTCTCAATTTTCATATATGTGTCTCTGTTTTGATTTTAACTTTCATTTTTTTTGGCTTCCTGCTTATGCCCCTTTTATAAGGCTTTGCAAGCCTACATCAGGGTGGGAATAATCCCACTTGCCCATGAAATAAAAAAATTGGGCATGATGTTTGTGCATGCCTCTTGAAGCCAAGTGGTTGTGAAACCACTTGGCAATTTGCTTGTACGTGGGTAGTTACCCATGTATTAATTGCCCTTTTTTTGAAAAACAGTTGTCTCCTTGATCATTATTTATGAAACATAAATATCTATTGTTTGACATGTACAAGATTCGATACTTTTTTATGTGCTTTCAATACCTTTGATGAAGTCTTTTTGTTCGATTAATCTTTGCACTCTAATTTTGAATTGTACAAGAAAAATTGTACAGTAATCACGTAAAACTCTTTCAAGAACTCATGTGATAAGCTATTGGAATATTAATAAATTTAACCATTTGAAAAAACTTTGTGGATGAGTTTTGAAGTAATCAATGAGTTTATGCATTTGAAAATTTAGTTGTGGACCTATTTAATGTGCATTAATCAGATTAACTACTTGAAAATGCCTCAATGGATTTTCTTTTTTAAAGGTTATTAACCGCTTGATAATGTATTGTTGGATTTTTTATTTGATATATAATCAGTTTAACTACTTGAAAATACATTATAGGATTTTTATTTTTTTTTAAATCCCACTAAGTGTACAGAAAACCATATTGGGCAAAATATTAACGTTTTGCGAATTAAATTCTTGCCCAATTTAATCTTAATCTTGTGCAATTTGTACGAGTCATACTCTCTCTTAATTTGTGCAATTTAATCTTACTTGTGCATCTTACTTGATGAGTTTTTATTTGTGTGAGTTATACTCTTAATTACATTTCCATATTTGAGAGAAACATCTTTTGTTTCTAATGGTAAATTAATTTAATTGGATTGCCAATTAATCAAATGAGAATAGGGAAAATTTAAATAATATTGATTTTTTGGAAAGTAATATACTCATGTTCACTTGGATTTCGGGTATTTGTTTTGATTTTAATGGACAACTAAATTAATTTTAACCCATTTTGAATTTCTGACAGATTAATTAAACTTGAAAATTTTTTAATTCAGTGAAACTTCAGAGAATAATATATTTTTGTAGTTTTTGCGGCTAAACCCTTTGGAGGGTTTCTTACGTATCCAAATTGGAATCGAAGCCACACTTAGTGCTAAACAAACTACAACTTTTAAATATCAATTCTTTTAGGCCTTTTTGAGACAATTGACATTTAAATAGATTTCATATGGCCATCAAAGGATAAAAATAATTTAGACGAGTTTAAAAAATGGTCCAATTATTTTATTTTAATTTTGTAAGGCCTAGAAAGGCAAGATGGACACAAATGTCCTAATTTAATTCTTGTCTTTATTTTAACTACCCTAAATGAAAATATGGGTACGAAGGTAAAAAAACAATTAATTTGATTTATTACCTTAAAAGGTAATTTTGGCACTAAGGCAATGAATTTATTTTAGTGCCTTAAAAGGCAATTTTAAGCACTGAAGTCAATTAATTTAGTTTAATTCCTTAAAAGGCAATTTAGGGACTAAGGCCAATTTATTTGATTTAAAATTACAATGTTATCAGCTTTAAATTTTGGGCACTAATTTGAATGATTTAATTTAATATTTTATAAGGCAATTTGGGACACTAAAGACAATTAATTAGAATTATTACCATAAAGGTAATTCTGAGCACTAAGGCCATTTAATTTAATTCAGTGAAATTTTGGGCACTAGGCCAATTAATTTGATTTAATACCATAAAAGGTAATTTTGGGTACTAAGACCATTTAATTTAGTTTTATGCCTTAAAAGTAATTTTTGGCACTAAAATTGATTAATTTAATTTTGTATCTTAAAAGGCCATTTTGGGCAATAAGGACAATTAGTTTGATTCCTTAACTTCAAAGGTAATTTTAGGCACTAAGAATGATTAATTTAATTTGGTGCTTAAAAGATAAATTTAGCCACTAGACTATTAGATTTGATTTATTACCATAAAAGGTAATTTTGGATACTAAAGTCATTTAATTTAATTTAATGTCTTAAAAGGCAATTTTTGACAAAATAAGGTACTAGGATTAATTTTAGCGCACTAAGGTCAATTGATTTAACTTAGTATCTTAAATCATTTGAGAGAAAAATAAGGCACTAAGTATAATTTTTTTTGCACCAAAGCTAATTGATTTTATTTAATGCCTTAAAAGAAAATTTTAGGTACTATGACCAATTGATTTGATTTAATGCCTTAAAAGGGAATCTTTGGGTACTAAAGCAAACTAATTTAATTTAATGCCTTGAAATGCAATTTGGAGTACTAAAGTCAATTAATTTAATTTTGATACTATGAAGTGCATTTTTTATAAAATAAGACACTCGGTTCAATGTTAGGGTACTAAGACCAATTGATTTAATGTTGTGTGTTGAATAATTTAAGAGGCAAATAAAGTAATAGGATCAATTTTATGGCCCTTAGTCTAATTAATTTGATTTAATATCTTAAAAGAGAATTTTGGGCACCGAAGCCAATTAAATTAATTTAATGTCTCAAAAGACAAAATTTTGGTTGTAATGCCGATCAATTTAATTTTGTTCCTTAAAAGGCAATTTTGGGCACTATAGCCAAGTAATTTGATTAATTATCTTAAAAGGTAATTTTGGACATTAAAACCAATTAATTTAATTTGATAACTTAAAAGATATTTTTTGGTAGTAAAGTCGATCAATTTAATTTTGTGTCGTAAAAGGCAAGTTTGACAAGATGAGACACAATGATCAATTTTAGGGAACTAACCAATTGATCTAATTTAGTACCTCAAATAAATTGTGAGCCAAATAAGGTACTAGGAACAATTTTTGAGTACTAAAGTCAATTAATTTATTTACTGTTGACAAAATTAAGATCAATTTTAGGGTACTAAGGTCTATTACTTTAATTTAGTTCCTTAAATAATTTGTGAGTCAAATAAGGTACTAGAATCAATTTTAAAGTACTGAGAACAATTGATTTAATGTAGTACCTTAAATATTTTAAGAAAAAAATAAGGCATTAGGATCAAGTTTATGATACTAAAGTCTATTGCTTTAGTGCCGTATATTATTTTTAGAGTAAAAAATAGACAATAAAATATCACAAAGTATTAGTGGGCACAAGGATCGATTTAATTTTAGTAAATTTAAATATCATACAAGACTACAAAGAAATGTTAACTTTAGTGAAATTAAATATCATAAAAAACTACAAAGAAACAAGTGAATTTAAATAAACTCTAGATGTCATAAAAGACTACAAAGAAACATAAGTTTCTTTGTAGTCTTTTAAGATATTAAATTCACTAAAGTTAAATCGATCTGTAAGTTTAATTTTCCTAGAAAGTTGAAAGCAGAAAGAATTGATTAGAGTAGATAAAGAATAATAAAAACATTTGCTAAATTTTTGTTTGCCAATCAACTTTGAAAATTGTTGTTTGCTCTTTCTCTCGGACTCCTTTGCTTTCTTTTCTAATTGTAGTCTATCTAATCTATCCGAATGTCTGTCTATTTTTTTCTAGCCCCTAAATTAATGGCCGCTAACATGCAATATATTTTCTCTATTTTGTTTTAACTTTCCCAAATAGCCTCAAGTATTTTTTTCTTTTGGCTTCCTGCTCATACCCCTTTTATAATGCTTTTCAAGCTTATATTAATTAGATATGGGAATAATCCCACTTGCCCGTAAAATTAAAAAAATAAGGCATGATGTTTGTGCATGCCTCTTGAAGCTAAGTGGTTGTGAAACCCACTTGGCAGTTTGCTTGTACATGGGTATACCCATGTATTGATCACCTTTTCTTTGACTTTGTCCTCTTTTTTCAAAAAAAAAAAAAAAAACATGATTTAATAGTTACCACCTCGAACATTATTTATAAAAAATATCTTTTGCTTGATATGTACAAGGTTCAATACTTTTATATTTACTTTCAAGGCCTTCAATAAAGTATACGTTTTTTTGATTGGTCGTCGCACTGAATTTTTTCTAGAAATAATCCTATATGATTTTGAGACTTTGGTCTAGTTGCACTTGTGTTACATTTGTATTTATTAACCTCAAGCCAACTTCTTTAGGATTAGCATTGCTGTCTCAGTATTGTACTAGAATTGTACTAATAAATATAACAATCTTATAAAACAATTTCAACTGTTTCGAGAAATCATGTGTTAAATTGTTTCAACATTGATCAGTTTAACCATTTGAAAAATTAGTAGATAAGTTTTGAAGTGATCAATCACTTTAACCATTAAAGACATCTAGTGAAAATGTGTTGGTGGATTTTTTTTTTTTTTTTTTTTTGTTTTTTTGAATGTACTAATCAGATTAACCACTTGGAAATGTCTCGGTGGATTATTCTTTGAAGATTAATCATTTTAATCACTTGATAATGTATTTTTGGATTTTCCTTTGATATTTAATTTTATTTACCACTTGAAAATACATTAGTAAATTTTTTATAAAATCCCACCGAGCGTGCTCAAAACAATGTTGTGAAAAAATTTTATATTTTGCGAATTAAATTCTCTCCTAACTTGATCTCACTGATGCAATTTATTAGACGAATTTTTATATGTGTGAGTTGGACCCTTTCAAGATATTAAATCTCTTAATTACATTCCCATATTTGAGAGAAATACCTTTTGATTCTAATTGTAAATTAAATTAATTGGACTTCTAATTAATCAAACGAGAATAGAGAGAATTTAAACAATGGTTATTTTTAGGATTACACCTAAGTAAATATTCTCATACCGCCTATGTATAAGTTATCAAAGATCAAATCTCATGTAGTTTAAATAAATTAAAATTCACTTAGATTTTGGGTATTTGGAGTTTAATGGACAAGTTAATCAAAATTAATCTGTTTTGAATTTTTGACAAATTAATTAACTTGACCAATTTTTAATTCATTAGAATTTTATTTAATGAAAAAACTACAGAGAATAATATATTTTGTAGTTCTTGCCATTGAACTCTTCGGAAGGTTTCCCATGTATCATAATTGGAATTCAGACTACATTATTAATAAATGAACTTAATTTTTAAATACCAATTCTTTTAGGCCTTTTGAGGAAATGGACATTTAAATAGATTTTGGCCATCAAAAGTCCAAAATAATTTAGACAAGTTCAAAAACTGAACCAATTATTTTATTTTAAGTTTTGTAAGGAATTGAAAGGCAAGATGGACGTAAATGTCATAATTTTATTCGTGATTTTATTTTTAATTACCTTCAATGATAACGTGGACTCAAAAGACAAAAACAACTAGCTTGAGTTTATTAATTTAAACGACATTTTGGCACTAAAGCTAATGAATTTAATTTAGTGCCTTAAAAGGCAATTTTAAGCACTGAGGACCATTAATTTAAGGATCAATAATGTTTTACTCCCTTTAACTTTAGAGTCACTAAAACTCTTTAACGCTATCTTTTGAGCACTAAAGTCTCTGGACTAATGATTAACTCTAACGTCGTCTAAAATTTTGCTAAATAGACAAATATACCCTTTGGTTAGTTATACTTTATCCCCTTAAACTTTAATCTCACTGATACTTTTGTCCCGAACATTATGTTTTGAATCTTAACTCCCTCTAAAAATGTTTGGATAGCTTTTGACCAATTGATGAACATCACTATTGATGCCTCCCTCTACATAAATAACTGGTGGATAGAGTCTTCACTTGGTACAGCTCATAGCATAATTACAAAGCTGCTCCCCAGCACAGTTTATTGGGAGGTATGGAAAGCAAGGAATTGCAACTTGTATGATAATCGACCATGGCAAATGAGGGCAGAATAGTAGAAGTTTGCAAATCAATGATATCATCTATCTTCAAGGCTTTTCCTTGTGGATCAAGTAAGATGGCAGACAGGGTTTTCATGCAGAAATGTTTCAACATTAGAATGTAGATGCCGAAACTCAAACCTCCAACAGTGGTTAGACGGCTGCCTCCTCATATTGGTGCATTCAAACTCAATACGGATGAGGTCTCAAGGGGTAATCTAGGTCACATAGCTGGAGGAGGAGTGATTCAAGATTCAAATGGCAACATTATAATGGCTTTTGCTTCATACTATAATTCATACCAGTCCAATTTGTTTGCTGAGATTAAGGCTTTACAACAAGGTTTACAGTTTTGTCAGGAATTGGGACTACATAATGTTATTGTTGAAATTGATTCAAAGGTGGTCTTGGACGTGATAATTGAGAAGAGGAAAGCAACATGGAAGGTGGACACAATAGTTCAACACATCATCAAGCTCATTATCAACTGTTCTAGATACATCTCAACACATTTTCAGAGAGGGCAATTAGCTTGCAGATTTCTTGGCTAATGTAGGATGTTATAACAGATGTAATGCTATTTATGATAGTTATAATTTGCCTAGATTAGCTAAGGGAATTGCTAGGTTAGATAGGATGTCTTGTTTTCATCTTAGGCTTCCTAGATAGTCTTTTGCAATGGTTTTTTAGTTTCAAAGGATTACATGTCTTTGGAACTTTTCCAATTTGGTGGAGATTTTGGTTTTGTATTCCCCTCAATCTTAGGCTTCCTAGATAGTCTTTTGCAATGGTTTTTTAGTTTCAAAGGATTATATGTCTTTGGAACTTTTCCAATTTGGTGGAGATTTTGGTTTTGTATTCCCCTCAATCTTAGGCTTCCTAGATAGTCTTTTGCAATGGGTTTTTAGTTTCAAAGGATTATATGTCATTGAATTTGTTGGAGACTTCGGTTTTATGTCCCCCTCAATATAATAAGTTTGCATAATATTAATAAATTTTGGGAGTGACGACCCCCTAACTAAGGTTTGGGTGGTTAGCTTAAAAAAAAAAAAAAAACTCCTTACCCCCTCTGTTATTTCAACTCCACGTTTTGACTATTCTATTATATATATATATATATATCCTACCAAAGGTTTGGGTGGTTAGCTAAAAAAAAAAAAGAACTCCTTACCTCATCTGTTATGTCACACATTTTGACTATTTTATATATATATTACCTATATATTACCTTTATTTTCTCTTCATCCCTCCAATAACTACTACTACCAATAGCAACAACAAAAATTAATGCATTTTATTATTTTTCTTCTTTTAAAAATTTTCCTTTTATTTTGATTGGCCAAAATAAATTTAAAATAAAAATTAATTCAAAATTTTTAAACTTCTGAGTTTATCTTTCTATTTAGTCCAATTTTAAATTAAAGAAGTCATTCTAATAAAGAGATATGAATTGTTATAATTGATCGTCAGTTACTAAATATTTGTGCTTAAAAATGAGTCGGTTAGTTTTTGTCGTCTTCTTTAATTTATCTCGGCCAAAACACTATAAAAAATATTGAATTATACTTCTAACCATCTCTTCATATGAATTTCTACATGACTTTAGTCTAATTCTTATAAATATTTGATTTATTAAACAAAAATAAATATTAGTATAAAATATAGGTAAAATGATAAAAAATTTAGTTGGCATAATAGAAGGACTAAAGCGCTAAAAAGATAATGTTACGGAAGTAAATGTTAGTGACGATAAAGTTTTAAGAGGTAAAGTGTAATTAACTCTTAATTTAATTTAATACATTAAAAGGCAATTTTAGGTACTATGGCCAATTAATTTGATTTAATGCCTTAAAAGGACATTTTGGGCACTAAAGCCACGTGATTTAATTTAATGATTTGAAAGGCAAATTGGGACAAAAGCCAATTAATTTTAATTATTATCTTAATGTAATTTCGGGTACTAAGGTCATTTAATTTGAATTTAATTTGTTTTGTTGCCTTGAAAAGCAAATTTGGACACTAGGCCAAATGATTTGATTTATTACTATATAAGGTAACTTGGGCCAGTAAGATCATTTAATTTAGTTTATTACCTTAAAAGGCAATTTTTGGCACTAAAGCCGATTAATTTATTTTTGTACCTTGAAAAGAAATTTTAGGCACTAAAGCCAGTTATTTGATTTATTACCTTAAAATGTAATTTTAGATACTAAGAACGATTAATTTAATTTGGTATCTTAAAAGACAAATTTAGGCACTAGGCTATTTGATTTGATTTATTACTATAAAAGATAATTTCAGGCACTAAGTCCATTTAATTTAATTTAATGCCTTAAAAAGACAATTTTGACAAAACAAGGCACTAGGATCAATTTTAGAGTGTCAAGGGCAATTGATATAATTTAGTGCCTTAAATCATTTGAGAGGCAAATAAGGCACTATGATCAATTTTATGGCACTAAGACAATTGATTTGATTTAATGACTTAAAAAGGAAATTTTAGACACTAAGGGTAATTGATTTGATTTAATGCCTTAAAAAGGATATTTTGGGAACTAAGGCCAAACAATTTTATTTAATGCTTTAAAAGGCAATTTGAGGCACTAAAGCTAATTAATTTAATTTAATGCCTTGAAAGGCATTTTTTTTTTACGAAATAAGGCATTAGGGTCAATTTTAGGGTATTAAGACAAATCGATTTTATTTTGTGCCCTAAGTAAATAGAGAGACAAATAAGGCACTAGGATCAATTTTATGACACTAAGGCCCATTGATTTTATTTAATACCTTAAAAGGGAATGTTGGACACCAAGGCCAATTAATTTAATGTAATATCTTTAATGACAATTTTTGGTAGTAAAGCCAATCAATTTAATTTTGTGCCTTAAAAGGCAATTTTGAGCACTAAGGCTAAGTAATTTGATTAACTAGGTAATTTTGGGTATTAAGGTCAATTAATTTAATTTAATGCCTTAAAAGGCATTACTTGTTTTTTGTAGTAAAGCCGATTAATTTAATTTTGTGCTATGGAAGGCAATTTTTACAAGATGAGGCACTAGGATCAATTTTTAGGGAACTAAGGCCAATTTATTTAATTTAGTACCTTAAATAATTTGTGAGACAAATAAGGCAATAGGATCAATTTTACAGCACTAAAAGTAATTGGTTTAATTGAGTGTCTTAAATATTTGGAGAAAGAAATAAGGCACTAGGATCAATTTTAGGGTACTAAAGCCTATTGTTTTAATTTAGTGCCTTAAATTATTTTAAGAGTAAAAAAAATAGACATTAAAAATATCACAAAGGACAAATATCCCGCCTAAAAAATACGGCATGGATAATGCGTGCACC
The DNA here is from genome assembly GCA_025175665.1 of Cinchona pubescens. NCBI lineage: Eukaryota > Viridiplantae > Streptophyta > Magnoliopsida > Gentianales > Rubiaceae > Cinchona > Cinchona pubescens. Next base: position 856,502 of record JANKKI010000098.1, on the reverse strand, counting down.
AATAAGGCGCACAACGTGTTTCAGCTTGACTTAAAAAATGGGGATAATCTAGCTAGTAATGGGCTGAAAAATGAAATCCTTGAGCAACTTCTTAATTAGACAAAGAGTTGGTACTGATCATTCTAAGTGATAGAAAAATCTCTAAGGTGAAAATTGGAATAATTATAAAGCCAAGTTGAAAAGGTGGCTATTAATATATCATAGCTCGGATTCTACAGTGACATGGTCAATATAATCCTTCCCAAAGGGATCATTATAACTAACCGATAAAGACAATAACGGGTACCTAAATAAGGACTCTAACTGAAGTAGGAGTCAGTTATCAAGTGTTGTAAATGGAATACAATTTTAGAAAAATTTTATAGTCTCTTTTAGGAAATCATTCCTTTGGCTTTAAAAGCCTGTACAGTACAAGATTTTTAAGCACATGAAGTTGTACTGTACAAGCATTTAAAGTACAAACGAATGGTTCCCTATAAGGGACCGTAAAATTTTCCACAATTTTAATGGACAGATGATATGTACCCCATAAATACAATCTATCAACTATAATGTGAGGTATGCTTTTTGCTAAATAATTATATACAAAAAATTTCTTGAATTAGTAATATGATTTAAGCATCAGGAGTCATCTCATGGGGTAATTCTCCAAGTTCTCTGATTTTTTTTTTTGTAGAACATCTAGGTTTTTTCAACTCGCTACCAGACGTGGAGTAAATTCCTAGATTACCACTACCTCTATCCAAAAGTTTTTATGCAACTCCTTTTCATGCAACATACATTTATAAATCTCTATTTTGTATCTATTCCCCCTTTAACTAACTCCGTTTTGTTCTGGAGTATAATGAGCATTGAGTTGGTGTTTAATGCTTATTTCTTTGAAAAACAAATTGCTGAGGTGTATTATTTTTCATTGTCAAACCCATAATTTGAATTTTGTAGCCAATTTGATTTTTCAATAGTTTCTTAAACATCTAAACTACTCTTGTCAATTATGACTTGAATTTCAACAAATAATCCATCACATTCTTGTAAAATCATCACTAAAAAGAATATAGTAGAGACTACCTTATAATGATAGTGTTGTTTGAGGTCTCTCTAGATCTGTGTGTATTAATTGCAGCTTTTGTGAGGTACCATCCAAGTTGACTTAAGAAATGGCATCCTATTCTTTTTACCAAATTGACAAGTATTACAATTTGGTAAATAATCAACAAGAACTAGTAAGTCTCTTGTCATATCCTTCTTCTTTTTCAACATTCCTTGAAGATGACAATGGCCAACTCTTGTGCTAGATTTTAGTGATACTGACTTTAGTAGAATAAGTTGTGTGTTCATCCTCTATTGGATCAAGTGAGAAGCTTTTATATTTCATTGTAACTCTTAAAATATTCTGACCAATAACAACATAAATGTGGCAGTACCATTATTCAAAGAACACTTTGAATCCTTTTTCTATTAGCTGACTACACTCGACAAATTGTGGTTAATATTAGGTACATAAAGAATATCTGAAATCATCTTTGTACCTAAGCTTGTTGTAGTTGCAATGGACCCTTTTCCTTTGATAGGAATGCTGTGAAACCCAGTATTTTAATAGCCTTGTTCTTTGATTTTAACTGATTTAAAATATTTTTCAGTATTATTTTTAGTCATAAAGTACTTCAACTCATTCGTTTTTCAATTCGAATTTTACAGTATATGCAACTCCTTAAGACACAATTCACTGTTGGAACTAAGTGTAATTAGTAACATTGTGGTGTGTGAGTGTTGTTTGATGGCTGATTTATAATGTTAATTTAGTAGCAAAAATTAGTTTTTGGGTTAAAAAGTCAACTTGGAGACTATTTGGTCAATGGGAAAAATCTGGGTCAACTTTGGAAGCTTTTAAGTCTTCTTCTTGTTGTTTCTTCCTCATTTCTTCCTAGCAGCAGCTGAACTCCTCTTCCTCCATTTTCCAAAATTTTCTTGGATTTCAAGTAGAAATCACTTGGAAGGTAAGATTTTATGTATTTTAGCATTTATGGCTTATGGGCTTTATGATCCAAGCTTTAATTTCAAGTTTTGTAGGATTCTTATGGCTGAAAATAAACCCTCTTTGCAGCCTTGTAAGTTATGATTTATGTATGTTATGGGTTGTTTCCCAAATTTAGTGTTTTGGAGGTTGGGAAGTGATTGGGGTTGATTTTTAACAACTTTCCATGGTTAGATTACAAATTTTAAGATTGAGTTAGGGTTTTGTCTTCCATATGTGGCCTAGAGTGTTATGCTATGAATGCTTATGTCTATGCACATAATGATGTTTTAGGAGTGTTTTAAGGTTAGTTTGGATAGGAATTGAGACTTGAAACCAAGTGGAATTGATTTCCGACAGGAGTAAGTAAGCGGAAGTTTGGCGCAACTAGGATAATTTGGATAATTGGTTATGTTTAAAGGATCTTTAATGATCTTTTGATGGTTTTAGGTGTTTTCCATTGTTGTGGAATGCTATTGATATAGTCCCGGCTATTGCTCCGGTGAATCTTTCCGTTTATGGATTTTGTTGGTTATACAATATGTTGTTTTGAGTTGGGTTGTAACAAGGTCCCTTGAATAAGAGACAAAATCTATTTTGTTGGTATTGAATATTTAGTTAATGACCCAACTCCTAGAGCTGTCTCTTATACACATCTAGATGTGTATAGAGACAGGGTCACCTATGAATCAAAATTGGCGTCTTTTACAATGTTTTGGAATTATTATACATATGAAATCGGGACCAAGCTATTTTATGTTAATCAATTGATATGTTTGCAAACTCTTTTGATATGAAAGCATTTTAAGACTGTTTTGGCTCATAGGTGACCTAGGTATATAATTTTGGATGTGTTTGGAAATGTTTGATTTGTGGAGAACGGTTCTATAGTCATCCATGGGACGCCATGGTGACTGTGATTATGAACTATTTGACTCGGGGTCTTGTGATGGGATAACTTGACCTCCCGGTCGACTAGTAGGTGTAGTAGATTACTAGATCGACTAGTCCTGTAGGTCACACCTTGAGCCTAAAAGATACTCATGCTATTTTATTATATTCCGGTTTGAAATCTACTTGGATTTATTCGCTATGCTTTAGCATACTATGTTTTGAAATGATTGGATCTTTTTGGCTATGTTTTGGACATGCCTGACGTTTAAATGGCATGAGACATTTTAGAAACTACTTATGATTATGGTTTATTGACGTTTAAATGGCATGAGACAATGTCCATTCTTGATGCGAACCCCGTGCGCAAAAATGTCTCATGCCATTTAAACCCAACAATTCATAGTGTATTAAAAGGTCTTTGTATTGATGAACTTTGTTTTTGTTGTACACATCTTTTGTACTAAGAAGAAATTTTGTAATTCGTATTTTTGTGTAAAAATGAAATATTCGGTTTTATAGTTAAGAAATGGTTTGATGGTTCTATTTCATTGCGGTTAAGTTTGTTGCTCTGTTCGTTTGTGCCTTGCGCTTTGGACCGGTGTGCCATTAGCGCGGCGTGTTACGGTCCCGTTTTTGGGGCGTGACAAGCAATGTGGCAACCATTTGTTATCTTCCAATAAGTCTTACCTAACTGAGCTTGCTATAGCAAAGAATTTTTCCCTATCCTGACTGATGTTTTTCAAACCTTATTTTGATGATGACATAAACACTAAACTCTGAAAACAAGCTTTGCAGGTCTGTTATTTTTTCTGCTGGAAACAAGGTGTTCGGACGCAGTACACCGTCCGAACTATGTCAGCTTTCTCGGACGCATTTCACCGTCCGAACTAACAGGCAGAAAGCAAGTTTCTTGATGCTTCTCTACGGACGCATACAACTGTCCAAACGAAGCTTCTTTCGGACGAACACGACCTTCCGAAACTCTGTTCGGACGATGGAACAGACGCATGCACGGCCGTCCGAACGATATCCTTTACCAACTGCACATAGATCGGACGCTGTGTCAGACGCATCATACTTATCTCGGACGTCCGAAACCTCAACGGCTAGTTTTTGTGCATTTATTATTTAGCCGTTAGGAAGTAGTTACAACCACCATTTATTGTTCTTATAAATACCTGCTCTATTGTTCTGTAAAGATCATCTAATACATTGAATACAAGCCTTATAAAAGAGCAATTGAGTGCAAATTGGCTAAAGTGCTATATTGTATTAGTGTGTAGCTTAGATTGCTGTTCATTTTTTAGTGGAGTGATAATCTTGTACAAAAGCGAGATTGTGAGTCTTGTTTTTTTTTTTCAGATTAATTCTTTAAAATTCTTGGCTCAACTAAAAGGTTTTTAGTGTGAGCAAGCATTTCCCTACTTTGTAAAGATTATTGGCTCACCAAATGTGTGAAGCATTCTAGTGGATTAATACTTCAAGCTTGTTAGCTTGGGAGTATTAGTTGTTTAATTTCCACTCTTTCTTTCTTTATAGTTTCATCGATTCTATCTTCATTATATTAATTGTTAGTCAAAAATTTTCATTAAGTTTAATCTTTCTAAAAATATTTTTAGAAACCTAATTCACCCCCCCCTCTTAGGTTGCTTTGGGACCAATGTATCACTCAACTGCTTGGTCTCATTTTATTGCTTAAATTGCTTTTGAGAAAAGAACTATTATGACAACCAACAATGCTCTATTTTTTTAGGGTCAATCCATTACTAGGCCCCCTATGTTCAATGGGGCAAATTTTATTAGTTGGAGAGATAGAATGAAAATATTTTTGCAATCTATTGATATTGACTTGTGGTATGTTGTAAATGAAGGTCCCTTTGAAGCTACTATCATTGATGATCACACAAATAGAAGAAGAGAAAAGACAAGGGATGAGCTCACTCCACAAGACAAGGCAAACTTGACTTTAAATGCAAAAGCCATGAATGTACTATATAATGCCTTGGATGCTAATAAATCAACTCGTGTCAAGGGATGCATTTCCACTAAAGAAATTTGGAATAAATTGAAGGAAATCCATGAAGGGAGCGACGATGTTCGTGAGCAAAAGAAATCCCTACTTGTTGCCAAGTATGAGTCCTTGAAGATGGAACCACATGAAAATATTGACAAAATAGTATTGTAGGTTCAAGACATCATTAAAGATCTTGAAACTTTGGGTAAGGAGTATTCTTTGGGTGAAAAGAATAAAAAAATCTTAAATGCTCTATCCAAAGAATGGGAGGCCAAAACAATCGCTATAGAGGAAGCTAAGAATTTAAATTCTATACCTATTGAATCACTAATCAACTCTCTTACCTCTTATGAATTGAAGTTGAAGGCCAAAGTGGTGGAATTAAAGACCTCTCAAGAAGAGGATGAAAGTGGCTCCATCAATCTAGAAGACGAAAATCTTGATGAAGGAGATCTTGCACTCATCACCAAAGGATTTCTTAAACATTACATCAACAAACGGAGAATGAGAAGAGGTGGAGCTACCAATTCAAATAATTTCAAAGGGAAAACTAAGCTAGAAATGAAGAAGCAAAATGAAAGTGCTTTGAATGCGGTCAACTCGAACACTTTGCAAATGAGTGTCTTTCCAAGAAAAAGAAGGAAGAAAGCCTCGATTCAATAATTTAAGCTTCAAATCACATGGGACGGTTGCAACTCCGAATGAGAAGTTGAAGAGGAAATGGAGTCGGCACAAATGGCCTTTATGGCCATTGGAGATGATGAGGTAAATTCTAACTATGACTCCAATGATGAAAATGATCTTGAAGCTTTCATTCTAAAATTGCATGATAGCTTAAAGGAATCATATGTTAGAAATAAGGAATTAGTGAAGAAATCAAATGCTCTGTTGAATGCTAACTCTAAACTTATGAATGAAAATAATAGGCTATCACAAGGAAATAGTGACTTGAATAAAAGAATGTATGTGAGATCGAAGGTCAAGGAAGAACAAGCCTCCTTGAAGAAAAGATTGGATGATTTGAATGTTCTCTTGACTAGAAAGAGAGAAAATGTTGTTGATTTGAAAAGAAATAGAAATGTATTAATCAACAAAAATTTTATCATGTTTAGAAGGGATAACTTATATTTTATAAAATCAAAATCCTCTTTATATGGAAATAAAAATATTCATTTCGATTTGTAAATTTTCCAACAACATGAACATGTCAAGAATATGTGTTATGTCAAGAAAAATGAGAAACTTGGAATGAAAGCCGTATGGATTAATAGCAATTTCACTAACTCAAATGGACCCAAGAAAATGTGGGTACCAAAAGTTATCAATTGATCTATTGTGTAGGTACTTAACATCACCAACAATGCTAAGTGGTTCATAGATAGTGGATGCTCAAGGCATATGACGGGTGATGGTTCTCTCTTCACAAACCTCAAATCCAAAAATAGTGGAAAAGTAACATTTGGGGATAACAATAAAGCAAAATCAATCGGCATTGGTGATGTAAGTAAAAATGGTGAAACCTTGATAAAGAATGTGCTTTTTGTTGATAATTTAAACTACAACTTATTAAGTGTAAGTCAACTTTGTGATAAAAAATTATGTATTTTTTTCAAAGCATGAATGTCTTATCCTTGATAAAAATCATGTTGTTTTATTTAAGGGTGCTAGGCACAATGATGTTCTATGTGATTCACCTTGATAAAATTAGCAATAGCAATGTAAAATGACTTACCGCTTCCATAGATGATCCGTGGCTTTGGCATAGAAGACTTTGTCATTTTAATATGGTTTTAATTGAAAAACTTGCTAAGAAGGAATTGGTAAGAGGTTTGCCAAAACTAAAGTTTTTGAGAAATAAAATTTGTGATGCATGCCAATTTGGTAAACAAGTTAAGGTTTCTTTTAAACTAAAGAATTTTGTGTCCACTCATAAACCTTTAGAATTGTTGCATTTAGACTTGTTCAGACCAACTCAACATGCTAGTCTTGGTGGTTGTAAATATGCCTTTGTTATTGTGGATGACTATTCTAGGTATACTTGGGTATTATTCCTTGTTCACAAAAATGAAGCTTTTGAAAAATTTGTAAAATTGTTTTCCAAAATTCAAAATTTATTGAATTTAAAGATCATTCATTTAAGAAGTGACAATGGTGCCGAATTTAAATTTGGAGGTTTTCCCAAATTTTTTTGTGATCACAATGGTATTTCACATGAATTTTCGGTTGTTAGAGTCCCTCAACAAAATGGTGTTGTTGAAAGGAAAAATATAACTTTTCAAGAAACCGCTAGAACTATGATTAGTGAATGCGACTTACCACAACATTTTTGGACCGAAGCCGTTAACACGGCTTGTTATGTCATGAATCGAGTTTTATTAATATCCATTTAAAAAAAACTCCTTATGAACTCATTTTTTATAAAAAAAAAATCCGTTGTGAGCTATTTTAAAGTCTTTGATTGCAAATGTTTTGTTTTAAAAATCAAAGAAATTCTTGGTTCATTTGACAAAAAATCAGATGAAGGAATCTTTCTAGGATATTCTAGTGACAAGAAAGCATACCGAGTATACAATAGAAGAACGCTTTTGATTGAAGAAGTTGTACACGTTACATTTGATGAAGCTAATGATGTTATCTCAAAGAATATATGTGAAGATGAAGATGTAAGTATTCAAAAAGAGCTTGAGAAGCTCATTGTACTATCCATGAAGATCATCAAGAGATCACATCAAGCAATGATGTCAACAACCATCAAGTAGATGATGAAGAAGAAAAGAACGAGGATATTCCAAAAGATCTTCCAAAAGTTTGGAGATTCATCTCTAGTCACCCTCAAGATTTGATCATAGGTGATCTATCCGATGGGGTAACTACTCGTTCTCACAAACCTTTGAATAGTAATTGTGCATTACATTCTCACATGGAACCTAAATATGTAGATGTTGCTTTAAATGAAGAATCTTGGGTCATTGCCATAAAAGATGAACTTAGTCAATTTGAGAAAAATAACGTATGGACCTTAGTTGAAAGACCATCATTTCATCCCGTAATTGGAATAAAATGGGTTTTTAGAAACAAATTAAAATGATAAAGGCGAAATCATAAGGAACAAAGCTAGACTTGTTGCAAAAGGTTATGCTCAAGAAGAAAGTATTGACTTTTATGAAACCTTTGCACCCGTTGCTAGATTAGAATCCATTCGATTCATGTTTCTCGCATTTGCATGTTTTAATGATTTCAAATTAATTCAAATGGACGTCAAAAGTGCATTTTTAAATGATTTTATTGATCAAGAAGTTTTCGTTGAACAACCTCCGGGCTTTGAAAATAAAATTTTTTCAAATCATGTTTTCAAACTCTCTAAAGCTTTATATGGTTTGAAACAAGCTCCAAGAGCTTGGTATGAAAGACTAAGTGGTTTCTTGATTGAAAATGGATTTAAAAGAGGTTTAGTTGACACCACTCTTTTTACCAAAACAAATTCCAATGGTTTGTTAATTGTTCAAATTTATGTTGATGATATTATTTTTGGAGCAACTAATGAAAACTTGTGCAAGGATTTTTCACATTTAATGCAAAAAGAGTTTGAGATGAGTATGATGGGAAAGTTACAATTTTTCCTTGCACTACAAGTTCACCAAACAAAGGAAGGAACGTTTATTACACAAATCAAGTACACAAAGGAGCTACTCAAACGATTCAGAATGGAATGGAAGATTGCAAACAAGTTGGTACGCCTATGTGCACTTCAACCAAACTTGATAAAGATGAAGGAGGTAATAATGTTGATGAAAAACGCTATAGAGGTATGATCGGAAGCCTACTTTACTTAATAGCTAGAGACCAGATATTATGTCTGCTGTTTGTTTATGTGCTAGATTTCAATCTTGCCCTAAAGAATCGCACTTGATAGCTGTAAAAAGGATTTTTAGATACTTAAAGGGTACAATGAATTTTGGTCTATGGTATCCAAAGTCCTCTACATTTGATTTAATTAGTTATTCTGACGCTGACTTTGTTGGGTGTAAAATTGATAGAAAAAGTACCAGTGGTATGTGCCATTTCGTGGGTAATTGTCTTGTATCTTGGTTTAGCAAAAAACAAAATTCTATTTCTCTTTCTACGGCTGAAGCCGAATACATTGCTGCTGGAAATTGTTGTGCCCAACTTCTGTGGATGAAACATACTTTAAAAGATTTTGGTGTTATTTTTTATTGTGTGAGGAATCCTATAAGGTGTGACAACACTAGTGCAATTAATCTCACAAAAAATCCTGTAATGCACTCTAGAACCAAACACATTGATGTTAAGCACCATTTTATTAGAGATCTTGTTTGCAAAAGGGAAATATGTGTTGATTTTGTGTCTACTTTAGATCAACTGGCTGACATTTTGACAAAACCCTTGGCCCTAGATCGTTTTGAATCTCTCAAAAATTGTTTGGAAATTTTGCAGTTCACTTTGGCATAATCTCTTAGTTCGGACGCACACGATCGTCCGAACAACACTCTCTCTCGAACGCTCTCATTCGTCCAAAAACCTCCTCTCTGTCTCGAACGCTTATGATCATCTGAATGTTCCTCAAATTCTTCACTTTCTCATTGGAATTCTACCGGACGCTTCCCATCGTTCGAAAGAATATCGGACTCACTAGCTCTTCGATCGACCGTCAGTTCATCAGTTTTCATACGCATAATCGGACTCACAAAAATCGTTCGGACTCCGAACGGTCCCTACACTGCTCGATTAAAACCGTCCATTTTCCGCATTCCGGACTTACCCTAACACCGAACCCCTCTCTGGCAAATTTTTTTCTCCTCAAACACTTCTCCAACTTCTTACTTCTCTCAACAAATTGATTGGGGAATCGTCATTCCCAAAGTATTCATCACTATTATTGCATCTAATTTCATCCATCTACCATCCAATATCAAATTTTTTTTACCTTCCATTCACAATGGTTAAATCCCGTGGAGGATTTTCAACAGCAACTTGTGAACGTAAATCAAAAGTGAAAGCTCCGGTGCAAGGTGAATCATATGCTAATCCTCAAGCTTCATCAAATCCAACCCTACCAAAATTCATCGATGCCAAGGCATCCGAACAGTATACATCTCTTCTTAGCAAATCTATAATCGTTCAATGCCCTGCTTCTCAGAGTCTTTTTGATGAATTTAATCTTCTCATTGTCAAATCGTGTTTTGAAAAATAAAATTGGGGTCACTTAGTTCATACTGACTTACCATGCCGTTTATCATGACATGGTGCTCCAATTCACAACCAATCTTAGGAAAGGCCCCACTGTTCGCACATTAGTTTCTCGTGTAAACAGCACAAATCTTGAAATTTCCTCCAACATCATCGATACTATTTTTGAATGTGAAGTCTTAAACCCGAATGAATTTTGTTATTTCTTTTCTTTAGATACTCGATTTGACATTGACGAGGTCAAAGCAATTTTCAACATCAATTTCAAACAGGCCTTGGAAGCCAAAACTACATTGCTTACTCCTGAATTGAATATTACACTCTTGTCACAAATTTACTGTTACCAACAGATGGGCATCGCACCGAGCCTGGAAAGATGCAGCTTTACCTATTTTATTGTGTTTTCAAAGAAATTCCTCTTGACTTTGGGTATCTCTTCTGCTCCCTATGGGAATCTTTCTTACTGATACCCACCGAAACATTCCTTTCAAAATATTTCTCACCGAAGTATTTGATTTCCTTGAAGTACCTTTCAGCGGATCTCTATGTGTTCAACAAACAATTTTCTCCCTATTTCAACAAATCTTATATTGAGCGAAAAGGCTTTCGTTATTTTAATGATCAATGGTTAACTATGGCAGCCTTTGATATTGAAAGATCAAAATCCCAAGCCTCTACCTCTAGTTTGGCACCTCAAACACCTCACCAATCCATGATCCACGTCCATCTTCCTCCGAACCTTCACTTTCACAAATCTGTGGCCTTCTCAATTCCTTGAGCACTCAAGTAAGCTTCTTTCAACGTCGCACTAATTGCAAGTTAAAGCGACTTGAAACTCGTCAGTTGATCCTCCAAGAGACACTTAGCTTAGGCATGTCTACTTTAGTTCAGGTTCAATTTGCCAATATTCAATCACAATATCCACTCGACTCCTCTACCGAAAGCGATGACAATGCCGAAGAAGAGGATGTTCGTGAGGATGACGAAGAGGATCAAGATGTGTACCAAAGAGAAGGCGACGATGAGGATGTTGACGACACATTCAATTTCATTTTTGCATGCAACGACGTAATGAAGGAGATGAAGATCATGAGGCTACTGATGATGACGCTCTTTCCAAACGCCGCAACATCGAAAACGCTTTAAGAAGAAAAATGACTCGACTTAGATTCTATGTTAATATGTATTTTAGTTTTGGCATTTCTTTGACTATTCCTTTGACTAGTTGGATTTATAATTTTATGAATTACTTTGACTTTTGTACTATTGGTGTTGATATTAATGATGATCCAGGCTTAGCTTTGTTAACAATTAATGTTGGATATTTGAGTACACCCTCTCAAGGAGAGATTTGTTTGATGATGTCAAAAGGGGGAGTAGGACTAAAAATATTGCAAAATGATTGATTGTGTTATCACTCATATCTGTTGATTTTACATGTTGGTTACTTTATGACTGTTTGTCATCATCAAAAAGGGAGAGATTGATATTTTCCAAACCTTATTTTGATGATGACATAAGCAAAAACAAGCTTTGCAGTCGATTGTACGAGATATCAATCCACTGTCTAGATCTGTATACACATCTAGACTATGTCAGCTTTCTCGGACGTATTTCATCGTCCGAACTAACCGGCAGAAAGCAAGTTTCTTGATGCTTCTCTACGGACGCATACAACTGTCCAAACGAAGCTTCTTTCGGACGAACACGACCTTCCGAAACTCTGTTCGGACGATGGAACGAACGCATGCACGGCCGTCCGAACGATATCCTTTACCAACTGCACGGAGATCAGACGCTGTGTCGACGCATCATACTTATCTCGGACGTCCGAAACCTCAACGGCTAGTTTTTGTGCATTTATTATTTAACCGTTAGAAAGTAGTTACAACCACCATTTATTGTTATTATAAATACTTGCTCTATTGTTCTGTAAAGATCATCTAATACATTGAATACAAGCCTTATAAAAGAGCAATATAAGTGTAAATTGGCTAAAGTGCTATATTGTATTAGTGTGTAGCTTAGAGTGCTATTCATTTTTGAGTGGAGTGATAATCTTGTACAAAAGTGAGATTGTGAGTAAAATTCTTGGCTCAACTAAAAGGTTTTTAGTGTGAGCAAGAATTTCCCTACTTTGTAAAGATTATTGGCTCACCAAGTGTGTGAAGCATTCTAGTAGATTAATACTTCAACCTTGTTAGCTTGGGAATATTGGTTGTTCAATTTCCTCTCTTTCTTTCTTTACAGTTTCACCGATTCTATCTTCATTATATTAATTGATAGTCAAAAAATTTCATTAAGTTTAATCTTTCTAAAAATATTTTTAGAAACCTAATTCACCCTCCCCCCTCTTAGGTTGCTTTGGGACCAACACTGGCCTTCTTGCATCCAGTGGGTTTTAGTTCCTTGAAAAGATCCCTGTCATGAGTCATCTGACATTCACAACCACTGTCAATTAGCCAACATATTGAAGAACTCATGGATGAGAAAATTTTTATTCTTCATCTTAATCAGCAACTCGAGCATTTGCATTCTGTTTTTGAGATTTGCTTTTGCAAATCACAGATTCATGTCCCAAGCTAATTGCACTTGTTGCACTTTGTATATGGTCTTTTCTAGCATTTCAATGGTGGATGACATTTTTTTGCCACAATGTTGACCAGGTAGATAGTTTTCCTTTGAGCTTCCATCCTTGTTTTGGTTGGGGTTGTTTGCAGTGCTCACAACTTGAAGCCTGATTCTTCTTGTTGTTCCTTCTAGCATCCCTGTGCCTGATTGGCAAGGCTCCCTTAATTGTTTCATCTTGCCTCATAAGCCTTCTTTCCTATTGAGCCTACAAAGCATTTACTAGTTCTACTAAGGTGATCTTGCATAGATCCTTTATGTTCTCCAATGGGGTCATCGAAGCTTCATCTCTTTCACCACGATTACAAGAATTTTTCTATAATTCTGGAATCAATAAATTCAAGCCAAATAACCTTAGCTTGTTGATTAAGTTGAGCAATCTGTATGAGAAGTTTTTGATTATCTCTGAATCTTTCATCTTTTACAACCGGAATTCCCTTATTATATGTACCACTTAGACAGACATGCCTTGTGTCCTTTCATCTCCAGCATATTCTTCCTTCCGATAATCCCAAACTTCTTTTGCTATTTTGAGAGACACAACTCTCATGAAAATGGTTGTTGAAACTGCAACCAACAAACATGCTTTGGCCTTTGATTTTTCTACCCTTGTGATCTTCTTATCTAGGTCATGGTAAGATTGTTTGGCAGCAAAGGAACATCATAATACTCTTCCATGGCTTCCCAAAGATCTTAATTCTCCAAATAGGTTTCCATTCTCATTGCCTAGAGTTGGTAGTTTTGTCCATCAAAGATAAGAGGTGCAATTGAAGAAAAACTAGTTTCAGCCCAATTCACATAACCCTAAGAAGAGAGATGATACACACGTGAGCCATGAATCAAGTGATGAGGTTGTGGACCAAGCTCAAGGAGTTGAAAGAGTTGATCCAGTCCAAGTTCCAGCTAGGCCACTCACAAGATCAAGGGCCAAGAAGTTACAATAAGCCATGCTAGGCTTTGTCAACTGGACATTTTGGACCAACAAGCATTCTTATTAGCAAATGGTGTCCAAGATTTCATCCAAGCTTAGTCAAGAGACCAGTACATGTTTTGGAAGTCCAAGATGTCCAAGACTAAGAAGTTTCAAACCCAAGAATTGAAGAGATCCAAGAATGGTTTTAGAAACCCTAATTTGGTCAACACCTAGAATTAGCCAAGCTAATCCTATTTGACCTAGGATTTTGCTTCAAGATTTGTTCCTAAGAGTTAATGTTTTATTTGTTTTCTTAACTTGGACAAGTGTTAGTCCACATTAGTCTTTTAGCTGAGTTTTAGTTCCTTTTGTACCAATCCAAGTCTTGTTTGGATTTGACTAGTTAATGCCCTAGTTTTTAGGAGTTTGAGGTTGATTTTTCACGTTTAAATAGGCCTTATGGCTGAACCCTAACATTCAAAATTAAATAAAATCTTGTGACAAAATTCTCCCTGCTTGTCTTCCAAAGACTTGTGAATTGTGATATTTGGGAGACCAGCATTGATTCTTGTGATTACCAACCAAAATAATATTCTAGTCTCATATAGACAATGGATTGATATCTCGTACAGTCGAGAACAAATATCTTTAAATTCTTGATTTTTTAATCAAAGGGTATAAATCCGTCAAGTAAGAATTCATGTTTTTGTTCTTTTTGTTGCAAATTTCATTCTCTCTGTGTTGCAAATTTTGTTATTGGACGAACACCCTCTTATATTTTCCAAGAAATTATTTTCGTGATTTTTCATGGTTATTGTGTATTTAGAGCAATCTTGGTTCCGCAATTCAAATTTGGGTCTCGTCAGTTCAACTGCAAGGTTCACATCAAGAGATCTGGTACCAATTGTTGGTTTTTAAAGAGAAAAAACTATGGATCGAAAAGATCATTTAAATTTGAAAGAAAAGGAAAGATACAAATTGTAAATAGAAGAAAGTTACAATAATTCATCAAAAGGAACTATGTTTATTGAAAATCAAACAAAGAACTTTCTAAAGAGTGAGGAATGACTTATTTTAATAACTAAGGTAACAATAAAAATAACATAAAAGTCACGTGGACATATTCCAGTCCTGAAATAAATATTTAACAACCACTAACTGAACAGGTCCTCCTGGTAGATGATTAATGCATAGGTGGAGAATACAGCAGAAAGCAAGAAAACATGTTCTAGTATTACTGTGGGAGATTGGAATAACATGTTCTAGAATTACTGTGATAGATTGGATTGAAAACTAGAAGCACCATCGACAGCTTGTGCTAAAAAAGAAGGACTGTGAGAGAGAGGCTGAAATTATTACGAGAGCATTGATCAAAAAAAATAAAAAGAATTGGGAAGCAATAGATCATAGACAAAACCAATAGACTTCATGCAAAAATGATGGAAAACTAGCAACCTTGTTGGATGGTACTATTAACACGAGGGATATTTTCATGATGTATTTTTTCTTAGGAAAATCGTACAAATAGTCTCTTGAATATTTAGAAATTATTTTTTTAGTTCCTCGAATATGAAAAAATGATAAGTTTTGGTCCCCCAAAAATCTAAGGCGTATGTTTTTAACCCCTGAGCACAATTCTAGTGGTGTTTTGGGTTGAAAAAAACATGTGATCGTCACATGTTATAAACAAACTTTATTTTGCCCCAAATCCCCATCGCCAACTCTACTGCCACGCCAATCCCCACTCCACCACCATTGAATAAAACAATGCTACCACTGCCACTGACTCCTCCTAATATAGAACTGATTTCAACCAACCAGATTCACTAATTAAAAAGGAAAAAAAATCCAAAATCACTACGGAAAGGTGAAGGAAGTAGAAAACCCAAATGACTAGGCAAAAACTACTCATCGGAAAAGTTAGAAAAAATTACCATTAGAACTAATCTAATGAGATTGAGAAATGATACAAACCTTGGATCTAGATGGATAAGAAGAGTTGAAGGAGAGAGGCGTAGTTGGGCTACGCTTGGTGATAAAGTTTTTGTTATTGTTGGATCTGGGGTGGCAGTGGTTCCATCCAAGTGGCAGAGACAGGGGTCTCGAACAAGATTGTTTGAGGCGAAAGAGAAGCTCGGTGACAAAGGAGTCGTTGAATAAGGCAGTTCTAGCCCACTGCTCTTTTATACTCAAAATGATGATACAAACCTTGGATCTAGATGGATAGGAGAACTTTGAGAAGAAAGGCGTAGTTGGGCTATGCCTGGTGATGGAGTCTTTGTTATTTTTAGGCTTGGACCTAGGCTGGTGGTGGCCCCATCCAAGTGGCATAAACAGGGGGCCTCAAACAAGATTGTTTGAGGCAAAAGAGAAGCTCGGCGATGACGATTAAGGCAGCTCTAACCCATTCCTCCTTTATAATTAAATTGAATCTTTCTCCTTGTTGGGTTCAACTAGCTCCAATAGACTAATGACACAATTAGTTTGGTAGATGAAGAGAAAGAGAAAGGAGTTTATGGACTGATTTTGTGGAAAGAGAAGTGGATGGAGGGTGGCAATGAGAGAGATAGATGACTAAGAAGACACACAAGAAGGAGAGTGGGAAGGATGGGATGGAGTTGGGATGGGTGGCAGTGGGGATTTGGGACAAAATAAAGTTTATTTTCAATTTTATCATTGAAAATATGGACATGTGATGAACACGTATTTTTTCAGGCCAAAACATTACTGGAATTATGTTCAGGGACCAAAAACATACGTTTTAAATTTTTGCGGGACCAAAATTCATTATTTCATATTCAAGGGATTAAAAAAATACTTTCTAAATATTCAAATGACTGTTTGTACGATTTTTTCTTTTTTCTTTAACATATAGTATAAAGAGGGAGTTGAGTTTTTTGGAAACTTTTGGTAGTTGTTTTTCACGTGAGTATCACGTGAACTTATGTTTGGTTCTTTTGTAATTTTGAGGATTTTTTAGGGCTTTTTGTATTCTGATCCATGGGAATCAAAATAGCAATATTGGAATCTTCCATTTCCCAAAACACACCAGTCTCTCTCCTCTTCTCTTCTCAACCTTACGATAGACATCTTTTTCCTCTCTCTCCTTTCACTCTTCTTCTCTTCTCTTCTCTTCTCTTCTCTTCTCTTTACATACAAACCCTACCTCTATCTTCATCACTTTTCTTTGATGTGCTGCCTTCCCAAAGAAAATCAAGCCTTCTATATCATATTTGTATTGGGTATGCCTCGTTCTCCCTATTTTTTAAAGGATTTTTTAAGGATTTTTCTTGATTTCTTATTTTTATGCAGATCTGTTGTAAGATGGAGTTTCAAATTACAAATAAATTATTTTTCGTTTTTTTTGTACATCTTTCAATTTTTTGTTTATATTTTTTTTAAAGTAATTTTCTTGATTTCTCCCTTCATATTGTTTCTTATTTTATTTAGATTTAGATTTATTTTAAGTTGGAGTTTCAAATTACAAGATAAAGCTCTTTCTTCATTTTTTTTGAATTTTTTTTTTTTCTGTTGTTTTTTGATTAGAAAGTACTTTTTACAAAATTTCCAGAATTTTTGTGGTTTGTTTTCTACAACTTTGCCATATTTTACCTTCCAATTTAAAAGTATGCAGATCCGTTTAAAGTTTTTACAGATCTCTTCCTTTTTTGTTGCAGGAATTTCTTCTATATCTACAAAGGGAGAAATGCAAAAGTTGATTGGTTTGAAGGGCTAAAAAGTGGAAAAATAATCTATCTTAATCACATGTTATTGCTTTTTCTCATTTTCTCATTTTCTCATTTTCTCATTTCCTCTTTATTGTGTCATTTTTATCCATTTAACAATAAATTTGACTCCAATTTGTATTGTTATAATTTTTTCATAGAATTTCATTAGTATTTTATTTGAATTTACTATAGGGAGTTTACAGATCTCATTTGTTCTTTTTGTTTTTTCCCTCTGTTTGTTTTTTTTTTTTCAATAATTTTGATATGATTTTTTTTTTTAGAAAAGTTTCCAAACAGAATACATATAATTTGAATTTATCTGTATAAATTTGTAGTTTTCTGATTGTTAATTTTTTGACAAGCTAATCATGAGTCTGTATTTGCAAATCTTAATAGGGCTCCATAAAATCACAGGTGATTATTGTTCTAATGTGAGATTAAGGAAAAATATTTTTTCGCTGTTGCGGTAAAAATTTATCATTTCTCCCTTATTTCATTAATTCATTTATTAGATAAATTAATGGTAGTAGTACTTGATTGTGGTTATGTGTGATTTGGACATTAAGTTTTTGAACTGATAATGAACTAGATTGTTGTTGAACTGGTGAGAAACTTAATTTTATCTTAATAAATTTAAAATGTAAAGCTATAAAATATCAGAACTTTTTTCTTGCTGTATTTTTTTGTGCTCTAGAATTTATTGGGCTTTGTAATTTTTATTTATTTGTTGATTTCAAACAATGGGTTGCAATAGATTTTGGTTAGATGTTAATGTGTTTTATCTTTTTATTCTTTTAACTTAAAAGGTAAAAAGAAAAAACAGATGAAAAAGTTGTGGGGGAAAAAAAGAGGACTTTTTTATTTTCATTCATTTTACTTTGGTTGGAGACTAAAAAGAACTGTTTCCTACAACCAATAAGAATTAGATGTCAAAAGGTTATTTAGAAATGTGAACTTCTCATCATACTTTTTTGTCAGATGATATCTACTTCATGCACATGATTTTTATGGTTTTAATTGTAAAGAACATTCAGCTAAATAGTTTTGGTGCAACGTTGATCGTTCACAATTTTGACGAGTAAAAAGAAAAAGACCAAGAAGATCATTTAATTAAAAGAATAGTATAAAAGTGCAAGTATTGCTTTCCAAAGATATCGTTATCATCGTATGGTAGTAGTTTTGATTGTCATCGTACATCGATTAGTCTCAAAGTTTTATTGTGTTCCATGTACTACTCACCATGTTCTATTCAAATTATGGAATGCTTCTAAAACCTTTTGGTCATTTGGCTTATGATTTTGAGGGACGTTATAGTCGTTAGTTTAGAAACTCCCATCCCAGCAAAACTCCTCGAAACTTTATCTAACAATCTCTCTCTAATAAGATAAGGAGAAAAACCTCCATCTCTTCATTTCCCGTCAGCTACCAATTTCCTCTCTCTCTCTGCATAACAATCTTTTGCTTTTTTTCCTCTATTTATAATCATCTGCCATGAATATGAACAGAAGCCATCGCCTTCATCGCCAATTGTCTACTTTCTATTTTGGTTTATGTCCATTCAGTTGATTAAAAATTGACGAATCTATTCATTTCGCCTCCCCTATTCCTCTAATTTTGGATTGTATCTGCCGCTGATCTTATTTTTATTTTTGAATTTCTTTCTTTTCTTCCTTTTATGATGATTTGAACTTTAGGTCTACATCCTTGCTAGATGAATTTAATTATTTTCGTATTTATCGTGATGTTGCTCATTTTTTATTTGATTTTGAAAGTCCACAATAGAGTCGATAGATATAGTTGTTGGGAGAATAAAGGAGGATTTCTAAAGGTTTGATTTTGATCACAATCTTATTCTTTTCAGTACATTAAAAAATAGATTTGTTATGTTTTCTTATATTACTCTCTTTGTCAACAAGAATCTAGAAGTGATAAATTTTATACCTTTTTACCAATGAAGTTTTCTCGTATTTCTTTTGCTTTTATAATTATTTTTATAATCTTGATAGCAAAATAGTTAAAAATAGGAAGTTAGAGTATTAGAAGAAGATGACAAAATGTTGAATACTTCTGTGATTAGATTATTTTTGGATTTTCTTGGGTGGTTTTTGGAGATTTCCAGTATGAATTGTCAATTGAAAAAGTGAAGATTTTGGGGGAGAAATCATCCATTTTGAGAAGTTGAATGAAAGAATATTCTTCTTGAAGAAAGAGTAATATAGTCTAGTTGATGTTTTCAATGGAAAATCAATCTGGTTAATTGCTTGAATTCTTAATCTACATTATTTAGTGGGACAATCTCTTTGTATGAGATTCTACCATGGTTATTAATGGTTGTGTGATTTAATAATAGTAATGTGCATTAAAGTTCTGTTGTCTATAAAAAAATGATAGGATGGATTGCTTTTGAATTCACAAAGTGTGGTGTATTCAAGCCCATGATAGAGAAGGTGATATTTGGGGATGGCCTTTGCAAACAACTGGATTGCTCAAGATAGAATTTTCGTCATTATCATTCACCAACTTATCAAGAAATGTCATTGAGGTAACCAATTTTTTTTTTTTTTTTTGCTACTTTTTAACTTTTTAATAGATGAGGAAAGTTAACTAAGAACGTAAGCTGCTTACATAATTCATTATTTATATTATTTTTTCTTATGATATTTTTCTCTTGAATAGTTACAGCATTACCAATCATTGGTTTCTTTATCATGAATGGATTCATTCATGAACATTTACTTTTTAAATAGAAAAAGTGCATGTATTAGTATCAAATGAAAAATAAAGATGCAATTAAGTTCTGATTATTAAGAGCGGAAAGTATTCCCCATCTTTAGGTCTTATTGGTAAAAAATTTGTACATCACCTTGGTTGGTTACTTCGTTTTTTGACTCTTCAAATTTCATGACAAAAAGATAGCAACCTTTTTGTCTAGCTAAAATGTTGTTGCTTACTGTTTTTTCAATGTAAACTATTGCACAGTATTTTTCCAGTATCATGATAGCATTTCTATGCCGGTGCGCTCTTAAGACGTGACGCTGCTTTTCCTAGGTGTTGGAGATTTTTGCTAAGATGCCCTACAAATATTTCTCAGTATAGTACGAGATTCTCCACCTTACGATGAAAGTTGCATTGTTAGTTAGTGGAGAAAGATACTGACGATGATCACAAGGAGAAGAGGATGATTGTATTATTAGTTGCGAATTTGTTCCCTTATTATTGTATCAATCATAGTATTAGGAGTTTCAACTCCTTATTCTTCATGGTATATTAGTGAGTGAAAATGTTTACACAAATAAAATTGTCAGTTGAAAAAACTCTCTAAACTACTGCTCCAATGTTCTACCCACTTCCCTCATTTGATATTTCTTGGTGTACTTGCAAACAAAAATATATGAACTTGTGTTTCTTATGTGTAAATTCAGCTGCTAATTGCTTGGATAATAGTTCTGCAGATTTTTCTTTCTTTAATATCACTAATTTATTATACACTATATTAAAATTAATTTACTATTTTGGGCGTTATATCCATCTATTTTTTCACCGTGCGTTTTCCTAGTTCAGTAAAAAGTCTATATTGGGCTGGCTAATAGTTTAACAAAATTTGGAATGAAGTCAAAAGACTTTTATGGAATGGAAGGATTACTTCCTTTGTACCTCGTTGAACAGTCACAAGCAACTCTTTGAACAATTGCTCAGATATTTTTGTATGGTAGAGTCTGTTTTCAATCGATAAAATTCTTGTTACCTTTTGGGGGGGAAATATTTAGAGTTGTAAAACTACCAGTGCTTCTCGTTCAAAAAATCCCAAAAGCGAAGAAATGGAAAAAAAAAATAAAATAAAACATTGTACAGATGCCAACACCAAATTTAGTCATAAAGTACAGATTGGTTTCAGAGTGAACATTATGATACCCATCAATCACCATTCTGCTCTCCATTCAATTACATTTTACTGAGAGCCGTGAAGAGTTATTCATGGGTTATGAACATCATTGCGTGGCAGTTTCAGCAAATTAGTCTCCATATGGTTTAGAACACAGATGGTTTTAAGTCACTGAAGAGATTGTCTTGGTTTTTGCAATTTCCATGACTGTAAAGACTGCTGGAGGGGGAGAACGGTGATTGCTGCAGGCGATTCCTTTCATGGGTTAACTACTGGCTTCCAATTTACTGGTTCCCTTAAGATCGTTTACAAAAGTCCGGAGGCAACCATTGATGATACGAGGTGCTGCCCCATCACAGAACCGTTTTGCTAGATCAACAGCCTTCAAGAATAGCTAAATTTTAGTGGAGCTCATGCAACTGATTTGAAGATCTAGATTAGCTGGAAGAAGGAATAATACTAGAGAACGAGTGCTGACAAGTTATGGGACAAGCCATGGCATAAAAATTTAACAACGCTTCCGGATACTTTTGCAGTCCTCCTTTAGACAAGTTCAACATACATAATTCATAGAGTCAATTCCAAAAGACTTGGCAAATTATGTTACCTCACAAAAGAGTTTAGGTTAATTGAAGACTTTCTGTGAAATGGAAGTCAAGTTCTTGAAATAAGTACCTCGTTAATGACAATCTGATGCCTTGTCCCTAAAACAGATATTTCAGACATTGCTAAGTGAAGAATAGAAAGCTCCAAGATTCTTCCTGCTGGTTCATTCTGGGAAAGAGAGAAAATTGATTAACTGCATTATTACAGAGGTTCATCAGTCATGTTTCTTTTAACACAACTTCAAATTCATTCTAAAAGAGTACAACGATAAGCTTTGACAGTTGGCCACTGCAAGAAAATAGAAGACAAATTGAAAAGGGAAGAAATTGTTCTTGTTATGCAATGATATATTCAAGTCGATCTGCTTAAATCTAAGCACTGGTCAACTTCTAAATAATTATGAATCACATAAGCCACAGAGGCATTATCCTGTTTCCACTTTCCAATAAAACCAGAGCAAGCTTCAATGAAGTCTGTGTATAGTTTGTTTCCTTTAATTTGAACACAACCTGTCTCCCAGAATTCATGTTTTATTGTCCAAGCCCTTGAGATTGGATCTGAAAATAGGCAGATCCCAACTATGATGCTTACATTGCTTAGGTGTGTCTTTACCTCTCTGTGATTCAGGGTCAAGAGGAACAATAAAGTGGTGTTGGGGGTGGAATATGATTTACAGTAACGGTTTAGAGGAAAAGGTAATGTAAAATCTTTATTACGTAAAAGAAGATTTAACAATTAACGAGAGCATATAACAGCAGAAATCAGAAGATAATCAATTACATGATGGATTGAGTGAACTGATCTGAAGGGCAAAGTTGGTTAATACCATGACTGGGGATAAAATTCCAATAGATAGATGGGTAAACACACCACATTCACAGATTGAGGGAGAGGCAGTAAAAGGATCTGCCCTTGAAAGTTTGTCAAGATACCTTTCAGTAATATGTGAACTGGAAAAAGAGGAGGAAGGAATGATCTTTTTAAGGTGGCTAGAGAATATCTACTCAAAAGTGACCATTCGCCAGTCCTTTTAAACAGTTTGAACAAACTCCAAGTATTTGATTTGCAAAGGAAATAGCAATCGACAAGATAATATCAACATCCAGCAAGAGTGTAGGGATCTCAATAATTCAAATTTCTTATAGGGCTCATGATTAATACTCCAGTTTTTTGTCTCTTTGTACTGCCTTTGTGATAAGTTACAGACTGATATGAAGCTTGGGAGAAACCACTTAAAAAGCTAGCGGCTGAGGTGCAAGAGTCCAAAGTCATATAAACCCTACATTGGAATCCAATACTTCCAATGTGGGATTCAAATCTCATACCTAGCAATTAGTCACATAACAATCCAACATGCTCCTGCGGGATGGCTTCACACTAGTTTGGCTTTGTGCTAGAATTTTCCTAGCCTCATGTGAACACTGCAATTCCAATGTCACCACCTAATCCCAAGCAAACACTATGCCGGCATCACCAACTGCAACTTGTGAAAGCCAAACAATTGCAGCTCAAAGGGGTGGTGGATGAATCTACTAGCAATTGATATGAACCTTAGGAGAACCCACCTCAAAAGCTAGCTGTTGAGGTGGAAGAGACCAAAGTCATAAAAACCCTACGTTGAAATCCCATACTTTCAATGTGGGATTCATGTCCCATACCTTGCAGTTAGTCTCATAACACAGACTTTAGCCCTTTCAGGCATTAAGTTCATTGTGACACTCCATCAAATCATACATATGCAACTGGTTTTTTTTTTTTTTTTTTTTTGGTGGGGGAGAATTTTGAATGCTTTAAGCAAAAAAAGCAGAAAATAAGAAATCATCTAATAAAAAGTATATCCAACCTTCCAATTACAGGGCGCAACTTTATCTATCACAAGGACATGATTATCCCACATCTCTACAACTGCCACCAAAAGTTTCCTTGTGAAGCTGAAACAAATGTATTACACTCAGAGAAAACTTCAACGCAATCAATTGAATTACATAAAAGATAACATAGCTAGAAAAGAGGACAACCGCAAAATTAGTTTACTGTACACCAACTTTGGAGGTGCTGAAAGAACTTCTGCTTCTGTGATAAATTAACAGGATTAGCTCATGCTAAACAATTCAGTGCTAAAAAAGATGATAGGAAGAACAAGAGGTGAACTAAATTGGGCAGCCACCATTGACTCAAAATTGCCACATAAACAAACACTGATTGCATAGAAGCATACTTCACTAGAATCTTGCAAGAGTGGCATCATATTTTGTGGAAGCCCATATGGGAGAGACGTAACAAATGTCATCTCATCATATATTTTTTTTTAAAAACTTGAGGAAAAGCAAAATTGTTTATAGCCATGCTATGGCCTTCAGCTCATTTCAAGGCAAACAACCTACTTGTAACCTTCAAAGGTGTGAGATATGGCTTACAGTAGGTATTACTGTTTCTCCAATTATCAACTTGCATGCCACGAACTTTCTTTCCTATAGAGTTTGGGTACACGAGAAATTTCATACCCTGACAGGGATTGAAGTTGTTACATATACAGCTGGTTATGTTAGTACACAAGTTGTTTGATAGAAATTAATATCTTAAGTTCTCTATGTAGATTTTCATGGTTAAGGTCTTATTTTCCCGATCATAGCTGGATAAGAAGTTCTTCAACCCAACTAGAATAAATTGAAAGCTTTTTAAATGCAAAACATCCTAGGTGTGAGACAAAGGATTAAAACAGAGATATTCAGTTTGGATTCACCCATTTACATTCATACTGCTGCATTACTATACACTTGCACACTAGCAGTTCAAATTTATCTGATAAATTTGTTTTTTTTTTTAATGGCAGATTCTAGTTTGAATAAAATTAAAAAGCCGAAAACACCGCTTAAGGTACGGCACAGTATCAAACTCTAATCCTTTTTCTACCCAAAACTCGAGCATCATTTCAATACCTACATGTATATCATTCGTTGTAACCTTTCAATCCCCATCTTGTTGTCCGCTGCAACTTCAAAAAATTCAAGTCTAACCATACGAATATCCACTTGCAGCAGTGAGATTGTATTAAAAACTTGAAATATCTGAATGCCAAACCTTATAACAAAATTTGTGTACTGTCAGAGACAGAAAAAAGGATCTCTGTCCAAATCAAATGCGACATCTTCAAACTTGATAGGAAGTTTAGAATGATATCCATTCATTGACATCTCAAATTTCTCAATATTGCATTTACTAATTTTATAATTTTTCATATTGTAATGTGACTAAATAGCAGGCACACAATTTCATATTGTTTACCATATGCACAGATAATTTAAGTGCAAAAATCCTAAATGAGAAAAGAGTACAAGAAACTCAAAATATTAGATGTGGCAAAGCCTTAAAGCACCATGTTTGTGTAACAAGTAAATATTTCAAGTTGCACATATTTATGTGCACAAGACATAGTTCCTACGAATCTACGAGTCTGCACCATATCCAAATATGCAGAGGCAAGAAGAATAACACAACCAGCTTACTGCTATGTCAATAAGACGAAAGGATAATCCTTGGATTTAAGGATTCAGACATAGTAGCTGCTTTAAATGAACTTTACCAATTTCAGATTCCTTTTGGTCCTGGAGCAGGAGCTCATCGGCTTCTTCAACCGTGGTTACAGTGACAGGTGGTCCTCCAAAGCTCATGTGATTGTACTCCATCAATAACTCCTTAACAAAACCATACCCTGGTTCTGAACGCCAATGTGCATTTTAGAATAAGAAAGCAAAAGGAAAACAACCATTTCTATGGGAAACTATTAAAGCCATAAAACATTAAAAAAAAAAAATGGAAAATTGAAAAAGTACCAAGTACTACTATATAGCATTGCAAATTTCATAGTATTACCCCTTCTGGCATTAATTCTCTTCTCCAAAAGGCGAACCGGGTCGGAGCCTTCTAAACAGGACGCATATAGGATTAACCTACAAATATTGTTTTTGAGCAGAATGGAAACGATTGAATTTAAACTAAGGGACAATGAAAAGCACAAAGATATTTCCAACACGAAGAAAGAGAGTGAATAAAGCAAGGCAAACGTACAGAGCGAGTTCTCTGGCGGATCTGGGGCTGCAAAACCTTCCACTCTTGTCAATTTTGGGGAGAATATCTGTACCAGAAGAAGATGAAGAGGGTGCAAGAGAGCTGGCAGAATTCTCAATAAGTTGGTCGTCGTGGAAAACGAGGGCCGAAGGGGGCCGAAGAAGAGGGGTTCTGTTTGGAGTTGGGGCGCCGGAACAGGTCAAGAAGAAGCGGGGGGATTTCGGGAAGTGGTAGTGGTTGAAGATAAGATGAGGTTTAGCCGACAGCAAGGAGGAGTACGAGGAGGGGATTGCTAGTGTGGAAAAATTAGAGAGAGGGGAAGCAGCTGAATAGGAGGGATATGAAGTGGAGGAGCAGGAGCTGAGCACTACGGAGTTTGCCTCCATTTTGTAACTTAGCTGGTTGGATAACGGACTGCCAGCCAACCTCCTACTCCGACTACTACACTAGTCTGTCTGTCCAGTTGTTCAACTCTGAAACATCCCACAATATATGTATATCTGTTAGCAAAGTTAAATACTTACGTAAATTGATTTTTGATTTTATTTATAAATTTTGTGATATAAATTAAAATTTAAATAATTTATAACATTAATTGATATAATTAATATTTTTTAACTTTAATTCTGATTACAAAATTTACGAGATGTAATATTGAATTTACTTAAATATTTTTTTTAACAAAAACTGCTAAAAAGGTTATTATAATTTTAAAGTATACAAATTTTGATCATTAAATTAATTTTATAGTAAAAAAAAGTTACTGAATTTTTAAAATATGCTGTTTTTTAACTATTTCGTTAAATTTATCAATTAACTCTCTATTAGTGCGTATTAGTGCGTGTCGCGTGTTCACAGGACACATTTAGGGACAAAATTGTCCAAACAAAAATAAACACCCTTCTCCCACTTATAAACCAGCAAAAATAACTACTGTGGCTCAACAGTTCCAATATTCTCTCCTCTGAAGGTACCACAAGCACCAACCATTTTCATCCTCTTCGGTTCCTTCTTTTTCTTCTTCTTTTTCTCTGGTTATAGATACCCATAGACCGTGAGTTCTTTTGAAATGATGAGGAACAAGATTCCCAATAGAAGAATTGAGGTTGAAAATCCTCTAGCAGATCTGATTAAGTAAGAAGTAGGGAAAGAAAGCCACTCTTTTTGGCCGTTTGCCCTTAGAATTAATCAATAATTAATTAAAATCATAGAAAATGATATATTCCTAGTAGAACTACAAACTTCCCATATCATCACCGCCCAAATTGTTTGATTTGGGCTTTAAAATTCCAAATCAGTCATGGCTTCTCCAGTCATCCAAATATTCCTAATCAGATCAGAAAACTTCAGGATTTCATATCTCGAAATAAATGGGATGGGATTAGACTTTTTTTGCAGCCGGAGATTTTTTTGGCTTTGCTAGCGGTGGCAAGTTTTGTTGCTAGAGCTTTTGCGGGTTTTCCGGCGATAGCAGTTTTGGAAGAAGGAGCCATGGATGAAAATTGAAAATTGAAAATTGGAATTTGGATAAGGCGAGAAGGAAAATGAAAATGAAAATGAAAAATTGCTGATTTTTTTTTTTTAAAAATTTGGGGAGGATATTTATAGAGAATAATGGAGGAATTTGGTGGATAGATTTGGATGTGAATTGCAATCCGAAATAGGAAGGTCTACTTTTATTTAGAAAATGAGGGAAAAAAATGAGACACACATGGTTTTGTTGAGGAAGATGGTGGTGGCAGAGTTTTTTTGGTGGCAGAGGATGTGGTTGGTGCAAGCTTTTAAGGGTTTTTGTGTTTTTTGGACAATTTTATCCCTGAGCATGTCACTTGAGAAAAATGTGACGCGCATTAATGGAGAGTCAATTGAAAAATTTAACGAAATGAGTAAAAAACAACATTTTTAGAAGTTCAATAATCTTTTTTATAACAAAATTAGTTTAGTGATTAAAACTCATAAACTTTAAAGTATAGTGACAATTTGCGCCGTTTGCTCTATATCTATTACGGAAAATCATATACGCTACATTTGGATTGCAAATTATTTGTATTATTTGTTGAATAATATTTGATTAAAATATTTGTTGTTTGGTCAGTAAATAATTATATAAATAATATTTCACATTATTTAGGTTTTGTTTTATTCATTATTCATTATTCATTATTTATACTATTCATATTATATTCATTATTTACAATTTAAAAAATATTCAATTAAAAATTATATATAAGTAGTGGATTTTTTTTTTTTTTTTTGCAGTCCCTACTTTCATAAGGACGTCTGAATCTAGTAATTATTAGAATCGTATGTTTTTGTAATAACCTGCGTTTGTTAAATCTTTTATTAGTAGTTTATGAATATTAATCTTGTAGATATATAGATAATTCACCTTTGTGCGTTTACTTTGAACCATAAACATATATTTATTATTGGTTTAATTTAAGTTATTTTGTATGTTTACTCAGTTCCGTGCAAAATGTTTTTATATATATATAACTCTGTGTGGTGTGGTAATTCTCTTAATAATGATATCAAATAACTGAGTACAAATTGTTGATTAATTTTTATCATTATTGATTTTGGTACTTTTTTTTTGTTTCTATGTAGGATTAATTTAAATTTACCCCTTTAACGTTTATATCACAATCACTTTAGTCGTTAACACTATATTTTAGGCACTATAGTTGTTGGACTAACGGTGTTAGATTTTCGGGCTAAATGATATTTTTACCCTCAAATTATTGATGTGAACAAATTTTCTCATAACACCCAAAATATCTTATTTTATTTCTATAAATAGAGTTTGATGAAGTTTAAAATATGTGGATGAATGATAAAAAAAATTATTAAATCATGTCAACAAAATGAGAGAGAAAAAAATTAGTCAACTAAAAATGAGAAAAAATAAGAGGAAGGGAAAATAAGGGTATTTTTTATTTATTTTTTGTTAAAATGATATTGAATGTCGAGTTAGATTTAACGAAATGACTTAATATACCTTAAAAATAACGTTAGGAATTAAAGTGACATCTAAGTATAAACATTAAGGGTGTAAAGTAAAATTTAACCCTTTTTATGTATGTGAAGTTTGATAGAAATAAGGGGAAAGTTGCAATTTCAGGTTTTCATTAAATGTGGTGCAATGAGGATAAGTGAAGAATCTTCATAATTGTCATTTTTGTATTTGCATTATTTTTTATTTTTAAATGGGTCCATCAAATAATAGGTACTATTAATTATTTTCAATCTAAATAGTTATTTCAAAATATTATTTCGTATCCAAACAATTATTCTATTATTCCAAAAAATAACATTATTTTCAAAAATCACTAAAGTCAAAAAATAAATATTATTAACCAAATAACAATCCAATATTTGCAATCCAAACAGACCCACAATTACTTCCCTATAAATGCGGGTAAGGGTGTGCATCAGTTAACTGATTGGTTAATTGATTAATAGAATCAGTCAAAATTCAGAAAGGGTTTTAAAACTTTTAACACAAAATTGATTTCAAATTCAATTCGGTAAAAAATACGATTAACCAAATTTGAATTCGGCATTCAGTTTTGAATTCAATTAACCAAATTCAACTCGAGTTAATTGGACCATTAATATTGGGCCAAAATCCAATACAAAAACTTATTTTTCAAGCAAAATTTTCTTAATTTTACTTTATTTTTGCCACATAATTTGATATATTGTATAAATTTTTATTGATAAATGATTCAGAAAAATAAGTAAAATGACTATGTCATGTAACTTAATTGAATAATAAGCAATATGATTACGTACAATATTATAATTAAATTTATATTTTAGTGATGTACTATTTATATATCAAAATATTTTGATAAAACTTTATTTTAGTTATTGAATTAAGTAATCATTTGATAAAACTTTATTTTAGTTATTGAATTAAGTAATCAGTTTATCGAATTCTAAAAACCTCTCTACCATTTTCGAATTCATTAACCTTTTTCATGAATTTATTTAATCAATTTACTGACCAAATTCAAAATTAACCAAATTTATTAACTGCATTGAATTCGAAATCAGTTACAAATTCGATTAACTGAATACTTGCACACCTGTGGTATATTTAAGCTTAATTACTGTTGCCTCTTGTAAATAGAGGACAGTTGCAAATTTTTCCTATGTTTATTTTATCTACAAATTACCCCCAAGATTAAATGAAGTTGAAATTTTTATTCAAATGGAGTATTAAAATGTCATAATTGCCCTTACTATTTAAATTACCTTAACCAATGTAAAATTAGGGTGAGTTGCACTTTGGTATCTAATTTTATTTTATAAGCAATTTGTCATTCAAAAGTAACGATATTTTCATCTAGCATTATTGGAAAAAAAATTTACCCTTCAATATTAACTATATGAATTAGTTTACTATTTTATGTGTCTCTTATACACATCTAGATTTGTATAAGATCACATACTTGTTCTGCTAATATTATTTTTATATTTAGAATAAAGTATTTTATTTATTTAATTCACATTATTTTAGTTTTATTATTTTTTACTTTATTTTCTCTGTTATGAATAATTAATTCATCACTTTGTGTTTAAAAAATAACATTATTTGAGTAAATACACTACTTTAAGATATAATCAATATATATTTAAAATAAATTTAAATTGATTAGCTAACTCACTCTCTCATGCTAAGTAGAAAAAAAAAAGGAAAAAAAAAACTTAGAATAATAAATTAATTTATTACATTTAGATGTGTATAAAGACAAATAATTTTAGTCAAAGAAAATTCATTGAATTTAACTAAAAATATTGATATGTTTAAACATTTTAAATATTACTTTAAATATAAATTTTAATCTTATTAAACATCAAGACATTTGTAAGATAAAATAAACATATGGAGCAATTTGCATCTGCTCCCTATTTACAGGGGCAAAATGTAATTAAGCTTTTATTTTATTAGTCTTTCATTTTTTGAAATGATGAATTTAGTCTATCATAATCTAAAAACGTATAATTTTAGTACCCACCAAACGCCCGTTAGTATCGGGATAGAAAAGTGCGGCTGGAAAATTAAAATTAAACATTTTCAAATTGTCAAGGACTAATATTCATTATTTGAAATGTGTTGAGTTGGAATAATCCCTTTCTCATCCAAGAAGATCTTCCATGGAGACGGAGGAGGTGGCCTGCAGTGATGCGCTATCAAAAAATATTTTTGGTGACTTTTTTGAGTCATCGAATATACCACTAGATCTATTTTTCGCATTGATTACTATTTTGGACCCTTATCTGACAAAAAGCAGCTCAAAAGTGTCCAAATGGACTTGGATAATCGTGTCATCTTCTTCTCATTTTTCATCAAATCACAGACATAATTCACCAATTTATATCAAAATGAAATAAATTATGATGGTGGCATGAATTTAACACAAATTTAACTACATAAACACGAATTCAAGTAGAAAAATTCACAATTTTAAACATGTGGATCTATTAAAATTTCGGCATCAAAAGTTCAATTAAACGTTGATAGCTAAAATTTCAATTAAAGCTCTTAGAAACATAATACAACAAAGTAATTTGTTTAAAATAACACAAGACATGAAAATAAAAATTATGAAGATGGTCATAGCGGCGATTGGCGAGGAGCATGGCATTACTCATGGTAATAGGTTTTAGAATAGAAATGTTTTTAGAGTTTTCTTTTCTTCTTACTTCTTTCCTTATTTTTCTTCTTCTTTTCTTTTATCTTTGGCCTTTTTGTTCTGCAATGGAAGCTCTTTATAGAGAGGAAGGGGGAAAACAAAATTATTCAAACTCTAACGAAATATAGTTTAGGTGATAAAATACTTTCACTTATGACCTATTAGTTATGGGTTCAAGTTATTAGAAGATAGATGGAGGGATTTGTTTTTTTTATTATTTTTAATGATAAATTTTAGTCCTAATAATTTAAAAACGTATAGTTTTTGTCTCCCACCAATTTTTTTTTCAACTCTGCCTATCAAAAAATGAACACATTAGAAGCACAAGCACTTGACTAAAATTCATTATTTCAATTTTTATTGTTGACTTGCTCTTCTTGATCCTCTTTTGGGTTGATTAGGTCTTATTGTTCCTCTTCATGGTTGATCTATTCATCTTAATTTTTATGGTTTAATTGCTCACCATCTGCGCTGTATTCCATTGCTTTCTTCCTCTTATTCAATCACAAATTGTGCATTTTGCTCGTATTTTTTACCGAATTGAATATTGAAATCCATTTTGGTTCTTGCATTAATACCAAAAGTTTTCTTTGCAAATCAATGGCCTTAGGACTGTCAATTGAGCCGGGCCGGGCTAGCCCGAGCTCGGCCCGCCCGCCCCGAAAAATAATGGGATGAGCCTATGTTAAAGTGAGATGAGTTGAGTTTGGGCTTAAATATTATGTTCGATTAAATTGTGAGTCGAGTTTGGAATTTATTAGACTGGGCTCGATTAAAACCCGACCCATATATATATATAATACTAATTTCATCCTACCCGTACTACTTAATTTTATGTGGATAATCTGTTAATAATTCTAGTATTCTATTAACTTACCTAAACTCGGGTAATTAAAAATAATAACCTGACATCATTAATCAATTTACTTGAAATATTGTGGCTCAATGATATAGTTTATTGACATAAGTAGTACATATTATTCCATATTGTATTGACCGGGTGCAAAAAACAAAATTTTAACAAAAAAACTATAAAAATTTTTATTGGATAATGTGAGTTTGGGCTAACCCGATTAAAGTCCGAAACCCGAATAATTTTATGAGTTGAGTATGAGATTCACCTTTGTGAGGTTGGTCCGATTCGATTAATGCTTAATCCAAATAAATTTTTGAGCCGAGATCGGGTTTTGCAATACCCGACTCTTAGGCACAATTACAATGTGTAAATGGCCTCTAACCCCTCTCTTAACCATTCAGGCTCATCATCGTCTTCTTGTTGTTGGTCTTATAAATCTATAGGGTCATTTTCTTGTTGCTGCTGCTCTTGCGTATGACTATGATGTTGATGCTGCAATCTAAAATCGGTTCATTTTGATGGTGCTCCTATTTTGTAGTCTCTTCTTCATGGGGAGTCTCACTTGACTGGAAAGTCCCATCAACTTCTTTACCATCAGTGTTCTCACCACCCATAAAGATTCCTTTGTCATCCAACAACACATGGTCTCTACCACTATTCTTTCAAGGCAAAGCTGGCATTATGAACTCTCTCATAGAGTGTTTCCCATCTGGTGAAATTATTTTATTTGGACTAGGGCCAATAACACAGCATATATTTCCCTTGTTGTCATCCCTTTGCATATTTCATACATAACATTAATATCTTTTTCATCCCTATCCCAAATAAACCTTTATCAAATCTATTTTTAAGTAAACAAATACCAGAAAGTGATATTACAGGACTCCTTATCAACAACATCATACATTCTACCTAAGTTTTTTATGTTCAACTCATTTAGATCCTACCAATTAACTAAATACTTTCACATCCTTTCTAGGCTATTAAATATTAGGCTTCCATCTAAGGAAACAAACCTCCCACCATAATACATCTGTATTTTAACATGCTCATACAATAAACCTCCCACTATTCACAAGTTTAAGAGGATGGTTCTGTTGAATAATTTGCAAATTGCTCAGAAAAGTGTTTAATAAATTAACACAAAACATTTTTATTCATCGGTAAATGAAATAAGGAATAAACTAAAAAATTCCCGACTGACATATATCCTTTGTCTCTAGCCACATAAAGTAAAGGGGGAATTCTATACTTCCCCTTAGAAAACTATTCTCTTGAGTTTAAAAACTTGTACAATACAAGTTTTTGTATAATACATATTGTTCTACTTTACAAGTATTTAAAATACTTGAAATGTACTAAGTTTTTATAACTCTGAATAATTTATAAATCTCATTATAGAATTAGTGTTTATCTTTAAAATTAAAAAATAATATCGATCCTAGTTTAAATACTACCATAGAAAGGGACATGAACAAAAGTCCCAAGTTTTACCATCGAAAGGCCAGAAACATCGTGAAGGTCCAATTTAGGTGGTCAAAACCCTATCTTCGCTTAGTCTCAACAGGGAAAACAAACGTAAATTGCATCTTACACCTTTAGTTGTAGTATTTTATCACTAATAAAATGAAAATGCATATTAAGACATCAATTACCCATAGCAAAATCAGATTGAAATTTGAAGTTCATAACTTGACCATTTTTTAGCTAATCAGCAAACCCCACTGATGTGGAAAAATTTGTCACCTAGATTTGTTCAAAAGGCTTCACCAAAGGGTTTAATCTTCTAAGATTTTGCTTGGTCAAGGGATTTACGTGCAGGTGTCAGGGTTCATTTTTCTCTCTCTTCTACTATCCGATTTGTTGGATGAAAGGAATGAAATGAATCTGATCAGCTATGTTCTACTTATAAATGAGGGTATTGTTGATGTTTCCTAAGACTTCGTTAGTTAATACTGTTTCAGTCCATTTTGTAAAACAATTTAAATCAAGAGGGATTAAGACGCACCTTTGACAATCACAGGAGATAAAAGTACATATTCGGTAAACCGCATAGAGTTATTTGCATTATATCCATATGTATATAACAGATAGGGAAAATCTACAATTAATCTCTCTCAATCTAGTAGAGGAAACAATTGAAAACTAGAATGAACCTTTGCAAGATGATAAAGAGTTTCTGGAAAAACATGGGTCTAATATTGAACATAAAGAGTACCTGGACTTCATTCCAAAACCAGAAGTTAAATTTAAGAAGAAAACTTGTGAATTGAAGGTTGGACATCAGTTCAAAAATTCCAAAATTTTCAGAGAAGTTCTGTAGTAGTGGAACGTAAGAAAACGTTATGAAGTAAAGGTTATGAAGAATGAATCCAAGCTCATTACCACCTAATGCAAGAAGGGATATATTTGGAGGATTCGTGAATCATCAATACAAGGAACTACCAACTTTCAGATCAAGTCAGTAAAAGGTGATACACCTATGCAAGAGAATACATCAATAAACATGTCACTATTGATAAATCCTCAAGTACAAAACCGCCAACAATAGGCTTCTGGTGTGGAATCACCAACTGCTACTGGTGGATATCACACTCAAGGACCAAAGATGCTGCCACTACAAGCAATCAACAGCAGCAGCAATATTCTACTACAACAAGAAGGAACCAACAATCTATTGCAGCAAGAAGGAACCAATTACCTCCTGAAGCAAGAAGAAACCAGAAGCAACGCAAGCTCAACATCAGCAGTAGCAAGCTCATCAAAAACAGCAGTAGAGCTCATCAGTAGTAGGAACAAGTTCATCATCTGCAACATCAAGTTCAGCAGGCTGCTGCACTTGGTAGGAGTGTGAAAAGGTCATTAATTTTTGCATATGAAAATCAATCTGGTGTTGTTAGAGTTCAGAACAAATTAAGAGTCAAGAGTTTATATTCCAGTCAGTCATGAATTTATCCTTTTTTAATGGCTATACTAGTTTTTTGAGTATCTTGTTTTGCTATATGGTAATTGCCAATTAAATTGAATAGATTCCAGTCAGTCCGGAATAGCTTTTTTTGTATTGAGTTTGGTATTTTGTTTAGCTTGATGGCTGAGGAACAGACTAGTACTGGACAAATACTCTACTGTTGCCGCATTCAATTCTGGACAAATGTTTTGTAATTGCTTGCATTTACTGTAATATGACTTGATTTATTCTATAATTTTTCATTGTTTTTCTTTTCAAATTAGTTAATCCATTTTTCCCCACACAGAATTGAATATCATTAACTACTTAATCCATATTACACAAACTAAGAGAATTAAACAAAATATGATATCACAGAAATGGCAAGGCTTCTAAAATTTATTTCATACATATCAAGATAAAGGTTGTTACTATCAAAGCAGTAATAAAACTAACTACAAATATCTTTAAACTCTTTATATCTACCTCCAGATTCCACATTCTAAAACCTAGGGCACAATCCAAACTTTCATTCCTTGCACTCACAGAACAATCATGACTGCGTTGCATACTTGGTTGCTCTACTATCTGTCGGATTACACCAAGATAAAAAGCACACTCATATTTTGGCACACAAAATACAACATTCCCTAGGAAGGCTTCTCTAATTGAACAATCTTCACCATTCCCTTCTTCCTACAATGCAAATCTTGGAAAATTTCTATTATTATGCCATTTTTCAAATGTGTTCTATTTGTATGCCTATTTCAAAGTTGTGTTCCGAAGCAGTGGAACTCGCATTCCCCGAATGCGAGTTCCAAAAAATTTAAAAAAAAAAAAAAAAAAAAAATATTAGTGTTGATGTGACCTCGCATTCTGAGAATGCGAGGTCCTATTTTTTTTTAAATTTTTTGTAATGAATGTTTGTTTTTTTTTTTTTTTTATAGCTAATTTGACTATGTGTGTATATATATATATATTTTAGAATTTAGCAGCG
Organism: Cinchona pubescens; assembly: GCA_025175665.1. Taxonomy (NCBI): domain Eukaryota; kingdom Viridiplantae; phylum Streptophyta; class Magnoliopsida; order Gentianales; family Rubiaceae; genus Cinchona; species Cinchona pubescens. The sequence continues at coordinate 820,044 of JANKKI010000098.1, read as the reverse complement.
AATGGAAATCGTGCACTATTACAAAAATAGAAAAAATGAATGATTTCGGAAATTTGACTATGTATATTGCGAATGGAAATTGTGCACTATTAAAAAAATAGAAAAATTGACTGGAAGGATTTGACTGTAAGATAAAATCATTTAAATAGTAAATCGTAAGATAATGTTATAGTTTATAACATTGGTCGTAAGATAATGTTATAGTTTATAATTTACGATTTACTATTTAAATGATTTTATCTTACAGTCAAATCCTTCATTTTTCTATTTTTTTAATAGTGCACAATTTCCATTCGCAATATACATAGTCAAATTTCGAAATCATTCATTTTTTCTATTTTGTAATAGTGCACGATTGCCATTTACATGTATAAATATCACACGGACTAGAATTCGAAAAATATATATATATATATACATAGTCAAATTAGCTATAACCAAAAAAAAAAAAAAATTCATTACAACGCATTTAAAAAAAAAATAAAAAATAGGACCTCGTATCTCTCACATGCGAGGTGTAGTCTGAGACACAAATAAATTTTTTTTTTCATTTTTTTTTTTTTTTCTGGAACTAGCATTCTCCGAATGCGAGTTCCACTGCTTCGGAACACCATTTTGAAATAGGCACACAAATAGAATAAATTTGGAAAAGAGGCATATTCTTAGAATTTTTTCTGCAAATCTTATACTAGTAGTTCAAGCCTATTGTATAGTTGCCGCCTCCACTACCACGAGAGCTTGATGAAGACAAGAGCTACCTCAGATTTGTCATTTGAAATGGCAGATCGTGAAGGCCAAACCTTAAATAGGTGGATTGTGCTTTCTTCAACTCCACATAGAAACCCTAAATGGCTAGGACGTGCTTTCTTCTGCAACGTCCTTCCTTTTTACTAGCCCCAGATTGAGACCAAAGATCACTTATAAGGGTATAATTGGCAATTCATGTCCTATTTTATTATTAAAGAACTGATTTGAACAACTAGAAACATAGCTAAGGTGCGTTACTGCATGCCTAATTAGTCTACACGGCATCCGTTTGTGTTGCAAAACAATTTAAAGAAGTAGCAAAGTGCACATCGGATAACCACAAGGGTTATTTACATTTTATCCTATATATATTGACACGACGTAATTGACATGATTGACCCGTTAATTCTTTCATTAATAAAACTATTATATTAAGGTGAACTCAAATGATACGATAAGCCTATAACTAACCTACTAACCCAATAAACCCACAATAAACCCTCAACCCGATAACCCACAATAGACCCACTAACTTGTTTAATCTATTTTAAATCCTCTGAACCCAATAAGTTCATTGAATTTATGTGAGGTTTTTATATGTAACCTCTAGAATAGGCATAAAGTTGTTACTAATTACAAAAATTGCTCTATATTATTATTCAAGAATTCTAAATGGTTAACAGCTTATATGGGTTAACAGCTCGCGTCACATATATCGGGTTATCTGACAATTTAATGGGTTTAACGTGTCAATCTGTGGGTTGACACAATATGATCCGTTAAGTTTCATGTCATTAACGGGTTGATATGACAATGACCCGATTAACTTCAGGTCGCGTTTATACTCGTAAATTTTGAGTCATTTTTGTGTCGTGTCACAAATTGCTACCCCTATATATCCATTCTATTTCTACCCATTACCCGACTAATTTTACGACACTCTTGGGTGCATAGTTATTAAACCTAACTCGACGAAGAATTCCATGAGGGAGAAGGATTAATAGTTTCAACTTGTGAGTCACAAAAATATAGGATTTTTTATTAATATATAATAAATATAAAGCAGTAAATACAAGGCATATGATAAAAATATTGATAAAAAATTTTATATCTACTTTTAATTATTGTAAATGAATTCTAAAATAATTAATTCTTTAAAAACTATAACAAAAAAGATTGATATAGTTAATTTCATATTCTGATATAGATGTAGTTTTAAAACTAATTACAATAAGATAAGTATTAATGTGTATTTAATACATCTAGAAATTATTTTTTTACCCTTTCTTAAATATTTACTTTGTAATGAATGTATATTTGGAAGTTTGTCAAATGTTTAGGAAAAAATAATGGCAAATGTGGGTGCATTTTGTCTTAGCAAATATAATAATAGTAAATTCATTTTTGCTATTTATTTCTAAAAATAACAGGTCCCAAGCCCGAGTAATGGAGAGGGGTTGCGTTAGGTCGACAACCAGGGTAAAACTTTGTCAATCTTATGAGATGCATTCCTACGATATTGTACTAATGTTAGGGCGTTTCCTATAACCGATGCGTCGTATTACCTGAATGTGGTGAATAGTGAGCAAGGGCCGCTACATCTCCATAAGGGTCCAAGTATAGTGAAAAATATGCAAGAGTCCTCACAACATAAGCAGAGGGTAATGGGGAAGAAAAATGTTCAGGACAATAAGATTAGAAGAGAAACTTGAAATATTGAAACTTTTACTAGTAAATCAATGGAGGTGGTAAATATAATGATTATGAGAAGAATTAATATTTTGTGTTTACAAGAGACAAAATGGGTACGAGAAAAGGCTAAACTATTAGATAATTCATGATTTAAATTTTGGTACTCATAATTAAACAGGACTAGAAATGTGATAGGTATCAGCATTATAGATGGGTCAATTGTTAAAGGATGAAGTAGTGCAGATGATTAGCAAAGGAGATAGGATTATGTCCCTCAAACTATTTTTTGGATGTGAAACTATTAATATCTTTAGTATCTATGCGTCTCAAGTACGTTTAGATGAGTCCCTTAAGGCTAAGTTTTGGGAGGAGTTGGTTGAGATGATAGGTAGTGTCCTCCAAAGTGAGCAAATTTTTATAGGTGACCTAAATGGATATATGGGAAGAGATAATGAGGATTATGAAGAAGTGCATAGTGGATATGGTTGTGGGAAAAGAAACGAAGAAGGAAATCAATTTTGGAGTTTGGAATGGCATTTGATCTTTGCATTATCAATACTTTTTTCAAGAAGAAGGAGGAACATTTAGTTACCTTTAAAAGTGGATCAACAAAGTCACAGATTAACTTTCTCCTTATGAGAAAGAGAGATAGAAGGGTTTGTAGAGATTGTAAAATCATACATGGAGAAAGTTTAATCTCACAACACGGGCTTTTGGTGATCCTTAGAATTGAGAATTAAACATCACATTAAGAGAAGGAACCAACCTAGATTACCTAGAATTAAGTTGAGGGATTTAAAGAAGGAAAAAGAAGAAATTTTTAGGAATGATTTGTTTGGGAAAAGTATTTGGGAGTTTCAAGGGAGATTTGACACTTTATGGAATAACATGGCAATTAGAGTGAGAACAGTGACTAAGAAGATACTTGGAGAGTCAAGAAATTATGCCTCCATGAACAAAGAATCTTGGTAGTGGGTTGAAGATGTACAAGATAAAATTCAAAGTTAAGAGGGCTAACTATAAAGCTCTATATAACTATAGAAGTGAAGAAAATATTAAAAAATATAAACTTGCTAAAAAGGAGGCAAAAAAGGCTACAAGGGAAGTGAGGAATAGGGCTTTTGAAAATTTTTACCAAAAATTATAATATAAGAAGGGGGTGAGACATTTATAAAATTGCTAAAGTAAGAACCCATAGGACGAAGGACTTAACTCAAGTTAAGTGCATTAATAGGATGAAAATAATAAGGTGCCAGTAAGAGATGAGAAAATTAAGGAAAGGTGGGAGAGATACTTCCATCAACTATTCAATGAAGGCGAAGGAGACGATATCATTTTGTAAGAGTTAGATGAGTCTGAGGAGTATAGAAACATAATATATTATCGAAATATTCAGAAGTCAGAGGTAGAGGAGGATCTAAAGAAGATGAAGAAAGGATAAGTAGTTGGCGCAAATGATATTCCAATTGAGGTATAGAAATGTTTAGGAAAGAAAAGCATAAGCTGACATTCAATTTTTTTTTAATAAAATATTAAAGAGTCGAAAATGTCCGACCAATGGAAGAAGAGTACTCTCATACCCATATTTAAAAACAAAGAGGATATACAAAATGGCGAATTACAGAGGTATGAAGTTAATAAGCCATAAGATGAAACTTTGGGAGAGAGTAATAGAAAGAAAGTTAAGAAATGAGACTAAAGTGTCAGATAACCAATTTGGTTTCATGCCAGGGAGATCGACTAATACTGAAGCCATACATCTCTTAAGAAGATTTATCGAGAGATACCGTAATAAGGGAAAGGGTTTGCACATGATTTTTATTGAAATTGAAAAGGCATACGATAGAATCCCTAAAGAAGTTATGTGGAGAGTATTAGAGAAAAAGAGGAGTCAGAGTAGCATATATAGAATCAATAAAGTAGATGTATAAGGTTGTGGTTACAAGTGTGAACACATCAAGAGGGTTGACGCAAGAGTTCTCAATAAACATAGGTTTATACTAAGGTTCAACTCTAAATCCTTATCTATTTGCATTGGTCATAGATGAACTTACAAGGCACATACAGGGAGGAAATACCATGGTGTATGTTGTTTGCAGAAGACATTATTTTAGTAGATGAGACAAAAGATGGGGTCAATGCTAAATTCAACTTTTGGAGATAGGCACTTGAGGAAATTTTTTTAGAATTAGTAGATTAAAAACAGAATATATGGAATTTAAATTCAACAAGAACATAGGAATAGATACAGGGGTTAATATAAAAAATCAAGAGATACCCATAAGTAAAATTTTTAAATATTTAGGTTCAATTCTTCAGAATGATGGTAGCATAGATCGAGATGTTCTACATTGGATACAAGCGACTTGGACTAAATGGAGGATGGAATCAGGAATAATATGTGACCGTAAAATATATTTACGACTTAAGGATAAATTTTATAGAATGGCTATTAGGCCATTGATGCTTTATGGGTCTGAATATTGGGCAGTAAATTACACACATGAGTAAAAGATGAGAGTAGTAGAAATGCGAATGTTAAAATGGATGTATGGATACGCTAGGATGAACAAGACACGCAGTGAGTATATTTGTGATAAGATTGAAGTAACACCTATTGATGAGAAAATGAGAGAAAGTCATGTGGTAAGACTGCCAATAGAAGCACCTATCAGGCGAGTGAAATTTTTAGAGAGTTGTCAATATAAGAATAATAGGGAAAGATCGAAAAGACTTGGTAGGTACTTTTAAGAAACAAGATATAGCTAGTATTGACCACAGTTCCGGAACTGGCAATTTCGATTTCGAGGAAAGCTAGAACCAGAATCGTAACTTTGGGAGTCGGTTTCTATTTCGATTTTGGAACTAGCGATTCCGATCGGTTTCCCGATTCCATCCGATTTCAATCACGATTCTAATTTTGAATTTTTTAAAAAATAAAAAAATTAGAAGTTATAATACTAAAATGATTAATAAAAGTTAAGAATTAAGATAAGAAACAAAAAGTTTCATTTTATTTATATTTCAATAACAAACTTTGTTTTTGGAAAAAAAGTACACTATTTCATTATTTATTGAATCATTAAAAATTAAAGTAAAGATATATTTTGGATAATTTATACTAAAAGATAATCTAAAGAAAAATAAAATGCATCAATTACATTGGCCTATAAGACTATAATTGGCTAAGGTCATTAAGAATTTCTTCAACGTCCGAGTCGTACCACATGAAGAAGCAACTATAGTGCTCTTATCACTCTTGTTCAAGAGACTATATATGTACTCGTGTCGTACCAATCGGCTGATAATGCTTGAATCTCCAAATGATCGGGGTTCAATTGAGACCGTCTCTCGTCCAAAATGCTCTTCCCTGCACTGAAAGCTTTTTCGACCACTACCGTTGATGCCAGTGTTGCTAAAATCTTCTTTGCAATAAGAGAAAATATGGGTAAACCTTTGACTTATTATCCAACCATTCCAGTACCAAGAATTCTTTGCCTCTTCCTAGGTCTTGGTTGTCATCATCTTGGAACTCAAAAGAAGTGGTTAGATAAATATCATGTTCTGTACTACTAGCAACTCCCCTTGCCTTTTTCAAAGTATGTAATATATTTTTTAGACGGGAGAATATTTATAGTACTAGTAGTATTCCGTGGACTATTACTAGCATCATTACCACTACTACCGGCACTACTATGCGGAAATTGAGTTTGATAATCACTATATAATATACGAATACACTCTTTAGTTATTTTAGCAATTTCAATTGGATCTACGTACGTTGTCTTTAAGAATAATACATTCTGACATATAATTTATTATAATACAATACGTATCCAAATATTGCATCAAACCATCAATTTTAACACAAGGATCTAAAATTGAAGCAACTAAATAAATAGGTGGAATATGATAATAATAATTAAGTCATTTTTGTAACATATCAATAATAGCACTTCGCAAAATAATGTCATTTACACTATCTTCTAAAATACTAACTAATCATATGCTTGGAGTATAAATAAATGAGATATAGGAAAATAAACACTAGATAAAGTATAAGTAGCAATTTTAAAAACATGCCAAACTTCTATTTTATTTTCTTTAGGTTTTCGATAGACTAGGATTCAAAACTACTAAGATATCTGTTTCTAAAAAATTCACGTAATAAATCATTATATTTTAAAATATTATCAAGTAAATCAGAATTTGAGTTCCAACAATTAGAAACATTATGAACAAATTTTTTAGATTTTCTTCCTTTCTCAATACAAAATTTGGGACCCAAGGTAACAAATTGCATCTTTAATAGGTTGAACCGAAGCATTAAGTGTTTCAAACCATCTTGAACACTTAAATTTAAAATGTGATTTATGCACACCTAATATGAAAAAATTTACCACCTACTTGTCGTTCATAATAATTTTTTAAATCTCTAATCGATGCAGTATTATTAGTAGCATTATCAAAAATGATTAAAATTTTTTTATCTACCCAGTCATATTCGTCTAAAATATCTTTAATCATATTCCTTATATTTATAGTTGTGTGACTTTCATTAAATATACGAAAAGCAATTATCCTTTTTTACATAATCCAATTATCATCGATCCAATGACCAGTTACACCCATTTAAGAATTCCTATTCCAATGATCACTCCAAATAGCACTACAAATTGAAAAACGACCTTTTAATTTTGAAAAAAAATCTACCAAATCTTTTTTGTTCTTTATAATATTTTGAAATTTCACGTGTAAAAATTGTTCTAGGTATACGTTTAATCTGTGGACTATTCACATACGTTTGTCAAAAATGTACATATTTTTGCACCGAAACTAAATGGTAAATGTTCTCTACAAACAAAATTAATTAATCCAATTTTATATTATTGATTAGAAAATTTAAATATAGGATTAGAAGATGAAGATGTGTACGCGGGTATTTGAGTTTGCGTCTTGTCAATGCCGAGTTCCGTTGGATGTTCCTTTGTCAAGTTTTTCGTTAGTGTTCCGTATCCGCTCTCTTTTTTTTCCAACTATAGCTAGCCTTGCAATAATTACACACTGTATTAGTATGATTCTATTTGTTATCTATTTTGTTGTAAAATGTTTTATAAATATTTCGGCCATTGGAGCCTTAGAAATAGGAGGTTTTGTTGATTTACTCCCAAAATCTGTACTTATTTCAACATCATCTCTAAGATTAATAAAATTTTTATTGGAATTTTGACTATCCATTTGAAAATATTAATTTGAAAATATTAATTTGAACTTTTGAAAAAAAATATTATAAAAAATAACTAATAAAATTTATAAAAATTAGAAAAAAATAAATGACACTTGAAAATAGTATCTCCTATAAATTGAGATTATAGATACATGGACAGTAAATAGAAATCTGATAAATAATATTAGTGATTATAAAATATTTGAAAGTATTTTAGAGAATTAGAGGGATTGAATTGAGAGAATTGTGTGTTGAAAATTGTTGGAGGAAGGGATATTTATTAGTAAATTTTGGAAATAAAAAAAAAAAGAAAGAGGAAATGACTGTTGAAACGGTCATAAGACTGTTCGTTACCAACAGTCATGATGCTTGTGATCATTGGTGTGTTGGTGACTGGAAGTGGTAGGCCAACAGCCACACCACCACCGGTCATTTAATTTGAACTTTTTTTTTTTTGAAATTTACCCGATTTCAATTTTGGTCCGGTTCCAAAAAAATAAAGAACCGGAATCAAAATCCGGAGCCGTGTAAAAGGTTTTGTTCCGGTTCTGGTTCCAGAACTGCAGGTTTTCGGCGGTCCAGTTTTGGCGATTCCAGTTCTGTGGTCATCCCTAGATATAACCCATCTAGGAATTAAGGTGGATATGGTCTATGACAGAGCGCAATAGCCTGTAGCTTATTCACATAGCCAACCCTACTTATTGGGAATAAAGATTGATTTGTTTGTTTGTACAAAAGTGGAGGAAAAGTGAATTACAGGATGGAGGTTGAAAGATTAAATAATAAAGAGGCTTGAGTATGCACCTAAACATATTGTGGTCTAGTGATATTCTTATCACTTCAAATTTCAAGTGAACCTAGGATCGTTTCCTTGTGTAGGAGTTACAAAAAATTATCCCAAAACATTAGAGAGCTTCGCCAGTTGGCCAGTTGCTCCCAAAAATTAGAGAGATTCTCTGATTGTTTGCGGAGTTCAGCAGGATGCGTTCTTGATTTATCCTATTGAATCGCCCCAATTTTGTCATAAACTGGACCACCTCCTCTAAAGGAGTTCCTTCCCTTTATTATTAAGCAACTAGGATGCCTAGTTGATGGACCAATTCACTTTAGGTGAGTTGGCCATCAAGTATTTTGCTTGGGTGCAAGGTCGGGGGTTTGAATCTCCGCCTTCATTGTTAAGGATAGAGGTTAGGTCTCTTATCCCTTGCCCCATTCTGCCTTTCCCTTTCCTTTATTAGTAAATATAGTTAGATAAGAGTAGGTTAGATTGTTACCGTTTGGAAAAAAAATTAGAATGCCTGGTTACTTAATGATGATCACAAACTTTGTCATAAATGTCAACTTATACAAGTCGAAGGACTGATGTGGTTCAGAAAGGGCTCTATCTGTTCATAAGAAAATAAAGCTCTATTATATTGTATATTTGCGCTGTAAGGGGCCTTTAATGCGTCTATCAATTGTACAAAAGAATTTAAATATTTGTCAAGACTATTTCGCACACGGTGGCGACGGTGCCGGTCCTGTCTCTTATACACATCTAGAATGTATAAAACAGTCCTAAAATTATACGATAGTTTAGCCTGACTCTTATACCATCTAGATGTGTATAAGAGACAGATCCCAAACCTTAAAGGCCCTCGTTATGTAATAGTAAATAGGTGATTCATTTAAATTTGTTGGACCGGTTGCGTATTTTATCGCGTTTCTCTTTTCAATTTTAGTATTCATTATTGCCGGCTTTGTAGCATACGTGTGCTTTGAGATAGTTTAAAAGTAATAAAATATGTACATGTTAATGAGGGAACGAAAATAAATGGTAAATACCCATATAATTGACAGGTAGATTTAGCCCGGGGCCAATTAAAAGTCGCACACATTGAGCTTGTAGTGCCCTTTAACTCCCAAGGGGCAAAATAGTCATTTATCATGCACGCCGGAGTTTATTTCTAGACCAATTTTATATTATTGATACAATTATTAAGTCCTGGGCTAAATTGAATTTGATTCAAACACTTGACGTCGAGTTGTGCAACTAATCCAAAATTTGAGGGCAAAAGAGTAAATTCACATAATTTAACAAGTAAGATAAGGCATAAATATTATATTGAGACCAACAAACATTAAAATAAAGCACCAATCATCACAAAAGCAATTAATCAAAAAATATGTGCCAAGATCAAAGTCTATTTACAATTTAATACTCATAGGGGCAAAATAGTAATTTCACAATCAAAGGGTAATTAAAACGTATTAAAATGCTAAACAGAAATCAAAGTAAAACTTGGTGGTTATTGACATAAAACATGTAATTTGGAAGAAATTTGAAGAGAAAAAAACAGTAATATTAAAGAAAATTCCTTAAGGGCCTAAATGTAATTTTAAAAAATTATTTGAGGGCTAAAAATGCAGAAATCTGAAATCTGGATGGCCAAAACGCAAATAGATGAATTTTTTTCTGAAATTTTGGATTTTTTTTGAAATGCCACGTCATCGCTGACGTGGCGCAATCTGGGGATGCCACGTCATCGCTGACGTGGCACAATCTGGGGATGCCACGTCATCCGTGACATGGCACAATCTGGTGACGCCACGTCTTCCGGGACGTGGCACAATCTGGGGTGCCACGTCATCCATGACGTGCACAATCTGGTGATGCCACGTCTCGGCTGACGTGGCATCAAGTGGGCCCTATCAGAAGGGCCTAAACGTAATTTAAGAAAATATTCTCGGGCTAAAATGAAAAAAACTGAAATCTGGAGGAGTAAAATGGAAATAAAATTTTTCTAACCTTCCTTTTTTTTTGTGCAGATTTTTGTGGGCTACCAGCCTTCTTCCACCACGCTTTTGACCCACCAGATGAACGATTTTGCTTCGGGTTTGAAAAGGGAAGTTGTAGCTCCAGGAACGCTCTACAACTTTTATTCTTTGAGTTTAATCCAGTTCCTCTTCCATCGCTTGCAATAACCCAATCTTGGCTCAATGTTGGTCATTTGAAAAATTTTCCAGACTTAGAAATTTTTCTGCAGATCCTATGGACCAACAGCCTTTTTCTACCACGTTTGTGACCCTCTAAATGGACGATTTTTCTTAAGGTTTACAAAGAGAAGTTGTAACCCCAGGAACCGTCTACAATTTTTCTTCTTTAAGTTTAGTCTAATTCCTCTCTGATCGTATGGAATTTCGGCTCAAAGTTGGCTGTTTGGCAGATTTTTTAGGCTTAAGAAAATTCTCTGCAGAAATTTTTTTTCCTCCCCTTTAGACTGATTTTTTGTGCTTTTAATGAATTGGATTGAGTGTAAAAATGGTAAAGACCATTCCTTGTCATGTCCAAGTATACACATCTAAAACATGTCTCAGAGACAGATCCTACACAATTTATTGCTGCGTTTTTCCAATTAATTAATTTTATTTCTAATTTAATTAATAATTAGTTAATTAATAATTAGTTAATTAATAATAATTTAATTAAATTTTTTTTATAAAAAATCTAAAAATTCAATAATATTAGAACTCATTCTTAGTATTTCAAAAGCATAAAACGCATAAGAATAATTAAACATCATAACATAAATTAAGAAGGAATTAAAGGGTAAATTAAAAGAAAATCAAAGAGCAGGTTAAAAAGACATTAAAAAGAAAAAATTAAAAGAAAATTGAGAGACAAATTAAAAGGAAAATAGGAGACAACTTAAGGACAAAAATAGGTGTGTACAATATATATATATATATATATATATATATATATATATATATATATAACTCTAAATGGGCCTTCATGAGATATGAAGGTACGAAGTATGCAATTCTCACTACAAAATATTGCTAGACACTTGTAAAATTCCTAGAAGAGAGAGACGTACTCCAATTTCACCATTTTTACTGGAATACCATGATAAGGTCTTCCCCCTTCCTCTCTTTATAAATATAAGTTTTAAGACAAGATAAAATAGACTTTTTTTCCATACCTAAAGTAGACCATGAGCACTTTCAATACTAGTGCTTACAAATTGGTTACCAAATTGGGACTAATGGGAATAGAACTCAAACATCAGAGTACTATAGCAAAATTCCCATCGGAGGATATCCTTCATCCTTTGGCAAACAAAGGTTTATTTTCCATTTCCTCTTCTTTGAGAATTGATATGTGGCTTCACAAACTCAAAATTAAAATTGACTATGACAAATTACAACCCCCCGCCAAACAGATCAGAAAAATGAATGTTTCTAATACATGTGTTGATGCATGAAAAATTATAGCACCACAATAAAGCATTTTGGTTCAAGTCCTTAGTTGTTTCGATCCTTCAAAGCTATTGTGAATGGCACGTGTGCATCCACGTTCTAGGAAACCTGCGACAAGAACAAGAGCAGCGAGACTATGTCCCCCCGAGGGAGGTTCCGATGCTCGCATATCAAGTCAAAATTTGTGATAGGAAAAATTGAGAGCAAAACGAAAGTTTGAATTGGTAAAGTGTGGAGTTGAGTGAATGAATGAATCCTTTTGTTTACCTTCCAACTTATTATTTATGCTCTTGAAGAATGGGTTTAAATAGTTCATGGGCTTAGGAATAATTATTAGGCCCATGAGGACCTTGAATGTATTAAATATCTTCGTGACTTAATTTTAAATAAAAAACCCCAAAATATCATCTTGTATGTTTGACAGCTTTGACTGATCAGCCACATATCTGCGAACCATTAGATGGTATTTTTTTGGCATCATCACTTGCCTCCCACTATCAAGTCGAGTTTATACGGGTTAAAATTAGTACAATAATCTCTGACTTGCATCTTGAATGGAGCCGAAAATTTTTTTTAGCCTGAGCCAATAAGGGTTTGACCAGAGTCAATAAGATTTCACTACAAGAAAATTGCAAATTTCATGCGGATTTTTGCTGCGGATTTGGGGAAGGAATTATATAACGGATTTTACTGCAAATTTTAGTCTTCATGGTGTGGGATTAAAATTTTGCTAAGGATTAAAAAATCCGCATCAAAATCCGCAGATAACAGTCCGTCGATAAAAGCGGGAACGTATTATTTACAAAATTTACGCAAAAAAAATCGAAGGAAAAAATTAAGGACATCTTCAAAATTGCTGCGGACATTAATTCCGCAGCAAATTTGCTGCGGAATTAAATATCCGCAGCAAATTTGCTGCGGAATTAAAAACCCGCAGCAAATTGGCTGCGGAATTTATGTCCGCAGCACATGTGCTGCGGATTTAATTCCGCAGCACGTGTGCTGCGGATATTAATTCCGCAGCAAGTGGGCTGCGGAAATTGAATTCCGCAGCACACTTGCTGCGGATTTTAATTCCGCAGCAAATTTGCTGCGGATTTTAAAGTTAAATTCCGCAGCAAATTTGCTGCGGAAATTCCTGCGGAAAATTCCGCAGGAAAATACAAATTATAGTGCAGAAACCCAGCAGATTTGGAGGAATGAGACAGATCTAATCGGGAAAAAATTACTTTTCCTCTCCATTTCTTCCACCACCAGCCACCATTCACCCTCCACCTTCCTTCCAACTACCATCCATTATTTTAAAACCTAAATTTCATCCCTTCTTCCTCATTTCTTTCTCTCCTCAAGATGTGTATAAGAGACAGCCTCTTGAAGAAGCGCGAGAGAGTGTCTCAAATACACCTCTCGATGGATTCCATTTGTCCAAATAGGGTCCTGCTGCAACGTGTATAAGAGACAGCAACAGACCATTGGAAGAAGACAATGCATTACCACCTTGGAAACTGTCTCTTATACACATCTTATTTGACAAGGGTTTTTGATGGGGATTTTCCTGCGGAAATTATCCCTTCTAAATTACTGTCTCTTATATCATCTAGCCCGTACTAAGAGACAGGAATCTGTCTCTTAACAAATCTAAATGTGTAAAATAAATATAGATATAAATATAAATAAAAATAAAAATTTTTATTTTATTTTTATTTTTATTTTTATTTTGTTTGTTATCGTATAGATTTTTGCTATGTTATTTTGATTTTTTTTATCCCTAATTTCTGTAGGATTTTTGCTATAATTTTTGCATTTTTATTTTTATTTATATTTATATTTTATATTTATTTTTTTTATTTTGTTTGTTATCGTATAGATTTTTGTTGTGTTATTTACATTTTTTTTTTAACTGTTTGTTATCCATAATTTGTCGAGGATTTTTGCTATGTTATTTTCAATTTATTTCCATATAATGACAATATTTATATAGTATACTATCATATACTAAATTTTTACTATAATAAGCAAGTGGATAAATTTTGATGAAATTATATTCTTATATTTGTCTACAAATTAATTGTTTAACAAGAGACTAAGTAAGTCTTAGTTTGGTTAATTTGTTTATCCGCATTGCATTTATATTCTTTTATGGTTTGAATGAGGGATTTGTTCATGTTATTTTTCCAATATTGCTTACATTGGTGCCATGTGAATTTGTCTTGCATATTCATGTAATTTTTCAAGAATCCTTATATTATTGCTATGTGATTTTATATTTGAATTAATCAATATCTGACTTGAAACGAAATTCAAATACATGGCTGATGCATAGCATTTAGGAGAAAAACCAAAAGACAGGGAAAAAACAAATGAGGGGGAGTGTGACAGCAGCAGGCGTGTCAGCCCAAGTTCCTCCACCGCCATACTCCCAAGCATCACAAACTCAACCTCCAAATGCCCACATTCCTAAGTTAATCCCCATTGCTAACCTTCGTGTCATGTGTCATGCTAGTCCATCCACATCTCAACAAAATCCTCAAGCTCAACAAATCCCTCAACCTCCCCTTCATCAAGCTCAGAGCAATCCCTTATTCGTATCCTCTCCTGGTGGCCTTCATACAGCTGCCAGTTCTTCATAATAGTGCCGTTGGAAATGATGCTGATGACACATTGATTTGGATAGAGCCCGATGGAGATGGGTTAATATTATTCATAATAAAGGCAAAATTGTGATTTAATTGCTTACCCTAAGATAACGTGTTGTATTAATCTTGTTTGCTTGCAAACTAGGTTTTGGCCTCACAAACCAGCAATTGAGGGCATCGCTGCATGCATAAAGACCAAGTTTGAAGAAGGCAAACCCTCGTGGAAGAAGTTTTCTACGGCCACAAGAGACATGTGGTTTGAGGAATTTCAGGTATTATGGTGTATATTGTTTCAACGTATTAATTGACTACGTAATTATATGTTTCATATTGTTATATAAAAACTTACTTTGAGCATTGCAGAAAAAATTTAGATGGCCACCTAGGCACAATGCAGCGGTGAGAGAGAATTTCGAGAAGAGAGGGGCAGGTAGGCTGGCACAGATGCTACAAAAAGTCCGAAAAGATGGTAGAAAACCATCTTGGATGGGGGATAGTGCATGTCTGGCAGATCTGAATAAATATTGGCAGTCCCAAGAGTTCAAACAAAAATCCGACCAAAATAAGAAGAACCGGGATTCCAGATGGCTGTATCAAAATCAACAGGTCATCTAATACCAGACAGAGTAAATTTACAAGAAAATGGTAATACTACCATTTTCTTGTACTTTTAATACTCTCATTATATTACAATGCCTTTGTTATTGATGATCTTGAATATATTTATTTCTTTTAATTACAGAAAGCTGAGAAGGGTGAAAACCTGCCATTCTCTGATTTCTATAGATGTACCCATAAGAAGAAGGAGGGAGATTAGGTTCATCCTCGGGCCCAAGCTGCTTATGTAAGTCATTAAGGCTTTCTAATAATCTTTTGTGATTTGTCCTTTAATATTCTTGTTTCCATAAAGTTGATCTTAGTTAGCAATGATGCAAGAAGGGATGAAATTTAGGTAATAGTCATTGCAACTTGGAAGCCTTGTCCTGTGCCCCTAACACACACTCCAATGGATTGTACGTTTTTTTTCCTTCACCAGCTGCAGTTTGGCTTAGCTTTCTACAAGAATGTATCTGAGGACAAGTAATTTCAGTTGCATCACTTTGAGGAGCGATTAGGCGTTCTTCCTGGATCCTCTCGGCACCGGCGTTCCCGACCCCTTGATGCAGATGATGAGGATGGTAGCTCGGATGATTAGACTGTATTTGGTTGTTTACTTAGATAACTAAATGCTATATATGTATTGTATTTGAATTTGTTTCGTCGAATTGTTTTTTGAGATGAAATTGCTCGAATGTGCATTGAGATACAATATGATCAATGCGAATTGTGTTTTGTTTGCTGGAATTTGGCTTGATGGTACAGGGGGAATGAAAAAAACAAACAATACTATCCACCGGTATGGTCAAATGTAGTGTTTTAGCTAGAACCAAAAAAATTGAGAATTTGAATTTCATTGCTGGGGAGAAAGATTGATCCCTAACCCCTTTAGTACTTGTACACCTCCACCATAAATTGAGTAGTAGTACTTATTTGCTCATTTGCTTGTGCTCCATAGTAGAGAGTGAAAGTTTCCCATAAAGTTGTGTGACCATTAAGTTTGGTTGGGATCTCTTGGGGTCGAAAAAATATTAGCAAAAGATGGAGGAAAGAGATGAGAAGAAAAGGAAGAGAAATGAGAGAAATGAACAGAAAAAAGGAATAGAAAAGGGAGCAGGAAAGAACAAAAGAGGAAGGAGATGAACAAGGTGAAGGAAGATGCTATGACAAGCTCAATACAACAATAGCCAGCCTCTTCTCATTGTGAGCCTGCCACTGCAATTTCTAGCAGCAGCCTCTTGGCAAAATCAATGAAGTCGAGCAATTCGAAGGGGATCAAGACTATTCACTATGGTAATGAAGACGTGGTATCGCCTCTCGAAGATCTCTAAAGGGCTCATTTCCACACTTAAGGGAAATAAAAATTTAGGTGATGCGATTTTACAAACCCACCACCAAGCTGCTGGAGTTGATGATTTCATGGCTCATCAACATCATAATTTGACTATTCTCCCTGTTGATGCAACTAATGAAGCCGTTGATATTGTTGCTGCTCGGGAGTTGCCAGTAAACATCATTGCTGCTCAGGAGGTTGCCATCTTCTTATACTACAACTCTAGAATTGCCAAATGACAACGCCAGTAGTTCTTGAGTCAGTATCATGCAAGTCTCTTATACACATCTAATGTGCTGCTAATATCACTACTGCTAGGGAAGTAGCCGTCAACGCCGTTGCTCATAAGTTCGATGTCGACACTGCTACTCTCCATTATGCAAAATTGGGACTACTCAACAGGATGAAATTGCAGCTACAATTAGCTAAAACTTTGGTGTGGCTAGAGTGAAGAGAAAAGAGCTAGCAACTGCTGCCATTTTCACGCCACCAATGGAGCTGATACAGAAACGGACGAAACTAAAATGAACATTGTTGAAGCAGATACTGAGGCAGCTAAAGTTGCCGATTTCGCTGCCAATAATTCTCAAAAAACTTATGCAATTCGTGAGGGGAGAAAGGACTTTAAAGACACTGCAATGTTTCCCAAAGACCCATTTCTATACCCATAGGGAGTATACAGCAGCTACTACTGCACAAACCCAAAATGCAACAGCTATAGTTGTTATCGCTGCTGCATCATTGCTAACTACTCTAACCAAGAATGACAAAACCTCCTCTCAATCTACTAAACCACTTGAACCCAAATTGTTCATGCCTTTGATGACAAAGGTTACTCCCCCCACTTACGGGGAGTGTTGATATCAATGTTGAGGACTCACATTTTGAAATGGAAAGTGGTGCGACTGTTCCTATTATCCTTTGCTTGCCGACACTAAATGGAAATAAAAATAAAAAGGAGATGCTATGCACTAAACCGACCCCAGCGGCTACATCTTCTAGAATAGCTACAGCCACAACTTTGCAAGTTAAAAAGGGGACTAATCCATTGTGTTATCCACCTACTGCAAACAATTTAAATACCATGGACATAAGTAGTGGTGGTGGCGGATTTATTTATGCCCGGGAACGCGACATTGATGACTTGGATAAGGCCCGAAAATTAGCAATAGAGAGGAGGAATAGCGCCCAACATTTGAATGATGTTCTTGTTGATAACTTAATGACTCATGGGGTTGCCAAAGATGGTAATGGTGTTGATAATGTACAAGGAAAAATTGTTGATGAGTTGAGTAATACTTCAAATATGGTTGGTGGTTATCGGGGACACTCTCCGATTGAGGCGCTGGACATTCTTGAGCATGTCATTGATGAGTTGAGTGAGGTCCCGAGTAAAGTGGTTAGCCCATTCCACGAACGTTTGGACTTGGATTTTCTTCAAGAAGACCTTGATATGAGACCAAAAACAAGAGAATTTTGGCAAAGTAAGTTTGCAGGTAGACCCTTAATTGGTGGCACTTCATCTATCCAAGGTGAGAGTGAACATATGTAGAACTACCGGTCCATCTACAATTGTGTCATCGGGACACCCTCAAGTGCATCGTGCTAGAAGGCATCACCTTGCGTGGGAAAATTCAATTGAAGAGGATTTATCTCAACATTAGCATTAGCCTTCTAGTGAGAGGTTGCAGCCTCTCCTTCACCAACTAAGAGGAAAATACTCAAAACTCCTACCAAGCATGAAGGAAAAAGGAAAGTCAAGGGTGATATTAATGACTCCGTGTATGTATACTCTCAATTATCTCCTTCAATTGTTGATTGAAGTTGGTTAGGAAATGGATGGAGAAGTATCACATTCCTAACTTTTTCAGAGTGAAGGTTCCACCTCCTAACCATCACCCTTGCATGAACCTCTCTGGTTATGTGTCCGTATACTTGGCGCAACTAGAAGCAAGATTAAGGTTCCTACTACCATTATTTTTTTCATAAGGTGTTGGAGCATTACCAAGTTGGGTTTGGACAAATAGACATGCCGAATTCATCCGTAACATCAATGCATATTTGATCACTTGTGCCACTCTTGGGGTAAAACCTTCAATAGGCACCTTCAAAGAGTTTTTTCAACTTGAGCCGAGCAGAGTGGGGTATACCTTTAGCTGGCGGTCTAACAAAAAATTGGCCGAAGAAGCACACCCCAAATTGATTGGAGAAGTCACTACTTTTTTATCCGAATGGAATTTTCCCACTTGGAGTTGTGATTTAAAAGTTTTAAAGATCAACAAACTTTCTTCTCTTAGTGGGCACAAGAGTAGGAATCTTGCTATGCTTATAGAGGCCGAACTAGTTGCTTGGCAAAAAGTAGTTAATGAACATTGATCCTCTTGTCTCTCTAGGTTGCATTTTACTTAGCATTTTTTGCACATATTTTTACTCAACTTCATCTTAAATTGATATTCAACTTGAGCTTAACTTGTTCTTCTTGATCTTGTAGTGGATGCTTTAAAGGATGCCATTTGCGAGCGCGCTTTGAAGACATTGAGATAATTAACGCATGAAGGCTTATCTCAACCCCCCAAGAAATAAACCTTTGGGATCTTGGGGGCAAAGAGGCCTGTACAAAAAGCTCTTGCGCCGTCTCTACCCAAAAAGAAGGCAATGCCTTCCAAAGAAGCTACTTTGACACCTTTAGCTCAAGTTAAGGCTTCCACTCAAGAAGTTTTAACCCCCCCTAGTTCTTGATTCAAATCCGCCTTCAAGTACAAGCTACTGCTCATATTGGAAGTTCCTGCTCCACATGCGTGATCTACGCCCCCGTCTTGGGAAGTCTATAAGGATTCTGTTCTAGAGGATGTAAGTCGTCCTTTGGTTAAGGCATTAGCATTGCCTAAAGAGCGGAAGGAGAGGATTGGATAATCCTTGAGCTCTACTTGTATTGCAGATTCCGATGCAATGTTCAAGTATATTGCAAGTAAGTTACTATTTTATTTTTGCAATAACTTCTAAGTCATTTTTCTTATAATTAGGACTAACATTATCATTTCCTCAATTAATCTTAGATTGGCAATCTCCACTACCATTTGCAGCAAGCTCAAGAATATCATCTAGCAAAAATTTCAAACTTGAAGCTTAAACTCAAAGAAGAGATGGCAGAAAAGTAGAAACATTTCAAGGCTTTTTGTGTTGCTTCCGAGCATAACAAGAAGCATATTGAAGAAATTGCTAAGTTGAAGGATGAGAACAACAAGATTCAAGAACCTTATAAGGGAGAGATGAAAAAGCTTCAAATTTCACACAAAGAAGAGCTTAGAGCCATGGAGAAAAAGAGCAAAGATGCGGCGATATTTGACTTTCTTGACCCCCAAGACTATCAAGATGTGCTTGGAGACATTTGGTAGATTACTGCGCTAGCCCAGAGCTTGAAGATTTGGTAGAAGACCGTAGCATTGGGTATTTCAACGAAGGTTATGATCGGGCCTTGTCCTACGTGAAGAAGAAGTATCCAAACTTGGATATTGAAAACTTGCTTCAAGGCCTAGTTCTTCCTATATCCCTCTTCACCCTAGCTCGTCGGGGGTTCTCCTTGAGGATAAGTAGCTTAGCTTAGCATTTAGTTTAGCTATTTTCCTTTTTGGAGACTTAGAGCTCGGGTCTCTTATATATACGAGCTCCACCTTCGACTAGTACTATATTACTTGCTTCGCTTAGTACTTGCATTTGTTGCTTGGCTTTGAGTTGGGGCCTTCTCTCGTACCAACTTCACCTATGCTATGCTTTTCCTTTGTTTATATGATATCGCAATTTTTCTTCGATAGTTTGTGCTTTTATTTTTCTTCAAGCCTTTCCACATACGCCTTCGCCCCCCTAGACACTTGAATGTTTTTTCAAGTGACTAAGTTTGTAAGGTTGAGCTTTCATCGCTACGCTTAAATAAATAAGTTTCTCGCCCTTGGAGGGTAAACCACGGCTCTTACATCGAACCAAAGTTACTATAGGTGTAACTCTTATATGAAAAATTAATCATCGCCCCCAGAAGGACTATGGTGGCATACTTAACTAAGAAATTATGTCTTCAAGAAGAAGTTTATTTTCTCCCCCGGAAAGGTTGTCCTAGGCACAAATCTCCTAAGTAAAACCGTAGTGTTGTTACTAAGGTTTTCTTAGACACAAATCTCCTAAGTAAAATCGTAGTGTTGGAACTAAGGTTACCTTAGGCACAAATCTCCTAGAAAATTTTTTCTTCTCACCCCCAAAAAGGCTATGGTTGCTTTTTTGAGCATATTTAACCAAGGAACTACTTCTCAAAGGACAAGCTAATTTTCGCCCTCGGAGAGGTTATACTAACTCTAGAGAGTGGTCTTTAATTTTGTTTCCCATAGGGAATAAGTGACCCTGGAGAGTCGTGGTATCCCGAAAGATGTTCCTTGGAGGGAATAAGTGACCCTAGAGAGTCATGGTATCCCGAAAGATATTTTGTACTTGGAGGTTGGATAGGGAGTAGGATCGCTATTCTAGACAAAATATTGAGCCATTACATTGGCAAAAGACTTAAAAAATTTTATTTTAAGGCTAGCAAAAGCGAATATTTACAAGTTGTTCAAGGTTGTTTTACCTCGAAAGGTGTCTCTTAGCTTAGGGAATTTCAAACAAATAGAGGCAAAGTAAAGAAAGTTTAAAAATATAACTTTTTCAAGTTTTGGGCATTCCAAGTACGAAACACGAGCTTCCCATCCTTGGTCTTCAACTTGTAGGCACCATTAGAGTATGCTTCAACTACCTCGTAAAGACCTTCCCAGTTTGGCGAGAGCTTTCCATAAGTTTGGGTTGGGTCACGTCCGCCTTTCATGTAACACAATCTCTAACTCAGAATCTCCAACCTCGAACTTGTTCGTTGTAGCAGCGAGCAACCCTTTGCTTTTCTGCTCTGAAGTACGCTTTATCTCTTTCCTCTTCAAGTAAGTCAAGGTTAGACCTCAACCCTTCTTCATTTTTCTCCAAATTGAAGTTGTAGACACGAAAACTTGGCATACCAATTTCCACGGGTATAAGTAATTTGGTTCCATAAGTAAAGCTGATTAAAAGGAGTATCCCCGTTAGCATTCTTGTAGGTGGTGCGAGATGACCACAAAACACTTGGGTATCAAGAAAATTTGAAATTAAAAGATAAAAAAGCTACTCAAATGAAGAAACACTTCTCCAGTCACATGGATAGTTCAATGTGCTCATCCACGTCTGACCCTGAGATGTGGATCATCCAAGGCACATTAGAATGGCGTACTCCTCCTGTTCTTTACCCTTAACATCATCAAACTTCTTCTTAATGCCTTCAAGAATGGTGTGATTAGTCACTTCAACCTAACCATTTTTTTTAGGATGGCTCACTGAGGAAAAATATTGTTCTATGCCCAAGTCTTGGCAAAACTTTTTGAAGGGTGTTCCCTTGAAATTGCAAGCTATTGTCCTAGGTAAGTGCCTTGAGTATTCAGAAGTGACATATAACATTCTTGCAAAAGAACTGTATGATTTGTAGATGAGTAATGCTCGCCAAGGCTTCGGCCTCCATCCACTTAGTAAAATCTGACTAGTCGATGGTTATCACCACAAATTTCTTTTTTGCTAGAGCTAATGGAAAAAGACCCAAGATGTCTCTGCCCCACTGAGCAAAAGGCCAAGGAGTAAGAATTGGAATAAGTTGTTCGACCGGATGGCAAGGTTGATTACAGTGGAATTGGCATTTGTCACATCTCTGCACATAGATCATGGCATCCCCTAACATTCTTGGTCAATAATAACCTTGCCTTTGCACCTTTTAAGCAAGAGCTCTTCCTCTAACATGGTGTTCGCAAATCCTCTCATGCACTTCGGCTAAAGCATATTGAGCTTCACTTGAATTTAGACACAAAGATGAGGCATTGAATAAAAATTTCGATACAAAGTTTCATTAATAAGCAAGTATTTGGTTGACCTTCTTTCTACCTTTTGAGCTTCGATCTTATTGTCGGGCAATTTTCCTTCTTTCAAGTATTGAAGGATTGGGATCATCCAATTTAGAATAGAGTCGATATCCATGACCTCCCTATCGTCTCTCATACTTTTTTCCTTTAAAACTTCCAAGTTCAACACATTGGAATACACTGAACTTGCAATTTTTGAGAGGGCGTCCGCTTCCTTGTTTTCATCTCGACTCACATGGACTATGTCAAATTTTTTAAAGTGTGAGATCAAGTCCTTCACCATGGTTAAATAAAATTATAGGGATGGCTCCCTTGCTTCATACTTTCCTTTGACTTGTTGAACTACAAGGTTTGAATCAATATTTACCGACAACTTTTTAACCTTTAAATCTTTAGCTAGCCTGAGTCCAGAGACTAGGGCTTCATACTCGACTTCATTATTACTCGTTTGAAATTCAAATCTTAAGGCGTAGCTTGTCTTAAATCCCTCCGAAGAGGTAAGAACAATGCTCGCGCCATACCCTTCTGCGTTGGTCGCTCCATCCACATGCATCTTCTATAAAAGTGAGTCTATGATTTGCCCCCCGAAAGGGGTAGTCACTTCTTGAATTTTCACCTTGCTTGGCTCTTCTACGTTCCGTAGAAGAGTTCTCTTCCACCCCTTCTAAAATGAAATCGACTTAAACTTGTGTTTTGATTGTCGCCCTAGTTTGGAAACGGATGTCATACTCACTTATCTCAATTGCCTATTTTACCAACCTCCCCGAGACTTCAAGCTTTAAGAGGACAGATTTGAGTTGGTGATTTGTTAGAGCTACAATAGGATGACTTAAGAAGTAGGGCTTGAACTTTCTCGCCGCCATCAGCAAAGCTAAAGCCAATCTTTCAATGCTAGGATACCAAGTCTTCGGATCAGTTAGCACTTTACTTACATAGTATACCGGCTTTTGAACCTTATCTACTTCTTTGATGAGAACGACTCTCACTGTCTCAAATGAACAAGTCAAATATAAGTAGAGAGTCTCTCCGGCTTTGGGTTTAGTTAGGAGTGGGGGAGAAGTTAAGTATTCCTTCAACTCCTCAAATGATTTTTTGCACTCCTCCGTCCATT
This sequence comes from Cinchona pubescens, assembly GCA_025175665.1. NCBI lineage: Eukaryota > Viridiplantae > Streptophyta > Magnoliopsida > Gentianales > Rubiaceae > Cinchona > Cinchona pubescens. The sequence continues at coordinate 796,508 of JANKKI010000098.1, read as the reverse complement.
GAAAATTCTTGGAATTTCTTAAAGGTTTGAAGAATGCAAATTTTTCTATCTCCAGATTTGGATAAGAAACGACTTAACAGAGAAAATCACCCCGTATGGGCCACTTCCTTGATTCTCTTGGGAGGTTCCATGTCTTGAATGACCTTAATTTTTTCGGGGTTAACTTCAATTCCTCTTTGAGTTACTATGAAACCCAAAAACTTTTCCCCAGAAACTCCTAAAGCATACTGTTGGTCTCATTAGGTTGTCTCAAAAAACAAACCTTTTGAAGTGCTTAATGAAAATGCAAACTTTGTGCAATAAATGAATACTTAAGTACAAATGATCAAAGACAAATATTTAACAATCAAAGCTTAAAGAAGAAATAAAAGATTGAGATAAAAATATCAAACCAAACTCCCAAGCTTCTCAAGCTTGGAGTTCATCCACTAGTAATGCCTCTTCAAAGAAAGTGAGGCAATAACCTTCTTGTACACAAAGTAGGCTCATCCTTGCACCAACAAAATTCCTCTAGTTGAGCCAAATGGTTTTAGACTACAACCTCACTTTTGGAAACCATACACTTGTTATCCCTCCACTTTTACACTTGAAGATCACTCACTAGTCTACTCTTACTCACACTAATTTTCTCTAGTTGAGCCAAGAGAACTATACTACCTAAACCAATACAACCCACAATATTTTAGCCTATTTCTCTCAAAATAACTCTTACAAGTGTTTGTATTGAATGTTGCAGTTCCTCTCTCTCATTTGGATGTCCTTGGGTTTATTATAGATGAAAGATATGCTGAAATTTAAGCTGCAACGGTCAAAAAACTAGCTGTTAAAAATTAGCTGTTAGGAGTTCGGACGAAGGTTCGGACGTCCAATCATGCGTCCTACAACTTGACAGAAACTTCTTCATTTTGAGCCCTTTTCTTCGGACGATTTTGTGCGTCCTACAACTTTTGGTTCAGACGGTCATGTGCGTGCTAAGCTTAAGGTTGGGACGATCATATGCCATAAGCCACAGCTTCTGGTTCGGACGATCATGTGCGTCCTAAAGCTTATGGTTCGGACGGTCATATGCATCCTATCCCTCAGCCTCTGGTTCAGACGGTCATGTGCGTCCTAAAACTTATGATTCGGATGGTCACATGCGTCCTATCCCTCAACTTCTGGATCGGACAGTCATATGTGTCCTACAGCTTTTGATCATGTTTCGGACGCTCTCTTGCGTCCGAATTCTTTTCTTTCGGACGCTATTCATCGTTCGTAAGGTGTTGTTCAACTTTTGGTCATTTTTCTTGATTATGTTCAGATGATCATTTTCGTCCGGGCCTTCCTGTTTTTCTGCACACTTATTTTCAAGCCATTAGTACGTTTTGGTCATCATCAAAACATGATTATTATAATTGGGGTCCAACACATACTTTTCTGAATTTAACCTCATCTTGAACTTTCTCATAGTAGTTAAAGTTTCCCGGAGGCCCTCCATATGATCTTCTTTCAATTTACTTTTGACAAGCATGTCATCTATAAGAAGATGTCCATATTTCTGCCCAATTGATTGGTGAACATTCTATCCATCTACTATTCTTTGGTAAGTGGCTCTGGCATTTTTCAAACCAAAGGACATTACTCTGAAGCAATAAGTGTCAAAATCAGTGATGAAGGCGGTCTTTACCCTATCCTTGCAGTTCAAAAGGTTTTGGTAATACCCTTTGTATGCATCCAAAAAAGTCATAGCTTCACACCCGAAGGTGGAATCTACCACGGTGTCTAGGATAGCAATATCTGGGGCAAGCCTTGTTCAAATTTGTGATGTCCACACACATCCTCCACTTAGCTCCTGGCTTCAGAGACATGACTACATTACTAAGCCATTCGAGGTATTGGATTTCTTCTATGATCTTGGCATTCAAAAGCTTGTCTATTTCCACCTCTACCGCTTGGCTTCTTTCCTTTCCAAAATTTCTTTTCTTTTGGATGATGGATTTACATCGAGGAAATGCATGGCAATGTCGGGGTCAATCCCTGACATGTTCGAGGGATCCCAAGCAAAGAAATCTTTGAATTCCCTAAGCAAAAAAATGAGGCCTATTTCTTGATGTCCCCTAGGAGGGACTTTCCCACTTTCAAAACTTTGCAAGGATCATTTTTATCTAAGAGCACATTCTCAAAATCCTCGGCGGGTTCTTCTCTTGGGTTGAGTTCCTTTTTTTCTTCCAAGAGTTGAACATTGCAACTAGAAACAACCTTTTTCCCTTTCAACTTCAATGAAGCTATATAGCACTGCCTCGCTACGACTTGATCTTCCTTTATCTCGCCATTCTATTCTCCATTGGGAATTTCATCTTCATGTGGTGGGAGGAAGAGATAACACCAAGTGCTCCAATAGTAGGTTGGCCAATAAAGATGTTATAAGGCGAAGAGGCCTTTGCGACTACAAGGTTCCATAAGATGAACATCTTGAGGGGGTGTACCAAACATGACAGGAAGAGTAATGTATTCAAGAGATTCAACCACTTCTCTGGCAAAACCTACCAATGGCGAAGTCACTGGTTTCAAATATTTCTCCTTTAATTTCATTTGTTTGAAAGTTTCATAAAAAAGAATATCCATGGAACTTCTATTGTCAATCAAAGTTCTCCTTACATCATAATTTGCAACGGGTAAGGTCACCACCAAGGGATCGCTATGAGGGTGAATCACCTGAGCCACCTTCTCTACAGTGAATATTATGTCTTGACATAACCTAAGCTTCTTCATGCTACATTGGACCAAGTTAATCTGACGAGCATAGGCCTTGTGGGATGACGCAGAGTCACCATTTGTTGCTCCCCTAGAAATAGTATGAATGATGATTCTCCCTTGATTTTCTATCCCTACTACTCTTCCACCTCGATGCAGGCCTCGAACTCCTTTGTCCAAGTTTTGCACTTGGCGTTGAGGTGATCTTTCTCTATTTATTCCTTGGATGAATTGCTTAAGGTAACCCCCTTCTTATCAAGTCTTCAATCAAATTTTTGAGAGAAATATACAATCATTGGTCTTATGTCCATGATCTTTGTGAAAATAGCACTATTTGTTCTTATTACACCACTCCTCCATAGGCCCAAGCCACTTGACATAGAGTTCTTTCTCTATGATAGCCAAAATGTACGAAGGTTGTGTATTAAGTAGGATATAAATTCTAGGAGGGTCGGGACTCTTCCTATGAGGAACAGTTACGAATAACCTATCCTTCACACTAACCTTCTTTGGAGGTTTCGCTCTACTAATTCCTCCATTTACTTTTCTCTTCTTCCCATTTTCATCCCCAAACTCTCTTTTTTTTCCTTTCCCCTTCATCTGCTTGAGCCAACTCTTCGGCACTCCGAAAAAAGTTCATTGAGGGTAGCGGGTGACCTCAAATTAAGATCAAATGAGAACTTTTCGAGCTTAACCCCACTTTGAAACACCATGATTTGCATATCTTCCATAGCTTCTTGAATCCCACTGGTCTCCTTCTTGATCGATCCACATAGTCGAGAAGGGATTCTCCTGGTCTTTGCTTGAGAGTAAGCAGGTGAGTTCTTATCTTTGGAATCCTCTTTTGGTTCCCAAATTTGTTCAAGAAGAGATATACAAATTGATCAAAATTTCTTATATCTCATTTTCTTGTACCCCCAAACTAATCTGAGGCTGCACCCTTGAGGTTCGAGGAATCCTCTACACAAGATAGCGTCTGAGATACCTTGTAAACACATCTTGGCTCGATAAGCGTCAAGGTGCTCCCAAGGATCCAAACTTCCATCATAAGAGTCAAAATGAGATGTTTGCCAACTTCTTAGGAGGGGTTCTTGCATTATCTCATTGGCGAATGGCAAGGAATACTTATATCTTGTAGTCATCCCCTCCTTGTCATCCATCTTGTTTATCCGAGTTTGAAACTCCTTCAACTTTCTTCTTAACTCTTCTTCTCGTTCGAGTATGCTCTCCAAAGTATGCTTCCTTTCACGAGGTCTTCTCCTCTCCCTTGTTACTGAGGCTGCCTCGCTTGGGCTCCTTGGTCTTGCTTCACTTGGTCTAGAGGAGGCTTCTCTTCTAGACTTATGCTGGGCGGATCGACCTTCACGTTCTATGTCGGGCGGATCCGATTGGAGTTACTTTCCTTCTTCCTTAATTATCCCTATAGATTGCAGGAGAGTATTTCTCATCTAAGGGGCTATGATGCTTAGAGTGGACAACCCGGAGATTGCAACCAGAGTTATGAAAATGTTCTTTTCCACCTTTACCACCGTGTTGCTCATACTGATGTTTCATGAGTAACTTCTTCAACATGGCACTTTGTTGCCTCAGCAATTGTATCTTTGCCTCTTTATCATTAGTTTGGGGACCGAAATCCTTAACTTGCCCTTCAAATCGATCAAACACTCTAATTGAACAATTCGACTGGTCTTGAGATATAACCTCTTTTCCTCTATCTGGGCGGTAGGTGTTACACGTGCTGGGAGCCATAAGTAAAAACTCAACATGGCTTCTTGTTCCTTTCTCATAGACGACGCCAAATGTTAATGCATAAAAAATTATAGCACCACAATAAAAGTATTTTGGTCTAAGTCCTTAGTCATTTTGATGTACTTAAGTCTTAATAATTATTGTAGGATAGGTTTAATAGTTCATGTACTTAAGAATAATTATTGAACCCATAAGGGTCTTGAATGTAGTGAATATTTTCATGTATTAATTTTAAATAAAAATCACCAATACATCCTCCTGTATGTTTGACAGGTTTGACTGACCAGCCACGTATCCGCGAAGCATTAGATTGTATTTTTTTAGCATCATCAACATGAAAAGCAGGCATACGAACCCCTTAATTACACAAATGATGGGAAACGGAAACAACACAGCGTCCTTGACACATCTTGACTAAAAGAACGTTATCTGCATAGAGAGCATGCAAGGTTTCTATAAATGCAGTTTCATTAGAGAAGCATGATGGTTGCTTATTTTCCCAGAGAAATGCAGCCTTACACTGAACAAGATAGAGTTCAAGACCAATCTCCGTAACTGCTAACTGCTACAAAACAAAATCAACGTACTCTATTTCCTTTTTCTGATTATGGCCTCAGTGTATTCTGTGAACAAAGATTCTCTTTCTCCAGTTTGACGTGGAGCTACAAAATGGGGAAAAAAAAAAAAAATTGAAAGTGAGACCCCTTCATAGTTTTAGATTGATATCCTTTTTTTCTAGACAACCTGCAACTCAGTTAAATCACCTCTCTCCAAACCAAAATAGTTCTTCTCATAGTAAATACTTCAGATGGGCTGCATAATCTAATGTATTGCAAAGTACTTGTGTCGACGGTTCAGAGTTCATCATGGCTTGCTGGTTGTTCCTTGTTCATCATATCTAGTTTATCTTGTAGTTCCTATTTTCATCACACAAAGAAGTCATCAGAATTTCTGAATAGGAATTAGCGTAATAAAGTAAATACAAGTAAAGACAGCCAATGGGAAACACAAACAAAAAATAAAGGAAGGGGTACCATAAGTTTTTCTTCCAAACAAAGAGCTGGAGTAGACAGCAATGCCAAATATCTGTTTTCAGGCAGTAAGTCAGACGCCAAGAAAATGGATTCCAGAAAAGGCAAAAGGAGAGGCTGCTAAAACAGAACAGATAGCTATGTATCAGCAATGAAAAGCACAGAGATTCTTACTCGCAACGACTTGGTTCATCCACATCAGAAACCTCATTGTTCAAGCCACATCTTAATTTGACCTTTACAACATAAATAACACAAAATAAGTAAAATGAAAAAAACAAACCTCGAGTTGACTCCAAAGTAAACCTTAACTTCCAAATGTCAACAGTCTTGGTATTTAAAGTAAAACATAGTAACTAGGAAAAGAATAGAAGTGTGATTTCCCGTTATCGAAAAAGTACCTTTAAACTTCTATCTGGCCCATTCCAGCACTTATCACCATTTAAAAATTGCATGACTTTGCGGGAATCATCAAAATTCTCCCAACTCCTATAAAAAGAAGTCCAAAATAATGTTATACAATTGGCAATTATTCATAATTGAGCAAGCATAAGACAAATCTTGTGGCAGATTCATCCACTGATATAAAACCAATCCAACCCTCAATGAAACTGAAAATGCTCACTCAAACGGCATTGTTGCTTGACAGGAAGATAATGTAAAAGAGGTCTGATTCCTCACAAGTCAAATTACTCCCTTCCAGGGTTTTGGCACTCAAATGATGTGACCAGGAATTCAAACTACAATAATCTCCTAGATCAATACTATCCTGATTTACTAACCATTTCATTTTATGAAAATAATGTGAAACATATGTTTTAATATATAATCCAGAAAACACTATATCTTACAAACTTCAAGTAAGATCATGTGAACAAGTCTTAACCACGGCGTTATAACTTCATTTTCTTTTTGTTATTGCAAGAGGACATCAAATGACGGGAAAACAATTGAAACATTGTTACAGTTCAAATTATGCTGCAGATGAATAAAATGTACAAAACAACCGCAAGGAAAATGAATGCCCTGAAAAACTTCCAGTACATATGCATGACCCAATAACATTAGACATGAACAGTTCAAGACCAAATTTAAAGAATTAAAAATCAACCACACTGCAAAAGTAACTCTCCTGCACAAAATAAGGCTTCCATGTGTATGCATTTACCTACTGTGAAACACAAAATTAGAAATATAACCACAGCACCAAAAAGAAAAAAACTAATACCCATTACCTCCTCTATCTCATTTCAATGTCTTACGTCACAGTTTCTACAAATTCCAATTTGAATCACGACACGTACAAACTCCAGAAATATCTTTAATTACTTATACATAAAATAACTCTGCCTGTGTTGAGTTTTTCTTAGCATAGCCGGTCCCAAACCCAGGTAAAGGATGGGGGTTGCGTTAGGTTGACAGCCAGCGTAAAACTTTGTCAATCTTATGAGATGAATCCACTACGATATTGTGCTAATGCCAGGGCGTTCCCTGTAAGCGACGCGTCGCATTGCCCGAGTGCGGCGAATAGTGGGCAAGGGCCGCTACACCTCCATGGGGGTCCGGGTGTAGTGAAAAATACGCAAAGGTCCTCACAAAATAGGGGGAGGGTAGTGGGGAAGAAAAATGTTCTGGAGAATCACAGGATTAGAATAGGAACTTAGAATATTGGAATTTTTACTGGTAAATCAATGGAGGTGGTAGATACAATGATTAGGAGAAGAATTAATATTTTGTGTTTTCAAGAGACAAAATGGGTAGGAGAAAAAGCTAAACTACTAGATAATTCAGGATTTAAACTTTGGTACTCAGGAGTAAACAGGACTAGAAATGGGGTAGGTATTATTATAGATGGGTTGATGAATGATGATGTAGTGCAGGTGACTAAGAGAGGAGATAGAATTATGTCCCTTAAACTAATTTTAGGATGTGAAACTATTAATACCTTTAGCGTCTATGCGCTTCAAGTAGGTCTAGATGAGTCTATTAAGGCTAAGTTTTGGGAGGATTTAGATGAGATGATAGCTAGTGTCCCCTAAAGTAAGCAAATTTTTATAGGAGGTGATCTAAATGGACATGTGGGAAGAGATAACGAAGATTATGAAGAAGTGCATGGTGGATATGGTTACGAGGGAAGAAATGAAGAAAAGGAAAATCAATCTTGTAGTTTGGAATGGCATTCGACCTTTGCATTATCAATACTTTTTACAAGAAGAGGGAGGAACATTTAGTTACCTTTAAAAGTAGTTCAACAAAGTCACATATTGACTTTCTCCTCACAAGAAAGAGGGATAGAAGGCTTTGTAGAGATTGTAAAATCATACTTGGAGAAAGTTTAACCTCACAATATAGGCTTTTGGTGGTGGACTTGAGGCTTAAACATCACATTAGGCGAAGGAACCTATGTAAATCACCTAGAATTAAGTGGAGGAATTTAAAGAAGGAAAAAGAAGAAATTTTTAAGGAAGATTTGTTAGGGCAAAGTATCTGGGATTTACAAGGAGAATCTGACATTGTATGGAATGACAGGCTAAGAAGATACTTGGAGAGTCAAGAGGTTATGCCCCCATGAACAAGGATAATTGGTGGTGGGATGAAGGTGTACAAAATAAAATCAAGGTTAAGAGGGCTAACTATAAGGCTCTATATATAATGTTGTAGAAGTGACGAAAATATTGAGAAATATAAGCTTGCTGAAAAGGAGGCAAAAAAGGCAGTAATTGAAGCGAGGGATAGGACTTTTGAAGATTTTTACCAAAAAATAGAGTTTAAGGAAGGGGAGCGAGATATTTATAAAATTGCTAGAGCAAGAGCCCATAGAATGAAGGACTTAACCCAAGCCAAGTGCATCAACGATGAAAGTAATAAGGTGTTAGTAAGAGATGAGGAAATTAAGGATAGGTGGGAGAGATACTTCCATCATTTATTCAATGAAGACAATGGAGACGATATCATTTTAGGAGAGTTAGCTAAGTCTGAGGAGTATAGAAACGTAATGTATTATCGAAGGATTCAAGAATCAGAGGTGGAAGAGGCTTTGAAGAAGATGAAGAAAGGAAAAGCGGCTGGCCCCGATGATATTCCAATCGAGGTATGGAAATGCTTGGGAAAGAAGGGTATAAGTTGACTTACCAATCTTTTCAATAAAATATTGAAGATCCTGTAGAAAGATGCTTGACCAATGGAAGAAGAGTACTCTCATACCCATATTCAAAAATAAAAGGGACATACAAAATTGTACAAATTATAAAGGTATTAAGTTAATGAGCCATACGATGAAACTTTGGGAAAGGGTGATAGAAAGAAGGTTAAGAAATGAGATTAATGTGTCAAATAATCAGTTTGGTTTCATGCCAGGGAGATCGACGACTAAAGCCATACATCTCTTAATGAGACTTACCGAGAGATACCGAGATAAGGAAAATGATTTACATTTGATTTTTATTGATCTTGAAAAGGCATACGATACAGTCCCTAGAGAAGTTATGTGGAGAGTTTTAGAAAAAAGAGGAGTTACAGTAGCATATATAGAATCAATAAAGGAGATGTACAGGGATGTAGTTACAAGTGTGAAAACACCAGGAGGATTGACACGAGAGTTCCCTATAAATATAGGTTTACACCAAGGTTCAGTTCTAAATCCTTATCTATTTGCATTGGTTATGCGTAGATGAACTTACAAGATACATACAGGAGGAAATAACATGGTGTATGTTATTTGCAGATAACAGTGTTAGTAGATGAAACAAAAGATGGGGTTAATACTAAACTCGAAGTTGGAGAGAGACACTTGAGGCAAAAGGGTTTAGAATTAGTTGATATAAAACAGAATATATGAAATTTAAGTTTAGCAAGGGTGCAAGTAGGAATGGAATAGGGGTTAGTATCGGAAATCAAGAGATACCTATAAGTGAAAATTTTAAATATTTAGGATCGGTTCTTCAGAGTGATAGTGGTATAGATTGAGATATTACTCATCGGATACAAGCGGGTTGGACTAAAGGGAGAATGGCATCGGAAATATTATGCAACCGCAAAATTCCTTTACGACTTAAGAGTAAATTCTATAGAACAGCGATTAGGCCAGTGATGCTTTATGAGTCTGAGTGTTGGGCAGTGAATTACACACATGAGCAAAAGATGAGAGTAGCAGAAATGCGAATGTTAAGATATCACCGATGTGTGGGTAAACTAGGATGGACAAGATACGCAATGAGCATATTCGTGAGAAGATTGGAGTAGCATCTATTGATGAGAAGATGAGAGAAACACGCTTAAGGTGGTTAGGTCATGTGTTAAGACAACCAATAGAAGCGTCTGTCAGGCGAGTAGATTTTAGAGAGAGTAGTCAACATAGGAGGGGTAGGGGAAGACCGAAAAAGACTTGGTGGGTAACTTGTAAGAAAGATGTAGCTCATCTAAGAATTGAGGATATGGTCCATGATAGAGTGCAATGGCGTAGCAGGATTCATGCAGCTGCTACTTAGTAGGATTAAGGCTTGGTTTGTTTGTTTTTACGTATGCATAAAATCCAAAAGAATGATCATCCACAGAGACCATGAGAGTTATCTGTTGTTGAGCCAGCTGAGGACCTATATGCCTTTTTGTTAGATACCACAGATGAGGAAAGAGAATACAAGTAAAAATAAAGATTACATTCCCCGGATTTTTTAATGTTAGATCCCAGGAGAAAATTGATAGGTTTGAGCGGTCTTATGAATCTCAATAAGCCACCTTACAAAATTACGGAATCCAGAGGGAAAGTAACTTACTTTCCTAGGTCAGATTCCACGGACAACTAAATGAGGCAATTCATGAGTAAATCGATTTTCCATGAGTGGCCTTGGCCCTATATACTGACAAATTACACTAGGTAGCCCTTCTTAATCAATATGGGATGTATCTTCACATCCTACATCATTCAATCTCCTATCTCCCAAGTGGGGCAAAATAAACTGCAATTGAAAATTAGGGACAGCTAATGGGTGGGAAAATGGAACTGGACAAGACCCAGACTTCCAACCATAGTTCTAGGACAACATTATACAATATAAACTTAAACACTGATTGGCCCATTTACTTGCAATCAAACTTAAATCCTTTCCCAAACAAAGTGGATAATGTCTCCATCCGATGAAGTCAAAATGATTGACCTCAGAATTTTTAAGAGCTAATACAATCCAAAAACAAGAAATATTTAAATGTGGACACCAAATTCATATAGAAGCAAATGTCGCAGTTCTTGTGCAGAGAGAGAGACTGACTGAGAGACTATAATGCACAAGAGTTGAAAATTATTACCCCAAACGAGTTGTGCTGTGGCCCTCAACCTGAGATGCTTGTTTGTAAGGGCAGACTTTGTAAACGTACCTGAAGCCATATGTTGTCAACACACAAAAGCAAGAATTAAATATAGAAGCGCACAACGGAGTAACATGACTTGAGCTATCAAGAAATTAGAAGCATCACTTGTTTTGCTTGAGCTCAAAACATTGACCATAGAATGCATAGAACTCTTTGTCAGGCCCTGCAACAAAAAAAACTCAAGGTCAGTGCCTATTATAATTTATGTAAAAAGACCTTTATTAGCACCAAATAAAACAAATAATTGACAGCAACATAAGCTATTCTTCCACCACTGTAGGAAAGAAAAATCTTACACTGCAAATAGAATTATGTAGAAAACCTACCAAAATAGATCATGTTTAAGCTTTTGTGTCAAACTTGATATCCTTGACTGTAATTTAGATAGCTTCGCACTAGACTCGTCATATTCTTTCCTAACACGTGCAGCCTCTGTAGAATCAAAAGACACATTTTAGTGTCCATTTCTTTTGCTCATTGATATAAAAAAAGCACACCCAACCTCAAATATACCAGATTTGTCAATTGGAGTTCGGAATAAGTTGACAGCTTGAAAAATACTTCGTACAGTCTTTTGTATCTTCTCCAGCCAAGATGGTTTACCTGTGCTTGATATATCTGTTCAATCAGGTTTGAATTTAAGTAACCAACATAATGTTAAAGCTCTAGCTGCAATTGAAAACATAGGTTCCTGAGTTTACTTTCTCAAGCAACAATGAAAAGAGTATTATAAACCTGAAAAGTCTGGTTCATCATCTGACTCAGATTTATATGAAGAACTAGAATCCTCATGATCCTCACCCCCAAAATCATCTATCTGGTCTTCATTATCACCATCGTCATTGTCATCCCTATGCTCATCCTCTTCTGAATCATAACCATTATACTCTTCCTCAGAGATATCATCCTCTTGTTTTCCATGATTGTCATCTTTAGTGGCACTGACCTCTTGAGTTTCTTGCTCGGCTTTTTCCCCTGTCCAACGAGAGGCAACAAGACGACCCAACTCTTCTTTAGATAATGATTCGGTATTTTCCACTTCTTCCACCTGAAAATACCATAAAAAGTTCAAGTATGCTGCATGTACACACAAATCAGACAAGGATGTCTCTCGTACAAACAAGTCAGACAAGGAAACCAATACACAAGGATATCAACTTTAACATTGAAAATTCCAAAGTAATGTCATCAATCACATGTTTAATAACTGACATACACAATATATGCCAAAAGTTGCAACATAAAGTTCCCATCAAAGTGCATGAAAAGAACACATCACAAAATTAGTCGAAAGGAAAAAAAAGAAAGTAATCTAATGGACAAACTAAGAGAAATTCATCGACACAAAATATACAAAGAGATGAAGCAAGATTCCAGTTCAAGTCTATTGTTTTATTCTTCCAAAGAAAACACAAGCATCAAAAGAATCAGCAGTAACAGCTATCTATCTTTTCTTTGGGGATGACTCCACATCCAACAGGGAAAATTGCTCCTATCAGATTTAGGAGAGAAACACAACCACAACAAACAAGTAGATCAAGGAAAAGAAAGTCTAAAGATTTTAGAAATTTGGCACCAGCTTTCGTCTATATGGGATCTTGAATTGTTTAGTTTGTCTTACTTTAGTTGATCCTGTAAGTTGTGTCAGGGTATTTTTGGCAGTTGATAGAATTCAAGAAATCCTCACAAAATCTTTAAAAGACTGGAGTATGAGCTATGCAGTCAATGCAGCTAATAAAGAGTTCAATGAAAAGCAAAATTAAAGCTTTTCATAACTGAGAAGTCAATATATTATTACTTAGGAGTCGTTTTTGTGAACTTTGGGTTTCAATGGTATTTTAGGATATTTTCCTTAATCGCCGGAAATTTCTGCGAAGCTATGTTTCATTGAGTCTAAAATAGTTATCAAATGGTATCATATTTTTATGTTTGTTGTAGAAACTAGTGGTTATTGCACAACCTATATGTGTGATTTATAAAAATAGTTTATTTTATTATTTTTTTATATTTTTATCATAAAGCATAATTACATTAAAAGAGAATTTTTAAAGATACAACTATAGGAAATCATGTAGGCAAAGAGAAGGGGATGGGGAAATTTTAAAACTACCTAGGAAAGTGTAATAATACGAATAACATTAAACAACATCACACCAAAGAGGCTCTTGCTTTATATATAGTATAGATAGATAGTTTTAGAAGTCTTTCGCTTATCTATTTAGATTAGGAATTAGGAACACCATTCAAAATAGAATTCTACCTTTTAGTTAGTTTATAGTCTACAAATACTTTTTATATGTTACAGAATTATTTATGGAGGAGATTGAAGAATAATGATTTTAGTGATTAAACACTTGTTGTTAGTTTATTTTGTTCTTCTACCTCAAGATTCCCTAAATTCCCTTCTTCACCCCACTTTTTGGCCGCATTACTGGTACTGTTCACATTCCATAAGCAGTCCCAAGATCCTTCCGTTCTTCAGCTAACGCCAGCATGCAAGATTACTCCTATCTTGTTCTACATCAGTTTAGCACCAGACCAAACTTTAGAACTTTCTTAACCATATTTTTCTTCTTCATATACAAATATGGTTACTAATACAGGACCTTCTGCGAAGTTCACCCGGCACAGAATGTTTATTCTCGGCGACAATTAGTCTGAGAAGGCGATACTGACATATACACCGTGATTAGCTGTTGGTAAATAGAGACCATGGTAAGTTGATTCGAAAGAATTGAAACTTTATTATAGGAAATATACCACTTGAAACAGGTTTAACTCAAGGACTTGCTACCCATGAAGAAGATGTTCAGCCTAGTCCCCCCCTTCCCCCCCTCCTTTCCAAACAAGTTGTTCCAGTATACTGATGATAGTTTGGCTTCAATCAAGATTTCAACATGGAGGTCATGCTCACAGTGGAGGATAAATGTCCAGAAAAGAAAATGTTAAACATAGATCTTGTCGAAACATAAATGGTGCAAGTTCAAGACTTGAGCCTGGAAATTTTATGTTTTATTCCCACCAGTAATTGACTTTGTTATTGGAGAGTTCGCAAAATTCATCTCATGCGGTCCCAGATTTACTTGTTGCTACCTCCAGTACACGGTAAGAGATGTTTTTGGAATTGCAATTATTCTTCTAACTAATCGACGAAATACCAGATCTTCGGGTTCTTTATATTGCAATTCCTTAAAATTCAACGACTTCCTACCCTTGATGAAGATGTTCTGTCTAGTCTCCCCCCTCCCACTTCTAGACAAGTTGTTCCATGATAATAGCCTGGCTGTCCATCAAAGATTTCAACATGGAGGTCATGCTCACAGTGGAGGATGATTGTACGGAAAATAAAATTTTAGACATAGATCACTTGACGAAAAAGAAATGGTGCAAGTTCAAGACCGAAGCCTTGAGACATTTTATGTTTATTGCCTCCAGTAATTGACTTTGTTATTGGAGAGTTTCACAAAATTCATCTCATGCGGTCCCAGATTTACTTGTTGCTACCTCGAGTACACAGTAAGAGAAGTTTTTGGAATTGCAATTATTCTTCTAACTAATTGACCAAAAACCAGACCTTTGGGTTCCTTATATTGCAATTCCTTAAAATTCAAGGTTGAGATTTTTCCAACCTGTTCTCTTATACACATCTAGCCAGTGTAGTCAATGAAGAGTTCAAGGAAAAGAAGAATTAAAGCTTTTCATAACTGTATCGTCAATATTTTTTTAGTTAGGAGCCGTATCTATTGTGAATTTTAGGTTTCAAAGGTATTTTAGTCTATTATATACAGGAAATTTCTGTATATTAATGCTTCTTTGAGTCTCAAACAGTTTTCTGATGGTATTAGATTTTTAATTGTAGTTGTTATAGGAATAGTCTAAAGGAAGTCTTTTTCTTTATCTGTTTAGACTAGGAAGTAGCAATTATAAGCAAAAATAGAATTCGATCTTTTTGTTAGTTTATAGTCTATAAATACTCATTACAGGGATTTAGATTGATGAATAAAGATTTGAGTTATTTGTTTTTCACTTTTCAGTTTATTTTGTTCTTCTTCCTAGAGGTTCCCCTAAATTCCGTTCTTCTTCCCCTCTTTTCGGCCTTGTTACTGGTACCGTTCACAGCCCAGAAGCAGTCCAGGATCTTTCATTCTTCTGCCATATCTAGTAGGCAACATTACACCTATCTTCTCCAACAGCACTGACTCATATAATTATCACTTTTAGGCCATAGGATTAGGGCTTCTAAAATCCTGAATAAGCTCAAATTTCTCCTCAATAATGAAAGTATATATATTTTTTTTAGTGATCATGCAATACAACTATATGATGTACGGTTTAATCCCTGACTCCTGAAAACATTCGACCTGTTTTCCAGCCTCAGCCAATAACCCATCAATTCCTCCTTGATCTTATAATCCTGAAGCAACCACACAATCCCAACAAACCTAAAATTACTGCTTAAGGAATTGTCTACCAGCCCCAAAAATGTTCCCTAACCCTCTATCTTGTAGACCCTTCAATCCTTCAACCATTTAAGCGATCTTATCCATATACAAGATCCTTCAAATGCACAATTTTCTTCCAAGTTACAGAAGAAAACCCTCACAAAGTTAAGCAGAACTATCACACATCATCTCTGCCGCACAATTAGCTATCCAAGCCAATCCGCAGTTGGCTTGATTTTGGGAAGATTAATTTCATTAGTATTATTTCTCATGTGCTATAAAATCAGATTTTGCATAGATGAAGCCTGTTCTGATGTCCAAATATGGTGTCCACTTTGAAACAAAATATAAGAAAGGGGGACTGGTGAAGCCAACTGCCAACAAGTAGTTCAAAGAAAACTGCATTCAAAGAAAACCAATCCTAAGGATTTTACAGCGGAAATTTTGGTCCACTCTTTAGTCTAATAACTTAAGGTAATGACCAATTTCGGAACTTGAATTGTTTAACTTCCGCAAACAACTAAAAAGAGCACCTAATTAGCTTTTGGTTTAGAAAATGTACAGAGCATAATCAGGCCTTCAGAGTTTTCACAATAAGCCAATCATCAGCAGAATCTCATCCTCCAGCATTTGCAAGAAACAGAAAACAGTGCATTTTCTATAACCATATATCAAATTCAGATCATCTTTCCATGGAATGATCTTATGCACAACCTTTAAAATCAAAAGAAAACATCTAGGCTGTCTGATCAGAGAACAAGTTATAAATCTCACAAAAGCGTTCTGCCTAAAAATCAAGTACCAAGCCAAAACCCACAGTAATACATACAATCTGATGCACCATGGTAAAAGATATTATAATTCCTAGGCAACAACTAAAACAATGTTGCAACAACAATATCTTGAACTCTTGCCATTCTTCTAGTGATCATATTGGCACCACAGTAGCAGTTACGATAACTTATCTATTCAAAGAACAATCAGAAGGGTGAAAATTCGTCACAATTTCAGTACCTGGTATCCAGTATCAAGACCAGGTTTATCATCAACTATCAATTCTTCCTCTTTCTCTGCAGCATGCTACGTACATTGTGAAAGGACACATCAAAAAGATTGTCAAGCCTTTAGTGTTCCATTTGTCAAAAAACACTTTAAGTATGACATGTTTGACTAAGCTATACCTGTGAAGAATCCTCTTGCAATGGTTTTACATCACCATTTGGTGATTCTTCCTTCATGGGGTGATCATCATGCTGGGCTTCACTCTCAAAATTGTCATGGCCCTCCACTACGTCCTATTTGAGGTAAGAAATTGAAAAAACAAAGAAAAGCATCTATAAGATAAAATGCACAATACTAACAAAAATTTTGTAAACTGTTAAATAAAATAGGTACTCTTGGTATAACAAAAGGAGATGAAAGAGTTAGTAGAAGCAAAAATGTACTCCATCGTGTGAACAGTTCATTCTGCCATTTTGGCAGGGAAAAGGATAGAAAAGAATTAAAAAGTAGTGTGAAGCCCACTACGGGACAAAGTCAGGCCCAATGCAAGGACAAAAGAAACCCAACTTCTTAAATATTTCAAAATATTTTACTTCAAAAACAAGGCACTTACCATGATGTAGTGCAAATGAGCATCAACTAAAATCTGAAGATTAATTTATCTCTCAGGCAAAAGTATTAGTTAAATCAATTCAAATCCCTTCTGAAAAAGGTGCATAAATATCCACGAATTCTGTGTTTTCTCCTCCAAGAAAAGAACTGTTAAGAGAAATAGACATCTAAGATTCTGTTTGCAAATTGTCTAACTATATTGAATACGACCTTATAATGACAGAAATAATTTTGACATAATTTATCCTTTTAGATAACAAAAAAGGGTTTCCACAACCTGTGATGGAGAGTCCCACGATAGGCCAATTTTATCTTGAATATCACTCTTTACAGCATCTGCATCGGAAATTTCAGCTTCTTCGCCTGTTTGTTTTTCCTTCGCATCAGCTTCCTCAGCTTCTTTTCTTTCTCTGTCCTCTTTTTCTTTTTGCAACCGCTCTTTCTCCTCTGCCTTCTCTATCTGCTCTTTACGCTCTACGGGAAGAAAAGAAAAAAACTAAATAAAGCTTATCCTCCATAACTACCAGAAGCAATCTACAAAATATTCCATATCCATGATGAAATCACGATAATCACTATAATATCCATAAGTCATGCAACATGTTTTATTTCTGAACAGATATAACAGTAGATATGATATCTCCAGTTGACTACTAGGAAATAAGTACTGGCTCTTTTTCCCTTTCATGTGGTAGGTAAGACATTTAAATAGAAGAACAGTATTCTGCAGGCTCTTGGATCGAATAGGAGAAAAATCATTAATACAAGCCTAGAAGAGTAGTTCAAAAGCCCAAAAGTTAAAGCAACAATACAACTACTGCTAACCAAAAGAAGTCATGAAATTAAACATTAAACAAACTTCCAGAAGTTCCGGCATTGAAGCCTTGTATATTAATCAATACCTTCAATTGACAGGAATATCTTTTTCAAATGGTGGTAAATAAAAGTTTCGAAATGGACATCCATACCTCAAGAATTTTAACTGAAAGATGCTAAAGATTCCATCAAAAACAGTATTTTTTTAGCCTTCAAAAACATTCTTAATTCAACAATTCAAGGATAAGGACTACAAGTAACCACTTGAGAAAATGTCTACGCACAAGAGTTTAAGAAAATGTCCACGCAGCAGTTAAACGGTGTTGCCTAAGCCTTAAAAATTAACCTTTAGCTTAGAAATGGAAACTAACAACTTTTGGGATGCATTCTGAAACATGTTTAGCCATGTTCTTAAAGTAGAATGCAGAACTAATAGCATTGATATTGTCAGGATGCCTGTCACAAGTTTAATAATCAGAACAAAACCAAGGAAAGTTGACATAGTAACCACCAGGTACACAGTTAGCTACATGGAAAAGGTAGACATCAGAAAAGGAGAGTGGCTGGGAAACTAAAACATGGTAAAAAGAAGGATGCCCAACTATTCATTTTAGTTCCCAGCATTCAAGCATCAGTATCAGCATTTGACATGCATAAAGCAGCGCTACGGTAAAATGATTGTGCATGTGGCAGAATGTACTTGCAGGCCTTTAAAGTGCACCATTGTACATGACGGTAGCAAAAGAAAGTGGATAACAAAAACTCTACAGAAATGAAATCAACCAAGACTTGTGACCACTGACCATTAACAAGAATGAGTTGAAATTGGATGACAAAAATTCCACCAAAATCGATTACTAAAATGATATTGAAAAATGATAAATACTATGTGTTTAAGAAGAAATATGCAGGCATCTGGGAAGTGGTTTGACAAGAGGGGACATTTGAATTAATAGTGAAAAACATAGTTGGTGGAAAGGAGAGCAATATACCCTTAAGTTGTTCAACCAGTCCCTTGAGTATCTTTCTCTTCATTTTTTAATTTAGATAACTGAGCCTCCTCTTTCACTATAGCTAATTTTGCTAGTTCAACTTGCCGATTCCGTATGGTGATACCTTCCTGGTAGGTAGCAATTTTTTTCATCAATTTATTTCTGGCCTCTTTTCCAGACTCCCAACAAGTGTTGGGGCACTTAACTTGACCATCATACTCATCACTCCCGTCGCAGCAGTCTGCTCAAAAGAGTGCAGGTTAGGAGTTCAAACAAGGTAATTATCTTATGCAACGATAAAATGAGGTGCCATAACATCATCCGACAATGACAGTTACATGCTATAGCTTTGCAAAACTTACATAAATGGGATCATTCACAACAAGATTTAACAGAAAAAAAAGTTCTCCGTTGTTATTGTTATCACATTGTGAATGTAGAGTAGTGTAAGAATGTGGAGAAAAGCATAGTTAGACTTTACCACAGATACCATCATTAACCAGGGAAGAGTACAAAGAGAGAGGAATATGTCCGGCGTCCTCTTACAATAGAATTTGCCGTTTGGACACGCAGATGTCCCTGCAAAACAACAATAATAATAATATTCTCCGACTGAATCACACACATCGTAATAGCGCATTCACATCTGAAACTTGAGAACCCTAAACCCTAAATAGAGATTCTGCAACTGCAGTTACATTCGAAAACATCGGTAAATTTTATAGAGAACCCAATACAAGTCTACTGCTAGGGGTTGTATTACCAGGCTCGTCAGAGCCATCGGGGCAGTCGCAGAAATCGTCATTAAGCTGAGACTTGGAGAATTTCTTGGATCCGTCTTTGCATTTAATGGTAGGGGAAGATGATGAAAACAATTCCTTGTAAAAAATTTCATCTGCAATCAACGAAACAAAAAAAAAGGAAAAAAAATGGACCGATGATTATGAGAAATGTAGCAAATAATATTACTATAATAGAGAATAAAAGAAATAGTAGGACCTTGCGGGGAAACTCCGATAAGGTATTTGTCTTTGGATCCGTCGCTGATCCGACAGATAGTAATCGAAAATAATAACACCACCAATACCACTAATCTTAATTTCTTCATGATGTTAGTTATGAAGTCCGTAAGACACAGACAGAATACGGCGCCGAATTGAGTTAAAAATTGAAAACTACAGATAACAAACCATTCAATGGCGTCGAATATTGCGGAAGGACTGAGGAGGAAGACCGAAAAGCTGCCTACAAGTATCACTGCTACCGTCTTTAAGTCTTAACAGTGCAGCCACTGGCGAGCCTCAGTCGAGGGATGGCGTTGGCCGCCGGATGAGGAGACAGTGGGCACACCCAAATATGTGACTTTTTTAAAAAATTTAAAAAAAAAAAAGTATGAATATTAACTTTAAGGATTAATCTTAGGGAAAATTAAACAAATACTCATTCGAATATTTAGAAAGTATTTTTTTAGTCAAATATAAAATAATGAGTTTTAGTCTCTCGAAAAATTTAAATGTATATTTTTGGTCTCTTATCACAATTTTGATATTATTTCAATTGGCAAGAAAAAAATACCACCGAAATTGTTATAAGGGACTAAAAGCATATGTTTAAATTATTGAGAGACTAAAATTCATTATTTTATATTCGAATGACTTAAAAAAATTAAAAATATTCAAAGGGCTATTTATATGATTTTTTCTATATTTAACATATATCTACACTAGTTCGTTTGACAATAAAGTGCAATTTATGTAGTATGATGTTTCCTTTACGTCGAGTAACTAGAGTGTATGGGTGAGAGGTGTTTTTTTTTTTTTTTTAAATACCCTTGAGTTTAAAAAGTTCTCTGCCTACATTCGATCATGATTTTGGGTATAATAGTCTCAAATATTCAAAAAAACATTTTTTTTGTCTCCTAAATATAAAATCATGAGTTTTAATCTCTCAAAAATTCTAAACATATACTTTTAGTTTCTTATCACAATTTAAGTGGTTTTTTCTAGCTAAAATATTATCTGAATTGTGATAAAGGACAAAAAATATACGTTTAGATTTGTTTAAAAATTTAGGCAAAACTTATCATTTTATATTTGAAAGATTAAAAAAATATTTTTAAAATATTTGAGAGACTATTTATAGGATTTTTCCCGAATCTCGTGTAAAAATAGGGTGAATAACCTCAATGGCCCTAAACTCTTGAGTCAATTCTATTTTTGCCCCCAATATTTTTTATTTCAGTTTGGCCCTTCAACTTCTGTAAGTGTACTATTTCGGGCCTTCCATCTATTTTCACTGGACAGATAAAAAAACATATGACCCGATTCGTTGTTCATCGTCTTCCTCAGGCTAACCTTGCTAGAAAAGTTGTCAAATGTTCAAATTTCCTGCTCATATCTAAAATTAATTGTACAAAACATAATTTAAATATCACAAAACATTTATAAAGCCAAATTAAGTCGTGGTTCATTGTTCACCCCAAAGCATGGCCCTAGTCAAAGGACTTTTAATTTTTAGTTATAAGGTTTATAGTTCAAATTAAACTAAACAAAATGTTCCCAGGGCATAAGCAAATTAAATATTAGTTATTTTTGAGTTATGAAAAATGAACAAAGAAATTATGACCATGAAAAAAAAACAAGTTTCAAGTTTCATTTGG
This sequence comes from Cinchona pubescens, assembly GCA_025175665.1. Classification (NCBI taxonomy): domain Eukaryota; kingdom Viridiplantae; phylum Streptophyta; class Magnoliopsida; order Gentianales; family Rubiaceae; genus Cinchona; species Cinchona pubescens. The sequence goes on along the minus strand of JANKKI010000098.1, from coordinate 775,108 downwards.
TGAAGAAATTAGATTCTTACACGGAAAATTGAAATCATAATCGTGTTCTATGTGAAAAGCTAACACTAAAGTGTAAATTTTCAGTGATTTGAGTGATATTGAAAAATCAAGAAAAAAATATTGAAAAATGAAAAGTTCTGGAGGAGACGAAATGATGATAGTACTTTTGTTTGACGGAATGGCCAAAATCCAAAATAACACACTTTTACACATCTAAGGGTCAAAATGAAACAAAAAACAGTTAGAGGACAAAATGAAATCGCACTAAGAGTTTAGCGGCCAATTAAAGCTTTTTACACGTAAAAATATCAAAGTACTAGTATTAGTTTTGCAGAACCTGTTGCTGTTTTTCTACACCAATAGTTAGGGGTGTTCACAATTTGATGTAGGTCCATTTTGAGAATATTTGATCAAATTTTTTATGTCTTCGAGTTTACAACCTTTCAAATGGAAAGAAAAACTTTTAATTAAAAAAAAAAAACTAATTACTCTGTTCCACTTAATTGGAGTTAATTTAGTTGGTTCATAATGTCCATTATATCCATATTTTGTTCTGCACTTCGCAATAATAAAATGCAATCTTGTTTTACATCAAGTATTTTCATCATCTTTCCAAACTAATAGAAAGATATTACACACTTGCATCATAAGTGTCTAGATGAAGAATGATTATACAAATTTTATCTCTTTGACTTATTTGACTAAATTTTGAATAAAATAAAATATATAAAGTTAATTATGAATTTAATTAATCTTTATTATGGAATCTTCTAATGAATATCTATTTTTTTCTTTTTTGCTGATAATAATAAAATAATAAAATCTTTTCTTAATTAAAAAATAATAATTTCTTTGTCATTCTGTTCCATATGAACATAGAATGAAACAAATTATACTTGTTGATAACATCTTTATTAACTTTGAAGTTAGTTTTCCGGTTAGGTATTTTCTCTAACTAAAAAAAAACTTATTACTACCCACTTAAACTAAACATAGACAAATTCATTCTTTGATATGTCAAATAAAAGAGATCATGAAATCACTATTTTAATAAAAGTTACTTTCACTAAGAGATATAAGTATTAAACTTTTGAAGGCGTTAGACAAATTTATCCTTTGAAGTTTGAAGTAAAAAAAATCATGAAAATATTTTTATAATAAAGGTTACTTTCATTAAGAGCTAGAAATTTTGAACTCATGAAGGGATAGTCATTTTATATAGAAAATATTGATTGAACTACTCCCCTCGTCCCAATTTTATTGTCACTCTTGGAGTGGGCATGGTTTTTTAGAATATTCAAATTTGTGGTGTATATACCTAAGTTGTCCCTCATCACTGGATAAGACAAGTCAAAAAATTGTAATTTGAGTGTTTAGTAAGGGTAAAATTAGAACATGACATGATAAATTAATGATTTTTTTTTGAAAGGTGACATTATTTTTGGACATCCCAAAATAGCAAGTGTGAGAATATAAATAGGACAGAGGAATATATAAAAAATCAAAAAAGACATTTAATTAGTTCGATTAGTTTGTTTTGATTTTTAGAATTATGAACCAAAACCAAAAGACTAGTAGTTGATTTCGATTCGGTTATTTTTAGATTGATTTTGTAGCTTAAAAAACTACTTAAATAGCTCGGCTTATATCGGTTTAGCCAATTTATAAAGCTTTTTGAATAGCCCTATCTATAGTATGAATCATAACTTTAACAATAATCTAATATACTAAAATTATTAAGAAAATATGGATGATATATAGATCGAATACTCAATAAGCTAATAACATATGTCATGCTCATTAAAGGTAAAGATATCTTTATACAGGCCTAGTCAGTGGATTTGACCTTTGCCGTCCATTCGAAATCTATAAATAGGAATTCATCCCTACCAATTGCATTTATCACACCCTTATTATTCAAACTAATTCTCTCCCTACTTTCTCTTTCATAGTCTACTTTTGCTCAGTGTTCATTAATGGCACCATCTGTGGGAATCTGATAACTCTCTAAAATAAAATTATTTGCATGTGTTTTGACTAGATTTTGATGTAAATCTCGAGTATTTTCGATGTGTATTTTAGGGTTTTTATACAGTTTAGTATTTTTTGTGAAAGTGTGATTTTATATGTTTTATACATATTTTAATGTGTTTGGAAGGTTTCAGGAGATTTGGGACTTGTCCGGATTGCGAAATGCAAGAAAATGGCAAAAAGAGAGCAAAACCAATTAAACCAATGCTCGCATCTAGTGCCCAGTTAGGGCCATATTTCTTCCTAGCTGGGCGCTATGGTGCTCAGCCACTCAGCGGCCACACTGGCGAATCAACAGTAGCAGCTACCTTAGTGATTTTGAGCATTTTTAGGGTTTTGGGTGTTCATTTTAGTGCATTACAAAGTTTATTTAGATCCTTAAACTTTATAATTCTTAAAACCTATAAATAAAGGTTTCTAGAACCTAAAAAAACAGTGTTCTCCTTCAACCTTCCCTTGGGGGCTACAATAGTAGACCCGGATTTTGTTTAGCTGGAACAAAAGCTGTAATAAACAAGTGCTCCTTCAACCTTCCCTTGGGGACTAAATTTTATTAATGTAGTCCTTATTCCTAAATGTTAGAATCCTAAGCTTATTAATCAGTTCCGTCCAATTAGCCTGTGTAATGTAATTTACAAACTTGCTTCTAAAACGGCAACTAATAAAATGTGTAGGGTCTTCCCTTCATTCATTTCTGAGTTTCAATCAACCTTTGTCCTAGGTAGATTGATAACTGATATTGTACTAGTGGCTTATGAGTTAAATCATTTTTATCAAAAATAAAACCTCAGGCATGGAGGGCCTCATGTCTATTTAGGTTGGATATGAGGAAGGCCTATGATAGGATGGAATGGATTTTCCTACAAAAGATGTTTTAGAAGTTAAGTTTTCACCAAAAATTTATTAACATTGTCCTAAAATGACCACTAAAAGCAGGGTGAGGCAGCATAGTTATTGAACTCGGCCCGGCCCGGCCCTACAGTTCAACCGGTGAACCCAGTGAACCGGCCTGGAAACCGGGCTGGGTTCCTCAAATGACCAGACAAGGAAGGAACCTGTCGGGTTCTGTGCAAGCCGGTGGTTCAATCGGTAAACTAGGGAACTCGGCTGTGCTTGAAGAAACCTGACGGGTTTGTTTCTTTAATGAAAAAACTACATTGTAATTGCCAAATTTTGAACCAAAGACCTCTTAAATAGAAATAAAAGGCCTTACAACCTAACCATGTATGTTTTTGTTTATTATGTGCCTCTTTTTTATTTATACACTCTCCAAATTTCACTCTATGCATTAATTCCTATGTAACTCTTCATATGAAAAGACTATGTAAATATTCATTAGTAGCATATAAATTGTCAAATTTATTCATCCATTAATAGCATAAAACATCTTTTCACAATAAAATTAAAAATTACAAAAGAAATTAAGTTTCCTTTTAGAAAATTTTTATTGGATATCATGTGAATTACCAACAAATTATTATATTATTCTAAGAAATATTAAAAAGTTACATTTATACTTAATTTTTTTACCATATATCTTGTATTTAATAATTTGGAGATATTATATATTAATAAAAGTTATATTTAAGTGACTCACTGGTTGAACTAATAACTCGTTGATCCACCTCCTTCATCGCGTTCCTTTCCCAGCCGGGTTTAATAACTATGGGCGAGGAATCTGCTAAGGGGATCCCCTCTCGCCATATTTATTTCTTATTTGTGCAGAGGCTTTGTCTTTCCACTCCAAGAGGTGAGTTTATGTGGTAATCTTAAACGAATAGCGGCATGAGGAAAAAGCCTAGAATTTCTCATCTATTCTTCGTGGATGATACGCTTTTGTTGAGGAAAGCAAATGAGATAGAGCCGAGAATGTTCAAACAATATTACAGGCTTATGAGGAGGCATTAAGGCAACTGGGGAACGCTGAGAAGTCAAGGATATTTTTTCATTCCAAATACACCCAGACAGACTACAAGAGACAAGATCCTCACGATTTTAGGCATGGTGGAGGTGTCCACACATAAAAAAATACCTAGGTTTGCTAGCAATGGTGGGGCAATCAAAATCAAAAGTGTTCTCATCAATTAGGGATCAGTTGGTTGGGAAGATTATGGGCTGGAAAGAGCAATACCTCTTAGTAGCGAGAAAAGAAGTGCTTTTGATGACAGTCATTCAAGCCATCCCAACTTATGCCATGTCCTGCTTCAAACTCCCAGATAAAATCCTTTTAGAAATTCAATTTATAATGGCAAGCTATTGTAGGGAAACTCTGGAAAGAGAGAAAGTTCATTGGGTTAACTGGGATAGGATGTGCTGGAAGAAAGAATATGAGGGTTTGGGTTTCAGAGATTTGAAGGCGTTCAACAAATCTATAAATGTAAGCTAAGCAAGAGTGAAGACTGATTACTATCCCGGACACACTGATATTCAAGGTGTTGAGTGCAATTTGTAGATTCCAGATGGGAACTTTTGGGAGGATCTAGCATCTTAGAAGGTGGGGTCTCGTCCATCGTTGACTTAGAAAAGTATTCTTGATGCGAGGAAGGAGTTGTTATGGGGAATGAGATGGAGGGTGAACATAGGGAATAACATTAGGATATACAAGGATAGATGGATTCTTTGGTCTAGAAGTTTCAAGCTATCATCTAGAAGCGATCTTATCCCAATGGAAATAGTTGGCTATGGTGATATGGGCAATATGGGAGAATAGGAATAGATCATTATTTGGATAGAAATGAAGAAGTCCTGACAATATTATTATGTGGACTGAGGGATTGCGGAAGGAGATTCAAAGGGCAAATGGAAGGATATTAGGAAATGGAACCCATCACACTGTGGGATCTTAAAATTCAATTTTGATGGTGCTATGCTCCAAGAGGAAGCTGTAAAGGGTATAGGGATAGTAGCTAGGAATGAGGAGGGAATGTTCTTGTGGGGCGTGTATAAGAAGGTGGCAAGTGTGTTATCTCCAAGTGTAGTGGAAATTTTTTGCAGCTTTCTAGGGGAAATATTATTCTAGCTCAAGAGTTCAGATGTGAGAGGGTAACTTTTGAGGGAGACGTAGAAGGGGTTGTGAAGATGATACTAGATGAGGCAGAAGACCTCTCTGATCTAAAGGTGTTGGTAGGAAAGATAAAAAGCTTGTTGCTTAACAGAGAAGGGGCAAGGTTAGTACTAAAGTAGCTCACATGTTGGCAAGGAATGCGGGGAACTGTGATGTTGCGAGAAGATGGATAGAGCAGGCCCCAACTTTCATAGAGGAACAATTGTAAAAGGATGCTGGAGTTTAAACATTACGAATGTAATATTTTTAGTTGGATTGTTTTCTAGTTTGTTGTGTATATACATATATATATATATACATATATATATATATATATATACACACATACATATATATATATATAAGGATTACCGTTCTTTTACTTTTAATTATTTGTTGATTTAAGAAAGACAAATAAATTGGTTAGAATAAAATTATTATTGTTCTGTAAGAATTGAATATAATAACTATAATTGGGAATTTGACTCGCAATATTGGAAATTGATTTACAATGATTAGAATCGAGTTTATGGCTAACAATTGACGAAATTAAGCAATCCTAACACTTGTTACATATTGAATTCATTCAAGTTTATGTTGTGCTATAGTTTAATTTTCTGTTATTTAATTAATAAAATAAGCTCAATCTCTTAAATCGATTGTCCAATTGTTAGGGTACTGATCTAAACCCAATCGGGTCATCGTGAGTGAATAGAACATCTTTATTTTTAAACTTATCTAGTAATTTAGTTATTGGCAAGTTTATTTTTTATTCATGTATCTTTAATAATAGACTTATTGTGAACGAGTATGCTGGGTAATGTTAAAATTTTGTTCATAAGAGTTGTGAATATGAGACATTATAACTTTAATTACATCATTCATAAAGATTTATAGTTCCTTGTGAAGGGTACTCATTTGGGTAATACTACACTTAGGAGCTAGTATCATGATTTTTCCTCAATATAGGTGACATGAGTTGTTCACAAGTAAGGATGATAATAGTCTCATATCATTTCACATGAGTTGTAAGAATTGACATGATAGATGATTGTTAAAACAATACATTGAACTAGACATAACTCAAATTGGATCATGGAGTTTTCACTTACTTGTCAATGATCCAATATTGTCATGACTGTGTGGATTGGTCCTTTGACTTACAATGTTAAAAAACACATCATGCTTGAATATATGATGTTCATAGTGTATAATATTATGTTATTTTAGGGTATAATAGAGCACTAATTGGCATCGTATAGTTCAAACATAGAAAAGTGGCATATCATGTAAAAATCCATTACTTTTAAGTGAAAAGTAAAAAGGGCATCAATGATATAATAATGCTGAATCTTAGAAAGGTAATCCTTGGCCAATGTTATAATTGACATATAAAGGAAAGAGTTTCCTAATTAAGTATACATGCTAAGATACACACAAGGCAATAAGAGATCACAAATCGACTTGACAACAGTTTGGAAACCAGGGCCATGATCTAGATTGGGTACAAAAATGGAAGGATTTTACTACACGTAATCATGGTATAAAGGTTTATGATGAATTCCTCTCACTCATATCCTATTGATAGCCATGATATGTTGCTAGACTTCACTTGTGGAGTTCGAGGACAATTTAGGAATTAAGAGTTAATATCACCCAAAAAGATGCTTTTAGAGTTTTGATATCAATTATGAGATAATAGACGAAATTCTTGACCTAGTTGGTTATTATAAATTTATTTGATAGTCATATCTGATGTTATTAGGATCATGATCCTAGTTGGTTGCACACACAAGGGCGTGATGATCAATTAACTTCAAACTAGTAGACAAAAGAGCAATAACTACACAGTGTGTATTATATTGTATGGTGATGCATGTGATACACTTATTAAGCCTTAAAAGGGGCTTTGGCCAATTTTAGAGATGAGATAATATGAGAATTGATTGAAAATAATTTCAAGTTTAATAATATATGGCTAAAAATATTTTTTATACAAATTATTAAACTTGTATCTTGAGTTATCATATTTAAACCGATGAGAGACTTGGGTTTAAAATGTGATTATGTGTGGAATAAATAACATGTGTTAGCTGGTCTAATTAATTTTGTAAAGTCCATGGTTAGTTATTAATAACTCAAAGATATGGAATTAACCCGAGAAGAAAAATTAGGTTTTTTGGTTCAACCATATTAAATCGGGTTCCACCAAACCTTAATTTCCTTTGAGACATCAATAAATACTTATTTAAGCTCTCCAAGTCAATAGAGGAGCAACCTTTTACGTAAAAAGGAGAGAGAAATTCGTTCTCCTTTCTCCCTTTCATAGTGCCTCTAGAATTAGGATTTTCGGCAAAAAGTTGTATTTTTCGCTTGGTAGTTTAATTGTTTGGGATCTTCCCTAGCATAGAGCATTAAAAACTATTTGAGAGGAAGAGTTCGTTGATCAAGCACTCGTGTGGACTGCTTGAGACGCCATATGTTTAAACTACCCGGCATTCTTCATCTTCAGCCTAGAACTTCTTTAGTTTATTGCAAAAATTCAATTTTGGAGGTAAAGATCTCTTCTTGACCCTTTGGATCATATCCTAACAATAAAGTTTTGTAGATCGATCCACGGATAAGGGGTTTTAGATTATTTATATGATTTTTCCGCTATGTTTAAATTTTAAAATATCTATTTACTATAGTAATCTCATCCTTCACCAACTAGTAGTAAGAATAGTGATTTCGGTACTTATTTGACAGTCCTCGTGGGAACATTACTTACGCACTACTGTATTACTTGATACTATCTCATGCACTTACGAGTGTGTGAAATTATTCATCAAATTTTTGACACCGTTACCGGGGACTTGTTTTGAATAACAATGATAACAACTAGTTTTACTACTAATTTGTATTTATTTTTCTTTTTAAATTATTTTTGTAGATATTATTTGGTTGAATTTTTACTTGCAGTTAATAAGCATGACAATGATTGGACTTTATGCTGCTATATGTGGGAATTGTTCATCTAAGTGTGATACTCCTACTATTGCATCACAGGATGGTATGACTATCCAAATTTTTATTGGAGTGATCAATAGGGTTCGATCCATATGAACCACTTCCTCTGCCACCTCAAGAGCTGAAACCATATTTGGAGGATGAGCTCAACACTTGTGAGCAAATATTGATAGATTTTATGGGAGAGATGGGGAATTCTTTCTGAAAATTTGGATTTACAACTAAAGCATATTTCACAACAAATGGTGGAAGGACATCAAGAATGGCATGAGGACATAAAACAAAAACACATGCAATTGAAGAGGTCTACAGTGGAGAACCAGAAGTGATAAATGAATGCTATGGTTTTGATTTGTCTACTACAATTGTTACTAACACTTGCACCAAAATAGTACTAAATTCGGCCAAGTGAATTACCGTAGAAAGAAGGATCTGCATGAAGAATTGAGGTAGATGGAGCAACTAATGGGGTAGTTTGGAAGTTTCTCCCATTTAGATGTGTCTAAGAGTTTCAAAGCAAACTCTACCTTGAGTTTTGGATGTACAATTGCTACCATGAGCTTATAAAGAAATATTATACACTTGTAAAGCCGCCTTGACTGTAGTAGGGGAGTTTTCGAGTCATTTTTATTTATTTGTTTCTTTTGTTTATTATGTATTTTAGAAACATTGGGGACAATGTTTTGTGTAAGTTAGGGTTGTTTATTTTTTGGTGGTGTTGTTCTATTTTTTTGGGAATGTGTTTATCTGATGTTCATGAGTCTTTGGTAGTACTTTACTTTTTGTGTTTTAGGGCTAGCTTGTGTTTGCAAATTAAAAAGAAAGAAAAAATTGGAGAAAAATTTTGAAAAAAATTCAAAAATATTTTTTTAGTGTTTTTTTAGTAGAAAGTTTTCAATCTTGAGGATCTAACTATTTAAAAGACTCTCTAGCTATTGGACAACAACCTTCAAAATTTTTATACCCTCTTTACCTGAAGTATTGTAAAGGATTATTAAAAAATTTCAATGTTTTTAGTAGTTTTACACTACTAACATTTGTATATTAACTTTTGTGACTATGTATCAATAGTTTAAAAATGTTTTAAGGGGCTATTTGTTATAGAACTTAGAGCTTTTAAATTTAAAGTATATATAAATTGCTTTGATTTTTGAATCCTTTGAATTGTGAAATGTTATCATTACAAACATATATATAAATCTATTGTGTGTGACATGAGAAGAGTGAGAGTTTTGATATTTTGCAATGAATGATAATCGTGACTATGCCATGTGATTTTGTTTAACTTGTGACATTTGCTGGAATTGTGTGATTTTTTTATACTTGCGAAATACAAGTGAAGCTTAAAGCCTGGAAATGATATAGGCATTTTCTTTAGACTGTTTGAGCCAAATTACCTACTATTTGATATGTTGTCCCCAGTTACCCCTTTTGAGCCTAATGAGCCTATTTTTTCTTTGATAGCCATTTATTTAGCTAAAATTTACCGTTTTGTTATGTTTTACCTATCTTTCTACCCATCACCTTAGTTAGTGTTAGTAGTACGCAAGGTCAATGCTATATTATGATTTTTATGGTGGTTAGTTGGAAAGAAAGTGCGTTTTGTTGGCGAAAAGTCAAATACATGACTTTGGTGTGTTAATAATCCCCTATAATATGTTAGTTAAAAGAAAAAAAAATGGAATATATGTGTTGAAAAAGAAAAAAATGTAGGAAAATTTTTTTTTTTTAAATATTTTTTGTTTGTGGGTAAAGTAGGAAATGTCCTTCTACTTGCAATAAACAAGGTATAATTTTGTCTTCATTGGTGTTTGGTTAAATGTTATGGTGTTTTGGAAGATGTAATAGTGGTTTGGTTGAGTTATTGACTAACATATCTTGGGTGATATGAGCTACTTTTATCCAAATTTATCCCACCTTTGTCTGTTAGCCTATGTTACAAACACTAACAGACCAACTTGATTATTAGTTTGAGTTAATTTATATTAGTAAGTATTGTTTGTGTAAATTGTATCCAATTTGGATGTCACTTGTTGGGTGGTTTTGTATCTGTTAATGGAATTTTCATGATTGGTAAAATGAGTGATATCTACTCTTCATATTTCTTTGTGACTGGAGAGATTAGCACTTTTATGATAATCTGGGATAATATTATCAAACTTCTCTTAAATACATGTTTAGTTCATTCACCTACTTATCTAGTCTTTACTTATTACGATTTTGATACACTGAAGGAAGTTAATGTATTTTATATCATTGTTCATTTTATTCTATTTGAGACGAGCAAAAAGCTAAGTTGGATGGTATGATAACTCTCTAAAATGAGTCATTCGCATGTATTTTTACTAGTTTTTTGTTGACCTACAATCTTGGCTTTGATGATGATAAATGCAATCTAACAGTCTGAACTTAAGTTGTGCACGAATTCTGTTTTATTTGCTCACAACAGGGTTTTCGGACGCTGCACATCATCCGAACAGAACAAAGTTGCTCGGACGCAAAACTTTGTTTGAACAAAATTGTCTTGGACGCAACACACCATCCAAAAGGTCAGGCAGAGAGTAGAGGTTTTGAGGCACTTACAACGGATGCTCAATATCGTTCGAAGAAAATTTTATCGGATACACCTGACTGTCCAAAGGCAGAGCAATCCTGGACAAGGATATACCTTTTAGATGCATTACTCTGTTCGAGGATTGAACTCATCAATCTACTCATTTTGGACATAGGAATGGACGCAACCTCAGCCGTCTAAATGAAGATTTCAACTCTATGATATCGTTGATTGGACACTTGTTTGGACGCTTAAAAAGATCTCAGACATCCGAAACCTATAACGGCTAGTTTCTCAGCATTTATTACTTAGCCGTTAGGAAGTAGTTAGGAGCTGATTTATTGCATCTATAAATGTCAACCCATCTGTATTTTGAAAAATCAACCTACACATTGAATAGAAGCAAGTGCAAAAGCAAATTGAGTGCAAATTAGCTCTTTAGTAATATTGTATTAATGTGTACTTAAGAGTGCTACTCAAAATTATAGAATGGAATGATAATCTTGTATAAAAGTGAGTGTGTTGAGTATAAAATCCTTGGCTCAACTAAAGAGAATTAGTGTGAGTAAGGATTATCCTACTTTGTGTACATTTTGGATTAATGACTAACCAAATTTGAAGTAGTATCTTAGTGGATTACTACTTCAAGCTTGCTAGCTTGGGAGTGTTGTTTGTTTAATCTCTCTATCTTTTTACTCATTCTATACATTTTGTGTTTAATTGATTATATTGCTATCAACTTACTTGTTAGTGTAAAAGATTTTATTTGTAAATCATTTGCAAATTAATTTTTAGAAACCTAATTCACCCCCTCGATGGTTGTTTTGGGCCAATAGTTTGATGCAAATCTTGAGTATTTCTGTGTTTATTTTAGGGTGTTTATGCATTTTAATGTTTTTATACGAAAGTATGATTTGATATGTTTAGTACATGTTTTAATGTGTTTTTAATGTGATGTGAAGGTTTCAAGAGGTTTGGAGTTTGTCTGGGTTAAAAAATGCAAGAAAATGGTAAAAACAGAGTAAAAAAAAGCTAATTAATTTTAAGAAACCTAATTCACCCCCTCTCTTAGGTTGCTTTGGGCCAACAATTGGTATCAGAGTAAGGTCTCTTTATTTTGCTTAAATTGCATTTGAGTAAAAATCTTTATAACAACCAATAATACTTTATTTCTTGAAGGTCAATCTTGTTGGCCCCAAAGAGCAACCTAAGAGGGGGTGAATTAGGTTGTTTCTAAAAACAAACATTTTAATGTGCTTAATGAGAAATGCAAAATTTATGCAACAAATAAACACTTAATTGAAACTCAAAAAACAAATATAAAGATGATTGAGATAGAGAGTATCAAATCAAATTCCCAAACTTCTCAAACTTGGAGTATATCCACTAGTAGTGCCTCTTCAAAGAATGTGAGGCAATAACCTTCTTGTACACAAAGTAGGCTCACCCTTGCACCAACTAAATCCTTCTAGTTGAGCCAAAGAGTTTTACAATACAACCTCACTTTTGCATACTGTTATCTCTCCACTCTTACACAGTTGAAGATCACTCACTAGTCTACTCTTGCTCACACTAATTCCCTATAGTTGAGCCAAGAGAACTACACTACCCAAACCAATACAACCCATTCCATTTTAGCCTGTTTCTTCCCAAATAACTCTTACAAGTGTTTGTATTGAATGCAGTAGTTCAACTCTCTATTTTTACATTTACAGACTTGGGGGTATTTATAGAAGTTCAAAAATTGCTTCCAACAGCTCTCTAATGGCTATTTTCTGTTTCTTGAGAAACTAACCATTTGGTCTTTCGGACGGCCGATGCTGTGAAAATGCATCCGAACAAACTAGCAGTTGGACTTTTCAAACGTTCGATGTAAAGCTTCTGCGTCTAATGAAGCATATGTTCTCTAAGGGTATTCATTCGGACGTTCGAGAATGCATCCGAACCTGCGTCCAGTCCATGCAATGCCTTCTGAAAATATGATCGGATGCTATTCTTCGTCTGAGACTGCTTCAGGTTCTTTGTTGTCGGACGATTATCATCGTCGACCCGTCTTTCTTTCGGACAGTCATCATCATCCGAATTATCTTTTGGTTGTTTTCTTGATTGTGTTCGGACAGTCATGTACGTCCGAACCTTCCTATTTATCTGCACACTTGTTTTCAAACCGTTAGATTGATTTGGTCATCATCAAAACATGATTATCACAACTGGGGTTCAACAATATCTCCTTTTTTTATGATGACAAATCAATTGAACAACTCAAAAAACAACCACAAAATATGAAGTACAAGACAAGGGAATTTATCCATTATTTCTCTCCCTTTCGGCATCATCAAAATATAAGAAAAATAATGCAATTCAATCTCCCCCTAAGTTTATTCTCCCCCTTGAAAGATAATATAATTCACATGAGGACATGGAGAATAAGTCAAGTTATGCAAAACAATTCTTTCCTTTAAGAATATGTATTCAATAAGATATGAGAAAATTCATTCAAAGAATTAGGATCAAAACAATTTTCGCTCATTTCTTACCAAAAAATATCATCAAACAGAGCAGGATAATGAAGCATGTGTGATCCAGTTTCTTGTAATGCAAAATAATCCATTTAAAAAAGAGAATGTTCCCCCTTACTTTTGCAAATAGTGACTTTTTTAAAAAAATTGGGGATACTTGTTCCCTAACATTTTAAACAAATTCAATCACATAGATGAGTAACATAGTTCATCTTTAAAAAAAAATGAAAGCACATTCTTAACACAAAATTTTAGATGTTACCCATTTCAATGGCATCTTAGCTCATATGCTTTGAACACCCTCTATTGATAATCTATCTTGAATTCCTTGGTGCTCTCCAAGCATACCTACATGCAAAGTTAGGCAACAACTTTTGGTATCTGAACTTTCTTGGGTCCAATTGGGTTAGTAACATGCTTAATCACCCAAATAGAATTTATTCCTAATTTTTTTATTTCTTTTAACATAACAATTTTTCTTTATATGGCCATGTTGATGACAATAATTACAAATAATATTCTTATTTCCATAAAAAGAAGATTTAGATTTCAGAACAAAGCACAAATCATTTTTTCTAAAGGTGATAAAATTTTTGTTCAAAAACATATTTCTAGTTCTTTTCTTTTCAAAAACATTTTCTTTCTTCTTTTTCAAAATATCATCAAGATCATCTAATCTCTTCTTCAATGAAGCTTGTTCTTCCATGATCTTGGTTTTTCCAGCAATTTTTTCCTTCAAAACATCATTTTCTTTTGTCAAAGAATTATTTTCATGCACAAGTTTTGAGTCGGCACTCAATAAAGCATTAACTTTAATTTTTAACTCTTTGTTATTAGCATATGATTCTTTCAAATATTCATGCATTTAAAAATAAATGATTCAATATCATCATCATCATCATCATCACATGAACCATCACAAGAATCACAACTGCAAATACCTCATTATTGCTAAGTGCCATAAAAGCCATTTGAGTCTCTTCATATTCTTCTTCAACCTCTCTATCCGAATTACAATCATCCCAAGTGATTCGGAAGTTGTTGAAGTGAGGCTTAAATTCTTGGGTCTTTTCTCCTTTTTGATGAAGCTTTAAATGCTATGTTTTTTTTTCCCTTTGCCTCAGTGATCTTGTACCTTGTATTTCAATTTCAATTCAAAGGAGGTTAGAGATATCATCAATGAATCAATAGGCATAGAATTTAAATTTTTAGACTCTTCTATGGCAATGGATTTAGGTTCCTATTCCTTAGGTAGAGTATTCAAAAAAAATTTATTCTTTTCACCCAAGGAATATTCTTTACCCAAACTTTCTAAATCCTTTAAAATATCATTGAACCTGCAATACATTTTGTCAATGTTCTCATGAGATTTCATTTTGAAGGATTCATATTTAGCCACAAGAAGTGACTTCTTTTGCTCTCTAATATCTTCATTTCCTTCATGGAAATCTTTCAATTTTTCACATATCTCCTTGGCTGATTTGCAACCTTTTACTTTAGAAAACTCATCTGTATCCAAAGTATTATACAAAATATTAATGGCATTAGCATTTAAAGATAGACTAGATATTTTATCTTGGGCATTTAACTCATATCTAGTCTTAGGTCTTAATTTATGAGTATTTACATCAATGATGTTAGCTTCTAAAGGACCTTCACAAATAATATACCATAAATCAATATCAATAGATTGAATAAAATTTTTCATTCTATCCATCCAAAAAACAAAATTAATGCCATTAAATATGGGAGGTCTAGTAATAGAATGCCCCTCTAAAAACAAAGCATTATTGGTTGCCATAATGATCTTTACTCAAAAGCAGTTAAGCTCAATGTATGAGACCAATCTCTGATACCAATTGTTGGCCCCAAAGAGCAACCTAAGAGGGGTGGAATTAGGTTGTTTCTAAAAATAAACATTTTACTGTGCTTAATGAGAAATGCAAAATTTATGCAATAAATAAACACTTAAGCACAAATGAATACTAAAGATATTCAATAATTGAAGCTCAAAGAACAAATATAAGGATGATTGAGATAGAGAGTATTAAACCAAACTCCCAAACTTCTCTAAACTTGGAGTATATCCACTAGTAATGCCTTTACAATACAACCTCAATTTTGTACACTGTTATCCCTCCACTCTTACACTTGAAGATCACTCACTAGTCTACTTTTGCTCACACTAATTTTCTCTAGTTGAGCCAAGAGAACTACACTACCCAAACCAATACAACCCACTCTATTTTAGCCTATTTCTTCCCAAATAGCTCTTACAAGTGTTTGTATTGAATGCAGTAGTTCAACTCTCTATTTTTACATTTACAGATTTGGGAGTATTTATAGAAGTCCAAAAATTGCTTCCAACAGCTCTCTAATGGCTATTTTTTATTTCCTAAAAAACTAGCCGTTTGGTCTTTCGAATGGCCGATGCAGTGAAAGTGCGTCCGAACGAACTAGTCGCTGGACCTTTTGGACGTCCGATTTAAAGCCTCTGCATCAAATGAAGCATCCGTTCTCTGAGGGTATTCATTCGGACGTTCGAGAATGCGTCAGAACCTGCATCCGGTCCATGCAATGTCTCTCTGAAAATATTATCGGATGTTATTCTTCATTCGAAACTGCTTCAAGTTCTTTGTTGTCGGACAATTATCATCGTCCAAACTGTCTTCCTTTCAGACAGTCATCATTGTCTGAATTGTCTTCTGGTTATTTTCTTGATTGTGTTCGGACAGTCATGTACGTCCAAACCTTCCTGATTATCTGCACACTTGTTTTCAAGTCGTTAGATTGATTTGGTCATCATCAAAATATGATTATCACAACTGAGATTCAACAAATCTATCACTAGACCACCTATATTTAATGGGTAAATTTCACAAGTTGGAAAGATAGAATGAAAATTTTTGTGTAATCTATTGATATTGATTTATGGTATATTGTCAATGAAGGTCCATTTGAAGCTACCATTGTGGACGATCACACAAATAGAGGAAGAGAAAAAATAAGGGATGAGCTCACTCCACAGTATAAAGCAAACTTAACTTCGAATGCTAAAGCCATCAATGTGCTGTACAATGCCTTGGATGCTACATGAGTCTACTCGTGTCAAAGGATGTGTTCGACTAAGAAAATTTGAGATAAATTGAAAGAAATTTATGAAGGAAGTGATGACGTTAGAGAACAAAATAAATCCTTACTTGTTTCTAAGTATGAGTCTTTCAAAATAAAATCGCATGAAAATATAGATAAGATGTATTTTAGATTCAATGATATCATTAAGGACCTTGAAGCTTTGGGTAAGGAATATTCCTTGGGTGAGAAAAGTAGAAAAATCTTGAATGCTCTATCAAAAGAATGGGAAGCCAAATCTATTGCTATATAGGAAGCAAAGAACTTAAATTCCATAGCCATTGAGTCATTGATTAACTCTCTTACTTTATATGAATTAAGTTCAAAGCTAAAGGATGGATGATGAAGAAGCAAGACCAAAGAGAAGTATTGCCTTGAAGACTTCTCAAGAAGAATATGAAAATGGCTCCATCAATTTAGAAGATGAAGATCTTGATGAAGGTGATCTTGCACTCATCACCAAAGGATTCCTCAAACACTACATTAATAAATGGAGAATGAGAAAATGAGGAGCAATCAATTCAAATAATTTCAAAGGGAAGACCAAGCTTGAGATGAAGAAGCAATGTGGTCAACTCGGACACTTTGTAAATGAGTGTCCTCCCAAGAAGAGGAAGGAAGGAAGGAAGGACGCCCCGCTTCAACAATTTTCAAATCACATGGGATGATTGCAACTCCGAAAGAGAAGTTGAAGAAAAAATGAAATCGGCACAAATGGACTTTATGGCCATTGGTGATGATGAGGTAACAACTACTTATAATTCTAATGATAAAAATGATGATAATGATGATCTTGAAGCTTTCATTTTAAAATTGCATGATAGCTTAAAGGAATGATATGTTAGAAATAAGGAGTTAGTCAAAAAATAAAATAAATACGTTATTGAATGCTAACTCCAAACTTTCTTTTTTTTATCCTCTTTTAAATCCATTATCTTAGCCATTATTTATCTCTTTGAGTATATTAGCATGTCACGATTTGTCTTGTTCATGATGAGAAATTGAGAGCTAGGTTAGATATGGGGAAGAAGTCCAAATTTGGCTTCAACATTTGTTAATAATCCCCTATGTGAGTTTGTGATGTTCAAAAGTAAAAGAGAAAAAAGAAAGAAAACCAAAAATAAGAAAAAAAAATATTGAAAAGAAAAGTTGAAGTGTCTTGTTTCGTTCAATAAAGAAGATTTACCTTACTTTTATATCTAGTTCAATAAAGAATGTGTATTTTGTCTTCAAGTGTGTGTTGGTTGATTTATGTGAGTTTTGGGACCTTGTACATGTGATCATGGTCCGAGATCAGTGGTTAACGTGTCTAAAGTGATTTGAGTCACTTATATCCATATATTATCCTACCTTGTACCTTACAAGCGTAATAAGTCCTTAATGATCATTGATCTGAGCTAATTTATACTAGTAAGGTAGGGGTGAAGCGTTACTTTCAACTTTGATGTCACTTATTAAGCCTTGTAACCGATGGTCCGGCTCATCAAGAAAAGAAGAGTGAATTCATATTTGTTCTTATTCCTTTTTGAGAGTTAAGAATAATATTTTCATAATGACAGGGGATCATTGACCAAATTGTTTCATATATTGGAATGGTTCTTTCATTCTTTTACATTGTCATTCATTATTACTACCATTATGACTTATATATGGTCGGTTTTGTTAGGTTATCTGTTTATTGTTTTTTATTTTTTTTTCCTCCAGAATAGCAAAATCTTAAGTTGGGGAAAGTTAATAACATAGAAAGTTGGGGTTATTCATGCTCTTATTGCTATAGTTTTTGCACTAGTTTTAACGACTTTAGGGTTTATGTGTTTGTTTTCGTGCATTTCTATATGTTATGTGCTAGGAGTGTTTTAGTGTTTATTTTGTGTTATTTGTTATATATGTTAATGTTTGTTACACATCTGTCTAGGGTTTTGGAAATCTGGAGCATCGGAATGCGATTCGGGGAAAAAAAGGAGCAATAAAAATAAAAATAACTATTCCGATAAGAGAATGGTCATAGTGTGTAACTCTAGAAAACTAGATTTATATGTATCCTAAATTTGTTAATTTTGGTTCTAGTTTTGAACAGTTTTAGCGTTAAATGTGTGCTTGTTGTCTATTTATACTCTTATATATTAGTATGTATTTATTTAGTGTTATAATGTTTATTTAGGTGTTAATTATCTTATTTTATTAATTTATTGTGTTTAGAGTTTGAATCTTGCTTTTAACCTAATTTCGTGGGAGTTAGAAGTTTTTGTCGTCTTTGTTTATCTTCGGGTTTAGCTTTTATGAATTTCTTATTTAAATGTTTATATGTTATTTTAATGTGTATTAATATGTGTTTTTATTCTACGGTTGTGGAAAAAATGACACATCAATTGGATATTAGACGATGATTTTAAGCGCGAAACTACTGAGGCTGTCCAGGCAGCTTGCAGCCAACAAGCTTCCAAGGCTTATGGACCTCGTTGGTGGCGAGCTCCTAGCTTGTTGGCTGCGAGTGATGTTTGGGAGGCCCATGATTTTGGCCATTTAGGGGCTGTATTGAATGGTTTTTGATATCTTTTCACCCTAACCCTAAACCTTACTACAAAAGCATCTTTTAGGGCTGATTTCAAGCCAAGCTACCCTAGTTTTCTTTCTTCTTTTCTCCTCCTCACTTGGAGAGGAACTTTTGGCTCTCTTCCTTCATTTTCCTTAGATTCGTCTTCTTCCAATTTTACATAACTTTGTTCTACAACTTTGTAAGACTTTATTTAAGTTTATTGTACTTCTTTGTCAATTTATAAATGCACTCTTTTAATGCTTCCATCTACGTAGATTTCCATTTAATGCTGTTTTTTTGCTAGTTTTACTATTTTCTTGCTTTGTTAACTTTAATTGCTTTCCCATGCCTTTAATTACTTTCCTGTCTTTAAATATGTTCTAATTTAGCATGGGTTAAGGTTATGTAAAGCCAATTTCTAATGTATAAAAGTTAATGGGTTGATTAAGCGGTAAGATTGATTGAATTAGACAATATTAATGAGATTAAGGGTTGATTAGAAAAATTAGCTATTTCTTTAGTTAATTATGGTTAATTAAGTCAATATGGAAAATGAATCAACATCATAGACCTAGATTAGTATTGGATTAGGGTCAGAATTAAATCTTGGCAAACTATGTTAGCTAGTTGGTTGTTAGAATACCTTGAGTAGTTAATCAAGTTTGGTTAGTTTAAGTAGTAAAAGAGATCCACATTTAGGTTAATTAGATTGATAGACTTAATTACCAAGGGATTGAGATTAGGATACATTTGAATTAACCTCTAATTTGGCAAATAAAATCATTTGATTGACCCAATTAACCAAAATTCGGGAAATTGGCTAGCATAAACTCTAATCCCCTTTTAATCTCATCTCAGTTTTAAATCTAGTTTAGTTAAAAATCATTTCTTTAATCAACTCTTCAATTAGCATTCCAACCAAATAATCGATAATTGAACACCATTCGTCGTGAGAATGATCCTTACTATCTACTAGCTACTATTTGATATTGTAAATTTGCAGTTTGTCATCTAGTTAAGATTAATTGATTTATGTGTTTTATATTTTAAAACTAGATATTTGTGTCTTTTTAAACGCAACAAAGTACCGTGGCGTTCTAAATTACATTGAATCCAATGTTGCGGCATTGATCGTCTAAACTTAGAGAAACTGGAAGTAGGACACCGCGACACTCTGTCCCAAGGCAAAATGAAATGCCGCGCTGTTACGCTATTATTCAGAAGCTGGACCTTTTTTGCAATTTTCCTAATTTTGGGCCCTAAACTGAAGCCCATATGAAGCCTTCTCGTCATAAAAGTTACTCTAACCCTAATGGGCCCATACAGAACTACAAATAGGGCTAATTAGCAACCATATTCCCTAGCCCAGCTAGCCTAGCCCACTTCTTTCTTTTCTCCTCCCCACCTGGAGAGAAATTTCTAGTTCTAAATACTCTTTTCAAAGTCCTTCATAATGTAATTGGATTATAAAGCATTAAAGATTGTTTCTTTGGATTAGTAATTACATCTTTGATGCATTTTTTGTTTGCTTTAATGGTTAATTACATGTTTTATAGGGTTATAAAATATTCATCAATGCCTTCAATTTAATGCTTTCTTTAAATATTTGCATAGATTAATGGCTAGAGCAATTTACTTGATTCTTTTAGTTTATTTTGTGTTTATGCCTTCAATTATGTTCTAATTTATTATGGGTTAGGTATAGATGATGCAAACTCCCATAAAATAACTCGAATGAATTATTAATAGGAAAGATTATATATTTGGGTAATAATCAATTGAACGCGACAAGTTAAGAACGTAATTAACTCTTAATTTGGCTATGTTGATTGAGGAGAGAAAGGGAGTTAATCCTTTGTCCTAGACCATTATTGATTACTAGATTAGGTTACATTTGATGTTCATTGTTGACAATAATTGCCTAATTGGTTCTTTAATAATTCCCTGAAAATAAAACTAATCTAATTGAAATTATCTAGAAAAGGGAATCTACAATTGATTCAATTAAATTGAAAATTTTCAATTATCACGAGGGATCACATTTGAATTTACTTTTGAGAATTGAATCTCCAATTTGTGTAGTTTGATCGGTTGATTAGTAAAGTTAAGCATTTCTGGGAATTAGTAAGTTTTAACCCCAATCTACTGCTTTCATTAGTTTTAGTACTTAATTTAGTTTTAGTTGAATATCTTTCATTGTCATTTTTTCAAATAGCGTTCAAGCCAAAGAATCAATACTTGCTAAACCAATCCTTGTAGTTTTGACCCCTACTTCTGCTATATACTATTTGATTCCGTACACTTGCGATACGTTATCTAGTTAATAGTAGAGTTAGGAGATTATAAATTTTATAACTAGATATTTTATATATCATAATTACAATTAATCAAACAGATTATCATTAGAACTTATCAAGTTGAGTTGGAAAAGGTTTTTTCAGTTATGTGTTGTTGGGACTCTGTCAAAGAGAGTTCTATAAAAACTATATACCTATTAATCAGAGAAATATATATGTTTATCTTTTCTCCTCCTCCCAACTCACTACTACACAAAATCTCTAGACTTATTACTCCTAGAGAAACCATCATAGTCTCATGGAATTTGAAATGTGAAAATTGTAGGTGACTAGTAGCCATGCCATTGATACTAGAAAGGTAATTGCCGTTGCACAACACTGCAGATTGTATATTTGATTCGTAAAGCTACCCTCAATTTCTGGTCCTAGATAAAGCTGCATTTTCAAGAGCTACAATTTCTTAATCGAATTAAATTATACCAACTGAAAATATACTTTAGTCTATCACTTTATTACTTCTTGACTAGTGCACTTGCTAGTATGGCTAGCATGCATCATAATGGTTAATGATTTTCATGACAATTTAAGAAAGTAGCTATTTCTTGCATTGCTTGAGGAAAGAACAAAATTTAATCCTCCATCATAGACTAAACTTAATTGGTAGGTTGGATTTAATTTATGATCGTAATCAGATTTAAATTACTTAATTGGTTCCTATTAATTCCATAGAGTATGAAATTTAGTAAGAATTAGGTTAAGGAAAAATCCATGCTTAGTTTTGATTGCATCGATAGACCTAATTTTCACTAGATATCGGGGTTAGCTTGTGATTAGAAATTGAACCTCCAAAATATGTAATTAGATTGATTAATTGAAAAAATTGAGTGTTCTCTAGAATTAGCTAACATAGTATCTAACTTGTCTTTTTTTCAGTTGGAAAACCTATTTGTTAATATCTAGTAGTTGTTCGTTCATAGTTAGAAATTCTTTTATTAATGCATCTATTCTATAAAATCCAAAAAATTATCCATTTTTAGTTGTCTAAATAGAACGTTGTTGAACACTTCCGATACTTACTAGCACAATCTTTGTGAAAAGGATTCTTATTCTCCTTAACTATATTGATCGTATACTTGCAAAAATCTGTAGACAGTAACTAGACTAAGAGTAATCCCTTATGATGTTGTTTAATTGCTGGACTATCATCATGTGGATTTTCCTCACTTGAACATCCATAAAGGTATTTATCCCATTTTGGTAGTGATCTTTAGTAGTTATCTATGATGATTATCATATTAGAGTTATAGATGATTCATAGTATATCACTCACCTTTTGGGCTAAACTCGTTGTTGTGTGGTAACCACCTTGACATGTATGAAAATCACTTACAACAGCATTTTTAAACTTGGACCGAACTGACCAATTCGACTAATAAACTAGAAACCAAACATAGATCTAGTCTGTATGAGTATAATAGCCAGAAAAGTAAAAAAAAAAAAATTATGAACCGAAAAAACTAGTATGACCCTTTAAGAACTAGTTAGCATTGGTTTTTGGCTCTTTCGACCAATGAACTCCGACCGTAGCCAATTGACCATGTTTTCTTCAAAATCATCAATCAACCAAATTGGTAAAAAATCAAGACAATTTTTCTCCAAAATCAAACAAGAACCAATAGCATTTAATCAATCAATCACTTGCTTTTTTTTTCTTCTAAAAAGTTACCTAATCTCAAATCAATCAACCAGATTCTTTGGCCATTTTCCGATCCAAAAGAGGTTTCAGAGGAGGAGAAGATGAAGGGATGCATGGAAGAGGGAAAGAGATAGAGAGAGGAGGAGAAGTGAACAGTATGGGTGTTCATGGCCCAAATGCTCGACTCGATCCAATATCATCTGACCCCACCCGATCATAAAAAAATGACTCAATGTTCGATCCACATGCATAGTGTATGCGGTCAACCGTGTACTGGTCAAAACAGGTTGGATGATCGGGAACCCAACCCAATTTTAAAAAAAATTTAGAATGACTATTAATTACATTTATACCACTATGAATGGGAAAGTTAGGATAAAAATCTATTAATCTAAAGCCATAATATAAAAAATTACATAATTACCCTTGTATATTGATCGGGGTAGGTACCCGTCGAGTTACAATTTTTTCGACCTGCTACCCAACCTGGTAATGGTAATACCCGATCTGCAACTATTGACTCGATTTATTAACCAGTTGAAGTACTCTATTTTTTTGATTCGGAATGAATTGGTTCAACAAGATGAATACCCCTAAACAGACGGGAAGAGATAAAGGGAAGGTGGAGCAGAAGGAGAGAAGGAAAGCGGACAGACAATGAGAAGGAGAGGGAGGGGGAGGTGGAGGAGATAAAAAGAAGGGAAAGGGGCGGCTACAGATTAGGGATGGGTAGAGAAGGGAAAATTTAGGGTTTCACTTAGAATTTTGAAGTCTTATAAAAAGTAAATTGGTGTGTTGAATAAAAAAAAATCGTCATTGGAAGGACGTGAACTTGGAATCCGTTGGTTTGGATAAATTTTCAAAACCAACTCACATAAGAAAATAGTTGAAGTAGTTAACTTTTATTATTATTAAATAGAAAATGTTGACCCAGACAGTTGAACCGCAAACCGAAAATGCTGCCAGTTCATCTTTTCGAATTTAAAAACATTACTTACAAGAGATGGTGCAAAACCTCAAACTACTGACTATATAGCCATCCAATGAAAAGATTTTTAGCACTAATTTTCTTGCCCTAAGAAAATATTTGGGCTTTTTAGTTACCCTTTACCCCCATTCATATTATTTATCCTTTAAAAAATTTAAAAGATGAAGAAAAACTAGTTAATGACTGAAATGCCCTTGATACTATATTTTGATTTTTTATATATTTAATTTTTATGTTCAATGGCTATAAAATAATTAGGAAAAAAAAACTAAAATAACAAATTGATATCTTTGACTTTAGCGAGTGAAAATGTAAGAAAATATTAAATTAAATTATATTCGACATTGCAATTTGCACAGGTTAAGTCAAATATTAAAAGTGTAAAATACTAAAAAAAAAGTCAAAAAAATCACAAGTGTTTCTAGAAAATATATTGTCACACAATACCGTTGAAGAAACAATTTAATAGAAAATAAGTTCATTTGGAAATTGTTCTTGTGTCAATATAGTTAAACATTAAAATTCGAAATAATATCAAATGAAATCCAAAAAATTGGTTCAAAGGAAATTTGACCAAGAAATATGTTGAAATATTAGTTAGTTTATTTTTTCCTATTTTAAAATAATTATCACGTCACTAATTAAAATTTAAATACATAAAAAAATCAAAATATAGTACCAAGGGTATTTCAATCATTTAGCTATATTTTCTTGCTATTTTAAAATTTTTAAAGGATGAATAATATGAATAATTTTTTTAGTTTTGAGGGATAAAGTGTAATTACTCACCTAATTTAGGGGACAAAGTATTATTAACACAAAATATTTTAAAAACAATAGTTGTCTTTTATATGGTCATGTTGCTTTTCATAAAACTTTTCTTGGAAAGGAATTAGAAAATTGAAACACGTGTGAAAAAGAGAAGTCAAAAAAAAAAAAAAAAAGAAGTCAAAAGTAACGACTTGTAGATATTTGAAAAATATAATAATAATAATAATAATAATAAGGTTTATTTTTTCAATAAGAAATATTTAAGTAAATACAATTTTGAACCCTACCTATAAATTTTGTATTAAATTTTAATACCATTTATTTTATATAATTTAATTTACACTATAATCTCTAATAGGATGCCAAACACTTGATCTATATAAATATTTTCACAGGAACTATATGGTTGCAAAGGGATTGAAGAATAAGGAATAAGGAATAAGGAATAAGGAATAAGGAATTAGGAATAAATAAAGAAAAGGAAAACTACGAGCAGGAATGATTCAACTATGAAGAAGCACGCTAAGCGTGTTCGTCTCTCGCTCTATGTTTTTGTTTCTCTCTTTCTCGCTCTATGTGTCCTATTCTTGGGCGGCCCTTCGTTTGAGAAGGATTGTTCGTGATTGTAGACTTTAGAGTTGTAGTAGTTGGTCAAACAATCCTCCATCTTACGTCATATATCACCGATCTATATGGATGGAAGAGTGTTGACCTTATAGGGTTAAAAGTAATTTTGCACATAACAAAATATTTAATTGAAAAAATAAATTTATAAATTTATTATATTTAATTAAAAAAATAATTTTATAAATTTATTTATTTTTCACCCTAAATTCCTAAGTAATATGGAAAAAATTACAATACTCCCTTTTCTCTTCTTTTCTTTTCTAACTTAAACTTTTGAAAAACTCTATAATTCATTTTAAAAAATCATTCCCTTATATTTTAAATATTTATACAATATAACGTCATATACTATCCCCTTTCTTTTCGATCCTACAACTCCCAAACTCACTTTAGCAAAGTTTGACTCATTATTTTAGTCTAGAAAAAAAAAAAAAATCATCTCGCCAAAAGGGAAAAAAAGAAGAAGGTTAATGACAGTTTATCCCATGAATTAGGTAGATAATAACACTTTATCCCCTGAACTAAAAAATTATACTTTGCCCCCGATCACATGATTCATCCTTTAAAAAATTTATAATATCATGTTAAATGACTTAAATACCCTTAGCACTATATTTTATTTTTTGTATTTAAATTTTGATAATAATGTGATAATTATTTAAAAATAATGAAAAATAAATTATATAAAGTATTTTAATATAATCCATATCAATATATATCATGATCAAAATTTTAAATTTTGATATTTTATTTTATATTATTTCGAATTTAAATATTTAATTATAATGGAGAACAATTCCTAAATAGGCTAATTTTTTGTTAAAAATTCTTCTTTAAAGATATTGTGTGACAATATATATATATATTTTTTATAAAATTTGTGATTTTTTTTATAACTCTTAACATTTTACAATTTTTATATTTGAATTACCTGTGCAAATTTCAATGTCAAATATAATATAATTCAATATTTTATCACATTTTCACTCGCTAATTATTTTGTTATTATATTTTATTATAATAATAATTTTTATTATAATATTAGTTTGTTATTATATTTTATTTTTTCTAATTCTTTTATACTTATTGAACATCAAAATTAAATACATGAAAAATCAAAATATAATACTAAAGGTATTTTAGTCATTTAATTTGATATTATAAATTTTCTAAAAGATGAATCATGTGATTGGGGGAGGTAAAATGTAATTTTTTTTAGTTGAGGGGTAAAGCATAATTACTTACCTAATTCAGGGGGCAAAGTGTTATTAACCCCAAAAAAAATTGCAAAAAGAGGAAAACAGCAGCAGAGCTCTGGCCGCTGGGTAACCAAGCATTTTATTCTTCTTCCTAGTTTATTCTAAATCAGAGTCTCCACACTTGTTCGACCAAAGAGGATTTCTGCTTGTACCTACTTTCATCCTATCCTACTATTCACAAAATTACTTTAAAAAATTCTTATTTTGTTAAATCTCATCTGATCTGAAGGATTATTTTGGTTATTGTGTGAGAGTAAAAGTAGTGAGTTTTGCTTTTCAAAAAAAAAAAAAAAACCTTCAGAATCGAAAGAGTAATGGAGATGACCAACAACATCGACTGCGCCGACCAGAGGCCGAAGACCAAGATCGTCTGCACCCTAGGTCCAGCTTCCCGCTCCGTTCCCATGGCTGAGAAGCTTCTGAGGGCCGGCATGAACGTTGCCCGTCACTTTTCAACTTCTCCCATGGATCGCACGAGTACCACCAGGAGACCCTCGACAATCTCCAAACCGCCATGGAGAACACCGGCATCCTCTGTGCTGTCATGCTTGACACCAAGGTCACACACCTCTCCAATTTCCTTTGGATCGGTTCTTTTTTTTTATTGTGTATTTCTCGTTATTCGATCGATTGATTAATTTATGATAATGAAGAGATGTGTGGATACAAATTCATAATGATGTGGATTAATTTCTTCTACTTTGCGGTTTTTCAGCAAAAAAAAAAAAAAACAAAATTAGGTTAGTCAAAGTAGCTTCTAATCTGATCGGAGTACAATCTTTATCTGTTTATTGTTTTGTCCTTGTTAATGTGGCAAAGCATTTTAAGTTAAGAGCTAAATACATGTATGAAATGGAGTCTATCACTTGCAGCAAATCTCTTGGGTGATTTTGTTTACTAATATGGAAAATGGCCTTTCTCTATATTTCAATTTCTATTCGTAAGAATAAGATGGCTCTGCTAATGTCTTAAACTATATCCCCTGAAAATTGATTTTTTCTTTTTTTAAGATTTAGTAATATGCTCATAACATAAATAATACACTTGCAACTTGTCTGCAAATTTGGTTTCTTTTGCTGAAAATTCCCTGTTTGCAAAACCTGGTTATATCTAGGAATTGACCGAGCACAAGAAAAGAAAATAAAGAAACTGGAAAGAAGGCCCTTTGACTATTAGTTCAGTGGAATGTATTTAACATTTTCCATTTCTGACTTTTATCTCACTGTTATCATGTTGGGGATTATGATTGTGACTTGGAAGGAGATTTCAGGAACGTGTTATGATTATGGTTTTCTTGAATTATGCTGCATTAGGATTGGTTTTTACAACAAATTGGTCCCTCTGTAATCAATATGTTTTACCTAGTGTTGAACCCCAAAGATTCTTGGAACTGGGAGGAGAATATGCTTTGGTACCTGGTTTAAATTGTGGTGCACTTACAGGTGGTGGCTCACTAGATCTCCAATGATTACTCTTGAGGAACTTAATG
Organism: Cinchona pubescens; assembly: GCA_025175665.1. Classification (NCBI taxonomy): domain Eukaryota; kingdom Viridiplantae; phylum Streptophyta; class Magnoliopsida; order Gentianales; family Rubiaceae; genus Cinchona; species Cinchona pubescens. The sequence goes on along the minus strand of JANKKI010000098.1, from coordinate 747,157 downwards.
TGTGGCAACAGTTTCTTTTAAATGAAATTGGTGTTCTGACTTCTGATACACCAGTTGAGTACATAATTTCACTAGTCATATACGATGTTGATTCACGAATGAGCCTGGTAATCATAGATGAACGTTTGTTGTGGAGGTTAATGGGAAATATGTCATTGTCTTGACCAAATTATTATTTATGTTTTATGATTTCCTGCTTCACTTTACATCTCTCCTAACAACAAAATGTTATGGACCAATACTGGGAACTGTAAATTTGATAAGGTGTTAGCTAATCTCTGACCTAGGTTTACGACTACATAAGTTTCCTGACTCTTGATTTTGTATATTTTGCCAGGGTCCAGAAATTCGAACAGGGTTTTTAGTAGATGGAAAACCTATCCAACTGAAACAGGGTAAGGAGATCACTATCTCCACTGATTACAGCATCAAAGGCGATGAGAATATGATCTGCATGAGCTACAAAAAGTTGGAGCCGAGGATGTAAAGCCAGGAAGTGTAATACTGTGTGCAGATGGTACAATTTCATTTGCTGTTTTGTCTTGTGACAAAGAACAGGGAACTGTTCGATGCCGTTGTGAAAACACTGCTGTTCTTGGTGAGAGGAAGAATGTCAATCTCCCTGGTGTTATTGTGGATTTGCCAACTTTGACAGAAAAAGACAAGGAAGACATCATGAAATGGGGAGTTCCCAATAAAATCGACATGATTGCTCTGTCATTTGTGCGCAAAGGTTCAGATCTGGTCGAGGTTCGGAAGTTGCTTGGTGAACATGCAAAAACTATCCTTCTTATGTCAAAGGTTTGTCAGCATTTCATCACAGACTGGAAAAACATGTTTCACATCTTTCATTTAGATGGTTGGTGTTTTTCATTGTTTAGTAATTTAGGATCTGATGGTTACGCATCTCTTCTAATTTGGAGACGCATGTTACACATACACAGCTACAAGAGGTCCAAATCTGTGAAATCAAGTAGGGGTTAATCTTGTAGAATCACCCAAACCAATATAATAGTAATTTTTAATATGTCCGAATTGTAAGGTTCCCCCTCCCCCAACCCCTCTTTCCTTGGAAAAAAGAAATAGAAGAACAAATGTATGCACACATGAATGCATGAAGAAAAAGAAGAAAGAAAAAAGAAAAAGGGGGTTGTGTCCATTTCTTAATTTGGTTTTACACCTTGTTTTCAACAGGTTATCAAAAGTTATAACTGCTTTTGTGAAATTTAAAAAAGTATTTCAAAAACAAGCTTAAAGTTTCTTTTACAAACAGATTTTATCTTTTAAACATTAAAAACTAAAACATGTTTTCATTTTTTCAGCAAAATTTTAAAATTCTCTTATTTTCAGTTTAGAAAAAGAAGCAGCCTATAGCTTTTCAGAAGCTATTGAGAGGAAGCAATTAATGTAAGTAAGGTATTGTTATCTATTACTTGAGAATGTTTTGAGTGGGGCTTCACTTTTTAGTTACAATGAATGCTGGCCAGAACAGTTATTGGCATGAATGGTGATTAAATTTCTCTCGAAGGGAGAAAACTGAGTTTGTGATTTAAATGGTTGGCTGAAAATCTTGAAGGCAGACAGGGTTTCAAGCTTATCTCAAGTTTTCATTCCCTGACAGAAAGACTCACTGTAATATTCTCGTAATATGTCGTATGTGGTTCTTTTGTAGGTGGAAAATCAAGAAGGGGTGGCAAATTTTGACGAGATTCTGGCCAATTCTGATGCGTTTATGGTAGCACGAGGTGATCTGGGAATGGAAATTCCAATTGAAAAGATATTTTTGGCTCAAAAAGTGATGGTTTACAAGTGCAACATCCAAGGGAAGCCAGTTGTTACGGCTACACAAATGTTAGAGTCAATGATCAAATCTCCTAGGCCAACAAGGGCAGAAGCCACTGATGTTGCCAATGCAGTTCTTGATGGCACGGATTGTGTGATGCTTAGTGGTGAGACTGCTGCTGGAGCTTATCCAGATCTTGCAGTCAGGACTATGGCCAAAATTTGCATAGAGGCAGAAAGCACAATTGACTATGGAGATGTCTTCAAGAGGATAATGGTAAATGCACCTGTCCCTATGAGCCCACTAGAGAGCCTCGCATCTTCAGCTGTTCGAACAGCTAACTCAGCAAAAGCATCTCTTATTTTGGTTTTAACCAGAGGAGGAAGTACCGCTAAGCTGGTTGCCAAGTACAGGCCTGGTATGCCAATATTGTCAGTGGTTGTTCCAGAGATTAAGACTGATTCTTTTGATTGGTCTTGCAGTGATGAATCTCCAGCCAGGCATAGCCTGATTTTTAGGGGGTTGATCCCAATCCTTTGTGCGGGATCTGCTAGGGCTTCTCATGAGGAGTCCACAGAAGAGGCACTAGACTTTGCACTTCAACATGCTAAAAGAAAAGGACTGTGCAAGGAAGGAGATGCCATTGTCGCCTTGCACCGTGTTGGAACTGCTTCTGTCATCAAGATCGTGACTGTTAAGTGATTCTGATGGGTTTTAGTCCCAGTGGTAGCTCATGGGTTGGGTTGTGGCGAAGTAAGAAATAATATGCATTTTGGTTCTGCTTGTGATAGTTCTTGGTTATATTTCCTTTCTGATTTTTGATCTGGACCTGTGTTCAGTGTTGGCCAGCGAAAATTTTCCAACCCAATGAGCTGGAACTCGCAAATTTTTGCTATTTAATATACACTCGAATGATATTAGTGAGACCAAGTTTTGGTCTTTTTACAAGTAGACATCTCTATGTTATCCTTGAAGAAAGGGCACAATCCGTATGTGTGTGTTTGCGTGTGTGCATGTGCATTCACGCATTGGAGGGAGGTGGGCTCATCAGCTTCGCAATGGTTCGCCATATTAGTGTAAAAGGCCAATCTGGGTCGCGATTATATTGACTAATTGACGATTTTATTTCAGATTGGGTCTACAAGTAATTTTCTCACGAAGAAAGAATAACAGAATTCAACAGATACTGGCATGCATGCCAAAACATATACTTCTGGTTTATAGAGTGACCTATTTTGGTGAGGTGCTCGAATAGCCTAATTTGTCTTATATTGCCGAAGCAATTTACGTGTGTCATGTCACGTGGGTAGTCAATATCACCTAAGTAGTTGCGCCAACGGATGTTGGTGCAATTGGTAAGGAGCGTGCCGCTTCCGTGAATTCGACTCCCTCTGTCGACGTGAGACTTTCGAGAACCCGTGTAAGTGTTCATAGGTTCGTTAGTAACCCATGCAAGTGTTCATAGCATTCCGGGCCGCCCTTGACCTTGGTGGAGGCTGGCTTCTAAACCACTTAAATTTTTTATTACCCAAAAAAAAAAAAAATCAAATCCTAAGCAGGTAATATTTGTATCATAAAATAGTATGTTTGCTAATACCTGGAGTTGAAAGAAACACGACTCCAAAAAGTGGAAGCATTTCGCACACCATATTTTGCATCTTTTTGCGTCCCTTATATTCAAGTTAATGAACAACTAAAATGTGTAGCATCACTGTAACAGTTGGAAATTGATGGGTTAAGATGTTTGTTACACTTTTTTGTGTTACTTTTGTTAGATCACGTGATGGGATGATATCTATCTCTTTAGTTATAAGAAAATATTAATAAAAGACAAGTGTCATCCCATTATATTATATTGTATAACATAAATATATGAAAAATATATAATAGAGGAACCAATGCTAAAATTGAGGGTAAACTAGTGAGGCATTATCCTACTCAAAACAGATAAAACTAAAGAAAAAAGAAAACAAAATTTACATCAGCTACCATTAGGGGTGTTAATGGGTCGGGTTGTTAAATTATCATGTCGTTTCAGATGTGACCTATTTCTTATTGTATCGTGTTCATGTTGTGTCATGTGAGCCCCGTTTCTTATCGTGTCGTATTCGTGTCTAATTTGTTCGTGTTTGTGTCTGATCCGTTTACTATTGACAGTGAGTATCAGCCTATTTAACAAATCACATAACTTGTGATATATTTGAATTAAAATTTTAAATTTTAATTACATTTAATAAGTTAAATAATTATTAATATTAAAATTATTTTGAACACATAATTAAAATTATTAAATTTTTTTGGATAATATTTAAAATAATTGTTATGTTTGATTTAATAATCTAATATTAAATCTTTATACACAATCTTAAAGTATACTATGTTAAATTATAATAAAAAAATTTCAGCAAAATTTGTTCATACAAAAACTTAACGAGTTATCGTGTCAACCCATAGGTTGACCCAATCCAACTCATTTAATTTCGCGTCATAAACGAGTTGACCCAATAATGACCCGATAAATTTCAGGTTGTATCATAATTTGTTATTTTCGTATCGTGTTATCGGGTCGTATTAAAAATTGTCAGCCTACTTACCATTAAACACATTGACAATTAAACTTCATGTATAAGAAACTATTAAAAATGAATTCCCAATTCCAAACGTAACTGGCTATTCTCTTGACTTTTCTTTTACAGATCTCCATGAAAAAATGATACTTACTCAAATCCTTCGTATATGCATCATATCTATTATAGCTAAGGAGGACATCAATGAAGTCTGGACTATACTCATACTCCTTGCTCTTCAAACATGATAAACCGAAAGCAACACCAGCAAAAAAATCACCACATGCATTAGTATCATCCAGTTCACCTCATCTTCTTCAGATCCTGCCAATCTATATTATCAAACATGATTGCTGAACGTGTTGCTATATAGCTCTAGAATAGGTATTGTTGGGTTAATGATTGCTAATGTCCTGGTAGACTTAGATCCAATTCCTATTTCTGTGATAAGTGTTCCTGATATACCTAATGATGAAAATCATGATGAGATACAATATCAGGATGACCAATGTGAGGGTAATGCTGACTATGCTGCTGATGAGGTAGATGATCCTGCTAGTAGAGTTAATGAACTTGAATTTCCACTAAAAGGTTGACAAGAGTTAGAGTTCCCACTACCTGTTAATTATCAGATGAGTATGTGTTCCTTAATGACGGGAGAGAACTAGAGAGCTACAAGCCCCTGAGGCTTAGAGAATGAGCAGAAGACAAAGTGGGTTGATACTATGGATGATGAGATGAAATCACTGCATGAGAACAACACATTTGAACTAGTGAATCTACTGAAGAACAGAAAAGTTTTGAAAAATCGATGAATCTATAGATTGAAGAATGAAGAAGGATCTTCGCTTCCACGATACAAAGTTAGATTAGTAGTCAAGGATTTTAGTCAAAAGAAGGGTACTGATTTTGCATAAATCTTCTCTCCTATTGTAAATATGTCTTCTATCCAAGTGATGCTTGGTTTGGCAGCGAGTCTTGATCTTAAGGTGGAGCAAATGGATATGAAAATCGCATTCCTTCATGGTGATCTGGAGGAGAAAATTTATATAGAGCAACCGGAAGGCATGATTAAGGGAAAGGAGAATTTAGGGGGTGCTTGGTAAGAGGGGGTGCTTGGTAAGAGGGTATGGGAATTAAGAATTGGATTCATCCCCATAGTTATTACTTGGTTAATGGGTATGGGCAGAGACAGTAAATCTCTGAAATTTTGGAATAAAATCTAAAAAATCTAGCAACTTCACATACCCAATTAAATTGGGAGGTTTTGGTGATTCCCAAATTTGATTCCAAAATTTGAAAAAAAAAATCAAATAAAATTATTTTCCCATTCTCCCTCCCCATTCAATTCTTCATCCTCCTTACTCTCCTTCTTCCTTCTATTTCCTTCCTTTGCCATCTCCTCCTCTTCCTTCTGCCTCCTTCCTCTTCTCCCTCTTCTTGCCTTTCCTCATCCTACAGCCCATAATCCCCTTTTTCGCTTTCCCTCGCCCCTTCTTCCTTCTTCCTCTTCTCTCTCCTCTCCCCCTCCTTCCTCAACCCCCAACCCCTTCTCTCTTCCCTACCCCACAGCCTTCCTCTTCCCTCCCACAGGGAAGGAGATGTGTTTCTTCTCCTCTTTCTCCCCCGTCCTTTTCTCTTATCTACTCCAATAGAAGTTTGGGAGAACAAACTAAAGAATTTTTTTCAAAAATAACAACAACAACAACAACAACAATAATAATAATAATTTTTCAATATGATACTCGTACCCATAAATGTTTACTAAGCACCAATTATTTGAATGATTCCATTGTACAAAACCCATATCTATTATTTATATATGATTCCAATTCCGATTCTAATTCCAGTATGTGAACCAAGTACCCCCCTTAGCCTGTAGGTTGAAGAAGAGTTTATATGGCCTAAAACAAACTCTTAAGCTGGTACAAAAAGTTTGAGTCCGTGATGATCCAACAAGTGTACAAGCAAACTACTTCCGACCATTGTGTATTTGTGCAGAAATTCTCTAACAGTGACTTCATCATTTTACTACTTTAAATTGATGACATGTTGATTGTTGGTCATATTTCTGACAGAATTCACAAGTTGAAGAAAGAACTCAATAAATTTTTTGCCATAAAAGACTTGGAGCAAGCAAGGCAGATTCTTGGCATGCAAATTACTCGGGATAGAGTGGCCAAGAAGTTGTGCTTCTCTCAACAAAAGTATGTGGAAGCTTGAGATACTCTAACGATTTTGCATAGATAAAGTTGAAGTGGTAAGCACTCATCTCACTACGCACTTTAGGCTTAGCACTAGACAGGTTTTGTCTAGTGATAAAGTGAAAGAAGACATACAATGTATTCCTTATGCATCGGCAGTAGGGATTTGATGTATGCAATGGCTTGCACTAGGTCAAACATTGCCCATGTAGTTGGTCCTATTAGCTATTTTTTGAAAAATTCGAGAAGAGAGCATTGTAATGCTATGAAGTGGATTATGAGATATCTCCAAGGTACATCGAATTTGAAGCTATGTTTTGGAACTGTTAAACCTGTTCTTTGTAATTATATAGATTCAGATATGGGCGGGGATGTTGATACAAGGAAGTCTACTCCAAGGTACCTTATTACATTTACAGGGGGAGCTACGGCGTGGCAATCAAAATTGCAGAAGAGTGTTGTATTGTCTACTATTGAGGCAGAGTTTATTGCTAGTACCAAAACTTCCAAGAAGTTTCTTTATTTTGCATAAAAAAGTTCATTCATGAGCTCAGTTTTACTCAGAGGCATTATGTATTGTACTGTGATACCCAAAGTGCTATTCATCTTGGCAAGAATCCAACTTTCCATGAGAGATCTAAGCACATTGATGTGCGGTATCATTAGATACAGGATGTTCTGGACTCTAAGGAAATTGAGCTTGCAAAGATCCATATGGATGATAATGGTTCAGACATGTTAATAAAATCTCTAACAAGGAAAAAGTTTGAAACTTGTCGTTTGCTTGCCAGTTTGGCAAATACCTCTACTTGAGTTAGAGAGGGGTTTGATGTCCTGTCCCACATCGATTGTGGAATGGGATATTGTATTATTTATAATACCTTGGATTCTGAACTACTAACACTTTGTCTTAAACATTTTGAACATGTTGTTTCCATTCTAAAGTTGTTGGCCCACCCCAAACTAGGGTGTTACAGTTAGTATCAAAGCGAATCTCGTGTGATCTCTGCACAAGATAAGACTGGGCCAGATTCGAATAATGTAGTATTGGGTTATACCATGCAGTGTATGTGATATGTTATTAGACTCCAACTTGGGCTTTGTACTGTGATACCCAAAGTGCTATTCATCTTGGCAAGAATCCGACTTTCCATGAGAGATCTAAGCACATTGATGTGCTGTATCATTAGATACAGGATGTCTGGACTCTAAGGAAATTGAGCTTGCAAAGATCCATATGGATGATAATGGTTCAGACATGTTAATAAAATCTCTAACAAGGAAAAAGTTTGAAACTTGTCGTTTGCTTGACAGTTTGGCAAATACCTCTACTTGAGTCAGAGATGGGTTTGATGTCCTGTCCCACATCGATTGTGGAATAGGATATTGTATTATTTATAATACCTTGGATTCTGAACTACTAACAATTTTTCTTAAACATTTTGAACATGTTGTTTCCATTCTAAAGTTGTTGGCCCACCCCAAACTAGGGTGTTACAGTTAGTATCAAAGCGAATCTCGTGTGATCTCTGCACAAGATAAGACAGATGGNGTGGGCCAGTAGTATTGGGTTATACCATGCAGTGTATGTGATATGTTATTAGACTCCAACTTGGGCTTTGTAAGGACGCAAAATCTAAAAAATGGGCTAATGTGATGCCTGTCTCACGTCAAAAATAGAAATAGATATTGTATTGTTTATAACACCTTAAGTTTCGAGTTACTAACAACTTAGTTTAAGCATTTTGAATCTGTTAATTCCACTCAAAAGTTGTTGGACCAGCCCAAACCTTGGGGTGTTACACGAGTAGCTTGTTGTGTGTCCTTCCTAAGTGGAGAACCAAAATCCAAAACCAAAAAAAAAATAAGGATTTGTGTATGTGTGTGTGAGTTGTTTGTGGCAGTGGATGTTTTGTTTTCTAACAAGGGCACAAGACCTAACAGGAGTAGGGGACAACAAATTTATAAAAAGTATTTAGCCTTGACTTGCGTATGATAGTCAGATGAAGGTTCTTATACTTATAGTGTATTCAAGATGTGTAAATTGAGAGAAAATCAGTAAGTTCATGTTTCGATTCGACGATGAATTTTTCTCCGTACACAAGTGGATTTTAGTATAGTATTTTTGGCAGTGTAGGCTACATTCTATACGGTCAGATCATTATTTTCTCTTGTCTATTAGTTAGGCATCTATACCCATGATTTGAGTTGTTTTTATTACTACTTTGTTTATTTCACTTTTTGTAGTGAGTAGGGGTGTATTAGAGTTCTAAGTGTTTACTGAAAATTCGTTTTGCTGTCCTCATTGATCCATTGATAGTAAAATATTTCTAGACTAGGTCCCGTGATTTTTGCTCTTCACATTGAAGGGATTTTTCATGTAAAAATCTTGTGTATTCTGTATTTGTTGATTTTATCTATTGATTTATTTACTATTTGGGTTTGTCCCATGATTTACTCAAGCAGTGGAAAAATTTTCTTGGGTGATTATTCCGCTTGCATTATTTTCTTTTTTTCCCAGCAGGTATAGCAAAAAACAAGGGAGTAGACCCATTCCTAAGAGCATATAGAGAACAAATGCATATAGGATCTCTTCCATCCCCCAATATAGCAACTAATCTTTAGTTGCAACCCTTGTCTTGCAGGCCAACCAAAGAATATAAGCATGCTTCATCACGCAATACTTCCACCAAACCACTTTATTCAACTCATCGTAGTTCTAGCCCTTCTTAACATCTTCATGGCAGACTTAGTTAATACGCACCCTTAGTATTAGTCTATGGGCGTAACTAGAAAATCTTTTTAGTGGGGCAAAATTTTTTTTTGTATAATAAGTATACAAATATTTCATACGCCTATTATGATTTTTGTTTTTTTCATTTCCTAGTCATTTACAGTCATTTACATAATTTGATTCGTATAAATACAAAGGTACTGTAGAAGACAAGTGAGGTATATAAATGAGCTATAAAAATATAAATGCTTTTGTGCAACCTTCCATTTAATAAAATCTTACAATATTTATATTAAGTATTAGAAAACTACAAGGAAGCTGGAATAAAGCTATTGAAGGACACTCAGCTGGCAGACCGCGGCAAAGGATACCAAGATGAAAAGTGTTCGCTGCAATGAGGTGCTAGCAAGGACCTTGAAGTCTATAAATAGTCTTTTTAGCTACCGCTTGAGGCATAGTTAGTTAGGGTAGTTTTTAGTGCATCCATTAGGTTTCTCTCTAGAACTATAAAATGCTCTTTTCAAGTAAAATTTTGGAGTTTTTCACTCTCAGATTTGTGGATCAAATTGGTAGATTTAAATCATTTGTTCTTCTAAAAAAAAAAAAAATCATTTGTTCTTCTTAAAATTGCGGATTTTTTTGAAGATCACTTGGACATCTTTGGAGGATACTTTCTCATTATTGAATTATTAATTATGCTACTTTAATTAGTATTAGTTTGTCGTTAATTAGTAGTTACAAGTAGAAAGTTCGCATTTATCTCATTTAATTCTATAGTTAAATCTAGTCTAAATTTTATTTATTTTTCATCTTAGCGTAATCAAGTTTTCAATTAGTCCGCTCTTCTTTTATTAAAAATTAATACGTCACTCTTTTATTTACCTATTAATTAGGTTAGTGTTATTTTTTTTTAATATGTTATTGCAAAAATTCAAAAATACCGTCAATTGTTATCATCTAAATAGTGATCAGTACCAAGTATTCAGTAATTTCTTATTTTTTATTCTCATGACAACGATCCCCATTATTATATACTATTACGTCACTCATACACTTGTAAAAATGTGTGAGAGTAATTAGTTAATAGTGGTAAAGAGATTTGACACACATCAACTGCATAGGAGTTGATTTACCTTCATCACTAACATCTTCCGCAATCCTACTAGTTTCATTTTCTTCATCTCTTGCAAGAAATCGTAAAGGATTTGAAAATTATTGAATAGAGTCCTTCTGAAGTAAGTGAGGTAATTCAGTAACATCAACTTCACAGCTAAATTCCTTCACAATATTCTATCAGAACTATCCTTCATAGGTTGATTCTCTAAGCCAAGCTCAGAAGCTTCTTCAGTAGAATTCTTGACCTCAGAATCAACTCACTACACGCGTTTTTGGCATCCGTACAATAGTAGACTTGGGCTTAACAGCATAATCTCTACCACCATGCCCATATAATTTCGAACTTGACACCAACGGGGCAACGATTCATATTCGATCCTCTGTTGATAAGGCACATCAAATTCATTGATAAAGGGGATAGTTTCAGGTAGCTTTTTATCCAACTTCACCTCAACATACAACCTAGCATATGAATTCTTTGCTGTTGTGCAATCATCCTATCAGTGTTCAATGGATCCCAACATAACTAGCTAGATTGCTAAGACCTTCAGGAGTATAATAATGAAGTTTCAAATCTGGTAGTTTATTCAAATGGCTATAGAATCTTCCTTGGACAAATCGATACTTTTATTCCAAGACTTCAAAAACAGCATTCTATTAGCAAATGGCTAGGAGAATTGCTCTATAATACTATTTTTCATTCCACAGATCCACAATTGAAAACAAACACACCACTCTTCCGCAGAGAAATTTCTCCCTATGCGATCCTAAAATCATTTGTAGAAATCATTCTATAACGGTGCTGATTTTGTAGGAGGTTACCGCCCAAGTGTAGTTTGCATTTTAGGAATCTGAACTCGCATTTGGAAAATATAAGTTAAGTAAAAATTTTGAATTCATTTTTCTTAAAAAAAATTTGCTTAGTTCATATTTCAATATTATGAACTACCAGTTCGTATTTCTTGAATACAAACAAAGCATGACTATAATAAATTTTGAATTTAATTTTACTTTAAAAAATTACTTAGTTTGTATTTGAAAAATACGACTTTAGCTTAGTTCGTATTTCTCAAATACGAACTTAGCCTGGGTTTTAAAACCCCTTCTTCCTCCCTCGGTAGTCAGTTGCCTTCAACATAAAAAAAAACCCCAAAGTTTCTCTCCCAAATCCCTCCAATACGCCATAAAATCTTCCACCACCACTAACAAGCCTCATCCATTTACACCACCATTATCTCCGCCTTCAACAACACAAGTCCCACCACCATTATCTTTGCCATGAGCTTCCACAAGCACCATTGTCCACCATTTTCAGGTATTTTTTTTCAATTTTAGTTTTTCCCATTTTGTTAAATTGTACTTAACATGTCAATTTTCGATTTTAAGCACCTTTTTAGTTTTTTTTTTTTTTTTGTTATTTTTTTCATTGTGATTTTTGGTTTAATTTATGTAAACCATTTATAATTTTTGTGTCTCCAGGTAAACTTTTATTCCCAAAAAAATAGTAGATGCTAATTCCAGAATGTAATTTTTGTATGGCTTATTTTATTATTAGGGGAGGACAAAATCTAAGATGATTATATTTAAAAAGCTAAAAGAATTCATCTTTTATTGTTTACATAAGAGAGAGCTTTCTATAAAATGCTATCATATTCCTTAGCTATTTTTGGTTCTTTTCTTATGGTTGCATATGGATCATGTGTAAAGTTCTGTAATAGTAGGAAACATTTGTGTATTTACTTGGCCCTTTTCTTTAATGACTTTGGTAAAGTAGTTTGCTTCATTAGGTTTGTTAAGTTAAGATAAACTTTAAGATTAGGAAAATGAACATTAATTCTTCAATGTAATTTTCTTTAACCCCTCAAATTTTTTAAAAAGTTTTGAAATACTCAATAATGGGGTTTAAATATGTTTATGTATATAGGCACATGACATTTGATAGAACCCGTTATATTGCCCTCTCTTGGGGAGGAAAAATAGTTGACGAAGGCGAGATTATTTGTTACCGTCATAAGAAGCAATAAGATATTTCGAATTTGTCATAGAATTGGATTTAATGAATTGGTTGACAATATCTATAAGTTCATGGAGGTTGATAAAGGCCGGTGCAAGTTGAATATCGTGTTTAGACTTTCATGCGATCGCTTTACTACTGCATTGGAGGATGATGAAAGCATGGAGAACATTTTTGATATGTTTGAAAGAGATCCTATGTTCATTGCGGAGGTGTACATCGAGAAGGAAGAAATCGCGCAATTCCCTGAACCCAACAATAACCTAGGGATGTATTCGACAAAGTCAATGACATCTGATTGATGCAATCGTTTATGGACAATGTGCAATTGCAATCCTACGCACAGAGTCTTTCCGGTTATCGAAGGGTGCTTGATTATTACAACCACACAGCTTCTTTTGCAATGTCAAACTTAATGTCTTCTGATCATACTATTGGTGCAACAAGTGGTGAAGGGGCTTGCATAGATGAAGGACCAAGTACCATTCATACAGAAGGAGCCGAGGAGGACACGGGGTATGTCAGATATTTTGGATTGTGATTTTGATGATGACAGTGACTTATCGTGGCATTAGGCCGAAGAAGATTATGAGTCAGAGTCAGAGGATATATCGGAGCCCGACTCTGATGATGATTTTCAACACAATTTCGATGGTTGCCAGATTCAAGATGATGTTCCTGCTTATCAACTTAGAGGGTTGGCATTCTTTAATGATGTTGGAAAAAAGGATCAATTTTTAGTGGAATTGGCCTTTTATTGTATTGTTGAAATATTTTATTTGTATAATTTGACCTTGGTCGGGCATAATGGTGTTTGATCATGTAGGTGTGATGCATTTGCAATATCTGGACATTATATAAATTAATGCATTTATTTTCTTCGTCGCTGTAATTGCACATAATTTTAGAATATTTACTCACTTATTCTCTTTATATATCAGTTGTTAGTAATGGATGATCAGCCACATGGCAGTGTTCATCCCGAACCATATATTCATGATATTATACCCCCTACATCACAGCATAGAGTACGTGCTATATTTGATGGTCATATTGACTCTGACATACCACTAGGTGTGAGACGTTATGATGGGACATTTTGGCATCATAGACCTATTCCAGAGCGTGTTATGGATTATATTACTGTAGTTGGGTTTGATGGTGTTACGTTGTCTGAATATGTTCAAATCGATCATGCCTTAGTCACTAATTTTGTGAAGCGGTGGCAACCCGAGACTCATACATTTCACTTAACAGTAAGAGAGGTAACGATCACATTTTACTTGCATCGATATCAACAGAGGACAGTTATATATATGCAATATATATATATATATATATATATATATATATATATAAGTAATCCGAGTCAGCGGATTGATTTTCCTGAGGGCTACCAAGGTGACAGTGCACGAGCAGATTATCTAGTAAGAGTCTACTATTTTTATTTTTATTCTAAACTTTTTCCTTAATTGTGTTAATTTATTCTATCTCACTTTTATGTAGATGGATCGCATGTGTCAAATATATCACATGACCTTAGATTTCGTTGGAATGACGATGATTGGGTCAGAACTATTGGTACATATTTTAGAGATTTTGCAGCTAAGGCTCTATATGAAGTAGGAGAGACGGGACGTCTTCAACTTGCTCGTGTAGTTGTCCTTAATTATCATCCAGAACTAGTTCCACATCCACGGAGTACGGCGCACCTCTCGATCTAGGCGACAACGTGGTGGTGGTCGTCGCCCATACAGAGTTAGGTTACCTGAGCCTGAGCCTAAGCCTGATGGAGGATTGTATGATATGTATGAAGATGATGAGAATCCACATTTGAAGGACCTACGCCATCGCACTCTTTGGCAGGTCCTCGTGCATTTATGCCATTTTCTAGTGACCAGTTCATTCGACAAGACACCATTCCATTCGAGTCATCATCATCAATTTCTTTTCGTGGCCTAGATGGCATGTCATAGGGAACTGCTCCTAAAGATTCGTCACAACCTAGTTCTGGGGGCCCAGCGTCACTCTTACTCAAGAACAGTTTAAGAGTACGTGACACATCATAATTTTATATTCGCCGATCAAAGAGGATACACAAACCGAAGGATTGTGACACTGGTGAGAGACTTGTGGGGCATAGGCATTGATTATTGTAGTATAACTATAAATGACTTGTGTTATTGATTATTGCACTACTAGTTGTGTTATTAATTATTGTACTACTACGGTAAATTTGTCTTCTTTTGTCTATACGTGTTGTCCTTGTTGGGCTTTTTATATTGATAACCCTTGTTGGACATGATTGCTGGCAAGGAGAATTTCTAACAAATAGGGAAAAAACTCTGTCAAAATTTATTAAAAAAAGTAATGATTAAATGAAAGATTATATTACTACTACAAGATTTTCTTTCAACTTAAACTTTTTTATTTCTAAATTAATTTCACAAGTATTGACTATATTATTATTAACTTACAACACTTTTGTCATAACAGTTAAACGTCAAAATCAACATTAAAAAAACTCTAAATATGTACATATTTTATGTTGCGGTTTCTTTGCATTTTTATGTTATTCATTTTTGACACTTTAAGGTTTTTAGATCAGTTTAAAATATGAGATTAAGATATTTGAATCGTATTAAAACATGCTAGCCAATACTGTCCCTTGTCAGTTATGAGAAACATAGTTCGTATTAGTTTGTATTCATTGAATACGAACAAGGATAATTCGTTTTCAATGAATACAAATAATGAATACAAACTAAGCATAGTTATGGGAAGTATAATTCGTATTCAATGAATACGAACTAAGCATTTTTTTTTTAAAAAAAATATATAAAATTTGGACCTAAGATTTCTCGCATCTAGAAAATGCGAGTTAAACTTAATTCGTATTCCACGAATATGAAAAACACCTGACAAAACTCCCCTACAAAACCATCATCGGTACAGAATATTTTGTAAAAATGACACGTTCTTGGAAATTTCTCCTCTTCAGCATCATACAATCAGCATGATCATATTTTTGCCATTTTTTTTTAATCACAAAATCATTTCAAAGCTTGGCAAGCAAGGATTTCTCCCCATTAAAAATCCAATATCAATTCCTTCAACCACATCATCAACATGCAAAGTGATCTATGCATCTACAGGGGTGTATAAGAGATTCACCAAAACATGCCTTCTCCTCCACGACATCAGCCTGCGTTGTCTTCAATTTTTACTTCTGAACTCCAAAAGATGAAGATTGCCCCTCAAACAGATGTACAACCAATTGTCATTCCATCTTTTCATCAATCCATGTCACAGATCTAGGCTTGAGTTGGGTAGAATCGTAGAATCTAACCCAACAATAGACTTCATGAGTTATTAAATGCGACCCAGATGTCGACCAGCAGCCCTGGATGCTGGATGAGTCTGATTTGCTATGCAACTTCTGTAGAAACTACAAAAGTTAAAATGGAAATGTAGGAACTCCTGACAATTATTCCAAAACCTCTTTTGAGAGCAAAATCCCTCAATTACACTTCACACAAGAAAAGGAAAAAAGGGTAGGAGGAAGATGCGATTTAGTGGTGCTGTTTCCTGGTGCAGTGCACTATTCATTTATCAAAAGGAAAAAGTGTTTTAATCATGAATGCTGTCAAGTTTCACAGAATCAAAACAGTCAGCTAACTTCAAATGGGACATACTCATTTTATTGAAACTTCAAACAAGCAAGAGAACTCCATCAACTTGGAGAGATTTCTCCTGCAGCCAAAATATCAAGATATTTCCAACCACAGATACAGAATGAATCCCAGACTAAAAATCTGAAATTCACAAGATATCCAACATACATATGAATACAGAACAACAAAAGCACAATATACCTGTTCTTTCATGTTTACAATTAATTAAGCAGAGTAGGGTATATATACAAAAGGAAGGACAAAGAAATCCAAGCAAGGGCAAGGACATTAATGTGATTGTAAAAATTATGACTACACACTTAATTATCATCTGTATAAGGAGTACGATGGGGTGCATTAACTGATGAGTCTGGTAAAATTGCAGTTTCTGACGATGAATTACCATTACTAGATTGGGAACCCGAGGATGAAAACAAACTGCTAAAAGGCCATGGAAGCGGAAGTGAAAACCGTCTTGCATTTTCACTCCTTCCACCCTCCTCCCTCCCTTCATTGCTGCTACCACCACCACCAGCATTATTACTCTCGGCATCATCGTGAATGCTGCTATTCCTAGACTCATTTGATTCGAGTTTTGATTCATCCGAAGGCAACTGGTACCGACAAACAGGGCATGAACTATGAAGTTCCAACCACGGTAGAATACATCCCGTGTGGAATTTATGCTTACAGGGCATCTCAGTATAACTCATTTTGCTTCAGCACCAATCTCAAAGTCTTCCAAACAAACAGAACATTGTACAGTTTCCTCAATTCTCACAGTGGGCATGGCTTCCACGGCCTCCTTCTGAGCTGGTGGGGTTCCATACCTGTTTGGATCGTTCTCAGCCAAGTGCTGCAGCAACAAGTCTAAACCAGGACCAACAAAATAGTCTCCCAAGGAGCCAAATGGTCGGTTCTGAGGGTCATCATTTGAATTATGTGAACCCTGTAAAATGAATGTCTGATTGAAGGGATTTATCAGAAGCACTCGCTCTTCCTCTTGGTGTTCAGAGTTCTCTGACTCCGATAACATGCCAGCACGAATACCCTGGAGAAGCTGCAGGATAGTAGCCGAGCTTCTCCTCCTCCTTCGAATAATTGATTCTAGTTCACGATCTAACTCCGACTCTCCCTCATGATGGTTATCAAATACAGTGTCCCGATCTTCATCATCAACAACAACCTCATCCTCAAATTCTAGGCGTCTGATTCTCTATCTGCGTCGTCTACGCGGGTTGCTCATCATGCCAAGGAGGATTGGAGCCCAGAGGGAGAGAGCACGATCTGAGTCAGAACCTCCAAAATCAAGGGGGGTATCATTTGTTTGGGCACCTGCAGTGGCCATTTCCTCAACAAATCCACCAAGACAGACGGGGCATTTTATTGTCTCAACCTCGACGATCGGACTCACAATCTGAGAGCAAGCGTGACACCAATATGTGGAGACTTGGCCTTCCTCCATTTTGCAGTCTTATCCTATGAATCTTAGGCTTTTCCTCCTCCTCTTCCTCCTCTTCCTCCTCTTCTGTCTGTATATCTCTCTGACACCAGAAACAGAAAAACATCCTAAAAAAATATCAACAACAGTTGGCATAATAAAGAATTGACCAAAAAAAAAAAAAAACTTACAAGCAGAATTATAAACACATTCAGCCAAACAAACCAAAAAAAATAATAATTGGTGGCTGTGATTGGCGAAAACACCTTTGACTTTAGGGAATCTAGATGAGTACAGAGTCCTTAACGACAAATCACTCCAAAGCAGTTGTTTATCTTACCAGGCCGACGATAGTGAATTATGATTGTTGCAGATCCAATTCCAAAATGGATAAATTATGCCAAATCCAAAAAATAAATAAATAAATAAAAATAAAAATAAAAAATACGGGGAGCTCTATTGGTAGGTAGGTAAGGTGAGTCTATTGATATTAATTAGAACAGAGAAGGATCTGGAACCTTAAAGAACTGAAAACTACAAGAAAAGAAACTTTGACGTTTCAATACTTTGAATGTTGCCTCCCAGTTTTTACCATCCACCAAAATTCTTATTTTTGTTTTGTCATAATAAATAATAAATTTATACGAGGAGAAGTCAAACTGAAAATATAGAATTATGTATTATATATAGCAGAAAATTACCAGAAAAGAGAAGCTGCAAACCCCAAAGGGCTGAAATTATAGGAACGATTTTGATTCTTGGGTGTCTTGCTGTCTTTTTGTTCCCGGTTCTTGTTTTGACTATGTCAACTTTCCACAAGAGATTATGTTTAGCAGTGTATATTAAAATAATCATCCAGGTAATCCCCCAAAGTTCAAAAGAATGCGCGTAAAAATTGTCTGGAGTTGAAGAAAGGGATCCAAATTGGGGAAATAAGTAGATTTGGTTTTTTGTCTGCTTTTAAATTAGATTAAATATTATAAATTTTTTTATATTAATTAATATAAATAATATTATATAAAATTTAATTTGGAACATAAAATAATACTTAAAATTGAGTCTATATTAATATTTTTTTTTAATATTTACCTGTCACACCTATTAAAAAAAAAGAGATCCAATGATAATTTGGATTTATTATAAATTACTCCAGCCTAAAACGGCATAATTTTGCCATTTAAAACGATAAAATGGAAGCTGATGTTTTTCTTTTTTTCTTTTTAAGAAAAAATTGGATGCGGATGCTATTAGTAATTAATTTATAGTACTACTAATGTTTATTAAGGAATATGACCTTATAGTGTCTTACATTTAACATGTTATATTTATTTTTAGTTTTTCATATTTACAATGATATATTTTCGTTTTTCACAAGTTCATAACGTATTCTTTTAATCAATTGACACAAATACACATATATTTTGACTTAAATAATTACATATGTATCACTTGTCACATTTTATAAAGACAAAATTAGTAACACATAAACCTTATATACTAAATTTTCTCAAAAAAAAAAAAAAAAAAAATTTAACTACAACCACCCACTACCCCACCATCCCTCCATCCTAAGAAGGCAAATGCACCAACCACCATCACCACTCCAAAACGATCTATTCTCTCGACTTCTTCTATCATTAATTTCATCTTACACAATATATTATGTCAAATCAATCCATTTGAAGATGACAACTACAGGGAAGCGTTTGATCTAAGAACAGGAAAGGAAGTTTTGTGAGTGATGAAGTTGTCAAATTTGAGAGTATAAGAGTAAGGGATGCATGAGGATTAAGATGTGAGTTGTGAAAGGAGGAAGGAGTGGGACTACAGGAAGGAAGGGCGGCAAGGGAAAAGGAGTAGGGTTAGTATTGTTTGGAGAGGAAGAAGAGGATTGAGATTGTTGGATTAGGGGTGGTAGAGAGCAACAACAAGGATGTGATGGTGGCTGGGAATTTTAGGGCTACAAGGAGAGGGAGTAGGGCTATTGTTGTTGGGAAAGGAAGAAAAGGGTTAGGGTTGCAGGAGTAGGGACGACAAAGGGAAAGCAGCAAGTGTAATGATAGTTGTGGGAATTTTAGGGTGTTCGGTAGAAGAGATTTTAGGTAGTGCCGTTTAGTGTTAAAAATTTGCATGTTGTCCATTTTATTCTTGAAAAATGTAACATGTGATATACATGTGATTATTTCAAAACAAAATATGCTCGTAATTATCAAAGGATTAAAATGGTATGTTTTGAAATTGTAATAAGAAAATGTATCATTTTAAATATGAGAGATTAAAAAAATAAAAATATAAAGTATGAGAAACTATTATAGTTAATTTTCCTATTTATTAAGGAGTGGGCTCACACAAGTCGATGAGAAAGGTCTAATTAGTAAATAAATATTTAAGTAAATTCGATTTTTGTCTCATTTATAAATTTTACATTGATCCAACCTATTGCTCACAAGTTATAGATAAAACAAGAATGGAGTTATATAGATTGAGTAATAGATGAAGATGTAAGGAAATAATTGTATGTATCTTGTTTTAATTACAAGGTCCACAAGTCAAGTCGTGAACAAGTTCATATAAAAAAATTTCAATTCTACTATTATAACTTTTTCGGTCACTCACAACACAAAATATTTTCGTGATTCATTTTTTCATTTTATTTAAAACTCACATCTTTCCTTACACTTCTAGTAACTCAAACTCATGACCAATAAATTATAAAGAAAGCGTTTTATCATTTAAAATTATACTTCATCGTCAATTCTTTTTTTCATTACAATATAGAATTAGTATTTTTATGAAGAAAATTTTAAAATAAACTGGGTCTATATAGATATACATATGAACCCTTGGTACCGACTTACACAAACCACCCAATAATTTCCCATAAGTAGGAGTATTAGTAGTAGTATTTGTAAACAAATACCATTACTAATAAACTATGACAAATTTATTTTCATTTTTATTTCAGTCCAACAATCTTAATTTGCTGGATGCCTTAGAAATAAAGAGAACAACTCCACAAATCGCTCTTGCTCTTTAATCAAATTTGTGGATAGGTGAAACTCTGCGAAATATGCATTCGTCCCTGTACTCACTCTGTAAAAAGAGGGTAAGTTTAGGATTGTAATACAATCTCAACAAATCAGATAAAGGTATGTACAAGTTTGACTCGTTAAAAATAAAAAATTGTTTGTATTCAACTAGAGCTTGAACTAATTTCAAAAAGTGATGATTAAATTTGGTTCGAATGTTCGGTAATTAGTTTGAAAAAAGTTTAGCTTGACTCATAATTTTCGGGTCGAAATTGAACACATTCTTAGTTCATTTATTTATGATATGATTTCTTTTACCCTAATTTGCTATTTTTTTATCTTAAAATTTTGCTCTATAATAGTTTAGAATTCAATTATAATAGTTAAAAGATGTGAAATGGATACCTATTACGATTGTTTAGGGAAGTCATTTGTAACTTGTAATTCAAAATATATGCAAAAAATAATCTATAGAGATTCAATAAGAGAAATAACTGATAAGAAGAAAAAATGGAAGATACTTTATGCAATTAAGTTGCTTACTTCCAATCTCTTATTTTATATTCACGAACTTATCAAGTCATAAGACATGATAATCGTACTTGACTTGTTAAAAAAGTCGAGATTCAAAAGTTGTATAGGTTCAGATTAATAATTCAATGAACAAATTTAAACGAATTTGTTTCGAATCAAATTTAAGTCAATGTACCAAATTGCTTGTATTCATTTACAGCTCTAGGTAATCCAGTCTCATGCTAAACTTTTATTTACCAAAAAAGAAAAATCAAATTTGTGGATAGTATCCTACTAATACAGTGGGGACTATGGGGTAGTTGGCTCTAGTAAAACTCATGAAATTCTTACACGTACTCGTTTTATGGTAGAGTGTTATAGATTTTTTGATTCATGTTAAACCACATCATCTAACATTATTTCAATATCACATCTTGGATAATGTAAATTAACACGAATTAAGAAATCCATAATATTATGAAATAAAGCGAATTCATTTAAATTTTTTTCGTAAAACTCTAACAACTGCGTAATTCAATTCACTATTGCACACTTTACTGTTTCAGTAACTCAATCAAAACATGCTACTCATCTTTTCTAATAAAACATACAACTACTCAACTTATTTCTTAGGGGAATTTCTTGAAAAAATCATCCGTTGACTTTAAAAACTTATACAATATAAATTTTTAAAAATTATGATATTTTACTGTATAAATCTTTAAAGTATGACGAGAAAGATCCTCAACAAAACTCTAATATATTTTCCTATTTCTTATTCCCCAAAATTGTTTTCTTAATTTCTTACAAGAGATTTTGACATTTCTCATTAATAACCAAGTTAAATAAAAACAAAAAGCATCACTACTACAATGACTGCACTTGGTCCGCACACAAAGGTAACTAGATTTAATGGCGAGTGATTAACGTTGGGAAGTTATATGCTAAACTCGGTCCGGCCTGACTTGAACAAGGAAGGAGACTATTAACTTTTCAATGACCTGTTGATTCAACTATCAAAATTGAAAATTTGAAAACTGTTGTTCATCCAAATTGCTCGCATGTAGATTGGAGGAAATTTTTTTGAATCATGGAGAATCACACACCACCTCAAGTCTACTTGATGTCTGTAGCCTTTTCTATTTTTATTTATACACTTTAAACTCCATTTTTTAATTGACTTCTTTTCCCGCTCTTTCAAATATTGACTAATACTATAAATATGTAATCTATGACATCTTCACTTTTCAAATACAAAAAAAAAGGAAATATTTAGGTAGATCTGATTTTTGACATCATTTGTAGATCCTGTGTTGGTAAATTAAATGTTATGAAATTTATGACATCAGTTGATGTAAGTAAGATTCTATAAGATTTAATCTTGACCGCAAGGTCTACAGGTAGGATAAAAAACTGAGTCTATGTAAGTATTTTCTTAAAAAAAAAAAGTGTTTGGGAACAATAAATAATATTATTTTTCTTAAAAAACTTCAGAACACATAAATTAAATATTAGTATTTTTTTCACAATAATAAACTATTTTCCATAACATTGCTTAAGTAAAATTTTGAAAATGGAGTATAACAAAAAAATGTAAAAAATAGGTGGATTGGATATAAATATACTATTATAAAGTAGTCTTTTTTTTTTTTTAATAGTTAAACTACCGGTATAATGGTGGTGAGTCAGACTCCCGCTTTATCAATGTCAAAAAAAAAAAAAAAAAAAATTACAGTACTAAGTGCGAACTAAACCAATATCTCCTGTAGGAAAGTACATGAAAAATAAGAAAGCATTAAAGTAAACCTCTCTAGCAAGTGAAATCTAACATATGTCATATTTGTTATTTATCTAGAGTAATCAAATTCATAACATGCTGTGGACAATTCGAACTAGTAGTGAGTAAGAAGAGCTGGCCAAATTAGCCTACACATCCGTTCCAGAGTTTGATTCACGAAAGATATGTTGGACTGAGAAATTGCCTCGAGAAGCTGTCTACCAAATATATGCCGAAGGACCGAATTAGTAGTCCTTGGAATTTGAGATGATTTGGTAACCATTTGGAATAGGATGTGAGATCCCATTTCCACTAAGGTATTAAGAAAACCGTGAGTATGACAAAGTTGTAGACAATGAAGCAAAGCAAAGCTTTCGGCTTCAAGACTGGACTCAACAGCCAATATTCTTCGCAAAAGCAACCATGTTTTAGTGATTACGAAGTAATCCTCCACATCCAGCCCTACCAGGATTACCGAGAGAGGAGCCATCAACATTTAATTTGTAGGAGCCAGTAGGGGGTAGAGACCAATGTAGTGAGATTGGGCGAAATACAGCTTTGAAAAAATCAAACCTTAAAAGGAATGATGTGGAGCAAAGAATACTGAATAGAATGCTTAGCCGCAAGAGCGAAAGCAATGCTGATCTCTTGAAGAAGCCCACAAATCCAATTAATAATCTGCATTGGAGAAACAATGACACCATCATAACAATGATAATTAGAAGATTTCCATAGATTCCAGCAGATTAAAGAGGGTAAAATGACTATAAGCCGTCCTTGAAGAGATGACGAAGAACAAGTCCACCATGATTGAAGCTTGGAGGATAAAGAGGGCATATCATAATTAGGTACTTCTCGCAGCAAGCCAAAATAATTCCAAGGAGAGGCAACGGAAAAATGACCACAGGGAACCACGTTCCGGATTACCTTATCGACTCATTGGATAAAAAGAGCTGATGATCAAGGATTGTATTCCTGAGAGAATCAAGAATGCTATTAATAAAATCCATGAACCCCCCATGGTTATTACAATACACATCTACCTAGCCAATTCTCTTGCCAAAAATTAACTTTTCACCATTGCATGGAATATTTTGGATATGCATATGTGATAATACTCTTACTTGATTTATTCGCTGCCACACCAGTGAAGAGTTTAAGTTTGATTGATTGGAGTTACGAGCACGCATATATCGTGACAGCAGAGAATCATCGGAATGATATTTCCATCACGACTTAATTGAGAAACCAGCCAGAGTATCACGCAGTCTTCTTATACCCAGGCCACTTTCATCAACCGGATAACACTAATGTTTTGAAACTCGGACCGGCCTGACCGGTTTAACCGTTTAAACCGGAACCGACAATAGAACCGGTCCGACTGACTATAAAACCCGAAACTGAAAAATAACTGTCAAGATCACTCAAAACTCGAAAAACCGTCAAAAAATCGGTTTAACAACCGGTCTACCTAATTTTCAAATTTATTTAGTAAATTATGTAAAGTATAAATCAATGATGACCAAATTATGATTTTCCAAAAAATCAAACTCAATTATTACCAATAAGAAAATATTCCCAATCTATAATTCAATCTCAATCAATCCCATAAATGAAGCTCAAAATTTAATCACCACGAAAATAATCCCAAAAATCATGTTTACTCATCCAACTTAAGGAAAATTAAACATTCTAATTAAAAAAAAAATAGAAAATAGAACCCAACACCACCTTCACTAAATGACCAGAAAAGAATCCCACTACCTTATGGCCACCAACCACCCCAACCTACCTCAAAGTTCACCACCATAGCCACCCTAACAAAAAATATGAAAATCAAAAAGCAAAGAAGGTGGGGAAGCAGAGGAGACTGGGGGGAAGAGAAAGAGGGGGCAAGAGAAGGAGAAGAGCGAAGGGGAGGGAGATGAGATGGAGGAAGAGGAAAAAGAGGTGGAGAAGAAGGGAGAGGGTAAGGGGAGTGACAAAATGGGGGAAGAAGAGAGGAGATGGAGAAGAAGGGAAAGGAAGGAAGTGACGGGTAAGACTCGAGTAAGGGAATTTAAAATTTATAATAAAAAGTTAGTAGTTTTCGGAAAAATAAGGGAGTTTAGAGAGATGCATTTAACACAAGTCACCAATTGAACTATCTCACAACTGTGTTATATAGTTTAAAATTTTATTATAAAAGGTTGACTCGAACGGTTGGAATGGTCAGACCAGTTAAATTGGGAACTAGGAAGCCTTCCGATTCACTAACCGGTCCGAGTTTAAAAATATTGGATAACAAAACTCCTCCCATTTAGACCTTGCCTCCAATTACCAAAATCTGAGTTACGTCAAAAGAAATTAGCTATCAAAGCTTCAATTTCCTTAAGAACAGCCAAAGGAGTGTTATAAATAGCTAAGATATGAATTGGAAAGGCTATTAAGACATTTAATTAGTACTAATCGGCCTCTTAGCTATAAAAATTTAGTCTTCTAACCCTCCAACCTATGCCGAATTGAATCAACTAATTTTTTAAAATAAAAAATCTTCTTTCTACCTCCATAAAGTGGGCAACCAAGGTAGGTAGTTGGTAAAGATTCTTATGCATACAGCTCCTCACAAAGGATAATGGTGGTTGCATAGCTTTTGGAGAAATTAATTTTCTGCCCGGATCCTTGCTGATACAACTCCAAGAAAGACACTAACTTGGTTAAGGATCTTCGTTCTCCCTTTGTAAAAATAAGAATATCATCCGTGAAGGAAAGATGTGTAATTGACAGAAATTCCGAAGAAGAAAATAAGGAAGTATCATTCCATCTTGAAGCAAAGATATCAAACCCCTTGATAGCATTTTTGAACACATAATGAATAAAAAAGGTGACAATGGGTCACCTTGTTTCACTCCCCCCGTAGAGTTAAAGAAACCACAAGGTTGGCCATTTTTAAAAAGAGAAAACCAAGAACTTTTAGATGATTCAAAATCAAGGCAACAAAATGTCAGTGAAAACCAAATTTGTTGAGCAAGGCTTGAAGAAACACCCAAGAGATGCGATCAAAAACCTTCATCATATCTAATTTGAGCATAATATTTCTACCTCTAAGATTCTTATCCAAGGACACTAGTCAATTCTTGATCAAGAAGAACATTATCCACCAACCTTTAACAAAGGTAGATTGCTTAAGAGATATGATGGATGGGAGAATTGGACTTAATCTATTAGCAATAACCTTAGTAAAGATTTTGCTACCAAAGTTGCCCCAAGGAGACAGGCCTAAAGTCTGCAAAAGTATTTAGATTTGGCACTTTAGGGATCAAAGTAATGAATGAGTTGCCAAAGGATTTCAGGATCGACATTTTAGCAAAAAATTCTTGCACTACTCTAAAAACATCTAAGCTAAAAATATCCCGACAATGAGTGAAAAATAGACCCGTATAACCATCCGGACCTAGAACACTTTCACCATCCAATTGGAATTCAACAATTTTAACCTCTTCCATGGTCACTGGAGCAATTAAAATAGAATGTTGTTGATTATTGATTTGGGAACGCATAAGTTGAAGCAAAGAGTTCAATGCACCATCATCAATTGGCTCGCCCAAAAGAAAAGAATGAAAAAAATTAGAACTCTTGCTTGCTAAATATCAACAACATTTGATAGCTATGTTCCACCTACATCTTTAATTGTCCAAATGGTTAATCTAGACCTCTTTTCCATGAGAGAATCATATAAGAAACGGGTGTTCAAATCCCGCTCTTTGAGCCATTTGATCCTTGGTTCCTGCTTCCAAAAGTCTTCTTCAACCTGAAGATGATGAAATAACTTGGTCGTAGCTCTATTCAATTGTTCACAATCACTAGGCTGTTGATGTAATTCAAGTTGTTCTTCACATTTCCTGACTTTTTCCTCGGCTAACTTAACATTTGCAAAGACATCACGAAAGCTTCTTTATTCCACTGTCCCATGCAAACTATGAGACCTTTGAGTTTCACTGATAGTAAATGCATGCCATAATCTACTATTGGAATATTCTAGTTAGTTGCAACAACTGATTTGAAGGATTCATGTCTAAACCACATTTGTTCTAAACGAAATGGCCGAGGACCAGAAAAATCATTTCTATTCACAGAGAGCTCAAACAAAAACGGAGAAAATAGAGAAGCTCAATTCAAATGAGTAACATAGGAGGAATCAAATTCATTCGACCAAGTTTGATTGAAGATGACACATTCTAACCGTTTCCAGATATGCCTCCCAATTATAATTCCTAACCAAGTGAAATTACTACCAGAGTAGTTAAGTTCTATTAACATACAGTCCGACAATGCATTATTGAACTCTCTCATAGCTTGCCCATCCTGAACCGAAAGCCCAAAATATTCCTCAAGGGATGAAATAACATTGAAATCACCCCTAACCATCCAAGCCTGATGAAAATCAAAATATGCAATTCGACACAAATTGGCCCAAAGAGGTTGTTGAGAAACCCTTGTGCATTTGGCATAAACAAAAGTTGCAAACACAACATTCGGCCAGATATTATTCAATAATGATAAATGAATGAATTGGTCATCATCTTCATCATCTTTTAGCACTGACACTTGAAAATCCAAATTATATAAAATCCAAATCTTCCCTGTTTGAATCATGTATATTGAATTAGAGAAATTCAACTTTTGTCTAAACAAATGTATTTGATTTTGATCCACCATAGGTTCAATCACTACCAGTAAGGAAACATGATGCATACGAATTAATTTTTTAAGGAAACAAAGTAATGATTTACCTATAATTCCTTAGATGTTCCAGATTAAGCTATTGATCATTGGGAAGAGACTGAGATGAGTTAGTGACGGGATGCAATGTTTGCCTGGTGAAGATTGTTCTAGTGACCTGATATTGCTTCTTTTTGCCTTCGGTTTTTCAAAGTTGACCTAGTTCCGAACTGAAATCTGTAGTTGACAAAAAGACCCTTTGAGCTGCAATTTGTTAAGGAAATTATGGAATGATTCCTGGAGTTGAACCCTTCAGATTTCTAGATGAATAATCTCATTTGAATCAGACAATGTATCCATTGCATCTTTCTCAGCAATCGGAGTTTGTTTCTTGATTTTCTAAATTTCTTATGTTGATCATTCTTGATTTGTCGAATTCATGCATAAAGTGCCACGGCCAGTCATTTCATTAGAATCCAAGATAGTGTCCAAGGGATTTGTGACAGTAGGAGAGGAAGGTTGAGAACAATTCACCACTGATTCTTCAAACACAGAATTAGATTCGATTATTGGTTGAGATGCAGCCAGCACAGTGTACGTAAGGATATGACTTTTTTCATGCAAAACTAATCTAGAATTCCCAGGATTATTTGAGCTGGTTGTTTTATCACTAGTCACATTATTTACCACATTCACTTTTGGAATCCACTACAACTTCTTTGGTTGCTGAACAGAATCATTCATTGCTCTATTGGTATGATCAACTCTATAGTAAGTTTGCTTGTTTAAGTTATGCTTTGTCTCTTTAGGGTTTTTGAGCAAACAATGAGCATCTGAATGACCCATCTTGAGACAATGCCAGCAATAATCATGAATTTCCTCGTATTATCAGCTGTCAGTGACCCTTATCACTGTTACCGCTCCAAATACGACCATAGACGCTACTTTGTTAAATCAAGATCAACACAGAGCCTAGCTTTTCCCGACCTACTCCCAAAATTTATCGAAACATCTATTTTTAGGGGATTACCCAAAAGCCTTGTTATAGAAAATAATGCTACCTTGTGGAACAGGTGTGTAGGTAATCTATCAAAGGTGATCTAGACCAAGGCAATAGGAGATTGGCATCTATTGAAAAATCCTAGGACCATTTGAATATTCTCATGCCAAAACCTTGAAAAGTAAGAACACCTCAGTACCAACATTGTAGATGATCTTTTTCAAGACCACGGTGAATAAGAACATGGGGATTATCCAGTAAACCCAAAGTGAACGATCTTGAATTTCCAATCTTCAAGAAGTCACGTCGTAGTGATTCCATGGAAGGTCTTTCTCTATAAAATTTTCCAACAAGGGCAAATCGAAAAGATTCTACAAGTTTTTGTACTTGTTCTGGGGTGAAAAAGACTGTTGGATCACCAAGATATATTGATGGTTGAACGTAATGAAATGTCAATTTTTGTAGATATTAGCCATGCGAGTGTTATTGAAGAAGAAAGCAAGAGAGAGAAGAGAGAATGTAGGAGGTCGACCGTAGATAATGATCCTATCTTTTTTA
Source organism: Cinchona pubescens (assembly GCA_025175665.1). Lineage (NCBI taxonomy): Eukaryota > Viridiplantae > Streptophyta > Magnoliopsida > Gentianales > Rubiaceae > Cinchona > Cinchona pubescens. The sequence goes on along the minus strand of JANKKI010000098.1, from coordinate 718,046 downwards.
GAAGAATAGTTTACATAATCATTATTATAATTTCATATGTGTTTGTTTATATATTAACCAATCATTTGAATCAATAACTTGTTGATCCATTTCCCTTGTTGGGTTCTTTCCGCAATTATGATCTGCTGGTTGCCTGTGAAGTAGATTTCAAGTTGCTCTTTATCTTCGTCACACTTTACACATCTTGAAAAGTACAATAGCCTATGAAATACATTAAAACCCAATAAATACCACAAAAATACATAAAACACAACAAAAAACACAATTGAATATAAAAAATCTAACAATGTGTAAAACACACTTTAAAACCCCAGAAGCTTAGCTAAAAATTTAGACTAAAGTGTATGAAAAATAACTATATTATGTAGAGTTGTAACATCCTAACCTAACATTTTTGCTAGCCTTGAGCAAAATTAAACAAATAACGACCAAGTAAACTAATGGATGATATCACATCAACTCCATATGATTCATCCAAGTCATAACAACAAATGGTTAAGCATAACTGAAAAATCATTCAAGTGTATAGAACAATTTGACCATTGTTCTCGTCTCATTAAAAAAATGTCAAAAGTATGAAAAATAGTCACTAAGTCATTCACACTCATTTCAACTGGTATACATTAACAAGTGTTAACAAGGGCCATACAACCAAAAAATAATTATTTACCCCAACCTTAATTGATGCAAACTAGTTCAAATTAAAAATCATGTGGGATTTTGTAATCTTGTAACGTTAGACTAGCGTAAAAAGGTAGGATAATATAGATATAAAATCAATTAAATTACCTGAAAATGGTAATCAACACCGGACCACTAGTTTGTGTAAAATGACCGACAAAACACATTATTTTTAATCTTTCTATACTTGAAGGTCTTACCATTTTTTTTTGTCTCAAGCGCAAATTTTTCCTCCTAGTAAGTTGACAATACTTTATAGTTGTAATACATGATGTACTCAAACACCTTACCCTGTATTTTACCTTCTTGAATAGTAATTTTCTACTTTTTTCTTTTTTTTTCTTTTTAATTTTTCAATCTTTTCTTCTTCTTCTTTTTTTTTTATTTATAAAATATTGCCCCATATTTAGTTATACGAACACGATATTCAAGAATTTCAAAAATATCTTCAATGTCTATAGGTGAAGGGATCAAAAGAGAATAATCAAAATAAAGGATTACAGCTAAACAATCTGACTCCAAAAAAATAAAGGCTTATAAAGTTTAAACTAGGACGCTAAGGATAAATTTTTTCAAAAGGTTGTCAATTTAACACAATGCTCCAAAGAAGGCTATACATTTCTTAATTCAAGTTTCTTACATATTTTGCCAAATGAAAGATTCACACTATCCAAGACCATTGTCCAAGTTAGGACTTGAAAATCTACATGAACATTGGACAATAATCTCAGCAATCAATCCTTAGAACTCACATTTTCTTTAAAAACAGATAAATGTCAATTAACACAGGATCAATGCCCAAAACAATAGACCATAGGCATTGCTCAAATTTCTCACAAGTCAATTGTTGAAACATATTTAAACCACATGGATTACCAAAATCAACAAACAATTACCAATTTAAACAAAACACAAATATTTCAACCTCATACAAATTAAAAGTCAAAACATAAAATAACACTTGACACAGCCTACAATCCCATATCACATGAAAATGACATAAAAACCACAATAAAAAGAAAATAAAAGACGAAAAGTAAAACTAGATAAATGAACTCTTGAAGAATGATTTAGTCATCCATATCATCCTCATAAACTTGTTGCTTGCCATTCATACCATTAGGTCCATTACCTCCACGTCCAACCATTCTATTGTATTGCCACACCTATAGAACCATCTACGGAAATTGTCTGACATTGAAACTCATATGGGCATCATCATACTCAGCATCTAATTATTCTGCATTAGGCACTGCCCATGAAAACTTAAAATTAGTACAATCTTTTCAAACAATCGATATTTGAGTAGTAATGATAATGAAATAAAAAATAAAATTACACAAAGAAAATAAATGAATAACTAATTCAAATTATAAAAACCTAGTGGTTCAATTGTCACTCAACACTTTATTTGAATATCTCATCTCTCATCTCTTCTAATTAATTACGAACTATGGTTTTACTAAGCTAGGGTTCTTATGCATTTATAAGATCCCTTTTGAAATCATGCAAACCTAATAATCCAAACCATGTCACTGTTTTTCTATGTGGATTGCAATTGGAACTATAACAGTAAGAACTAACCCTAATCTTGGCTATCTAAGGCATATTCAAATAAGCAAATAAATTAAACAAAGGTATTAAAATCTTGTCTAACCCTAAATTCCATTTCTCAAGTTCAATCTAGGGTTTCCATATCAATTTAAATGTTGGCCAAGCAATTAAATATATTCTCAGCAGAATAAAATATGAATAAACATCCATAATAAAAAGAAAGAGAAAGATTCAATAACGCAAACTACATGTTGAAGTCCATTTAAAACACTAGAAAACTAAATTAATTCATAACTAAATGAAAATAATTAACAAAAGAGTTTCTACAATCAAATTCATGACAAGAAAACAAAAGAGAGAGAATAGAAGAACAAAAACTCTAGCCTATGTTCTTCAATCTTCTTCTTGATCTTGGCACTTCTTGGATTGACAACTCTTTTAATGTAAAGTACACTAACTATACTATAATGTATGAAAGAAATACCCTACAACACATATACATAGTATTTTCTAGAGTTGTGCAAAACTACATGTTGAAATAGCCACCTGAGGATCTAAAAAATGCTAAACTTGTAAGTCCCCCTAGTGTGGGCATTCCTTAGGTGCAGCTGCGCCAGCAGATAAAGGCTAAGCACACCTTACACATGGGCTAGACCAAGGTTGCATCATTTTCACCGTTTTGAGCACGAACTATGTACTCATCCATTTGATCCTCGAATCATTCCAAACCTATAAAAGCACATTAAAAGACATTAATAAATGTACTTAAACATTTAAAACACATAAACTAACATTTCTGACTAAAAACCCTAAAATGACTAAAATATCCATATTTTAAACACACAAAACATTGGAACTCGCTTGAAACTCTAACTAAGAAACACATAAATAACTCTCTTTTGGAGAGTTAACATTTTGGCAAGAAAATGTTTAAAAGTGTAGTGATTAGTAAAAACAATCAATTACTTTAATCCTAATAAGATAAAACTTAAATTCGTCAAACCTAAAGACTACAAGAAGCAATTCCTTTTCAATGGTGGAATAGTAGACTTGTGCATCATTAAGTGTTCGGCTAGAACAGTATATTATATGCAAGACTTTCTTAACTTTTTGGCACAAAGCTGCCCCTATAGTAAAATCAGTTGCATTACACATAAACTCAAACGAGAGAGACCAATTAGGACTAATTATGATAGGGGTCGGTCATGAGAGTTTTTTCAATACATCAAAAGAATGTAAACACTCATCATTAAAATAAAAAACCACATCTTTTTGTAAAATAGCACATAAGTGCCTAGAAATTTGAGAAAATTTTTTAAACTCATAACCCCCTTAATATTATATAGAGGAGGTAACTTTTCAATCACCTCAAGCTTTGCCCAATCCACTCGATCCCTTCGATGAAATTTCGTGACCTAAAATAATGTCTTCTTTAGCAACAAAATGACATTTCTCCCAATTTAAAGCAAGGTTAGTTTGTTCACAATGTTCAAGAACAAGGGATAAATTATGCAAACACGAGCCAACACTATCACCAAACACACTAAATTCATCTATGAAAATTCAATAAACTTTTCAATAATGTCATGGAATATGTCAAACATGAAACGTTGGAATGTACTTGGAGCATTGCAAAGGCCAAAGGACATGTATATATGCGCAAATGTACTATACGGGCAAGTGAAAGTGATTTTTTCTTGGTCTTCTAAGGCAATGCCTATTTGGAATTAATTGGAATACCCATCAAGAAGTAATAAAAGGTATAGCTCAAAAATTTCTCTTGCATTTGATCAATGAATGGGATGGAGAAATGATCTGTCTTGGTGGCTTCATTGAGTGTTCTAAACTCGATCAACGCATAGATGCCACTCGGTGGCAAGCCTAGAGGGCATAAACTAATTTCTTTCATTGGCTATAACCAATACCACTCACTACCCGTTATAGGATAGGTATTCGCTGCATCTAGGAGTTTCATCACATATTTTCTTACGACTTCCTTCAAAGTAGGGTTCAATCTACGTTAGGGTTACCTGCACAATTTATAATTATCACTAAGAAATATTTTGTACATACAAATGGTCGGACTTATACCCTTTATATCCTTTATGTTCCAAGCGATTGCACAAGAGTGTAGCTTAAACACATCAAGTAATTTTTCAAGTTGATCATAAGATAGAAAAGCACTAAAAATAACCATAAGTGTTATTTGATTATGTTGTCACCTAGAAATGCATATGAAAATGGGAGGAAATAATTTTAAGTTCAACCTTGGGGGTTCAATACTCGAAGACCCCCCTTTAGCTATCTCCTCATGCTTGTACCATTTTCCTTCAAGGTAAGATTTTCTTCCAACATATCCAATCAAGCTTAGATATCATTATTATGCTCTTTCTCCTCATCCCTACTTATGAGAACCTTTTCCAAGGGAAGTCTTGCAAGATTACACCTACAAAATTTCATTAATTATGTCAACTCTCATAATATCATCATATAAAAACATTAAAGACAATTATATCCTCATTGACTCTACCTAATTGAAGTTTTCCCTCTTGCACATCTATAAGGGCTCTCTCGGTAGGAAGGAACTTCTTTCCAAGAATCAATTCTATGTCTTTGTCTTCCTCAATTTCAAGGATAATGAAGTTCGCTGGCAAGGACATTTTATCCATTTCACTATAACGTCTTTAGATATCCTTACAGGGTATTTGATACTTCTATCCTCCTACAATTAGAGGGAAACAATGGTAGGTTTCGATTATCCTCCATTCAAATTCTTATATATGGATATGGGCATGAGGTTGATTGAAGCCCTCTCAAATGTTAACCCACTAATCTCACGTGGGATTGAAAATGACCCCGAATCCTTTATTTTTAATAGTAAAGGATTTTGAATCAATGCACTACACCCCTTAGTCAAGCATAAAATTTCATTCCGTAGGAGCTTCTGCTTGTTTGTTAGCATTTGTTTCATGAACTTTTGCGTAGCTCGACATGTTCTCTGAGGCTTTTATGAATGGGATTTTGATTTCAATTTTTTTGAAGATATCCAAGAACCACTTGAACTTCTCTCTTTGTCTTTTACTTTTAGCATTTGAATAAATAGAATTTGAACTCTCTTTGAAGGCTCTAAATGGCGGATCTTATCTTCAACATTCCTTCTAGTAGGGATTTGGCACTTCTTACTCCTTGTCTTTCCCACTAGAGGATTCACCAACTTCCATGTCAGAGACAGGTGATCTTATCATGTAATATCGCCTCAAATCATCTTCCTCCTTGGTTTCATCATCAAACACATTGTTGCTTTTGTTAGAATACTAGCCTTAGCTTTCCCCTAGAATTTGGTTCTTTTAGATTAGTGATGGTGTCACTAGGGAGGGCTCCTTGTGGTCGCTTGGCCAATGTCTTAGAGATTTTCTCCTATTTGGTTCTCCAAATTCTTGAAGAATGATTCTTGAATCATCATGAATTAGGCAAACATATCCTCTATATGGCTCCTAGGAGGTGCTCCATGAAATCACTGTGGAGGAGGATAGTGTAGTATGGTTGTTGGCGTTGATGATGAGATTGAAATAGAGGTCTAAAATGTGGGATTCGGGCTTGCACATAGACTAGTTGTTGTTTCTAATGACCACTCTAAGAGAAATTGGGGTTATTCCTTCACCCCAAATTGTAGGTATTAGTATAAGGATTATTTTGTGGTCCCGGTTGAGGTGTATTGCTCATGTATTTGATACTTATGACTTGCTCATGGTATGGTGGTTCATCTATTGAGCATTTTCCATTTTGATGTTTTTGGAACAAAATTCATACACAAGTAGAGGAGGTGAAGCATTCATTGCAGTCACATTCAAACTACCCAAGGATTTTGTTGGCAATTGTATGGTCATTGCTTGGTTTTGGGCAAGAATAGCATTCATGTCATCAAGTTTGTGGACTCATTTTCTTTGTGGAACTGGTTTTGAAGCATGTTTATAGTAGTTGGAAGCCGTAGTACTCAACAACTTGTGAGCATCCTCTAAGGTCTTGTATGAAAAAGAGCTTCCTGCCAAGTTATCTATTATTGTTTTGTTGTCTTGGAATAACCTGTTGTAGAATGTTTGGATTTACATTCAAAGAGGCATCCTATGGTGTGGACACCTCCTAAACATCTTTATATAGTGGTCCCATGCTTCATTAAGTCCTTCACCATCTTCTTACTAGAAGGATGTGATGCCATTACTCAACTTTGTGGTATTGGACGGTGGGAAGCATTTGAACAGGAATTCTTGAGACAAACTATTCCAAGTAGTAAATATTCCTTGATCATAGCTTCGAAACCAAAATTTTCCTTTATCCCTCAATGAGAACAGGAAGCATTTCAACTTTATACAATCTGGTGAAACCCCATTGAACTTGAATGTGTCAAGTACTTCCTCAAAATTTAGGAGATGAGTGTTAGCATCTTCATTTGATCCTCTACCAAACATGGCATAGCTTTGAAACATTTAAATCAAAGCTGGTCAAATTTCAAAGTTATTAGCTTGAACAAGAAATCTTGCAATGCTTGAGCTTACCTCATCAAATATGCACACGGCGTATTCCGGAAGTAGCCTATCCTCATTCCCCAATCCATTACCACCATTCCCATTACCAATAAATTTCTCTTTTCCATTTTCATTTTCACCAATACTGACATGACCGTTTCCCAAGCCAAGTCCATTTCCTTCGTTTTCCTCATGTTCCCCTCTTTGACCATTTCTTCTTCTTTTTGTATCCTCCATGGTGTTTCTTTGGTGTTGTTCTTGGTGTTTTCTCTTTTTTCTAATTCTTGTTAGAGCCTTTTCTATTTCTCTATCAAGTTGGGCCATTTCCTCAATTATACACTAGGGAAACAACATTTGCAAACACATTAAAAGAACCAATGGTTTATGATAAAGATAGAAGAACAAGCAAAGGAGTCATGAAAAATAAACATAAAATAAATAAAAAGTCTAATCTAAGAACAATCTTAAGTGGCTCGATATTGCCAAGAAAATATCCCCGCCAATGACACCAAAAACTTCTTGTATATCAAATTCAAATTTCCACTATTGACTAGTAAACTCTTCTATGCACCAAAGATTATGGGTCATGAAATAGTAAAGAGTAAATAGGGATTGTTCCCATGAGGATCTAGTTGACAATTACCGAATACTAAAGGATTGTTAGTAGTTAGGCAAGTGATCAAAAGAATGTTTGTGGATTTTTAACTAATAAAACTAGAAGGAAAGGAATCCTTAAAGGTTAAGTACTAAGATAATAATAAAATCAATAACCAGTAGAAAACTTGAAATTTTAATTAAAACTCAAAGAAGAAAGGTGGGTCGAATGATAGATTAGCTAATTCTCAAGTTTCACTCAGATTGAATCATTGATGGAAGCAATGTTACTAATTAAGGGTTTAGTTCCCAATTTCACTCAATTACCAATACCTTGGCCAATTTAGTTTTTTTCACTCAAGCAAGATAAGTAAGGATACCCTCACATGGATAAATTAGTCCAAGAGAAGCACATGGAACTTCTTATAACCAATTGGGTATAAAAGACCCGGTTAAGGATACTCTCTACCCAACTCAATACTAGTCTAGGTCTGATTGGAGGTTTAATGGCCCAATCCCCTCACTAAACCAAGTAAGCTAAGTAATTGGACAAAACATTCAACTATTCCAAAAACTCTCTAGTAATTGTCTAAAGGTTCCATTTTTCCTTTTAATCCTTCAAATTGAATGTCACCCATTCATTTCTAGAAATTATCTTAAGCCATATTCAACACATGATCAAATTTGTTCATATATCATGTAAGAGAAAGGGCAAAGATAAAATGCTAATAAAAAGCTTAGACATGAATAACTAAAGTGTTAAATAGAAAAGTAGAATCTTTAGCTAGCTAATGGAGCTACAAGTAAAATAGAAATTAAACAAAGAAACAAATAAACATAAACGAAAGCAAAAAAACCATAAAAAACTAGACATTGGATTAGAAGGAAAGTTCAAATGTTTGTAAACGAGGAAGGAAAGTTCCTTCTAGTTATAATAAAAAAGGTATGTTTTGCCTTCAATGATAGTTGGTTAACTGATATGGTAGTTGGGGGATGTTCAAGAGGATTATAGTTTGAAGTTATGTAATAATGTACCTAAGCTGATATGAGTTACTTATATCTAAATATATTCCACCTTTATCCCTTAGCCTACGTTACAAGCTTGAAAACCTACTTGATCCTTGGTTCAAGTTGTTGCATTAGTGAGTATTATGTGTGTGCTAATTTCTTCCAACTTGTCTATCACTTATTAAACTTTAGTTCAATGAATTTTTCATTAATTAGTGAGCTGAGTGACATTTACTTTCATGAGTGTAGAAATTAGCACTTTCATGGTGATTTGGGAATGATTATCAAAGTTCTCTTATATATATATTCCTTCATTTCTCTACTTATTTAGTCTTCCTTGTTACAATTGTTGATATATTGAATAAAGTTATTGTGTTTTGCGTCTTTCTTAGTTTTATTTTTCATGGGACTAGCAAAACTTTAAGTTGGGGGTGTTGATAATACTGAGAAATTAGGGTTATTTCTATCCTTTTTCTTCCATTAGTTTCGAGTATTTTTGGTGTTTAAGTGTGTATTTTTGTTCACTTTTACTTTATTTGTTAATATAAATTTAACATGGTGCTTTAGTATCTATTTGATGTTATTTAACTTATTTTTATGTGTTGTGTGTTTAGGTTGTTGACCTTAATTTATCCCAAAATTAGAGTTCTTTGTGTGTTCTTGTTTGTCTTTTATTTCTACTTTTTGTAAGTGTTTATGCGTTATTTTAGTGCTACATTTTGTATATTAATGTGTGTCTTGTTCTAGGGTCGCATGGAAAAACACGACGCATCATTCGTACATTGAACAAAGATTTAGAAGCAAAACAGTGAGACTGCATAATGTTGGCAGAAGGACTGTTAGCCGTGGTGAACTCAAAGGTAAATTTGTTCGCTACAGCGAACCAATGCGCTATTTCCATGGTTGGTAAAATTGAGATCCTAGACTGTAGGATTATACTATCCTATGATCCTAGGAAGGAAAAATGATATGGATCGTTCACAAAATCGGAAACCTAGCAAAATCGTGTAGGATCGTGGGATCATTTTCTGGGATCGGAGGATAGTGCAATCCTACACTATCCCACGATCCTACATTTACAAGCATTTTTTGGACTTTCAGCCTTTTGGGCTTTTTTAGCTTTATGTTTAATGGGCCAACCCATTTAATAATCCTATTTAGCTTAACTCTCAAACTTCCAAGTCCAACTCTCCAACTCTCCAACTACCACGATCCAATTTCCAAGTCCAACTCTCCAAATTTCAGACTTCATTTCGCCATTTGCTAGGGCAAATTTCCAACTCTCTCTCTCTCTCTTCCACTAGTGCCGTTTGGGGAAAATTCACTCCAAGTACAAAAATAAATTGCTCATAAATCTTTGAAGACTTTGAAAGAGGTCCAAATCCAATGCGAGATGGTGAAGACTTTGAGGACTTTGGGGGATAAAAAACCAGTTGAAAGATCCGTTTGGGACTTAGGAATGGGATAAGCTGCAAATTAGAATTTTTAAAGTATTCATTAGTTTTGAGTGTTTCTTTCTTTTTTTTAATCATTTCTTTTAGCTAAAATTATGATTTGTGTTTGTTAGCATTTGTTAGCTCATTTGTTCGTTATTTTTTATAATGGGTATTTTGTAATTGTGAAACTATTTAGATTAGTTAGCCATTTTCTATTTTTGAACTATCCAAATCAAAATTAAAGGTTAAGAATAAATTAAACAAGTTATACTTTCCCCTAAAATTATGAGTTAATTTTTTTCCTAAATGCATGTACTGGTTTCTTTTTTTTTTTTCACTTTTATATCCATGTACTTTTAAAAAAAAAAAAAAAAATATGTAGTATACATGAACTTCTGCTAGATGACTACTTTTCAAAGTGATTGTTTATGTCATTTGGTATAAACTTCAGTAATGTGCTTGTATATTAGTGTTATTGAATACTATATTTTTTCTACTTTTCTTCAGTTTAACGTAGAGGTGTTCTATCATGTCGACTTGTGGAAAAGGAAAAGGCAAGAGAAAAAATGCTCCTAGTAATCGAACGGATCCTGATGGGCACACAAGCTTGAAATTGATCCTATTTCCAAGAAAGTGCAATGTAAGTATTGTAAAGTCATTCGAATGGGTTATATTTTTAGATTTAAACACCATATAGCTTGCCCTCACCAAAATTTTGAACCATGCACTATGATTCCTGATGATAGTAAGGCAAGAAATGTTTGAACTACTTAGTGCCAAATTTGAAGAATCAAGGAAAAAGAAGAATAAATTCTATGATGTTGAGGACACCTCACATGAACATGAACAAGAAGGTGAGCAAATGTTTTATGAGGGAAAGGGGGCAATGGATAAATTTATTGAGAGACGTGGGGGACAAGATTCTAGACAAACTACCATAAATTAAAAGTGGAGGAAAAATGAAAACGGATCAAATTTTTGAACTTATGGCCCGTTTGTTCTATACAAGTGCAATTCCTTTTAATGCAGTAAATAATCCTTTATTTCCTCTAATTATTAAAAATATGGGAGAATTTGGAAAAGGATTGAAACCACCTTCATACTATGAAGTCAAAGTGACTTTTTTGAAAAGGGAAGTGCAAGAAACATTAAACATACTTCAAAAATATAAAGAATAGTGAAAAAAGAGCAATTGTATTATTATGTTAGATGGATGGATAGAGAAAAAGAAGTGATCACTTGCTAATTTTTTTAAATAGTAAATAGTCTAGCTGGAACCATTTTTCTACACTCTGTGGACACTACTAATTTTTCTAAAACTGCTCAATAGTTATTTGAATTGTTAGACAATGTTGTGGATAAGGTTGGGGAGGTGAATGTTGTTCAAATTGTCACTGATAATGCTAATAACTATAAAGCAGCTGGGAAATTGTTGATGGAAAAAATGAAAAAGATTGTTTTGGATCCCTTGTGTTGCACATTGCATGGACCTAATGTTAGATGACTTAAGAGAAGAAAGATATGGTCCATAGAGTCACAATTGCCAAAGTTAGAAAGGTTGTTTCTTATATATATTCTTGGGATACAGTTATTAATTGGATGAAAAAATTCACAAAAGGTAAGGAGCTTGTTAGACCGGGAGTTATACAGTTTGCCACAAAATACTTAACAATGAGAAGGCTTAGTGAGAAAAGAGGAGACTTATATAACTTTTTTACATCTAATAAGTGGAAAGGAAGTGTGTATGCAAGAAGGAAAAAAAAAAGTAAAACTGAATTATGAAATTGTTTCTGACAATCAAGGATTTTGGACAAACTTATATATATGTTTAAAGGTTGCTTCACCTCTTACGGTAAATTCTGATAATAAACCTGCAATGGGTTTTCTTTGTAAGACAATTGACCATGTTAAGGAAGAAATCAAGAAAAAAGTGGATAACAACCAAGGAAGGTAACTTTTTAATTATTGTTTCTGTATTATGTTTGGAATTGTAGTTATTTTTATATTGTTATGTATATGTCTCATGCTTTTATTCATTAAAATTCAACATGATTGTTTTTGTAGATATGAGCATGTATTTGAAATCATTGACAAAAGATAGGAAGATCAGCTTGGTCAACTCTTACATGCTACTGGTTAGTTTTTGAATCCCTAATATCAATATAGCTTAGATTTCCAATCAGATATAAATGTCAAGCGTGGGCTTTACGATTGCATTGCCCAAATAGTTAAGATCCTAATGAGAGATTAAAGATTGACATGCAATTGGATAAGTACTTCAGAGATGTTAAAGGATTGTTTGGCATTCAAAATGCTATACTTACAAGAAATAAGAAGTCTCCAAGTTGATTTGTACTTATTTTGCTTCATCAGTGTAATAGTTTGGAAGATTTCTGTTTCTTTAAACTTGTGTTGAATTTTTTATTTTTTGTTTAACTATAGCTAATTGGTAGGATTCTTATGGGGATGAATGCCCAGAGTAAAAAAAAAATTGCTATTTAGGATATTGAGTTTAACTTGTAGCTCTTAAGGGATACTATATATTCTTTTTTAATTTGTGAATGTAGGTACTAGTAATTTTTTAAAATTAATTTAACATGGTACTACTATTACAAATCTTATCATTCTTTGCTAATTTATTTATACATTTCAATATTTTTATTAGTTTATTTATTTTTGAACATGACATGTGTGATTTAAAAACTATTTTATATGTGAAATTTTAAAGTAATTAAGAATAATGGATAATAGTAAGAGAATATTTCAATATCTACTGTTCTCTCTTTATCCATTTTCAATAAAAAAAAAATGAGATTATTAACAAAATATCCTATCAATATTTTAAACAAACCAAATATAGGATTATAATCCGAGAATGACGCATCTCACAATTATAATCTGAAGATAATTTATCTGTGAACCAAACGAACCCTTAATGTATATTACATTTTTCACTCTATCTCCTAAGCTTTACTTTGTTTCACTCACCACACTTGTTGAACAAATGTAGCCTTATTTTTTAAAATTTTATGTTTCCTCCCATTTTTTCTTTTTCTCTTTATTCTTTTCTTCCTTCCTCGGTTCAACCATACCTGCAACAAAACATTACCTTCGAGGCACTATTAAAGAAAATGAGAGTTCAAAAAAAAAAAAAAGTAAAGAAAAGGAGAATTTAAAGAAAAATAAAAATTATAAAAAAGGGTAAATTACACTTTGCCTCTATATAAATTTGGCCGCATCTTAATTAGCCCCTATAAAAAAATTTATATAAATATAGCCCCTTGTAACTAATCCATAAGGCTCACAGCCAACAGTTAGTCAAAATATTAGAAAGTGATGCAAATTTAATAAAATACCATCGTATAATTTTAAGGTTAATTATGCTTCACTCACTTATGTTGCAAATTATTTTCCCCTTTGTTTGATACTAGTAAATCAATCCTACGACTGTGTTTGAGTTCATTAGTGGTAGATTCCCATCGGTGAAGGTGCAGTCTTGGTACACAACTGAAAATTTTTTTCCAACCAAGTCTGAACTTAAACTTTTATTAATATTAACACTATATCAATACAACTAGCTTAAAATTACTAGAAAGCCACCGAACAAAGGAGATCCCTAGATGCTTTCTTCATATATGTGATTAAAACATTTATAAATCCACAAAAATATCATTAGTATGATCTAGAGTTTATAGAAAATTTCACAAAAAAAAAAAAAAGATAACGTAAAGGATTTGGAATAAATTTGATACCTAATCTAAAACTGTAATTACGTTAAATTCAGTCCTAAAATTCTTAAATGGACTCTATTAAAAATCATCATAAGGATGACGACAAATATATTACTTAATTCGATAAACAAGAAAGACTTGTCGGATCAAGAAATTCTTCATTTAGGTGTTTTACCTTATAACTTTACTGTGGTAAAATGAAAATTTGAGATATTATAGGGAGTAAATGTAAGTTTTTACTATTTTAAGGGGTAAACTATAACTAAACCCTTGAAATTATATGAGGACAGTTTAGTAATTTAGTGTTGCACTCTAATGTTTTTACTAACACTTGACTTTGACGGTTTCTTAGAGAGGGTTAAATGTGTATAAATATTTTTCAAAGGACAAACTGAAACATAGTCAAATTTATAAGGAGGTAAAGTATAATTAACCCTAAAAAATAGGGTAGTCCTTTCGTCTAACAATATTTATAAGTGAAATATAAATGAAAAACGTGATATACGAAAGGAGTGGTTATCAATGATCCGAATAGTTCACAAAATCGAAGACTATCAAAACCGAATAGGACCGTAAGATTAGGCAAAACGTGTAATAGGATCATAGGATCGTATGATCCACATAATCCCACAATCCTACATTTGCAAACATTTTTTTGGGGCTTGTAGCCTTTTGGGCTTTTTCTGTTTTATGGTTTAAAGGGCCAATTCTGTTGGGTACCCATTTATATCAGCAGAAGTTAAAGTTATCCAATTGATGTTCAGGTAAAAAAAAAAAAAAAAAAAACACTAATTTAACTAACCAAACCGAAGTCAAATTGAATTATTGAACTATTGAAGACTTGAAGTTATAATCCAATGTAACTCCAAACTAAAGTCCAATCCAAATTCCGAACACTACAACAATAACTAATGGTCCCTTTTGCCCTAAAGTCACTACACTCTCTTCTCTGCCTATAGTTGTGCGTGTCTTCTAGGGTAAAATTCATTGAAATTCCAAAATTCAATTTAGCTCAAAATCCTTTTTGTCTCATGAAAAATTGGAAGACTCAAAAATTTTTGCTAGTTATTAAGTGAATTTAAATTTTGTGCTCTTTTTTGCTTTGGTTGTACTTTGGAATTCTTGTTTACTATTGAAAATCACGTTATCTTATACTTAGTTGTTGAGTTAGAGGTACTTGTCTGTATTCTAAGTACAAATAAATAACCTATATTGGTTAGTATTGAAGTATAACTTAATTCTTTCATCTTACATAGCTTTTGATGAAATTGGAAGTACACCTTAATTACCAACATATTCAATCTCAATGGCTCAAACTACCTTTATTATTATTATTATTATTATTAAAAAAAAAAAACCCATCTCTCTCCCCTACTCTGTAGTGATTTGAACACATGATTGGTAGGTCATAAAAGAAGCATATTGCCATCTAAACAATACTTTATTATCGAACTCAAATTTCCTTTTATCTTGTGTTATTCAATTGGTTATTTTTAATTTAATTACGTCAATCTTCTTGCCTATTGCTATCAAATAGGTTAAATGATAAATTTCCATGCTTAATTCACATATAATACAATTTTTATAATTATTTTAGTATTTTTTTAATTTAAAATTTTAATTTAGATATTTCATATAATTTTCGTACTATTTTAAACTCTTAAAATTCGATCCTACCATCCATTTATATGTTTCTTATAATCCCAAATCAACAAACTGAAAAATTCTTTACTAATGTAGAGTGAGTATTACATATTATTAAATAATTGAAAACAAATAGTCTTTTCTATTTTTTAATTATTTCAATTATTATCATACTCACTATAATGTGAAATGAATATAACACATTATAAAATAATTAAAAATAACAAATTTTTTCTATTTTTAAGTCATCTAAAAAATTAGCATACTCATTCTACCATGACTGGTTACTCTGGCAAACTATTGGTTCCAGTGCTTAGCGAGTCTTTTAGCTTCTTGTTGGCTAACGGGGTTCCGTATAAAAGGTCCCATCTCAAAGCAAACTCTAAAACCCTCAGAAAAACCCCCTTACAAGAAATTGTCTGCAAATTCAGCAAACAACTATGAAGCATCAAGCAAAGAGACTCATTCTGACTTTTATCCGTGTCACCAACTCGCTACCCTCAAGTCAGCTGTTCAGATGTCACTCACTCCACACCCAGGTGACTCAGTTCCCTCACCTCTCCTCCTTTCTTTCCAATCCCATTTCTTCATTCCATAAATCCCATAAAAAACTGTTATTTTCATCAAAATCATACCCAATTATTGATGCAATATTGTCAAATAATTGGGCTAAAGATTTAGAAAAAGAACTATCAAAATCAAGTCCAAAAGTGAGCCATGAGACTGCTCTGTATATTTTGATGAAATTAGATAAAGACCCACAAAAAGCTGCCAGATTTTTCAATTGGTCCATTGAAGAAAAAGGGTTTAGACCAAGTTCTTCAATTTATAGTTTAATGCTAAGAATTTATGCTAATAATGGGGCAATAATGGAATTTTGGGCTGTTATCAAGGAAATGAAAGAGAAGGGATTTTATATTGATGAGGAGACATATTTTACTATTTATTCGAATTTTATGAGTTCGAAAAGATGGTTAATGATGCAACTGCATTGAAGCATTTTTATAAGAGAATGATTCAAGAAAATGCTATGGGGGAAGTTGTGAAAGAGGTGGTTGAGGTGGTGAAGAAATTGGATTGGGGGAGTGAAGTGGAGAGAAAATTAGAGGAGATGAGGTTTTCGGTATCGGATAATTTTGTATTGAGGGTTTTGAAGGAGCTTAGAGGAAGAGGGTGCCCTTTGAAAGCTTTGAGTTTTTTCAAATGGGTTGGGGAGGTTTTGGGTTTTGAACATAATAGTGTTACTTATAATGGGATTCTGAGAATTCTTTGTAGGGAAGAGTCAGTATCGGAGTTTTGGGGTATGGTTAAGGAGATGAAAAGTGCTGGATATGAGATTGATATTGATACATATGTGAAAATAATGAGGGAGTTTCAGAAGAATTATATGTCTAAGGATGCGGTAGAGCTTTATGAGCATATGATGGATAGTCCGTTTAAGCCTTTGGAGAAGGAGTGCAGTTTGCTTTTGCCTCAGTGTCATTGCAGGAAGTAGAGATCCAGACTTGGATCTGATGTTTAGAGTTGTCAAGAAATATGAGGCAGCAGGTTATTGCTTACTGAAGATCGACTACGATGGGATTCATAGGTGTTTGACAAGTGTCGGGAATTTTAATGAAGCAGAGAAGATTATTGAGACCATGAAAACTGCTGGTTATGAACCTGATAACATAACCTACAGCCAGTTGGTTTTTGGACTTTGTAAAGCAAGGAGGCTAGAAGAGGCTTGTGAAGTACTAGATGTGATGGAAGCACAGGGTTGTATTCCTGATATTAAGACTTGGACCATTCTGATAAAAGGGCATTGTGCTGCTAACGAAGTTGATAAAGCACTGCTATGCTTTGCAAAGATGGTCGAAAAAGGATTTGATGCTGATGCTGATCTTTTGGATGTTCTGTTGAACGGATTTCTTAGTCAGAAGAAGGTGGTTGGATCATACAAATTGGTCATTGAAATGGTTAACAAGACTTGCGTATTGATACCTTGGCAAGCTACATATAAGCTTCTGATTGAAAAGCTTTTAGGAGATAGGAGACTGGAAGAAGCCTTGAACCTTCTTCGGCTGATGAAGAAACAGAATTATCCACCATATGCGCAGCCTTTTGTCCAGTATATCTCAAAGGTTGGGTCCGTGGAGGATGCTTGGGAGTTTTTGATGGCACTAAGTAGTAAGCAATATCCATCTGTTTCGGCTTACCAACATGTTTTCCAATCCTTCTTTGATGAGGGTAGGCACTCTGAAGCCAAGGATCTGCTTTTCAAGTGCCCTCATCATATCCGCAAACATGATGCAATTTGCAGTCTTTTTGGTTCTTCAAAGAGCAGCAGCCCTGTAGCAGCTACATGAGCAAGTGTTCTACATAGGCACGAAACAAACCACTTGCCTAATTTTTTAAAAATGGATTTACTGGAGCATTAGTGATGGTTATTGAAAATTTTCTTTTAGCATGATGACAATCTGATGAATTATATTAGCTAAAATAGTGATAGCTTTATTTATTTTTCATTTATTTTGGTTTTAAGGGGCCTTTGACATCCAGTCGAATTTCTAGTCTTGGGAGGGGTACGCCAATATTGTAACGAGTAAAATTTTCTTACACTGTTCGTGTATAAAATATTTTACACTATCGGGTTTGGATGCATGTCACTTGTGCATTATTTAAATTTCAAAAGTTAGTTATGCGCATGTGGCATATATTTAGACCTGATAATAAAAAAATATTTTTACACCAACGGTCTATATAAAATTAATCCTATTGTGATATGATGTCTTGGGAATGAATTTGAAATATTCTCTCTTATCCAAGTTCCTATCATATTATGTTAGTGTTAAGAACTTGGGTGGTGAATATTTTACACCAACTACTTACAAGCCTTTTTATTATTCATATGTACAAGAGGTTCTCCTTAATGGTTATACATCTTCATTTGTTGTATTATATTCTCCAACCTTTCTTTTACGGTATTCCTTGTCATTTGTTTTGACAGTATTTCTTTCACATTATCATTCTTCTGTATCCACTTATCTTGCCAGAAACTTCTTTCAGTTAAAGCTATTTTCTCCTATAATTAAAGTAAAATAAATTGAACTTGATGTGTCCTTTCTAACCTATTTTATTTTAATGTGCAGTATCTCCCAAGCAAGCTTAAATGGTGAATGAAAAACTGTGAATCTTCAAAGCGGTACATAAACCATTTGTAGCAAACTAGGAGGCATACACCGCGCATAACGCTTTAGAATTTGGCATTGCCTAGTTATGCCCATTATAATGTTCTTCCTTTAGACTGCCTTAGTGCTGGAATTTTGTAAAAATGGTTGGAATTGTAAGAAACTTCAGGAATTTTTGTTAGTGTGTTCATTGTTGAATAACAAGGGTCATAATAGATGAGACAAATGCAAGAATAAATTCCTTTCAACATTAATACATTTGAATATTGCAATTTTATTGATAAATGTAACACATAATCTGATAAAGTTAAGATAAATTTTATATTAGATTTATATACTCTGAACTACTTCAATCACCAACTCAAAACTTGAATTCCATTACACGCAGGGATTGTGATCGAAGGACAGTTGCAAAATAGATGTTTGATTGTACTGGATGAGTACAAAGGTGAAAGGTCAAAACAAAAGAATATTCCACGCCAACTTAATAAAATCCAAATAGAAAGAGCAAGTATTCCATAACATTATGGCAAGATTGGAACATTTGAATATCCAAACGCTGAGAAAACAAACATTAAAAACTGTACAAAATCCCTCCATTAAGCTAATACAATTTTTTTAAAAAAAATAATAATTCAAGTATACTAGAAATTCCATGGACAATTGATCGGGAGAGGTTAAGAGCAAAGTTGATAATGGTGCTAATCAAGGGAGGCGGAGGTTAACAAGATCCCGGTATCAGTTTGTATATTGAACATCTCTTATCATGATCAGATCAAAATAAAATACAGCTAAAGTTATAAGAAATATATTAAAGAAAATAAATTATTGTCAACGTGCAAGAAGCCTTGGTTCAAATTAATGACAAAGTATCTTAAATCAAATTATTACATAAGCCTGCAAGACTTGACTTACAAGTTACAGATATATTACAAAGAATCAGGAATTCAATCCAATTAACAACTTAGAAGAAAGTTTAGCAACATAATTTGCTCATCAAACGTTCTTTTCCACAAACCTAAGTTGCACAAGCTGCACAACATTTAGTATGGTGCAATCAGCTGGAAAATAAGAACGGCAACAATCATAAATGTATAGTATTTATACTATTATAAAAGCATTAATGGTGTTTTTCCGTTTGAGTGTTTCTTTCTTTTTTGATCTTCCCAAATTGTCGATGACTAAAAGATTATTCAGTTCATAACTAATAGAGAAATAAGTAATTAAGTTTGGGTAATTAAATTTAGGTTTTATAATTAATAACCTATAAATCTACTGATGAAATAATTAAATTTACTACGTAATCATGAAACGATAATTACTTTACTAGAATCCTAGAAGCACATCAAACAAGTATAATGGTCCGCTGATGAAATAATTAAATTTACAACATAATCATAAAATGATAATTACTTTACTAGAATCCTGCACATAAAAGAAGTAAGACATTGGGAGTTGCATCAAAGAAGAATACCATGGGTAAATATGTACAAATACCATAATCTGACTAATAAGAATCCTTATGGCCGTTAATTAACATGGCAAGGTGTTCCATGACTACCATAAGAAAGCTCGTGACAACAGTCAAAGATGCACTAATCATTCCAGGGGCCTTGGCACTACTTTTCTCCCGTGGAGATGGGTAGGAGCTTAAGTTAAAGGGTGACAGGCCGCTTTTAAAAATAATTGTAAGTCTATAGGTAGTATGACTGTACAACTTCCTAAGAATATGTGATCATTCTCAGTCAATTTTTATTCTATAGGCAATAGTTCATCACTAATTGTGATTACAGTTATTTCCCTTCATATATATATATATATATATATATATATATATGTATCTTATATATTCTTACCATTTTTATTTAATACATACCAATTTCTAATTAATGGTCCTATTGATATTGAAAATTAAAGTTTTCACAAAGGAAGTTTAATCTTGAATCAACAGGGAACCATTAATATTATATGTGATTAAAAAAAGGGACATTTAGATATTAAATTATCATAAGCAGAAGAATAGACAATAACTATCTTGATCCTGATATTTAAAAGGTACAAAATTACATTAGTCTCGAGATGAACAGTCAAGTAGTCAAGTAATTAATTTCACACTTTCAAGAGATATTAATAAAAGATTCGGCTCACTTCACTAAACCAATCTATTCAATATTGCTTATTTTGTATAGTTGTGCAAGGATAGATTATTGATTGAATCAGATAAGAATACAAAATAAATGCACAAAACTCATGATTCTAAATAAAAATGAATTTTTAATACATTCTTACATAATCTTTCATGTTAGATAACAATATTATAAACCCTAAATTTTGCTTAGATGATACTGGTTTGGTGTGATATTATCTAAATAGCTTGCTATGTCATTTTAAAGAACTACTCTAGAGTTTAAGTTCGAAGTACATAAAACCCTCCAATGTAGTCTCGCAAACATATGACATTCACACTACATGTTAAGAGATTTGAGGTTATTAGCTTATATAACACTAACATTCTATCTTATTATTAATATATTTTATTAGTAATATGATGAGTATTAAATTTTTTTAAAATAAAGTATTTAACATATAATTATATCTCAAAATACTTCTACTCTATATTTTACTTCTTGGTATTCAATGAATATATTCCTGCCCTTTCTCGATAGAAATGTATTAGGTGAAATTGTCATTATATTCTAACTCATTCTGAGTACTGAACGTGTGGTGGAAGTACAAAAAAAAAAAAAAAAATAGCTTTTCCGTTTAAATTTTAAAAATCTCAAACTACAAGAAAAGTAAGATAAGCAAATAATTACTTTGATTTATAAAATAAATGTGGTAGAGATTTAGTAGAATTGATCTAATACGTGATAGAAATAAAAAGAGACAAAATTTTGTGGAAATAATAGCACTTTGGTGAACAATTTTCTACACCATAGTCATCTAGGCATCCAATGTATACATTTTATGATTCGTTTCATATGGTTTATTTAGTATTTTCAGTTTGGGGAATATCCTTTTAATCAATAAGTGTTTTTAAAACAAAATATCAAAAGCTACAATATAAAAAGAATTGAACGATGTAAAACTGTAATACCCTACTTTTTTACTCCATTCCACGTATTTTCGTACTTGATTATATCTCTTTAAATATTCATAACTATTATTTTCAAGTATTAAATAATCATTTTATCTTTTTTAAACATTTTCTAAAGTTTTCATGTCAAAGTATAATTTTTAAAACTTGAGGGACTAAGGTCAAATTTTTAAAAATTACTTAAGACTTCTTAACGAAGTCATTCTCCGGCACTTTCCATTTGTGTCTAAATAGTAAGCTAACCTCCTAAACCCCTTTCAACAACTCCTGCAAACCAAATTCCTGTATCTTCAAATTAGATTAGGAAATTTTACTTACAAATCAAATTGGTGATCAAGGAATACTCGTAGATCTTTAATCCAATATCACAAGTAAGTTTTACTTCAAGTTTTGTATAGTTTACATATTAAATTTCAAGTTACTCAAGAAATTAATTCGTTTAATTTTTGTTGTTTGTGAATTGAGATTATTACCAAATATGTTTATGAGCTACTGGGACTCGATTTGTGGTTTCAAATGACTTTTTCACTATTTTTTTTTTTTGAGATTTGAATGAGGGTTTTGACAATTCCTAACTTGGTGATATACTTGAAATTATGAAGCCTAATTCTTATACTTTTATCATATTTCACGAATTTAAGTCAAACTTACTTGTTTGTATTTGATAATTGCCTAATTTGAGAATTTGAATGATACTCAAAAGTGAACCCCTACCTCGATTTTTATCCTAACATTATAACACTCTCCTGGTTTAGGTGATTCGAGATTACTAGAGTTTTAGACCGTCGAATTAGGATACATCTGTGAAATTGATTTTCAAGGTAAGTAACGTTTACGCCTTTTTATCGATACCTTGTAGATGATTAGTTTTGCAACCTAGAATAATTGATATTCAGGTAAGTATGTTTATTTTTGAGTAATGTTTATAAGGTAAGTACATTTATAAAATATGTGTTCGTTATGTAATGTGTTATTTGTTCATTATTGCCCTATGTGTTAATGAATGATTATTGTGAAGAGCTCAATGGGTCACTTGAATGGACTTGGCTATGAGTGAGTGAATGAAATGATATACTGAGTACTCTGGTTCGTAAATGTTATACCCAGTATATCGGGAAGACAAGTGATAGACACTCCGTTATGCCTTGTCTATTCGGGCGGATAATAAGTAGACCTGGATCCAGTGATGTGAAGACTTTTGTGGACTATGAGCTCTTTGATTGATATTTGTATTTTAAATATTGAAAATGTCTCGTATATTATTCCCTACACATGGACTGATTGTATACATGTTATCTATAATTGAGTTTAAATGTTATTTATTAAGCACTATGTGCTTACTCCGTTATTGTTTTTTCCCTTCTTTGTAGTCGATGACCAACAAGAGACGTTAGCAGGTTCTAAGTCGAGTGCTGACTCGGGAGAGGATTATAGTGCAGGTCCCAGTTACTGGAGTTAGAGTTTTTCCATCCATCTTCTTAGTGTGAGGTTTGTAATTGTGTTTAGGCCTGCGTGCCTAATGACCTATTAGAATTTTTTATTGTCGTTTTGTTTGTGGTTTAGTGCTTGTATATAAGTGTGATTTGGTCATCGTGGATTGTTATGGATATGGTTGTGGAATATACTTTTATAATTTTGTTTTGGCTGATCTTGAGATCTAATGACAGGTATTATAGTTTGTTTATTGCTCTTGTACTGTGCCTTGCATGTTTGGGGTGATCCCGAGGTGCGGCATGTCATTGTCTCGTTTTGGGGGCGTGACAAAAACTATCCCCAACTTAAGTAAATAAAATGAGTAAAAAAAAAATGATGAACTCTTGAGAGAAAATATCAAAAGTTGCAATATAGAAAGAACAAGGTAAACTATCATTCAATAATTATGTTCTTATATAAGATACTGCTCTATCAACTCCCTATCCCTATCAAGAGCATTCTAAACTAACAAATAGATTGAAACCAATTTCAAGTATCTTACATTCATTTTCTTTTGAAATTAGTACATCTGTGTCATAGAGAGATACTTTGTGGCATTACAAGAAAAAAAGATGAAAACAATGTTTATGAAAAGTTAAGATAAAATCTACAATTAAGAAAAATTAAAAATGTGACTTCTAAAAAAGAATAAAGGCATTATTTAAATAACCAACATTTATGCCATCTAAACACATAAATCTATACTATTATAAAAGTTTGAGTGGCGTTTTAGAGACAAACATTTCTTCTATTTTTTGATCTATCTAAATTACCCATAACTAAAACTTGATTTACTACATAACTAGTAGATAAATACGTCATTATATTTTAAGAGTTGGGTTCCAAACACTATGCAAGAGTCCAACCTGTAAACAACTTTTAGGCCATTAGAATTTGATTCTACAAAATATATACAAATAGCTAAATTGTTAGGACTCTTCATGAGAAAATCCTAATATCATTAAATATTTTTGTGCTAGGACTCTCAAGATGAAGTCTTATAATCACAGAACACTCCTTCAAATAAAATTCTTTCAACAATAAATTACTCAACATGCAGTGAAAGTATTCCGTTTGGAGATTCATTGTCTTGCAAAGAAGTTAAATTTTTGAGGTAATCATGCATAAGTTGATGAGAAATTTTAAGTAAATATAAGTGAATCTCAATGGTTCCAACTTTATCGAAAAAAGTTTTCTCCCTTTTCCAAATGGGGGCTATTTTTGTCTAGTTCAATGTAAAGTGATGGTAACATCCAACAAAATTTGACTATCACTGAAAGACTACGATATAATCTCAATAAATTCCATGCCATAGATAGCTCTGAAGAAGAATTGAGTCTATTGAAAAGTTGCCCCATCTAAGAGGGATATGAAGCTCCATTAGGGATTCTTCTCAAAAAGATTCGAGGATAGTGTTAAGGTAATTCTTTACTGCCTTGCTTGAACTGTGAGCCAAAACTTTAAATTTTTTTCACAATTTCTTTTATACTCATTCTTTTCCAGTGAGACATATTAATAGTTATTTTGTATCTGTTATTTATTTTTCATAATATTTGTCCTCATTTTTTTGTATAAACCTTCTCAATATAATATTTGTTATTGGTAGGTCACTTTGGTGGTGGTCATCACCTTCGATCCTTATTCTATTGCTTATATTGAATCTTTAATGCAGATGACTCTGACATATATAAACATGTATCTTAACATATATATGGTAATTAAGGTATCGATAAATTTATGAAGTAATACTCCTAAGTTTTATTCACCAGAATATAATGTTTTAACAAAACCATCGTAATACCTATTTAATTCATGTGTATTAATATACTTGAGAAGCAATCGGGACTTCAAATAAGCAAATACGAGAAAATTATTAGAACTCAAATGCACAAGGTGCATAACTTCAATAACAAATAGAAATATTTGAATCATGGTTATTTGTGGTAGATCTAAGCATCTAAATACATGTTATTGAGAATGCTTTATTTAAAAAAGATAAGATAGCCTATCATGTTAGATACCTTAAAAAAATAATAAATAAAAAACCTATCATGTTAGGTAATAGAATATTAAGTATATTCCTTCGCCTATTTATGGTAGTTTATTTTGATACAATCATAAAAAATTATTTATCTGTGTAAAGTGTTGTGAAATTTACAAATAAGAAGACATTTTCCGTGTTTAAATAAGAATAAAAACAAATATTATTAACTGGCATCACCCCAACAAACTTGCAACAAGAAAAAAGCAAAATTTGAGAAATAAATGGTTGCTCAAAGTCAAGTCAGGGGAAAATTCTTTGTTAGTCATTCCTCATTGCAGAGTGAGTATTCTTGACCGTTGGATGATGACAAAAGTACTGGGACCTGCTTGTTAGTCAACTCAGTGGTTGTCATACCTATTTCGCATTGTAGAGTGAGTAGTCAAGACTTACTCCAAGCCAAGATGGTTTAATATAATCAAGAAACACTAGAAAATACATTCTTAGATTGATTGTATATAATTACTATTTACCTAATCTTAATCATTTGAAAATAAATTTTTTTAAAGCCATAAAACCTCAACTCATTTGGAGATGATTGTGTGGTTGTAAATATGACATAAGGTTATGTTTGAATCAATGGATTTGAAATCTATCTATTTATTGAAGGTATTTATAAGGTTCAAATAAATGAATTTCAAATCCACTCAAATTAAAAAATTTAAATTTTTCTCCAAATCCATCGATTCAAATACAATATAACTGAATAGTAATGTACTATATTCTTTAGTTATTGCATGTTTCGTGAATTGAAAGGATGCACTGATACTTTATGATATATTGTCTGAATTTAAATTCAAATATTATATTAAAGGGATCATAATTCTATAATCCCATTGAAGGAATCATTTTGTTGGTTTTAAAATCTTATACAATATAAGTTTTTAAAACACATGATATGTATTGTACAATCCTTTAAAGTATAATAGGATGGTTCCTTTAAAGGAGCCATAGAATTTTCCTACGCTAAGATTACTAGAAAATAAAAAGGGCAATTTCACTTAAATCCAACTCAACATTCATTATCCTTTTGACAAACATACCCTTATTCTCTCTTCTTTTTTTTTTTCTCATTTTTACATGATTTATTTTTTCTCTGTCATCTTATTGACATAATTCAATCATTTTTTTTTATTTTTATCATTCATCACCATGTCTTAGATTTAATCAAACTCTATTTATAGAAATAAAAAAAAAAAGAAGATATTTTGGGTATCATGAAAAAATTTGTCCATACATCAACAATTTGAGGATAAAAATATTATTTTAGGCCGGAAATCTAACATTGTTAGCTTTTATTATTTGTCCTGGGACTTAAGTGTTTTAAAAAAAATCATATCATTACGAACTAAAGTGATAGTGACAATAAATATTGAGGGAGTAAAGTGAAATTAACCCAAAATAAAAATAGCTTGTGTTAGTCATAAGCAGAAATGACTTGATTCTTACTTTTCAATGGAAAAAATAATTATTATTTTAGAAAATATTAAAGCATATAATTAATACTATGGATGGTGTTATCTCATTTAGTGTTTCTTTATTTATTTTTAATCTAATTTATTTGTCCAAAACCAAATAAATTCTAACCGTAATATGAAGGACCAAAACGTGAACAATATGAATACATGTATAAAGCTTACTTAAGCTGTCCTTCTCCAATTCCTATATGAATCTCTAAACTATCCCTAAAACTAATCAATATCCTATTTTCGTAACATGGTTATACTTCTAGTTAACAAATGCTACAATCTGCTTTGGGATTCCTCTCCCCAATAACAAATATATTAAAAATAATTTTATGAGGTAAAAGTAACAAAAGAGATATCAAATATTCTGAATATCTTAAATACCTATATTATATCAATATTATTAAAACATACATAAAAGTGAAAACATATATGTTGATATTAAAGGAAAATAATAAAGATGAAAACGAGTTTGGTGCTACTTAAATATAATTTATTCTTTGGAAAAATATAAATGTTGATAAATTTAGTTCTTATATGCATACGCATGCGAAGCACGTGCACTTTCCTAGTTTCACAAAAAGTTGCTCTTTCTTAACTTATGACATTCAATTCTGAAAACAACACCTTTACTTCTAAGTCCTCGTAGCTTATGAAAGTCAATAGAGAATCCCACACCAATTTAAAGATTCAAAAGATTTCTTATGCTTTGTGTACAATGGATACAAACAACAAATAAAACAATCAATCTCTATCATATAAACTTTTCTTTGGATAACAGAAGAAAATGAACGCTAATAATGTTTGCAATGTTATACAAGGGAATGTAAGAAACTGTGAAATAGCTACATAATATTTTAAACACTTGGAGCAGGCCCTTTGTAAAACTTCTATGCACCACTTGTTGGAGAAATTTACTACGAACACTAAAAGTTTAAAATGAAGAACAATTTTGAAAAGATTTTGATGCAAATCATCTCTTTTATTAAAGTGTTATTTCCCCTCACTATAAAGAGCTATTGATGGATTCAGGCAAATAATTAAGACTTTCAGAATTCATTAAAGCCACTACGAACACTTTTTCAACAATGTAAGTGTTTTTCCTTTGAACACTCAAGGACAAGTATGAGACAAAAAAGAATAAAGTCTGAATTTTTTGTGGTATATTATGTCTTTGATAGTGACTTACATTTATAGATGTATCAAACACTTTATCAAAGGTTATCCCAATGGATTGGCAACCCCAAGAATTGAACTTACAACCTTTAGGATGAATGTTTATGAATTTTCAGAAATATTCAAATGAAGAAGTGCGGCCTGTTCATTTGAATTTGCACCAATTCATCACAAGAAAAAATTAAAATATTTAAAGTCAGATTACTAATACACAAATTAATCATGTATTAAAAAAATTTCCAAACAAGTCTCATGTTAGTTTTATAAGTTACCATTAAAAATAAACCAAAACACACATTTGAAACATGATGTTTCATGCACTTTAGTTTCTAACAAGACCCCACTTAGCTTATAAAATTAACTTTTTAATGAATTTAAGTCATAAGGCACTTGTTAAATTTGAACTTTAAGTGGTAATAAATTTCAAAACTTGAACTAAATCTATGGTTGTACATAAACATTCAATCATGATTCAATACGTCCAAACTGAAAAATGTACCTTAAATCCATCAATGTTTCTTGAGGTTTTCACCGTTATGCACCGTTATATCTATGTGTGTCCTTCTAATTTCATAAGCATTTATAAAAGTTATCCTTATTTTTGTTAGAAATAACACCATTCCTAATGTTCATATAGGTGAAGTACTAAAACCTAAGTACTTGTATGCACATAAGTTCTTTACCAAATTTGTATTTTCTTAATAGTACTTGCCTTCCTTTCACAGTACTAGTAAACAAACTTAATATATATTTGTACCCTAGTGTTTATCCACAAGTACCAAACATAGATTGTTTTTCTTATTAAACCTTTAGATTAGTTTGTGAACTAATAAAGGTCGAATTATCACTATAGTGATTAATTTAATTGATCCATAAGTTTAACCCCCATGTTCTTGGTCATCTTATCAATCATTTGTCTCGAGAGACCTTTAGTAAATGGATCCACCAAGTACTTTACTGATTCTACATAGACTATTGTGATTACATCTTCCATGATTAATTGTCTAATATAAGCATGTACAAACTTATATGTCTAGGCTTATCATTATATATTTTATTCAATATTCTAGATGTTGTAATTTCATTATTATTATGCAAAGAGATAATTGGCATACCATATGGCCACAAATTTATATCTAATGATAGATTTCTCAGCCATTTTGTCTCTTTGTTGACTGCTGCTAAGGCTATAAATTCTACAGTAGAATGTGTTATAATAGTTTGTTTCTTTGATGCCCAAGAAACGGCACCACCACCAAGCATAAACATTCAACTATCTGTAGAACTATTATTACTTGCACTAGTTATCCAACTAGTATCACCATATCCTTATAATACACTTGGATAGTTATTATAAAATGATCCAAAATTTGTTGTTCTCTTTATGTAACTAAGAAATGATGCTTGTTCACATCTAGTTCTACGTTTATAAACAGCTAAATCCTACTACTCACTAGCGCACTGCAAGTATACAGGTCAAATAATAGCAAGTAGAAGTAGGGATTGAACCCTCAATGATTGATCTATAATTACGTATAATTTGGTTGAAGTACTATTTGAAGAGTTTGATTAAAAGGGAATTTGACTAAAACTAAATACAAGAAGATTTAAGAAAGTGAATGTAAAACAAGTTAAGGTTCGACTATCTAATTTTTAGGATTTAATCAATTGATTAGGTCAAGTGGTTCAATAGGTTTGATTAGGAGTTCACTCCCAACCATAGAATCAATCCCTGACATGACTCATGATTCTAAGTCATTCACATAACATGGAGGTATAAGAACCAACTAAAAAAAATAGTATCTTGACCCTACTACCATTCATACTAAACTAGTATATGATTTGTTTAGAAATTACCACTCATTGGTCATATTTTATATTAAAACCTATGAAATAGGCTCAAGAATTGCCTTCTTCCATAGACTAACTCTCAAAACAACACCTATTATCCAATTATCTGTCACTTTCACCATTAAACTCACCAATTAATCAGTATCCATTAGAAATTGGCATCATCAAACCTTAACCCAAAGCTCATTAGTGCACAAAAGTAAACATTAACACTAAACAAAGCATTTTTAAGAAAGAAATTAAAGAAATCATATAGAAAGTATCTTAAAAAGCACTTAACTAACCGAAATTATAAATTACCACTAAGAAAGTATATTTAAAGAAATCCTATAAATTAATCTATCGATTACACTTAAGAAAGCAAGTAAAGAAAAGAAAGCAATTGAACTAAATTACACTAAATTAACACTAAGCAAAGAAAATTAAACCTAAAATAAAAGGTCTTATACTAAAAGTCTTCAATTTTTAACTAGGAAATAGAAATTACAAGAAAGAGCACTTAACATAATCTAAGAGTATCCCTTCCCAACAGGGGGAGGCGATTTGCTCTCTACTCTAACTCTAAACTAACTATAAGCAAAAATCAGTCACAAACTGGACGTTTTCACTCCTGAAGGATTTCCGACCATGGTATCAAAATTTTTTACATGAATTTGATACCACAGTCTAAAATGACAATCTCATTCCAGAAGTTTGATACTGCAGTGTCAAATTTGCTCTTCATAAATCCGTATCGAGGTTTGGATTGGATCCATTGTACTGTTTTGCATCAAAAAACACCGTCTGACATCTGATTGATGCGTTGTTTGCTCTTACCAAGCCCTAACACAAAAACACAAATTAATAACTATAATAAGCACTTAAAATAACTCTTAAACACTAAAGTAAAAATACTCACAAAATCCAAAAATAAAAAATGAACAAAAACGAATGAAAACCCTAACTCCCAACAGAATTAGGTTTAAAACAAGAACATAATAAAATAAGATAATTAATACCTACATAATAATTAAAATACTAAATAAACATATAGTAGCACTTACTAAAGCATAAAGTAAAAATAGTAAAAAACACAGACTAAAATGCTAGAAATGCTCGAAATTAATAACAAAAGGGTTAAAGCCATTAAACCCCCTTAAAGTTTGGGCTGTTTGTACTAAATCCCCTAACGTTATTTTTTGTCACTTTACCCCTTCCGTCAGCAATTTGACTATTAAAAAGTCAAAAATGACATTTTTACCCTTGGAAGTACAAGAATATATAAAATTAACCCCTTAAAGTTTATTATATTTGTCATTTTAGTCCCTAATTCAAGTTTTGTATCAATTGACCTACTTTAGTCATTAATCAATATAAAAATATTTTTAAAACAACTAAAAATACAATGATGTGTATTATACCAACACCAGTGATTCTTTAAAAATACTTGTGAAAAAAATTTAAATATAAAAATTTCTTAGCACTTTCCGTATATTTTTTGTCTTTTTATTATATTTTATTTTCATGTAAAAATAAATTTTAAATTTAGGAGACTTATAACCATCTTTTAAAGTTATATCAGTCTTTTTTTTTTCTTTTTTTTTTGGCTTTTCTTTATGTTTATTTAAATAATTTTCTTCTTACTTTTTTCCTTTGTTAATATAATTTAACTAATACCTAAATTATACGAAGGAACTTTATCATATAAATAAAATCTTAAATTAAAATAATTTAGATGAAATACCTTTAATAATTCATAAAATTTTTTAAAATTAATTATTTCATCGTATGTTTAAATTTTAAATATTAAAGAAAGTATAATTCGAGAATTAGAATATTATTAATTAATTTTGAGCATATTTATATTTTTAACAATATTGATAATATTATTGAATTTTATTTTTATCCCAAATATTAAATGCTGCATTTTAAACTTATCTGAGGGAGTAAAGTACAATTTTGCTTAAATCTTAAGGAGGTTTACTGCAATTGATCTTTAGGGGTAAATTTGTCTTTTTTAAAAATTTTACGGTGGAGTTACATTTGACCATTAGTCAAAGGGGCAAAGTGAGAACAAAATAACGTTAGGGAGTTTCATGCAAAACAGTCCAAACTCTAAGGGGGTTTAATGTATTTAACCCATAACAAAACTATTAAACATAGTACTTTAGTGTGTTGGAGTTGTCACACCTCCAAATTTAAGGATTTGCAAGTCTGAGCAAAATAAAGATAAGAAAAAGAAAAAGAATAACGAAAATTACTACCACATAAATAAACACAAGACACAAGACACAAGACACTAAGCACAAATTACTTGATACCACCAAGTTTACAACCACAAGTCATAGAATCTGGATATACTTTAGATCATTTGGCAATCTCTCAAAAACAACAAATAGCACATATATTTGAAGCATTCAAAACGATCACTTTAATTACTGTGATGATTTATTTTCTCAAAAACTAGTTTGATTGGCAAACCACCAACTATTTTCCTCAATTAAAAAGGTTTTTCACAAAAATAGCGTAGTTTATACAAAACACGTATTACTCCACTCAAAAGGACTAAAAGTCAATCAAGCATTCTTGAATAGCCACTTAGAAATGGAAAGATTGTTAGGAGATACACATGTCATGCAATTGAAGCATTACTCTAGTTAGCAGCAATTAATTTGGACAGTAATGATAGATAGGACACAACATAATACTCTCAACCTGTTGGCATACTAGCACCTATTGGCATTATTTCGAAGATATTGTTTCTACTTCCAATGGAATACTTCGGATACATGACATTTGTGATGTTGATTCCTTTACTTGCTTTATTCCTGGGAACAAAACACGTTTTTGATACTTTTCAAATAACAAGCTACGTAAGCCAAAGAAAAGGATTGAAACACATCCAAAATAGATCTAATTCTTCCAAAAATACATAACACACAAATGTATTAACTCATTTCAACCATTTAAAATATTTTTTCAAAAGACTAATGTTGACAACAATTAGCACTTTTGAGCATTAAGCAAAAGATAATCCAAATAAACCATTTTGAAAACCAGTAAGCACACTAATCTCTTTTCAAATCGAAAATAGTTGATTTTTGAAATAAGAAATATCTATTTTATCACTAAAAATCGACTGACCAAGTAAATAGCACAGGTAACATGCTGCTATTAGGTCCATGTAGCCATTAAGCACCCAAAGGGCATTTTTTCTATCTAACTACCAAAACTTTTATTCGTATAACATAACCATTCCCAAAATCAGGCAAGTATCCAAAAAAAAAAAAAAAACACCAATCTTTGCAATTTATTCAAATGATGAGTACAACTCATCCTACCACTCACCCATATCACAAGAAATAAAATACTACTAAAAATCATATAAAAGCATCACTAACTAAGAATAGATTTTCAACTACCTTGGACAAACAAAAATCTCACATAAAGTGATGGACAATATAGTAAGTAAGTGAATGTGAAAGTAATCAATTAAACACAATTTGCACTTAGAAACAATAGTTCAACCTTCAATCATGAAATTCATCAATAATAAGTACAACATTAAACAAGTATAAGTAATGAAAAATCTCAAGTTTAACATTTAAATGTATATTTCATTTAAACATAAGAGTCCTACAAGCTGTCTATCCTTTTTCAACCAACATTGTTACACCAAAGAGGGGTAGCTGGGATTTCACAAATTTCAAATAATTTAAAGAAAAAGAAAAAACACACATAAGTATATGCCCAACTCACCCCCTAAACTTAGCTTAGCACATTGTTAGTGTTAGAAAGACATTCAACAACAAATATTATTCCCAATCCATATCAAGCATTTATATGAATTTCTCAAAATGAACTCAAACAATTAGCAAATAAATTGTTACAACTACTATGCAACCAAATAGTAAAAACTAAATCCACGTTCATCCAGCAAAGCATATATATCAAAGCTCACAAATCACAACAATCCTACATTGCCATTAACATTGTCATGAACAACCTATTATCCAACTAAATCAAAAATCATTTACCAATATTAAAACATAAACCAACTAAGCATCAGGTTACAAGGCTTTATTACCCATTGGATTCTTAAACTGAAGCAAGTAAAGTAAAATAAAGTATGGATAAAAAAGAGGAAAGAAATACTTCCTCAACAACACCAAGGAGGCTTTCCAAAAATGTGATAGTAGTTTAGCAAAATTTAATATTTTTGCGAAATAAATTCTTGCTCAATTTTATCTCACCCGTATGATTTGCTCGCACGAGTTTTTAATTATGTGAGTTGGACCCATTCAAGATGTTAAATTCTTAATTACATTCCCTAATTTGAGAAAAACACCTTTTTATTCTAATTTTCAATTAATTAATTTATCTTCCAATTTAATAAATGAGAATAGGAGAGATTTTTATAATATTTATTATTGAAATTGTATCTAGGTAATATACTTCAAGACTACCTACGTACCTGTTATTGGGATCAAACCTTACGTAGTTCGTGTAAATAAAAATTCACTTGTATTTGGAGTATTTATTTTGAATTTAATGGGAAAATAAATGAATTTTAATCCATTTCAAACTTTTGATGAGTTATTTAAATTTAACCCATTTTTTAATTTAGTAGAATTTTAGTTGATAGAAAACTTCCACTAAATAATATATTTTGTAATTCTACCAGCTGAACCTTTTTGAGGGGTTTTCTACGTATCCAGTTCGGAATCAAGCTACACATAATTCTAGATGAACTATAAATTTTAATTATCATTTTTTTTAGTCATTTGAGACAATTGACATTTAAGTAAGATTTGGCCATTAGGCCAAAAAAATAATTTTGATTAGTTCAAAAACTTGTTCAATTATTTTATTCAATATTTTTTGTGATGCCTTGATGGATACAAAGTCCAATTTTGAATCACGTCTTTACTTTTAATTACCGTAAATGGTAATGTGGGCATGAAGGTCAGAGATTTAATTTGATTTAATGTCACATAAGACAAATTCGGGTACTAAGACCAACTGGTGCCTTAAAAGGCAAATTTGACATTAAGGCTAACTAGTTTGATTTATTACTTTAAAAGGTAATTTTAGGTACTAAATTTGATTAATTTAGTTTGATGCCTTTAAAAGATGAATTTGGGCATTAAACCCAATTAATTTGATTTATTATCATAAAAGGTAAATTTAGGTATTAAGGCCAATTTATTTAATTTGTTACCTTAAAAGGCAATTTTAAGGTTCCATGGCCAATAAATTAAATTAATACCTTAAACAGCAATTTTGGACATTGAGGTCAATTTATTACCATAGAAGGTAATTTTGACATTAAAGCCAATTCATTTAATTTATTGCCTTAAAAATAATTTTACAAAATAAGGCAATAGGATTAATTGTAAGGTACTAAAGTCAATTGATTTAATTTAGTGTTTTAATAATTGAGAGGCAAAATTTAATTTAATGCCTTGAAACTAGTTCGGCAAATTTGACATAAAGTACTAGAATAGATTATAGGGCACTGAGGCCAACTGATTTAGTTTAGTACCTTAAATATTTTGAGAGAAAAAATGAGGCATTAGGATCAATTGTAGGGCACTAAGGCCAATTGATTTAATTTAGTATCTCAAATATTTTGAGAGTCAATTTAATTTAATGCCTTGAAAGGCAAATTAGACAAAAATAAGGCACTAGGATCAATTGTAGGGCACTAAGAATGATTGATTTAATTTAATTCCTTAATAATTTGAGAGAACACCAAGATCAATTAGTTTAATTTGATAACAAAAGGTCAACCAATTTGATTTAATTTGATTTAATTTGATTATTTGACATGGATGACAAATTGGCCATGAGTGCCAATTTATTTCGTCTGAATTTTTTCTTTTTTTGTCCATGTCAAAATTAATCTTTTAAGGAAATAAATGAAGAGAAATTCCTCCAAGTCAAATATTGAAGTCATATCCTATTGCCTATGGTATGATATTTTGTATACTATAGTTGTAAGAGTATTTGATCATATGGTTTATAATTTTATTAGTTAAACAATATGACCAACTACAAAATCATGCAAGCTGGAGTTGGGTAACTTTGGACTTCGAAAGGAGAGAACTCAAATTTATTTTTTTTTTGAACTTTGGCTCGTAAGACAACTGATTCTAGTCATAAAGGAATGACGGAAAGTTTACAAGAGTTCGACTCTTAAAAATAACAATTTTATGATTTTATGAGTTTAAAGTTACTTAAAACAAAACTCATTATTTGACTGAAATGTTGAAAACTTTAAAAGGAAGTAAATAACTTGCATGATTAGTTATGAAACATACCCCAGTAGACAACTTAATTTCTCTAATCTTTGAAATAAAATAATACAGCAGTTCACAAATAAAAAGTAAACTCAAATTATTTTTTAGAGAGTTGGAATTAGAGAAAGAAAACGATATCAGGGACAAGGAACTAAAATACATCAGAGGATATATAAGTTATAATTTTGGACCTTGGTATTGGTTTCCCTTCTAATTCTTTTGAAGCCTTCCTTTTGTGTATCAACTAATTTATCCGTTACTTTTCCCCTCTATGCAGATTCTTTCTTTTTCTTTTTTTTTTTCCTTCTATTTGTGCCTTATAGTTGCCTCTCAATGCTCTCTATTAGCCTTTCCTATTTTTTTCTCTTCTACTTCCATTGCTCTCCTTTTTTTATGCTTGTGCATTTGATCTCTATATATAGAGTTCCAAGAATCTTTCACCGTAGGCTTCTTAGTACTAGGCTTCATCATTTGCACGTTTTGCCATTATGCATATTTGTTAGCTAATGTGTGCGTAAGTGATTTAGTGGTTGTGAGACCACTTTGCCAGGACATCACTTATCCACCTCGTGGTCAATATGACCATTTTGCTCTTTTTTTATTTTATTTTTTTCTAACATCAATTGATCCTTTTTTTTTCAAAATTTTGGTTTAACAGCAGTCCTTGGTGAATTAACTTGCACCATTTCTTAGCACATAACATGAAGTTTCCAAGGATTTATTGTATTTCATCATATGTAGTTCCTTTCATCACCCAGATCCCTTCTAGAACATATCTTTCTTCTTCTTTCAACTCTTGAGCCGCATCTTTTGCCACAAGCACTCTCTATAGTGCCTCTTTCGGGTCATCGGTGCAAACTCACATTAATTAAAGGATAAGTCGATGATGCTTCCAAACAAATGTTGAGTGACCCGGTTGTTGGAGATTCGAATTCAAGAGATTATCCACAACCATTTTCTTTTGAAATGTATTCTTCCTTGTATTCTTCTTGTACTAGTTTTTTGTCAACAAATACTTCAATTGGCACTTCTCTAGTTTGTTGGGAATATTGGGGTCCCTTAGTTTTCACCAACCATAATTCTTTGTAACTCGACAAGTTGGTCTCGTAACGTATTGATGTATTTGTCTTACCTTTTCAAGAATCTAGCTTGCTCTTCTTGGAGTTTCGTTTGTTTTTCTCGAAGTTTAGCTAGGTCTTCTTGGCAGTTCAGCTTTGTTATCTTGAAGTATCATCAACATTTCCATCAATCTTGCTTTATCAACTCCTTGGGTTGATTGCTAAAGGACTTGGGCACTATTGGTTCCAATGAAGGCCCTTGAGGTAGAGAGAATAACTAAGGTTTTTCTTGGTAGCTCTCATAGGAATATGAATGTCCATACCATCCTATTTATAGTCTAAATGTCTAAGAGATAGAAGAATAATTACAAGAAACATGCTCATTGGTCATACCTCCATTACCATAAGAATGACAACTTCCTTGGTACGAATTATTCCAATTTATTCCTTGCATTTTATTGAAAAATATAAATTAAACAACAAAAAAATAAAAAGAACTAAAACAACACATAAAAAAGTAGGAAAGTTTCGACAACTATCAAGTCTAAACTATCTATCATAATGAAAATCTTTTGAATCTAGAACTAATACCCATAAAATAAATATAATACTTCTAAAATGCAATCATACAAATGGCCTAACTCATTTCGCAACCATTTAAATATTTTTTTCCCAAAAGAATAACTTGACAACAATTAACACTTTTGAGAATGAGCAAAAGCTATTCTAAATAAGTCACTTTCAAAACCAATTAGCACACTACTCGCTTTTTGAAATT
This sequence comes from Cinchona pubescens, assembly GCA_025175665.1. NCBI lineage: Eukaryota > Viridiplantae > Streptophyta > Magnoliopsida > Gentianales > Rubiaceae > Cinchona > Cinchona pubescens. Next base: position 680,484 of record JANKKI010000098.1, on the reverse strand, counting down.
GAGAATAGTTGGTTTTTGAAACAAGTAACAAGAACTATACATTATACTACTCAAAAGTGAATGACCAAGTAATTACCACAAGTTATATACTATTATTAGGTTCATAATATCACTGAGCACCATAATCACTTTCTTCTATCCGTAAACCACAACTTTTATTCACAAAGATAAAACCATTCCCAAACGCACACTACCATATTATTCAATGATGAGTGCAACTCATCCTACCACTCGCTCATATCACAAGAAATAAAAATACTACAAAAAAAAGTGCATAAAAGCATAACTAACTAGGAATAATGCTTGGAAACGACTTTCAACTACCTTGGATAACCAAAAAGCTCATACAACTAATGGACAACATAGTAATCAACTAATGATGTGAAAGTAACCAATTAAGTACCAGTTGAACTAAAAGACAAAAGTTTCACCTTTAATTATGGAATTCATCAATATTAAGCACAGCACCAAACAAGCTTAAGAAATGACCAATGTCGTGTTCAACATATAAATGCATATTCCATTTAAACAAAAGAGTCCTATAAGTTGTCTATCCTTCTTCAACCAACATTGTTACACTAAGAACGAGTCATTGGGACTTCATGAGCACCAGATAATTTAAATAAAAAATAAAAAACACATAATTATATGCCCAACTCATCCTCCGAACTTAGCTTCACACATAATTGGTCTCACAAAGCAATCAACCACAAGGACTACTCCCAATCCATATCAAGCATTCACATGATTCTAGTACTAATTTTATCATAAATCAAATAATACTACTTAATTTTATGCGAATAATGGTCAATAATTCTAGTATTCTATTAACTTTATAAAATACTAATTTTATCCTAAGTCAAATAATACTGCTTAATTTTACTTTGAATAATAGTTAATGATTCTAGTATTCTATTAACTTAACTAAATTTGGGTAACTAAAAATAATAATCCAACATCATTAGTCAATTTAGTTGAAATATTGTAGTTCAATGATATAGTTAATAGTTGTTTATTGACATAAGTAGTACATATTGTTTCACGTTGTGTTGACAGGCTGTAAACAATAAAATTTTAACAAATAAACTATAAAAGTTTTTATTGGATAATGTGAATTTGGGTCAGCCCAATTAAAGCCCCAAGCCTAAAAAATTTTGTGAGTCAAGTATGAGATTCACATTTGTAAGATTTGGCTGGCCCGAATAAGGCTCAAAACCCAAATAAATTTGTGAGCCGAGTTTGGACTTTACAAACCAGACTCACAAAACCTAATTGACACCCCTAGAGCTCACTCCCAACTATGAATCAATCCCTTGACCCAACTTATTATTCTAAGTCATTCACACAACATGGTAGTATAAGAAGCAACTAAGAAAAATGACTTCTTGATATGCCAGACTACTAGTCATCCTAACCTAGTAAGAGATTAGTTTGAGAATTAACATTCAACGCTCATATTTTTTTATTAAAACCCATGAAATAAGCTCAAGAATTGGCCTTCTTCCCTTTCCTAACTCTCAAAATACTCTATACTATCTAATTATGCACCACTTTCCCTATTCGACTCACCAATCAATCAATATCTATTGGAAATTGACATCATCAAATTTTAACCCAAAGCTAACTAGTGCATAAAAGTAAATATTAGCACTAAAGAAGCATTTTTGTGAAAACAATTAAAGAAAGCATGTAAAAAGAAACATTTTAAGAAAGCAATTAACTAACCTAAACTACAAAATTACCACAAAGATAGCATATTTAAAGAAACCCTATATACTAATCTACCAATTACACTAAGAAAGTAATTAAACAAAACTACACAAAAATAACACCAAGCAAAGGAAATTAAACATAAAAAATGTCTTACACTAAAATTCTTCAATCTATAACTAGGAAATTTAGCATATAGAAATTACAAGAAAGAAAACCTAACCTAATCCAAGAGATCCCTTCCCAAATAGGGGGCTCTAAGTAGGCATTAACTATCTTCTACTACTAGCTAACCCTCTTAAATGAGGCTTAAAAGGGAGATATATATATATATATATATATATATATATATGTATGTATAAATAGCGCTAGGGTTGAGGGGTATTCATGCATTGATAATCAGCCACGAATTGGATATTTTTACCTTGGAGGATTTCGGACTGCGATATCAAAATTTTGTACATGAATTTGATACCGTGGTCTCAAATGACAATCTCATTTCATAAGTTTGATACCACAATATGGAGTTCTAAAGAGCATCAATCTTCCACTACATTATTTTGCACTAAAAATCTTTGTTCAATGTTTGATTGATGTGCCGTTTTTTTCTACTGAACCCTAACATAAAAAATACATACTAATGACTATAATAAACACTTAAGATAACTCTTAAATATTTAAATAAAATACTCAAAAAACCAATACAGCTAACCCAACGATAAACAATGATGAATGAAAACCCCAACTCCTAATGGAATTAGATTAAAGACATGACACAAACTGTAAATACACGAACGCAATAAAATAAGATACTTAACACCTAAATAAGCATTAAAACACTAAATAAACACATACTAACACTTACTAATATATAACAATAAAATAGACACAAATATACACTAAAACACTAAGAATACTCAACACTAATAACTGAACCATTAAATTTAGAGTACATATAACTCAAAAAATTTTATTTCGGTCAGGAACAACTACTAGGCATGCCCAGTAGTTGCTCCTCAACCAATGGGAGCCTTCCATTTGGAATGGAAGGCCCATATTTTTGGAAAATAAGAGGGTTATCCTATTCAGAAAAATGGGTTCTGCATTCCAAATGGCAGGCTTCTATTCGTTGAGGAGCAACTAATGGTTGCTCCAGACCAAAATAAAAATTTTCATATAACTCTAGTTTTCTAGAGTTATCAAGAAGTCTCCTTATAGCAACTACTTTTCCTAAGCAATACGGATTACTTATAAACAGTGATAGTTTACAAATAGCATAGGATATATTTGGTCTTATATAATGCATAAGATACAGTATACTTCCATTTGCACTAGCATACTCTACTTGTGCTATTGATCTTCTGGTGTTTTCTAAAAGTTTAGTTGCTATATCACATGGAGATGAACCTACTTTAACCTTCAAATGATTGATCTTTTGAAATTCTACACTATGTTTAGTCACTTTAATACCTCAAGTAGTATTAACTTCGTCCAAATTCTTCATTTTAAACTTAGAAGTTAGATTTGTCTTGTTACTTCAATAGTTCTCAAGTTTGTACCAACTATGAGTATATCATCAACATAGAAGTGTACTATCACACCATAATCTTTTCTAAACTAGGATAAATGTACTTATCATCATTATTGTGTATGAAACCATGTTGCAAGATTACCGAATCAAACTTTTCATGCCATTTTTTGGGTGCTTGCTTTAATCCATTTTTAAAAATTTAACCAATTTGCAAACCTAGTTTTCATTACTAAGTAGTACATAACCCTCAGGTTGTTCCATATACATTTGTTCATCCAAATCACCATTCAAAAATACAGTATTAATATCCATTTGATGAATACACATACCATACAAAGAAACTAAAGCAGACAACACTCCGTTGAAGTTATTCTAACTACATGGGCATATGTATCAAAATATTCAATACCTTTCTTATGCTTAAACCCTTTTGCTATTAACCTAACGTTAAGGGTTCATACGGAATCATTTGTAATATATTTTCTTTGAAATACCCATTTGCAATCAATAAGTTTTGAACTAGGACATCAAGTATGTATGTATTGCTTCAAATAATGAATTTATTTTTTTCTCTATTGCCTCTTTTCAAAATGTAACATTCTTTGAAGATAATGCTTCACTAACTGTCTTAGGATCTTCATTTGGTTGTGTCTACATAATGCAACACGTCCGACATAGAATTAGACAAGTAGATCTCATGAAAAGAGGCAATAGAGCCAAGAGAGTTTTTTGTGGAGAGAAGAAAGAGACTATAGAGGATATTCTTTTTTGCTTTATTTATTTAGTTATTTATTTGCAGGAAGGCTAAAGAGTCTTGGAAAGTGGCTCCAATTCAACGGGATGGACTTGCACAATTAAGTAACAATTTTGGACTGTGGTGGCAGCAGCTCATGAAGACAAGGGATAGAAAGAAGCCAATATCCTTTGGCAGTTATGAAGCGTAAGAAACAAACAAAACCAGGAAGCTACAATCTATTGTGCTATAAAAGGGTGGCTAGAATTCGATTCTGCTTAAATGAAAAAGGAGAAAGATGCAAGCATGAACCTATGAGAACTAATATGCATGATATTAGACAAACCATGGAGCATGATGCTATCAAAATCAGCATTGGAGTTGTAAATGACAGTTCAACAGAAAGAATCGAGATTGGGATTGGAATTGTTGTTTGGAACTTTTGACAAGAAATTGCAATCTGTCTGGGCTTTAACAGACTACAATTTTGGGTCAAGGAAGACAATGACCAAAATGTAACAGGAGTGAGGATTGTACTGATGAAAGCCTATTCGTCAAGTTGGCAAAAGATTGTGATGGAAGCTAAGGGGTGATTGATTGGAGGGTTTTGAAATTTGTAATGTGATGATTCCCAAATAAGAAAATCTAAAAAAAAATTGTAAAAGACAATTTCTTCTCTCCTGTCTCTTATTCACATCTAGATGTGTATAAGAGACAGGCAGTCTGGCAGTAGACCCTCACATCTAGATGTGTATAAGAGACAGGTCTAGTAATCGCAGCATATTCATAGGAGCAATTCCAAAAGTTGAATTGTATCTAGTTTTTATCAGGTTAAAATGCAAGCCTGGGCAGCGGGCTATATGACAAAGAACTTGAGTGCTCTAGAATTAAGATTCTTGATGAGATACAAGCGAAGGATTGGTGATGGACTTGTTAGATTTAATGACAAAAATTTCATAGATTTTGATAATGGTTGCCAGGGGTTGGTTAGTTTCCGGCTGCCGTTGAAAATGATTGTAAGTATGTTATTTTTACTGATGATAATAATAATTTATTATGATATCCATTCTTAAAAATATATTTACTTTTTAAATCTGAATCCGTTTACCTCCTATATTAATTTTTTAAATTTGAATCCGTTAAGATTCCAATTTTGAAGCGTGAACCAAACACTGGTAAAAATTGAGAGAAATTTTTAAAATTGTACTCGTTTTCAAGATTGTTCTTTTTTTATACCGATTGAAAAAATAAATTTCGGGAAGTGAATGCGAGTTCATTCAATACATTATTTAAAAAAAAAAAAATTCTTACATCGCATTTGCTTTTTCAAAATAGTTGTATTACCTCACATTCACTGAATGCGAGATCATACAACATAGTTTTAGACAAGATACTGAACCTTGCAATTGTTCCCCTTGGTCATACAACATAGTTTTAGTACTTCACACCACAAGGAACCTTGCAGTTGTTCCCCTTAACCAAGGTCAATTTTTTTTTTTTTTTTTAAATAATGATTGAGCTCGCATTCACCGAATTCGAGTTCCTTTCTCCCGGAATTTATTTTTTCAATCGACATGAAAAAAAAACAATTTTGAAAACGAGCACAGTTTCATAAATTTTTCTAAAAATTGGTCCCTCGTCAAAAACACTCACCAAAGAATCATCTCCATGCAAATTGGCTCGCTTGTGTGATGATATTTTAATCCTTAGTTCTATGTTTCAAACCTGCCCCTTTTGTTTTAGTATCAGAAATGGTTGATTGGCCATAAAGTGCCTGTTTTTGCTAAGAAGCTCAAGATGAAGATGCAGAATGGGTTAATTCTTCTCCATTTGGGTTGCCAATGCAGCCATGTAATCAGAACCAAATGGTGCAAATGTCTTAATTTTTCTTTATTAAATCTAAAATACAGCTGCACGAAAATAGAATATTCTACGCAATGTTAAGAAGATCCATAAAACTTGCAACAGCAACATCACTACCATGAACAACTTCTTTCACGACCTTTAGCCTCTATTTTCTCATCTGCGTGAAGAGCTCAGATGGAGGTCGTCCAGCTCCAGAACCGCTAGCAAATGTAGAAAAGCCTCCACCACCTTGGTTACCAAAAGCTCCAAATCCACCACCTGACAAATTCGCTTAAAACTCAGGGAAGTCCTTGAAAAGATATAATCTACACAAGATAAATATACCAGAAAACATGGATTTGACAACTTACCTGAAAAACCAGCACCAGCACCAGCAAATCCACCCCCTGCTGTGGCAGCAGTTGCAAATCCACCACCAACACCACCACCTGTAGCATTAAGACTAGAAAATCCACCGCCAGCCGAAGCAACACTTGAAAAACCACCTCCAAAACCGCCAGTGGACATGCCAGATAAACCACTAGCAAAACCACTTGGAGGTGCAATACCACTTATGGGTGGGCTAGCACCAAGTTGTCTTGACTGTCCAAAGGCACCAAGAACGGATCCTAGAGACTCCTGACCAGATCCAAATTGTGCTGGCTGGCCAAATCCATTTGCTGTAGGACCTTGATATGTGCTTCCCGTACTAAACCCGCTTGAAAAGGAAGCAATATTTGCTGGATGTGATGTTTGGGAAGGTAATGGAGACAGGAAGTTAAAGGTCGCAGGTCGGAACAGCTCACCACTAGGAGTCGGCATTGTAAATGGCGAGCTTAGTGGCGTTTCTGCTTTATTCAGCATTTCCACACCAAATGGATTTGGTTTTGCAGCAGTGGAATTTGGGGTTGATCCAATCCCGAAAACCCCTAGATTTCCCAGTGCAAGTTCTGTTGTCATGCTGAGACTACCCTCAGGAGCTTCCTCCTCCATCTCATCCTCATTACTGACAGCAGAACTCCCATTCTTCCCGTTGTTTGATATCCCAGAAAATACATTAATTGATGAATTACTTCTAGAGGGGTATGGCTGTTCAAGTGTAGCATTCAGTACCATTTCTGAGGCAGGACTTGATGCATCACCTATATTAAGCTGATCCTCAGATTTCAAACTGGCTGGAAATTCAGTAACTGGTGTTGATAACACTGTAGATCCCATATGCAAATTAGAAGTACCATTAAGCCCAGGCTGAGAAACTGAGGCTGGAGTTTTAAAAATTTCTCCCATCTCCAAACTAGAATTGGAAAACATAGTTTGATTTATTGAATTGCCATCTCTTTTTGAACCAAATACAGCAACAAGAGGCTGATATCCAGATTCAAAAGACTCAGAGTTCCCATCTACTAAATTAGGGCTAGCAGATGAAAGGCCATCCTTTTTTGGAGTTGGAAAAGATAAGGTTGATGTTGTAGAGACGTTAAAGAGGAAGAAACCAATAGGTGAGATTGTGACATCTTCTGAGCTGTATCTACCTTGGCTTCAGAAGATGACAAAAATTTACTTGACAATATTGCAGGTGATGAGGTAACTGCACTTGCTTTTGACAAAGAAGATGAGGTTGTTCTTGATAAGTTAAATTGAGAAGTAAAACTTGAAATTGATTGCATTGCAGGAGAAGACAACATTGTTCCACCAGGATGGCTTTTGCTTGCAGCAATTTCAGTGTGTAAAATCTTTTGAGAGAAACTGGGAGATGAACCAATGGGGGCTGGTTGGGAAACTGAAGCTTTATAACTACTGTTGAGATCAGATACACAGCTTTCAGTTGTTATCAATGCATGTTTCACTTCTTTGATTGCAGATTTGGAAGGCCCAACTTCTTTATAACTAGAATTGGGAATCTCAACAGAACTCTTACTTGGCATCGTAGAGACAACAGGAAACCTCTCAGAGATGGCCGACGCGTTAAGGAGATGTGGAGGTGTACTTCAGACTGCTGAATGTATCTAAAATCACTTCCTGACAATGACTCCGAATTTTCAAATAATGGTAAGCTACTTCTAGATTTTCCAGACAAAGTGTGATTTTCCCCTGTGCCATTTAGACTGGCTGAAGCTGTTGATGCAGACTGTTGCAATAATCCAGGAGAACTTACAACTTGTACTCCAGGATCTGCAAGACCATCAGCCCACTGAGATAATGGAGTCACGGGATGCTCAATGGATTGCTTTACTTGAGTTCCAGCAATGACTGCAAAGGTTTTGATAAAAGACAAAAAGCATAAATAATCTGTTAATATAAACTAAAAGAAAACCACTGTTGAAAAATTCTTTTCAATCATCTAAAGTCAATACTTTTGCTTTTATGTTGGAAAGAGGATGTAGCAGAACTATCACGAAGTATTGAATAAGCAGCTGGTGATTCCTTCGTCGGCTGTAGTTTGAGATGTTGCTTTTCTACTTTAACAGGCAATCTAGTTGGTCACTACTGTTTTTGCGATCTTCTTGCAAGAGCATCCTTTTCACAGTTGTCTTTGGAGGTTCCGAGCTAGACCATTTCTGCATGACAGTCATTAAAATCAAGTCACACAATTTGGTGGCACTTGGGAACATCAAATAAACAGATAAAACAACCAGATAAGATCTTCTACTAATATTCCTTCAGAATACAATTTGCAGTCTCAAGGAACCATTTTGATTAAAGGACGAGCTCCTTTGAACGTTTCAGGTTACTTCATATACGATCTACTCCATTATAACATTATGTACGCTTTCATTTGTCTGCCTCCATCCATTGATGGTTATTATCCATTTTGTGTTTTTACAAAAACAAACCAAATATTGGTCAAAGAAAATTAAAGCATCAGCTGTCATAGTTTATCGACTGATAAATGTTTGTTGACTTGCTACCTATTACTGCCTAGTAAGATCAAGTATGGCTCTTAAAGATTAAAATCATTTCAACTTTCTACAGTTTATCAGCCTAATTTCAACCTCTTTTCCCGCCACGACATCCGAAAAGGACGGAAAAAGAAAGAATGCAAGAAAGATAGAGAGAGAGAGAGAGAGGATCAAAAACTTTCTACAGTTTATCAGCCCAATATCAATTTCTTTCCCTGTCCCCATGCTCCAAAAAGGGGAAAGTGCAGGCGAGGGAGAGAGAGAGAGAGAGAAGGAGGATAAAACCAAAACAAGTTTACCTTTCTACAGTTTATCAGCCAATTTTAACCTCTTTCCCGTCCCCCCATCTTCCAGAAAGGGGGAAGAAGAAAGAAACCAAGAAGAAAAGAAGGGGGGGGGGGGATCTTAACTAACATCACCTACCAGAGCTAGAACACATGAAAAACACACAGAACAACCGAAAAAAAAAACTCATTTATGGAAGTATACCAGCGGTACAATACATGAAAAAAGATTCAATAAAGGAGAAGCATGATCATCACAAACTAAATCAAATTGAATCTTGTTAGGTGATGTTCTCAAATCTTGGGGCCTAAATGCTATTTTAAGGTAAATTTAAAAAACAAGAAAGAAAAACTGTTCAGGAAAAGTAAAGGTCATTTGCTTAGTCATTAGAAAGATGGAATGAAACTTGGTAAAGAGAATCAGTCTGGTGGCAGATCTATAAACTGGGCTTCAGGTTAAGGATTCAGATTGAATTCTCGAAACTAAAGGATCTATCTGAAAAGACTAAGGGCATGCACGGACACACAAGGGCATTTGATGAGGAAAATTTTTCTTTTATTGGAAAAGACGTAGTGAAAAGCAAGGATCACAGATTTCCTACAATAGAAGAACTAAAGAACAGAACTCCATGTAAATTCTACACCAGCAGACGAGAATAACTCGTTCTATAAATAAAACCAAAATATACTAGGCAAACGACCTCCATATTTTCCTATTACATTACTTACTATTGAACCTTTAGAACATCTTAGTTAGACTCTTTCCCCTAATTGTCTGTTAGAAAATCAGTTTACGGGCTTAGTAATTTTCTCTAGCAGAACAACTTTCAACTTCAAATCCCCTTCTGAATTTCCATCTCCTTCAACCATGTCATATGCATGTTAAACACACTAATATCAGACAATATTGAAATATCTTGCTAAAAGAAATCACAACAGTAGTGTGACAATCTTTTTCAGATTGAGGAAGTACAGAGCCCAAGTCTGCAAGTTCATGACTATGATCATCAAGTCATTAGCGCCAAACAATTGGTGGTCACTTGCATGTTAACCACCAAACAAAAAAAAAAAAAAAAACCACTATCTTGATATAAAAAAGATTGAAAAAAAAATTTCTTCCAGCACGCACATCTTGATGTCACATGTTTTCTTCACACTACACCATATCCTTGTTTACAGTGTCTACAACCAGAATCACTAAGCCCCCACCTGGGTCTTTCTCCTTCTACACCCAAAAATAAATAAAATAAAAAAACCACCACCACCACCACCACCCAGAGCCTCAAGAAGAAAGTGGAAAAAACATGCCAGCAAAGCCCAACATCCACCAAGATTTGTAGAAAGCCAGAACACAAGGTTATTACCTGGTCAAGTGAATCATGGTGCCGCCTCACATTTTCTGATTCAGAACTCTTCACAGGAGTACATTGATTTTGCCTAGACTTTTCTTTAGCTGTGACAGAACATGAGGTTAGTAGTTCCTTCCTTGGTGCGTCTGATGCCTTTCCATTACCTGGAGAATTGTAAGATGCACCATCATATGTGAGCCCAAGTGTTTCAAATAGTTCCCTTTTTACATTCTGCTTTTTAGCTGGGGTTTCAATACTAAGCGCAGCCATCTGTTTCCAAAGGCATTCGGAGTGTTTCTCTGCTGCAGCTAACTGTGCACCCAATGTATTGTGTAAGCTCTTTAGGGACTGTTGCCTGCAATACAATCACTTAGACATTATACAATATTCTGTCTTTACTCATGAACGCATAGTAACTCTACTGCAACTAGTCAATCAAATCCAAAGAGATCGGCTTCCACACAGCAAACTTTCAGATGTGGCAAAGTAGAAAGTTTGATAATCAACCACATTAACAGAAAGAAAAGAGAGCCAATTATGGTCAAGGTCGCTGCACTGACTTTTTGGTGCAGTGATTTTACATCTCTGATTTTTGTTTACACAAACCGCGTTAAGCGTTCACTTTTTATGGCTTAAGATCCTACATCAGTATATCAAATATATCATTAAAAATTAAATACCACGTAGAGATGCACACCTTAAACTATCTATTGTAAACATTTTCAGAGTCTATTTAAACAAAAATTATACCCATGTAAGGTCACTGTACCGGTAGAGTCACCACAGCGACCCTTGATCCACCCATTAGAGACCCGAGGATATTTTAATAATAATAAATGTAGAAAAGTGAGGTACTTTCCCCAGCATACGGAAAAAAATCCAGGATGACGGCTTTCAAAAGACGAGTCAGGGACGGGGAGAGGGAGGCTAAGTGAAATGAGGCTACAAAAGACAGTTATACCCGTTCATAATACCTTGAATTCGCATGACTATGGATAGTCCTTTGTGTAAGGTCATTTGCTTGAAGTACTTCACCTTTACCAAACTTATTAAACTCGAGTGTGTTGAAATGTCTTTCCAATTCAACCAGCTGAGAGGTTAAATCCTGAAATTAAAGAAAACTGAAGCAATCCAGGTATCTTGAAAGACAGCTGAGAGGTTAAATGCTGATATAAAAGAAAACTGAAGTAATACAGGTATCTTCAAGATTGAAGAAAGAAATAAACCGCAAACTCAATTGGTGCTGACCTGATCAACTTCTATTATATGTTGTCTCTTCAACTCCAGCTCAGAACTCAGTTTCTGACAATTCCAAAGATCCCGATACCAGCTATCAGTAGCTTGCTGGAAAATACCTTTCATATATATTTTCCTCCCCAAAACTGAAAAAGTTATCGCAGAAAAGTTCAGAAGTTTATGTCACAATAAACTGTCTCAATAAGGGACATATGAAAGAATGATGAGGGACTGGAAACAGATACCATTTAATTGGACTGAAAGAAAACCTAAACATGAGTGTTTAGGTCTTTTAACAGGGACTTTCAGTTTGAAGTTAAATTACTGCTGCCAAAACAAAAAACTGCCAAGAGAAGGCAAGCAAGGGCACTTCAAAGCAATCAAGCTTCGACATGTTACAAAGAACAAAGGCAAAGTCTGTGTACTGTGTGGGCAATACCCCTGATGGAGGTTCAGTGAGGGCACTGTGTAGCAACTTTAATTTAGGGGGCAGCTGATGGACTGGGAACTGATGAGATGGAAAAAACTAATGCAATGTTATTTCTCAATATCTTAGTTTTACTCTCCTCTTAGTAAAATTTCTTCTTTTCTTAGAAAAAGATTTTTTTTTTTAACCAAAAAAAAAAAAAAAAAAAAGAATGTTGAATGCTTATGTGAAGCTGAAATTGGCAATTGTGAACGGCGATACTACTGTTTTGAAGGGGGCAATTCGGATAAGAAATTTGTAGTGAGAATTGATATAAATACAATCAGAAAAGTAAATCAAGCCCCTTTCGCTAGAAACATCTGAGTTTCATGACCTTTGAATCTACAAACATTTTAGAACAGGAAGGAGCATATGAAAAGTTAAAGTGCGGTGACATGAGAAAGAGGAAGAAAATTTAGGTATATTCTTGATCTATGGGCAATAAGATTACAGACGACTTCTTGCTTCACAATCAAATGACTCCAGCTTTGTGGAGTATGTTTTATGGTCGACCAGACTCAGGTTATAAAGTTACACTTCAGCTGAAGTCTGCAAATAAAGAAGAGGAGGAACTCTATATCTTTGATGGTGGCTTTTTACATTTTTTGGGCAATTAAAGAAACTGTAGACCCCTCCAAGGGGAAACAAGAGAAAATCTACTAATTAAAGCCGAGTACTGGAATCTTTTGTCTATGTGAACCATTGGGAATTATCCCCTTAATTGTGTGTCCTTTACGGTTTTGTTGGAGAACATTTGTCTCTGTACAGACAGATACAAACTTCATTCTTTACATGGTTGAATCCTGATAGAAGCAAATAGAAAGTCTAAGGTCAAAAAAGGCATGGCAAAGATGGTCCTAAAAGCAGCGTCTTTAATTTTGCTCACCTTGGAGTACAAGTACATAGAGCAAAAATAAGTCATTTTAAGACTTGTATATAACAATGTTTTACTAGGAAATCAGTCATTATCTATTGTTAAGTTTCTGATTTTTTGTTACGAAAAGTACTTGGTTAATTTTGCTGTTTTATTGGAAGATATTTAATTTTCGTTTGTAATATTTCTTGTGTCTTATCTTAGGAAAAACCTTTTCTGATTTGGATTATTATTAGTAGTAGAATCTGATGTTTCATTATACGATATAATCATGGTTGGGATGGCAAAAGGATTTGAAGTTTATATATAATGTACTTCTCTTCTGAAAGAACAGTCTTCAATTACATTTCCTTGTAGATACATTGTAGGACCCATCCGCAGGAAGGAAAATGGTTATAATACTATGGGTGACGGGATACAAATAACTTCACTTGAGCATTTTGGGTTAAAAAGGTCTATATTGGTTCAGTACAGCCTAAGGTGTTACAATTAGTATTACCTCGCATGGTCTCAGCACGGGGCAAGACTCATATAATAGTACTGTGCCTGTTTGTTGGACCCAATTTTGTGGGAATGTAAAGCTTTAAGGAGGGGTGAAAGACCCCTCCCACATCAAAATTAGGAAGTGGGAGGTTAAAAAATATTGAATATAATACCTCTGGTCATGGATTCTTAAGAACTTGGCTTAAGCATTTCGGGCCAGTGGTTTAAACTCGAGAAGATATTGAGCCAACCCAGGCCTGGGATGTCACATATATGAAGCCTTCTTCAAATTGCACGACACAATCTACCCTTAAAAGTGTTGATGCCTCAAAGTTTCAAGGAGTGATATCTAGAACTCCCATATTCTTCGTTCCAACTTTACTGCAGTTTTGTGTAATTTCAGCCCTTAATTACCAATTGAAACTCCTAAAGAAAGTCTAAACAAATCTATTTGCCTATCATTATCTTGGTACTGTGTTATCCTGTCCTCTTTATGCCATTCACAGAAGTAGAAGTACATTGACAGAGAAGTGTGCAATCCAAGTTTTACATGGAGTAAATCAATATCAAGTTTGTCAATTTGGATAGCCCATGAAAAACTAAACATGTATGCAAGATATGGAAAAAGATAATAGGGCTAGTGAAGAGTTTGCCTTCCACAGGGAGGTAACCATCAACTCAAGTGTAACATGTTTGTCTATTTACTCAGTTGAGAAGGCAAAGATGATGCTATAATGCCACAGACACCAATGCTTTCTCTAAAATGTAGTAAAATTCCAAATACTACTTACACCAGCATAAAATCAAAATATACCTTGAACTGTTTTATCATGGAGAAGTTGGATATCCCTCAACCGCTCTTCCACTATTCCCTACAAAGGAAAAGAACTCTAGCATTTACCACAAATACATGAGGTAAAAGGAAAAACCGCAATCTAACGTTGTCAAGGTATGACTCAGTTGGCTTAACAGCACTAATATGCTAGCTTATTAACATAAAGAGGCACAATTGCGTAAAAGATGATAGAAAAAGGTTTCCAAACAAGACTTGAGGGTCAAGTACTATTCTATAAATAGAAACAGAAAGAGACACATTTGATCAACCAAAAAGGCATACCCTCCACATTCTGCACCTTTCTGAAATCGACGATAAAGCTGCCTCCAATTCCACAACTGAGCCTTCCTGGGAAGTAACTGAAGCATCCTTGAGACCACCCTCTCCTCCTATAGCTTCAAGAAGTCTATCCATTTTCTTGGCCATTACTTCAACCTGTAGAACATTACACACTTAGATATCCATTTAAAAGCAAGGAAAGCAACATTCCTCATTCACACAAAGAAATAGACAAAATATCCAACTAGGGCTTAAGCTACCAACAAAATGAGGAATAAAATAGCACTATTCTAATGCATTAGAACTTGATCAAATGTATGTTGCAACACTTGGGAGTCTAAACTGTATTGCAACTTTTCCAAAAAGTAAAGTCTCTGGATTGTTTTCAAACCATTCAAACACGAGTACATGAGCACCCAAGTCAATTATTCCACTTCCCACTATCCATGGTGTTCATGAGTTATGAAGCATACATATGGCAATTTTCAAAACCATTCCATGTCAATTGCACGAGTTCTAGTGTGAGCCATCTCACTACCCACATTCAAGGAGGCATGACCATTGCAAAACAAAACAAATGGAATTGGGATAAAATAGTTTAAGGCTAGACAGAAACCTATGCAACATGCAAACATGTGCTAGCAGATTTAAACTACTTTCAGTGTAGAACTGCTTTTCATCAAAAATGGACCATTGTAGTTGGGAAGAACTGATATTTTCTTCATTAATTTGAGGTATTGAAGATTTTTAGAAGCATCGTTTTCAAGCAACAGAATTTGAGAGTCACAAAAGGAAGCTAATGAGCTTACATCTCCCGTCATGGTTGTAGCTCTCTGTCCAGAAGAATTTATTTGAAATGCACGGCCAGCAGTCTCTTTTCATTTGGAGGTGAATGAGATTGAAATAGAGCTCCAGCAGAATCTAATATTTTTTTATCAGCAATTTCAGATGATTTCTTATCAAAAACACTAGTAGATGATGATGATAATCTTTCCTCAGAAGTTATCAGAAGAGCAGATTTTTCATTTAACCAGGAAGGTGATGCAATCATTAAATTGGTTGGCACATTTTGTTGTTGAAATTCCAGACTGCCACATGCTTTTAGGTTTTTACTTACTGACTGGCTGGACAAATCTGTTGAACCCTCTCCTGACAACAAATCTGCACGAGTTTTAGCTTCATAAGATGCTTGTGCTTCCGCCTTGCTCAAATCTCTAGCCTTAATCCCAGGAACCTCGAGGTGAGAAATCTTGAAAGGTGAATGTTCTGAGTTTGGATCTGTCTTTTCTGTTGATACAAACTGTTGGTTACCTCTATCTTGGTTCGGCTTCAACTTTGCACCACAAAATATATCCTCATTATAACCTTTTAGTGTCTTAGGTCATTAGTATAAACTTATAGGAGGCTTCTGCTCCTGGTTGTCTAAATTGTTCTTGATGGAAGCAGATGGTTGGTTGTTTTCATTACCAATATCATCACCCCGTATTTTGTAAGGTTCAACCCTGCTTGATTCATCAGATTCCAAATACGGAGAAACATGATGTATATTTTGCTCCCTGATTTCTGAAGAAATCTCAGACAGCCCATGCTTTGGAAGCACCTGGGAACAAGCATCCTCTTGACTATCAGAATAAGGTAAAACCTGAGGTGAAGTTGAAGGACCTGCAGCACTGCAGGACAAATTGTTCAAATTCAAGAGATGTCCTGGCGGGAAAATGCATAATATCTTTGGAAAACAAGAGCATGCCCCTTGGGGAATGACATATACACAATACCCAGAGTGCTGCAGGTCGCGAAGTGGAAAAGAGAACATCTTTCCATCAATGGTAAGGCAAAGAAGAATGCAACAAGGTGAAACTTCTGTCTCTTCTTCTCCAAGAATGAATTTAATTTCATCAGACATTCTGAGAAACCTTGTCAACAGAGAGTGCCAAGACCAAATTGTCATCACCATTCTCTGAAGCAATAAGGATTTCTTGTCAAACAAACTACAATTGAAAGAACAATAGAAATTGTTAAATATACAAATATCCCACATTGGTTAGCCAAGAGATCTTGGACTAATTAATAAGTTTCATTTGCCACTCCACTCATTGCCAATTGGTTTTGAGATAGAAACCCATGTTCTTTAACATGATGATATCAGAGCTAACCTCAGGTGTTCTCCCATCCACACGTGTCTTGGGTTTTCTCCAGCCCAACCTAACAGGCTTGTTCAATTCCCCGGGAGCTCAATTAACCCAAGTCACGGGTGGCTCTCTCTTTAGCCCTGGACGCTCAATTTCCCGGGAATAACTAACCCAAGTCATGGGTGGTTCTCTCTTTAGGCCCGGGCGCTCAATTCCTCAAGAGTTCAACCAACCTAAGTCACGGGTTCTCTCTCTAGCCCCAGGTGTTCAATCAAGTGGCCCAAGTCACGTGTGAGAGGAGGTGTTAAATATACAAATATCCCACATTGATTAGCCAATAGATCCTGGACTAATTAATAAGTTTCATGGGCCACTCCACTCATTGTCAATTGGTTTTGAGATGAAAGCTCATGTTCTATAACAGAAATATGTAAATGAATTTTGTGTTTTGTCTTCCCCCATAGGAATGATAATTGACAAGTCTCAAAATTTTCACGGAAAGCTACTTAAATGCAATAACAGATAATTGAAAAAAGTTTAAATAATCTGCTTGTTCGGAAAGACATCAACACATGTTCGTTTTACAGAAACCTGTTCATAAAGCTAGAATAGCAAGTGACCACTCCTGTAAAACGTCTCCTTTATTATAAAGCTAGTCAGAAAGCCAATTTAGTACCAATCTTGACCCTGACATTGTAAGCCTCAGAACCAATAAAACTTAACTGTCCATATTCATCACCAGTTACAACACCAATCCTGTATAAGAGAATATAAATGTGATTTACTCGTTCCACCGTCCTAATCACTATTTATCCCGAACTCAAGCCTAACATAGTTGCATCATTCTGGATTGTCAATACATATAACTATCATTTGATTAGAGCTGTGTTTGATTAATGTTTTACAATTCTTACAACAGGAAACCAAACTGCCAGGATCATGTAACAAAAGCAAAAAACTAGTTTTGTCTATCGAAAACCAAACCGCAGCAAGAAATGAAATGCTAATCATACTACTATGTTTGGTAAGCACTTGCATTAAAACATACAGAAGTAGTTTCAGAATTAAAAAAAAATGACACGTAGATATGCTTTTGACAGGAAAGCAAGGGAAGTCTTTTTTCTATCCTACTTACCCCACCTTTCAGTAGTTATAACAGTGATAAAAGTTAGAATATTGGCTTGTTGAAGATACTCAATTTATTTATTTGCATCTCTATATCGATCTTCTATAACATCTTTACTATGTCTAGCTAATAGAAAAAAAGGGATTGTAAATGTTGCCTTAGAGACTGAGGTCCTTGTAAAAATTAGTGCATCTAAAATGAAAAAATTTTCGCAGCATGAACATAAACAATTAATTCACCTTACCTTTGGCTTTAACTAACTGCAATCTTTTGGCCAACACAAATGTCTACATGCATTGTGAACAAAAGTTCAGGGGTTGTCATGCATATACACACAAATTCAAACATAGATGTACAATATGCAGGGATACTTGTATCAGTATGAGATACATAGTATAAAGCAAGTTTAAACATGCTAATGGACAACAGGTAGGAAAACAGAAAGGGCAAATGGGAAAACCTCACCAAACCAAATCTAACAGTAAATTATAAATTAGAGCACCTTGAGATTCAATGTGTGCACACCAAACATCATTGGAGAGCTCAATTATTGCAGCTTCATTTTTCTCGTCATCTAATGACCAACCAAGTAATACAACATGCTGAGAAAGATTCTTCCTGTTAGCAATAAATGCAAGTTCACTGTAAACAAAAAACAAATTCAAACAGTGTATTAGTAATACCATTCGATACCTCCAAATAAATGCCACAGGCAATTCAAAATCCTCTAATTAAGTAAATGCATAACATCTGAGTATAACTGAACTTCCTTCTGGAAGAACAGGATGCATGGCATCTTCTCCAGATATGGAGGATGTAAACGAGTATATTAGCGAAAAAAAATATATGCTTAATTATTCTACGGAGATTAAAGTTTTGGTCAAGCAAAAAGGACTTCCCAACTCTATTGTGCCAATGGATTGGATGCTAATATATTAAAACTGAACTTATTTCAGAAAACAGCAAATATTGCAGGAGAACAATTCACGCCTGTTCCACGAGGATATATGGGACACACAGAAAATCATCATTTTATATCGCTCACAGACCTCATGCAATTTGGACTGTTTTTCAAGATATCATTACATGTGGAGAGAGACAGACAAAATCTAGTGATTAGGATTCCAGCAACTGGAGGGAAAGGCTAGACGTATGTAGCCTAACCCTCGTATGAAGCTCATCCTACAACCTCTCTTCCATATCTATTATTCCCACTGTAGACCCACATTTCTCTCCTATCAATGACACACTAAATCAAGTTTTAACCATTTGAAAAGAGACTTCAAAAGCTAAAGAAGCATGAGCAAAATGTAGGAAGATAGAATATCAACATTGTGTTACATTTGATACAGATAGATAAACGAAAAATGAATCTTTTTCATTCAGCTTCTCATTTTAAAGGACATATTCCTCATACAAGTTTGAAACATGTATCTTGAACCATGTACAACTCTGAAATTGTGTTCAGAGATCATATCACCCCCAGAAAAAAGTTCTGGGTAGAAATTCCCACAAAAGATTTTGTACTTTAAGTTGCATATTTTATGAAACAATTTTGGAAATAGACATTATAGACACACTTCAAAGTTCCTTGAACAAAATACTTTACTTTTTAAGTGAACTTTCACATGACCTTTTATCACAGAATTTGATAATGATTAAATTATTAATGAATTGGAAAAAGATGCTAAGTGCAAACACCAATTACAATAAAATCAACACACCAAGTACCCAGAATATAACCACACAAATAAACATAGCATAGATATCAAACCAAAGGAGTAAATAATATAGAAAGAACTTGTAATGCAACAGAAGAGAAGACACATAGTGATTAGGGAGCAGGAAGTGCTTATACTAACTGATGATCTAAATAACTCAGGAACAGATTTGGTCCACTCGCACCAGGCACAACGTCAGGTCGGTAGTCTAGAAACGTTTCACTGAAAGACAGCACGACTGGCTCTGAAGAGGCCTAAAGGGACATATAAGGACAGCAATATCCAAGATCAGTCAATAAAGAACCAAGCAATAGCTAGAATCATTCTTGCTATTTCGTCACTTCTACATGTTTTATTTTACTACAAAGTCATGAAGAACAGAAAATCTCCAGTGAAAATGCCAAATCACTTGATGGAATAAAACGTCTAACAGAATGGTAAAAGAGAACTTGTAAACACACTATCAACAAGTTCATATATCTCAGTCTTACAATGAAATAATTTGGTTCTTTTGAAGCTTCAATGCATAGAAGATAACACTACCTACAGATCTTTGATTTCCATCCAATCTCTTCCACAGACTCTATAGATCTAGAGCTAATGTAATGGATCTCATGGCTACAAAGTGTGAATTAAGTCCGCAGGCAATGCATAATGAGATGTTTACTTTATTTCTTCAAGTACACAAGAAAAGGTACCAAGCAGGAGTGTGATAGACGAAACAAATTAGAAACATTAACCTAAAGATATACACAAGTCAATCACGCAAAATTTGTCCAATATCATAAGATAGAACTCAAAAGGGTGGTAAAAAACAGTGATCCCATTATCAAGAATCTTGTGTATAAGATTGTTCTGAATCCAAGTTCAAATAAAAGCAATTAGTATAAAGTTAAGCTCTCTAAAGAACCTAATGATGCCATAATGTATAAAGCAGAACTGCACAACCACTTCCTTTTTTTTATGAGAGATCAGAACTAGATTCGAGACCTTTGCACAAATCTCAACCTCAAAGTAACACGCATAGCAACAAATGAAAGACAACTAACTCGATTGCAGATATAGCAAGACCATTTACGAGCTGGAATGCATTTGAGGGAATAGATATAAAGGGGTAACTGGAAAAAGAGTGGGGAAAAATCGAAACTTTAGATTAAATTGCTTACTGGTCCAAGGTATAAGAAGCCTCAGCTTCATATTGCATTTTAGATTCCCACAAGTGTACTGAACATTTCAAATAGAATCTGATTAGATACTGATTTCCATCCCTTTGTGGTGTTAATAGGGCAATCGAATCAGAAGTAGCACTACCATCAAACACCTTGTAACTATAAATGAAATAGTTGTATATTTCATGATTTCCCTCCTCATCTTTATCAACCTTTATATTGCCTTGGTTTAATAGTTGTTACCAGATTCATTGTACATCCTATTAAAATTCATCTAAGATTCATTGTACATCCTATTCAGAAAAGAAATTAATTGGGGTTTTGCTTCAACAGTCGAGAATGGAAGATCATAATATATCTTGATAAAAATTTTAATAAACGACACGAATAAATATCACTAACCTAATCAGGAACTGAAGACCGACAAAAAGGTAAATAAGTACAGTAAAAGTGGAAAAAAATTTGACCAAAAATCAAGAAAATATCTTGATTGTTGTATGATACTCTTTACCAAGTCCATAGCGCTGGCGGCCCAATATAATTTAACATTAAACAAGAATTAGAATGTTATACTCTCAATAGCCATGCTGAACCCGCCATCTGGCATGCCAATGAAAGAGTCATCAGAACAAGCATATCTTCTTTCTACAACCTAGAAAGCTAAATTGTCCTCCACTACTCATGAACCAGCTACTTGATGAACTTTAAGAAAAATTGATATTTACAGATCAGTATTCCAGATTAGAATCCCTCACCATAATTTAAAAATGGTTTGCCTGTTAAAAGTACAGGATGTAGCTTTCAAAACTGATCATCGGAATAAATATTCCACAAGTCTCAAAAAGCAAAAAGAAATTCTCCACAAATCAAGGACCAATTATTCCAGCTAGTAAAAAACTTTAAACTTACAATCCAAAATATCATTAGGTTGGAATAAATGAGGGGCAATTGCTAACCAAAAAACAACTTACAACTATGTTGTCAATTGCATAAAAGAAGATATGAGAGATAACATGCACATACTATTGGCAACAAAGGAGCTCTGTTAGTAGCTGCTGGATTTAAGGTAGAGGAAATAAGAATGATGTTGGCAAGACAAATATGACAACGCTGACTATGATCGAACTCAAAATGTCATGCCCCAACAAAGACTTGATGCCAAGTGCTGACTGCTTGAAGGACCCAACATGGTAAGACTCGGTATAGGGTGCAATATATTACAGGCTTATAACATCTAGATGCAACTTTGGGATAGGAGCAGAACAAATATTTGTTGTAGTGTCTTTTTCACTCATAGTTAACCACATCACCATTTTTAACAATAATAATAAGACATCTTAAAAATGTCAAGTTTGGGAAGAGTTGAATCTGTTCTGTCCAACCAAAATCAATAGAAACCAGCAATGAAAAATATAGTAGTTAACGTCACAAGTCAGTAAAAGTGCTAAAGAGTTTTAAAAAAATCTTGAAACCAGCAGAAGAATGCAACAAAATGTGCATCACCAAGAGAAGTCCAGAAAAAAACAAGCATAACAGAATTTCATGAAAAAGATAGACTCAGTGAGTAGAAGAATATTATTTACTGACATCTGTAATTTCTGAGCCCTGGGTAGTGATGACATGAACTAGGTAATTTGCCTGCTCAGAATCATCACCTTCTTCAAAGCATCCTAGAACTATGCTATCTGCACGAACCCATATGATAGAATCCACTGATACAAAAAATAGAACAATATAGCATAAGGCAGTAATAGAGATAGAGATTGCATAATCCTTTTCCTAAATGAGTAAGTTTATCCCCTGATATCAAAACACTAGTTGCACAAACTGAGTAACTTCATTATATTGTAAGTAATACCAAAACGAGTAAAATTTACATGATATTAATATGGTGGAATCAGACATCTAAGTTTTGACCAATAAATGGTTAAAAGTGTGTGTCAAAGCACAAATCATCCAATGAAACAAAATAAGTTATCCTCTTTGTAAAGCTCAATAATATCCCATGAGAGTATTTCCTATGATGCCTTTCATAGTTTCCTTTCACAAATCAATATTCTTCATTCAACCAAGTGTAATTGAACAAACAATGAACAAAATAACAAAATGTACCATTTGATTGGTATTATTTTCTCTTATGTGTCTCCTAATTTACAAGGAATAACCAAAAATAAAAGAAGAGAATAACGTTAACACATACTAACTTTCTAGAGTCCATTAAGAAAAAATAAAATGCATTAAATACCTATTATTGATGCGGATGACAGTGAAAAACTTAGCTTTTCTGTGAATTGTGATGACAAGATACTAAGGACATTGTTCCATTGCCACAGCAACAAAAGCACCATTTGCACTCCATTCAACTATGCCAGAAAACAAATTCTTATAGTAAAAGATGACATGAATAAGTTACTGTAACTCCAAAATGAAAAATGTTTAGCAGGCAACATCACATTCAATCGGCTCATAAGAAGAAAACAGGGCAGGAACCAATGAACATTATAATCTAAGGATCAGCAGCAAGTTGCCTTTTATACCACACAAGGGGAAAAAGAAAAAAAGAACTTCAAGCTGGCCATCCTTTAGGACTACATTCTTGGACTTCATTATAATCATCAAATAATTGAAGGTATCAGCAAGTTTATTCTGGAGATTACAACCAAAGGTCAAGCAAGTGGAATAAAATAGAAGACAAAAGCATACTTTGAAGAACAGAAACATACCAGCATTAACATTGACCATCACATTCGTCGGAGAAACTTTACCAAATCCATGATATAGCTTTCCATCACTTGACAGAACTACATAATCCTTTTCTGCTTTTCACGGTTGCCCATTTTACATCTTTGATGCAACTCAAGTCATCAAGGCAAAAAGAGAATGATGGTTTCTTCTCCTGTTTTATAGTGGAGAGAGAGTGAGAGAGAGCGTGTGTGTGAGAGAAAGATGACAACTCAAAGTTCATTCTATGAATCAAAGGGAAAATAGTGTGCCAGACGGTAAAACAAGAAAAAATCAAAAGCTTAAAGAACTTGCAAACTGCATGCTGCATCCAATAAAGAGTTCAAGGAAAACGAATTTAAATATTAGTTGCATTTTCAAGAAGCATTAGTGTGCACACTTTCACATTAACGTGACCCGTTACGTATTTTTGCTATTTAGCAGGAATTTATTTAATTTGCTTTTCACTATTTTAGTATCTAGACTTAATGTAGAATTAGGAACTGTTAAGATTTTGATTACAACTAGTAATGTGGTAAGAGATATATCCTAGTCAGAGGAGGAAAACGTTTAGGAACTTATAAATTATGTAATTCTAGAGAGAGAGAGGGTGATTTCAGTTTAATAAAATTATAAACATTTGGTATATCCTCTTGAGGGTTGTTTCATGCAATTTAACCTTAGGCATGATGCCAAAAGGTTCCAAAGAGGTGATCCCTAAAGTTTCCATATTCTTTATTCTTCTCTCTTTCAAATTTCCAACAAGTTCAACATCGCATTTGACATTGGGGTCAGTTTATTACCCATTTTTCATGATTCATTTCAAATTTCGGAGATCACAAGTTATCCGCTATCAAAGCATTCCGGGAAAATTTTGAAAATCTTTAATTACGTTCTTCACAACCTAAATAAACTAACACTAACATCAGTCAAAGAAAATTCTGTTTGACTATGGAATCCAAACATGGACACTCAGATGGAAAAAGAGAAACTAAGCTAAGAAAACAGCCAAGTAGTCATAATTCACAAAGCAAGCAAAAATGGATAATCCAAATAATACTCTACCATTCAATGGATAAGACAGCATTGCAATATACTACTGTTTACTCTTTTGATCTGGATAACAATCATTTATTCTTCCATTTCCTGATCTGCTATAAACTTGGGAAGGTTAAATGCTCAATCTGGGCTCACTTGTTATTCTAGAAATAATAGGTTATCATCTTAGACAGAAAGTATAAGAAAACTTAAGGTATGAAAGTAGTTCAGCCTGGTAATGGATGAATACATAAGATTTTTAGGCATTGTAGGCCAAGTGACCAAGTGACCAAGTGACCAAGTGAGAGGTTCAGTCAAGGGATGGCAAAATATAATAAGCATAGAAAGAAATTTTCTGAGAGATATATTTGAAAAATGTTATACTTAATGGAAAGGAGGAATTTGGTTTTCACCATAAAAGAAGAGGGGGAAACAAAGAAGAAAGAAACAACTATGCTGCAACAAGTCATTGCTTTAAAACTATCGCAAAGAGAAAATTTTGGCCAGCAAAAAATGTACCCACCGATCTTTCTCAAGTTCAATAAATGACAAACGATACGTACTAAAGAAAACTGTAGTGATTAAACGAGAAAACAAAATACTAGGATGGTTCATAATTTTAGAGGGATAAAATTTAGTGGCAGAGACTTACTGCTGTACTGGGAAATTTGAAGGATTATGGTAATTTGAAGGATTACGGTCCTAAAGGAACAAACAAACAAACAAACCAAGCCTTAACCCCACTAAGTAGGGTCGACTGCATGAATCCTGCTACGCCATTGTGCTATATCACGAACCATATCTTCCTCAATTCCTAGATGGGCTATATCTTTCTTACAAGTTACCCACCAAATCTTTTTCGGTCTTTCCCTACTCCGCTTATATTGACTACTATCTCTAAAATCCACTCGCCTGACAAGCGCCTCTACTCGTCGTCTTAACACATGACCTAACCACCTTAAGCGTGTTTCTCTCATCTTCTCATCAATAGATGCTACTCCAATCTTCTTACGAATATACTCATTGCGTATCTTGTCCATCCTAGTGTACCCACATATCCATCTTAACATTCGCATTTCTGCAGATACTCTCATCTTTGCTCGTGTGTAATTCACTGCCCAACACTCAGACCCATAAAGCATCGCTGGCCTAATTGCCGTCCCATAAAATCTACCCTTAAGTTGTAGAGGAATTTTGCGGTCGCATAATATTCTCGATGCCATTCTCCATTTAGTCCAACCCGTTTGTATCCGATATATAACATCTCGATCTATACCACCATCACTCTGAAGAAACTGATCCTACATACTTAAAATTTTTACTAATGGGTATCTCTTGATCTCCGATACTAACCCCTATTCTATTCCTATGCGCACCCTTGTAAACTTAAATTCCATATATTCTGTTTTTGATCTACTAATTCTAAACCCTTTTGCCTCAAGTGTGTCTCTCCAAACCTCGAGTTTAGCATTAACCCCATCTTTTGTTTCATCTACTAAAATAATGTCATCTGCAAATAACATACACCATGGTATTTCCTCCTGTATGTGCCTTGCAAGTTCATCTATGACCAATGCAAATAAATAAAGACTTAGAGCTGAACCTTGGTGTAAACCTATATTTATAGGGAACTTCGTGTCAACCCTCCTGGTGTTCTCACACTTGTAACCACATCCCTATACATCTCCTTTATTGATTCTATATATGCTATTCTAACTCCTTTTCTTTCTAAAACTCTCCACATAACTTCTCTAGGGACTCTATCATATGCCTTTTCAAGATCAATAAAAATCATATGTAAATCCTTTTCCTTATCACGGTATCTCTTGGTAAGTCTCCTTAAGAGATGTATGGCTTCAGTAGTTGATCTCCCTGACATGAAACCAAACTGATTATTGGACACCTTAGTCTCATTTCTTAAGATTGAGACAAATTTAGATTGGTGTTAATAAGTAATGTACTTGACAGCATACATATCACTGTTTTTTGACAGAAATATTTCATATACTTGCAGAAACAAATAACCTCTAGTTTGAGACTCATAAAAAAAAGGGTTAATTATATTTTACCCCTAAACTTTAGTGTCACTTCAATGGGATAAGTCCCTAATAACGTTATTTTTTAAGCACTAAAGTCTCTGAACTAACAGTCAACTCTAACAGCATGTGAAAATTTGGCTAAATGGACAATTATACCCATGGGTTAATTGCACTTTACCTGATGCAACTAAGAATGAAGTTAAAGACTACAGAGTTTTGTGTCTTTTCTCAAACTTCAATTCAGCATTCACAGAAGATTCGAACCTGCAATGAAGCTAAAATATGTTTTAGGAGTGTTAGTTGTTAGTTTAGATCTTAGGGGTAATTTGGTCTTTTTCATTGTCGCAGGAAATTGTGTACTATTTCGTTATCCAATTATGTTAGGAGCTTATTTAGAGTTACTGTTGATAGGAGTCTTAGAGGTTGTTTGCTTGTCTATTTAGACTAGGAATTAGAAATCCTTATCCCAATAGGATTCTATTTGTAGGTAGATTTACAGCTTTATAAATAAGCGTGTTACTATGTTATTTTAGGCTGAAAGAATGATGAATTGAAAAGTTTATAGTTATTTGTTTTTGTTTATTTTTTCTTCTTCCTCAAGAATCTGCAGATTCTATTCTTCTCTGATCTTACTGTTCCCAGAACCGTTCACAGCCCCTAGAACAGTCCCAAACCCCTTATTCTTCCACTCATGCTTGTAGACAAGATCCCCAATCTTGTGCTACATCATACAGTTTATAGTCACTAACACTTTAGTCCCTAACATCATTTTTTGAGCAATTAACCTCTTCCGTTATGCCAATTCAACATTTTGACCATTGTATCCCTACTTAACCCCACTCTTTTTATATTTTTTGCCTCCATTGGCTCTAAATTCATTAATTAACTACGGAAAATTCGTATATGGACTCGGTCCACAATCTTATATGTGGACCTCGTTGTTAAAATAAGAGACACATCCTCAATTTATTACATTACCTTACACCATGTAACAATATATGCGTCCTATTTAAACTACAAGGTCCACAAGTGAGAACAAGGACTGGTTCCGTGTAAAAATCTCCGATCCCACTAACCACTACTATCACCACACCATCAAAGTAATGCACTATCTTTCTTTCTTCTTTAAAAACATAATTTTTATATTTCTTTAAAACATAATTTCCATATTCCGATAGCCTCAAATCAATTTAAAGAATAAAAATTATTTCAATCAAGATTCATTGGTATATCCATTCATTTAGTTGACATTTTAGACAAGAAATGCGACATGATTATAATTGATCATCAATCTAGAGGCTTTAGTACTCAAAAAATAATGTTGGTCATGTTATGCATATTATTCAACTAATTTAGACCAAAAAGGCCACGCATACGCTGAATTTAACTTCCAAGCATCTTTTCAATTAAACTCTGCATGAATCAAATCTTTTATTGAAATATAGATTCACAAGCCCAAAATAAATGAAAAAGATATTAAAATAAAAAGGATTAGAATTGTCAAAAACAATGTTAAGGACTAAAACGTTAGTTGCGTTAAAGTTTAAGGCAGTAAAGTGTAATTAAACCAACAAAAAATAAAATGAAACCGGGGTGGAATGGTCTAAACATTGAGTTGGCTTAACGGAAAGGGTACAATACTCGACTGAAGTTTGATGGTGAAGAGTAATTAGCCATAAAAGAAAAATGTACACAACTATTTGTCAATACTGAGAAAATGAGGAAGAAGAAAATAAAGCAACAAAGGCAGAACTGAGAATAATAGGTGGAAACAAGGGAGGCAGTCAAAGTAAGTAGACTATCCATGAGGAAAGTTAAAAATAATAATACAAAAATATTTATTCTATAACTTTCCAAACCCATGATGGTAGGAGGAGCAAGTTGCATTACACCACTACAAAAACTTACAAAAATCCAAAAAATTTTCTCGTCAAAGATATTTTAGAGTCAAATGTGGATGAGGCTCCGAACTCTAGTAGTCTCACCCCCAAGCACTTAAAACAAAATATCTAAGCACTTATTTTTTTGTTTCATGTGTTTTGTTATCTTACTTAGTGGGAATAAGGCTTGGTTTGGGAGTTTTGTGTTTTGTTATCTTAAACTGAAATCACTTGGTGAAACAAATTCTGGTGAAGCCGAGCCAAAATTTTCAACAAATACTATTACGCTTTAAACTGATATGAACCTGCTAAGTAAGGGATTCTACATTTTACCAACTTCACTTACAGCCCGAGATAGAAAATCTCCCAGCCACTGCTACATCATCATCATTAACCCCACTTTTCATTTTCCCCTCAGTAAAAATTCCATTAGTTCAGTCAGGACAGAAACAAAATTCGTGCTCCATAAGTTCAACAATTTGAAAACTGTACTTGTGCATATAACAAAAGCCACATCGAGTTTCATAATTTGAAGTCTAATACACAGAAATAGTAAAAAAAGAAAAATTTTGAAACAAACATAAAAATACGTGATAGTGATAGTGATAACGAAATGCCATGCGGTCTCCTACCTAAACACCTACCTTGTGGAGTAGAGCGCTAATGGAAAAGAAATGGAGTTGATTTGCTACAGAAGCCACACTAAGCAATGAGTCACCAGAAGACAGCGCTAATATTGAAACCTTTCCAATAGACAGGTTGAGGATGCTCAACTGGTCAATAGATGATAGACCACTCCCTTTGTCTTTGATATCCACTGCCAAATCCATCACTTGCTTTGTCCTGGCAACATAAAACCCTAAACCCCGACCCACCCATACCACACCCATACGTCAATAAATGGTTTCTGAGTAAATAAAACCCTAAATTAATTTTTTTTTTTTTTTTTTTTGAAGGAAAAATAAAAAGACCATTGGAGTGGGCGATGAAGAGTAGGTGAAATCGTTCAGAGACAGCCAAAGGCTTGGACGGAGGGGTCTGAGAATCGTACTGGGAATCATCATTCCCAGGTTTGATTGGTACTGGATGTCCAATTTGCACGAAGCGGTAGTTTCTAGAAATGATTTGGTCTCCTTCTATCACTTGGTTCAGTTCAATCGGTGGTGTTTCGACCCCATTCGAATTGTTTTCCATCATTTGAGATATCTCTCTAGTCGCGTTCTAGAGGCTCTTTTGCAAGCATGTGTCGAAAATTTGAAATGGATTAAAATTTTGGACCATGAAAATGGAGGAAAGCTACCTGAATCCTCGGGCTAAGGCCCAGTTTGGGAGTTTAGAAGAGAAAATAAAGGAAATGATAATTAACCATGTAAGATTGAACGAGATGCTGCAACAATTGTCAGAGAGAGAAAATTTTAAAGTTGTACCTGTTATTAAAATTATTTTTTTAAATTTGAAGATGGTTTTCGGGTCAAAAACAAATATGAGTTTATTGATCTTGCACTTCTTGAATGTGAAGTCTAAGTAAAATTAAATTTTTTTAAAAAAAATTATTTTTATGACCTTACATTCGATAATTGTGTAAGAGGGATTTCTTTTTTCAATATTACAAAAAATTGTTTAATTTTTTATTATTTAAAAAAAGACTTGCTTGACCTCGCATTTAGCGGTTGCGACTAAATACAAGGTCAGGCAACATTCTTCATACACTTTTAACCGAGCAAACACTAAATTTACCCTTAATCAAAAATACTAAATTCGAAAATACTGAACTCTATATACGGTAATCCCAATATTCACTAAACTTTATGTGATAATCCCAATATTGTAAAATCTTGACACCAAGGCCAAAACACTCTAAATATTAAATCCTAAACTCTTATTCTAATGTCATATATAGAAACACTAAACTCTTAGTATCAAATCATAAACCCTAATTTTAAGGAAATAGAAAAAAGCAAAATTATTAATTTATCATATTTTTTGATAAAATTTTGACATAACCTCTCCTATTTTATGAATATTTTTCCTATCAACAATCATACCCAACAAGGGCAAAAAATATTATTAAAAGCCCGACAAGGGCTAATAACAAAAATAAAAATCCAACAAGAGCAAACAACAATATACAAATAACATACAACAATCGCAAATGATTGCTGAGAGTAATAAAATATGTCAATGTCTAAGATCCCCAAGTCTCCTATCGTACCACACTCTCTAGGCCGTTTAGGAATCCTTTTTGACATACAAACACAAACTTGTGATGTGACTCGCTCTTGAGTAAGCTAAGTAATCTGCGACTGCAAAACCATGTTTTGTTCATGTTTTTCATTTGAAACACCAAGACTAGTATGATCCGAAACTAGACTACTAGATAACGGTCCAAAAAAGGATGGTCCCACTGGAGTGCGCATTGGTGAATTATTTGTGTAGTGTCACTCTCGAATTGTATATTTACATGAGGGGATCCAACATTTGCATGAGACTGAGACGATGGAATTTGACGAAGGCAACGACCACTGATGTGTTGTCCTCTCGCCACAGAACTCGATCTACTCTATGTGAATTCTGTGTTTGATATGGATATTGAATGTAATCAGGAACTATCAAAGGCCAAAGATTAAGACGACTTGACTCGCCTACTGTATGTAGTGATTCAGAAACGAAATGTCTGATTTGTACCCAAGTACTAGAGTTCGGAGCATCATCCACAACCATGTGATCTAAGGACATGGATGTAATACAATTTAGCCATGTAGTTCATCTACCAGAAAAACTTGTTAAAATCAGTATTACTACTCAATACCATAAAAGTTGTTAAAATCAGTATTACTACTCAAGTCATATGAAAATGAAATGAGTAACAAAATGAATAACTACTCACTAAATAATCTGCATGCGCACTATCACCAGGGTACCCCTTTAGAAAAGTAGGGCGATGATTCGGATTAGATATGTAGACCACCGTCCTCGATCGGTGGTCTAATGCATGTGTAGTGTCAGCACATGAAAGACCAACATCAACTGCATCCATTTTTGCCTCCCAAGTTTCTGTACAAGTTCGTTGAGTCAACTCTCAATTTTTGTTTGCTCGATCACGGCGGTCTATCAAATGAAGTGTAACTTGATTGTTAATCAATCTCTGATCCGGGATAGGTTGGAACAGCCCGAATTGTCGCATAACTTGTAAAATAGGTAACATTCCACAATCTCCCAACATATTAAATAAGTAACTACATAGTGAACCATATGTCACGACCAGCAGTGCTATTAAGTACATCATCAGGGTTTGGTTGCCATATAAATTAATACCAACCAAATCAACAAAAGGTAAATAAATTAGCAAAATATGACGAAAACAATGTGCAAAAGAAATGTAATCGATGGATATACCTCATTGGGTCGCAAGCTATGTTGCTGATCCCAAAATACAGATAAGACATGCTTAGGAACGTTGCGTAAATCAAATCCAACATCTTACTTTCAATAAATATTAATAAATATCAAGTCCAATATAAACATGTATAAGTAAATAGTTTAACAAAATACATACCTGGATCCATATGCTCCATGATGTTGCTGTGCCGACTCTAACCCATTAGGTCGTAGAGTCGGCATGCGTTCCCAAGCACATAACAGTAATACCAATTAGTATGTATTCAACAAAATGTGAATGAAATACACAATAAATAAATATAAAGTATTAAAATGTATTTGTAGTAATAGCACTGGTTCACAGATATTTTTGACATGACTCTTGATTTAGGCAGTAGGTAAGATAGCATTACACATACTGCGATACAGTGTGACTAAAATTGTTGATCCCCAACTATAATGTCCCACAGTCTACAAGTCCCGAAACATGGAAAGTACAACAATGGAACTTTGTTGCCTGAATTGTCTAGAAATAAAAGCCTCCAATAAGTATGAGTAAATATATACGTGCCATCTGCCGACACATCTCGTCAATCGCATCATCGGGAAGAGGACAATCTAATCCGCAGACAAACATCCCACCTTCAAATGACCTCATCGATATCTGACCTAATAAGCACAATACCCAATAATTCAAAACATAACTGGCCCCTAACATCTGGAGTACGAGTAGGTCTTTACCCATCACAGATGGACCATCAATGTGTAACCCCAAACTACCTCTACATCCCTGTAGTATGATACTTGCTTCTTCAACAAGCAAATGAAAGGAATGTGTCTCATGTCGCATCGCTTGACAAGATTAGTGATCAAAGCATGATCCACTAAAATGACGCCCTAACGATGTGACACCCTCAAAATCTGCTAAACAAATGTAATGACATACGCGATCTGGAATGGGTCTATAATCCCAAAAAGTACCATCATAATGCTTAAACTGTAGTGTGGAATCATCAATAAGATCATCAAATATAAATCTAGCCCCATGTGGTGTCGTAGGTGATATAATATCATCTATATACAGTTTAGGATGAATAAACTCTCGCAACTGATCATCTATACTAACAAAGTGATATAGAAGAGTGAAAAATTAACCCCATGCATAGTAGGGATTTAAATTCATAAATTTTATATGTCATATGCAAATATTAAAAGTCGTATCTCCTTGACCATGAATAATACAAAGTTTTCAATAAATGAATAAACAATAAGCAAACAAATGCGTCGATACAATACAACTTAAATAAACAATGCAGTTTCAAGATACAATAGAAAAGACAAATGACTATTGTTATCGCGAAGGACAACTCCTACGGTTATGCAGGGCTGATGACAATATAAGCTCGTATACTTTCCGGACTCATGAGAATCCCTGACATCCATCTCATTTTGAAGGCGTCTTGCACGTACCTGGCCTGCTTGGCAGTCTATGAAGATATTATCTTCATCATGTATCTACCACTGAATAGGTGGCAACTCATCAGGGTTGGATTGTAGAATAAATCTAGTAACAGTGTACTGCTCCCGGTACATGTGAGTGGCGTAGGTTCATGTAGGTTCATTACCCTTAACCTGCAAACTGCTATCGTATACGAGTAACAGAACCTGTACATTTGTCATTTACCACAAGTACATGTCTTCTCAACATAATTGACAACTTGTACATTACCATCGCGACCAGTCACACGGTGAGATGTCTTAATTCTATGGATACCTATGGAATGGTCAAAAATAATAACTGCGTGTCTTTCACCTTTTTTGTCTGTCACCGACAACTTTTTTCAATTCATTAGTGTAATAGATGTGCAATAATATTAACCCCTTGCAATATTGTCAACAAACAATTTCATCGAATAATGGAATGTATTGTCAATTATAACTTGATTGGAAGTATTTTTACCCCTCGCAAGATGTTATTGTAACTCTCAGAAGTATTTGTAGCGTGTATTCCTCACCTGCAATTTCTATCATGAGCAAGGCACCAACAGTCAAGGCCAATCTCAACAAGATATGTCCAAGCCTCAGAACTTTGAAGCTGTATAGTTTGTTGGTGCTTGTTCTATTTGCACATCTATATCTTGACACCAAGAGACCAATATAGCTTCTTCACTTCCGCATTCTTATATTTGGTCATCACATTACTTCGAACATGGCGCAGAGAGAATCTACGATATGCAAATGGTTTCTACCATAAGGGGGACTCATTCATAGCATGAAGAATACCACGATACCGGTCAGATATAATGTAAACTGTCTCCAAGACCACTCAATATAGTGTCTCAACTGCTCTATGAATCAACCCTAACTCTGAATTGTTTCCTCATCAGCAATTGCATAGGCAACAAATAATATATGATTGTTAACAATCCAAAACCACAATATTCTAAATATTTCCCTCGTAGATAGGTGCCATCAATAGATAGGATAGGTCTACACCCGTGGAGTGCATCAATCACCAGTCAAAATGCCTAGAAGATGTGTTTGAATATTTTGACATGCTTGTTACTGCTGGGATGATGCAATCATTGAACCACAATTTGTGGATTAGAGTGGAGTACTTCTTCAATATACTGGAGTAACTGTTGAAAATTAGATGCCCAACTTCTATATATAAGCACTATCACTTTCCTTCGAGCATACAAAACCTTCTTGTATGTAATGTCAACTTTCAAACTGTTCTTGATATATACCTAAATTTGTTTAACCTTGTACCTAGGATCATTTTCAACTAAGTGTATTATTTGGTTAGCAATGACCATAGATGTTAGATTTTTATTGTTATTTTCGGTGATTTTCTTGAGACATACATGATCTTTTATCCATTTTGTGACCTTCTGCACATTAAAAGATTCATTGCCGCATATACAAATACTCCAATCACACTCTTCGGGAGCTAATCTACCGGAGGATGCAATCTTGCATTTAGCCGCCCATGTCCTCTTCCGGGTCTCAGTCACTTTGAATTCCCATTTTTGAGCTACAAACCATATTCTGACTGCCTTACTGACTTGTTCCTTACTATCAAAGCACATGTGCAGCCGAATATCATTTTTTTTCTTTCCAATAAACAAACCCATCTTTATCATTACGGTCCATGAGATTGTAGTTACCAAGATCATTGAAAAATACTATGCCTCTAAGTTGATGCACAGGAATATCCTCTTGCATTTGACATTCACTGTTGTTTGCCCCTACGTCATCGTCAGATTCATCCTTCATACATCTTCTAACTCTGACTATGATGCGTAATCCTAGTCCAATGCATGCCACGATAAGTTACTATCATCATCATCACCTGTCAAGTCCTTACCTATCAAGCCCTTCTCCATCTACTAATTATAATTTTGTAGGGTGCTTGGTCTTTTACCTGCTGTAGTGTCTCGTACAGTATATTGCGCCAATTGATTGATCAGATGGCATTAATTTTGATAATGAAAACAAACCCATTGGGTTGTAATATTTAAATGATCAAAGAGATTCTACGAGTAGGACTACAGTGCCTCATCATCCATAGACGATTGCATCAAAGACATCATTGGCCCCATACCATATATCCCTAGATTGATGTTGATTTCAGGTACTTGGGGAGTTTCCTCAGTCTCGATGTACAGCACAAAAAGTAGGATCGACATCAAACAAATAAAAAATAATATCCATACTATCATCATGCGTCAATGGAATGCCCGAGTAAACATTATGACTAACTATATGCCTATACAAAATATTCAATTTGAACTGCCCCTATCAACCTCCATGAACTCATATATCTTGTCAACCAGCTCCACAAACCTAATCCTTTGTTATATCAGAATAGTTTCTTGGACACCCTTGGCTGGTAAGACATAGTCCTACCTTCATAAGTTTTTCCCCTCCCCAATAAAGGAGAAGGTGACGGGGTCCACTGTATCAAATGTCATTTTTCTGTAAGAATATAATATGTTTATACCCCCCAAATTTGGGTATGAAATAATTTATTTTTTTTAAATTCAACAGAATTTCCACTATTTCTTTAGGATTCTCTCTACACCAGTCATGCCTGACAAGGGCTACATACAACACATTAACACTGGTCAAGGGCTACAAATAATACATGTCCGACAAGGGCTACAAACAAAATTAATCAAAAAAAAAATCTCCAACTATAAGAAAGAGTTATAACCACTTGAATTTTATCATATTTTTGCCAAATTACTAGAAATGGTATAAATTAGTAGTATTCAAGTCTTAAAAGAAAAGGGACAAATCAACCAAAAGGGTTTGTTCTTAGGGAATTGGGGCTTTCCTTAGCATTCAATTATTTCAATAGTGTAAAACAACACCTTTTGACCAAAAAAAAAAAAATGCATTCATAAATAATTAAAATACTACCAAAAATCTCTTTCATAACAACAAGCATGCAAACAAAGATCAACCCTGAATTACCAAATTACATAAACTTCAAAACCAAAAAAAAATAGTACAAACAAAAATGCCAAAAAATAATGAGATTTTAACAGCCCTAATTATCAACCTGTCTACATAATAGCAACAATGTAGTGACGGAAGTGTTGGGTTTGCATAAAAATGGCGTCGACAACTAACCCAATTAATATCCCCCTCACCCCAAATACCAACTCATTCAGATTCGGAATCACAAAAAAAAGCAAAAAGATAAGCTATCATCACAAAGACTTTTTTAAATATTAAAATTCAAAAAAATAATTAACTCTAAAAATTGAAAATAAAAAAAATAAATTAACTCCAAAAATTGAAAATAAAAAAATTAACTACAATAATTGAAATTCAAAAAAATAAATTACTTTTAGATTTTCTTGGTGGTGGTGGTTGTAGAGGAGGAGAAGCTAGTGGTGGTGGTGCTCGTAGAGAAGGAGGAAGAGGAACAGTGGTGGTGGTGGTTGTATAGGAGGAAGAATTATGGTGGTGGTTGTAGTAGGAGGAAGGAGAACTATGATGGTGGATGTAGAGAAGAAGAAGCAATGGTGGTGGTGATGGTGGTGGTGGTTGTGGTTATAGAGGAGGAGGAACTAGTGGTGGTGGTGTTGTTATTGGCCGCCGCAGAGAGAATGAAGTGGAGGATGAGAGTTGTTTGAGAATGGAAGGGTATTTTTGGTTCAACTTGGCTAGTGTTTAAAGGTCGTCTGACCTCAGACTTGGCAAATGCGAGGTCAACCTCGTATTTGGTAAGTGCGAGGTCAACTAACCTTTCTTTTTTTAATTATTATACAAAAAACAACGTTAAAACATTTTATGCCATTTAAAAAAAAATTTGAACTTGCATGTGCTGAGTGTGAGTTCAAGAAAAAAAAATTTAAAAATTTAATTCCACCCGACCTCGCATTCAGTAAGTGCGAGATCAGAAAACTCGCATTCACTGAATGGGAGTTTCTCCTTGACAAAATACTACTTTCAAATTAGTACTAAGAAAGAATGATTTCCAAATACAGCATCTTATTGATGCTATTTCAGAATTTTCTCTATCCGAGAAGGTACGTGAAGAGTGAATCTCTATCAAACTTTTATGTGGCTTGGACGAAGAAGAAACATAACATGGTGGCTCACACGTTGGCCAAATATGCAAAGTAGATGGAAGAAATAAAAATTTGGAATGATATGGCCCCAAGGATGGTGGAAAACCTATTGCTTAAGGTGAGTTTAGGAGTTGAGAATTAGAGGGAGGAAAAGGGAAAAGAAAAAATACTAAAGTTTTTTTTTTTTGGGAGTTTTGAGTGGGAGGAAAAGAAGGGATTTGGAAAGAAATTATGGGAGGATAAAAAACTTAAAACTTTAGGAGAAATGGAAGGAAAATAACTTTTGTTCTATAAAAGTTCTCGTAATGTCAATTTTATCCTCTAAATCTATATCAAAATATCTATTCTGTACTATCTATAAAGGGAGATGGGTGGGTTTAGTGTCTGTCACTTTTTGTTATTTCATTTATACCCTTATTACACATGTTAAGCTAACCAACTATAACTTCCTTTTATCATAACTTCTTTCCACCCTCCATTACATATAATATTCTTTTTGTACTTTTTATTCACCAACATTTCCACTACCTTTAAAAACATTATATAATTTTTTTTAATTGCACACTCATACAGTGTGCCTTTTCCCACTAGTTTAAATAAAATGATAAACTTGTAAAAGTCACATATTAGTAATCTTTTTCCTCCCAAAGTCGAGCAAATTACCTAAATACTCCCGTAACTATTTCATAAAAACCGAAATGGCCCTCAACTTAAATTTTAGCCTAATTAGTGTCTCAACTAAATAATTGTATCTAATTTAGTCGCTAAATGGCGGAGCCGCCCAAAACAATAATTTTTAAAATTTTGACTGGCCTTAACTAGGGGCAGAAGTGTAAAATCACCTGGACTTGATACTTTAAATCTTAAATCATCGCCTAAATAGGCCTCCAACTTTTTTATTTTAGCCGAATTATTCCCTCAACTAAAAATTTAGCCAATTTAGTGCCTCCCCTTGCAACCTCAAATCCTCCTACCTCTATCCCATCCAACTCCACCCAACCACCACTACTATCACCAAGGCCACTCGTATCAAACATCCATTATATGAAGATATACTGGAAGGAAGAAGGAGATCGGGGTTTGCGAGGGGCAGGGAGATGAAAGTTGGGGAGTGGGAAATGAGATTTTAGGGCTGGGGTGGGGTTGGGGATAGATCATGGTAGGAAAAGGGGTTGGATAGGGAGAGGCTGAGGAGTGGTATTGTAGGGGTAGGTTGGTCTGAACTGGGATGGTAGAGAGGTGGATCCAAGAGGGATAAAGAAAGAGGTGTGACAGGATGGGGTGTTGGGGAAGGACTTAATTACGAGGTGGGGGTGGGGAAGAGAGAGGTTGAACTGGTAGTGGTGCTAGGGTGATGGTAGGGATGGCGGTGGCTGGTGGCTGGTGGCTAGAGAGAGGAGATGAGGGTAGGAAAGGAAAGTAAGAGTTAGGGTTTATTTGGATCAGTTTCTTCTTTTTTTTCTTTTCAATTTGATCTTGTTTTATTTTTAATTTGATCTTAAAACTTTGTGAACCTTTGACCTTAAAACTTTGTGGGACACTTAATTGTCTATGCTTTGAGGTAACTTTTCTATGATATTTGTGTAATTTGTTTAGTATTTAGTGAAATTAGTGGTAGATTTAAAAACATGGTGATTGACTGAGAGACTAAATTGGCTAAATTTTTTGTTCAGGGACCAATTCAGTTAAAATAAAATGTTGGATGACTATTTAGGCAATGATTTCAAACTTAAAGTATCAGGTCTAGGTAACTTGTCATTTCTGCCCCCAGACAACACCAGTCAAAATTTTTTTAAAAAAAAAACTAATATTTTGGGCACAGCCATTATTTAGAAACCAAATTGGATATAATTATTTAGTTGAAGGACCAATAAGGATAATTTAAGTTGGGGGACTCTTTACACATCTAATGAAATAAGAGACGGGGTTGGGGTGCAGAAATGACAAAATTACCTCCCTGATACCCAAGTTTGAAAAAAAAACTCCCAAACAACATGGAAAGATTTTATAATCCCTTCTCTTTCTAGCTTATACTTTCTATTTTTTTCTCTTCTTTCCTAAACTCCCAAACTCAACCTAAGTGACAAACGTGGAAGTGTTTAGTTATAAAGCAAGAGTCTCTCTTTTAATGTGATGTCATTCTATATTATTCCTATTATACCCTTTGCTTGGATGGTTTTAAAACTTTCATTTTTTGCTATCCATTATTAGTTTCTTCAAAATTTCTCTCAAATTCTCTTAGTAAAAAATTATATTTTATAATAAAAATATATTTTTCTATAAACGGACACATAAAGTGTGCAATAATCACTAATCACTAATCTATATTTATATTATATATAAAGCAAGAGCCCCTTGGTGTGATGTTATTATTTGTTTTGCCTATTCTACCCTTACTATTTTTAAAACTTATCAACATAACTACTAAATATTCTCCCTATTTTTTAAGTTAATAATTTCTAAAATCACACACATAATTAAGGGTGTCTCTTGCCCACTAGTATAAAGGGAGAGCCCCACTTAGACTAGAAGGCTCTCTCCCTTTAGTTTGGGGTCTTTTTATTTAGTTTAAATATTTAAAAAAAAAAAAAACACAATCCTGCCTTCTTCTCTCCCTTTATTTTTGGTGTCTTTTTATCTGGTTTAAATTTCAAAAGAAACTACCACTATTCTCTTACTTTAATCTATTTACTTTAAAACTTAAAATGAATTTCTTACTATATATATATATATATATACATATTTTAAGCAAACGAACTAATTTATTGATGGGATCATTGATTACAAAACCGAATATTAGGGCAGCCCCTAGCATCTAGGCCAACCAAACCTTTAACAGTGTAAGGAATGGTGTAGCGATCATATTCAACATACATAGGTTTTGAAATGCCTTCATTAGCTAAACATGGAGACTTGGGAATCAATACTCCAAATCGATGCCGATGAGCCCACCAAAGAGTTAACTAATACAAGGGAATCAATCTCAACAATCAGTGAGTGCACATTCAGTCTACTACACATCTGAAGTCCATCTACTAAGGCCAATGCCTCAGCTTGTATGTTTGTTTGTTATTGGTAGCCATTGGAAAATGCCCAGATGTATTGTCCATTGTGATCCCTTAGGATGCTGCCACCTGCTACCATTCCTGGGTTTCCTTTGGAAGCACCATCCACATTTAATTTAAGAAAACCGTGTGGAGGGCAGTCCCATTTGACGGCTAGGACTTTTTTTGGTTTGGTTTGGATGAGTTGATTACAAATGCCCTATGGATACCTTTGTAAAAGGATGGATTGAAAAGATAGATACCAAATAAGAGCAAATGTCCACGATAATCCTTGTTGCAATACTAACGTTGCCATCCAAAACCGCCATGTTCCTGGATTTCCATAAGAACCAACATATTATGCAAGGGAGTAGTAGTGTTTTATGAACTACTTCAATTGTGGATGAAGGTGTAGCAGCCCACCACCAAGCATTTAGCTTATCCAAGATAGTCGTAGATGGAGCAATAGGCAATTCTAGCCAGTCTTCAAAGAAACGCCAGATTTGTCGTGATATTTCACATTCCACAAAAAGGTGTTCTAAGGATTCTTTGTGACAACAAAACCAGCATTTAGAGGCCAACAAAAATCCAATTTTTCGTAAGATATCATCTAACGGCAATCGTTTATTCAGCAATTTCCACATGAATATGGAATCTTCAACTGGAGTCTCTTGTCCCAAATCATTTGCCGAGAGAGTATCCGCACCTTAGGGGGTACGTGGATGAGAGTGAGAAGGAACCTTTAGATGTGAGGGTCCAAACAATGAGCTTTGGTTCATCGGTCAGAACGAGTGGTCTTGAGCTAAGAATTGCTGCAATATTTTGTAACTCCTCATTAGAGTATTTCTCATCCAGAAGAGAAAGGTTCCAGCCATTGTGACCCCCTTCTGAAAACATGTGAAACCTTGAGCTATGCATCACAGACTTGTTCAACCATGTGGGATAAAGGCCCATGTTCAGTCCATGGGTCGAACCAAAAGGAGCAATCCGCTTTACGTGGGAGAAATAATAGCCATTTTTCTGCATCATCACGAGCCCGCAGTATTCTCTTCCAATTATATGAGTCACCTGGTGATGCCGAGATTAACCTGGAATATTAAGGTAACGACTTTGAAGGAAAGAATACCACAAGGATTTGCCTTTCTGGAATTTCCACTAGAGTTTGATACCAAAGCCACGAACCACCTCCTCCAATGAGGGAACCCCTAGGCCATTTGAATATGTAGGCGACACACTGTAACCCATGAGATCCAATGTCGCTTTAGCACCCCATCCCAGCAACCCCAAAAGAAATTAGCAAATTGACGCTCCAACTCTTTAAGTACTGATTTTGGGGGTAAAAGTACTGACAATAAGTGAATTGGGATACTGCTTAGAACATGCTTGATGAGA
The DNA here is from genome assembly GCA_025175665.1 of Cinchona pubescens. Taxonomy (NCBI): domain Eukaryota; kingdom Viridiplantae; phylum Streptophyta; class Magnoliopsida; order Gentianales; family Rubiaceae; genus Cinchona; species Cinchona pubescens. The sequence continues at coordinate 638,734 of JANKKI010000098.1, read as the reverse complement.
ATCAACCTGCCTCCGGGTGAGAGGAACCGCGTCTGCCAACCATGAATTCGGCCGACCACTTTTCTATTAGTGGCTGGAAGATGTTACGTCTTCGTTTTGCCTTTTGAATGGGACAGCCCAAATAGGTGAAAGGGAGGGATTTGTGAACAAAGCCGGTCTTTGCTTGAATCAACCGAACCCGAGCTGGAGGTGCCTTTTTGGATAGGTAGAAGGAGCACTTGGACTTGTTAAAGAGCTGCCCGGATGAGAGCTCAAACCTTGAAATAAAGTTCATGAGGTTTCGGATGGACTTGATTTCTCCTTTTGTGAAGATGACAACATCATCTGCAAAATCCAAGTGAGAGATGACAGGGCACTTCTTCGGGAGAGAATAGCACGATATTTGGTCTGTTTGAAAATGATCCTTCAATCCTTGAGAGAATGTTTCAAGCATTAAGATGAATAGCAAAGGTGAAAAGGAGTCGCCCTGCCGAACCCCTCTGGAGGACCTAAAAAATCCTTTGGGTGCTCCAGGGTTTATGAGAATAGAAAACCAACAGTCCTTCAATATATGCCGTATAAGAGAGATCCAGTGGTCCGCAAATCCAAACTTCCGAAATATTGCGTAAAGGAAAGGCCAAGAAAGCCTGTCAAAAGCCTTGGCGAGGTCAAGTTTAATGATCATATTCCCTCCCCTTGTTTTTCGGTCTATAGAATCAACCAACTCTTGGACAAGAAGGATGTTATCCGCAATGTCTCTTCCTTGGACGTAGGCCACTTGTTCGAGAGAAATGAGCTTAGGCAGTATGGGGGAAAGGCGATTGGCCATGATTTTAGTGCAAATTTTGTTAAAAAAAGTGCACAAACTAATGGGCCAAAAATCACTAAAGGAGTTGGGGTTGGTTACTTTTGGAATTAGTGCAATAAGGGTGCTTGTGAACATGCGAGGCAGCTTTGCACCTTTGAGAAAATCACGCACTGCAAGGAAGAGATCATGGTGAATAATGTCCCAGCAAGTGGAAAAGAATGTCCCGTTCTATGCCATCAATGCCCGCTGCACTGTTTGGATTGAGAGAAAACATTGCCTCCTTCAGTTCCTTCATGGAAAGCTCGGATAATAAGTGCTGATTATCCTGAACCGAGACTTTGCCCTTGAGGTGGTCTAGAAGCGATGGGTCTAAGGCTGCAGAGTTGTTAGCGGTCAAGAGTTCCTTATAGAAGTTAACCCCGGCCTCTTCAATGAGATGCGTATTTTCAGTACAATTCCCATCTACTTTGATTCTAGAGATGCGCAATCGCTGTCTTTTGGCTAGAAGGGTGGAGTGGAAAAATTTTAAGTTTTGGTCCCCCTCTTTTAGCCACTTTATTCTTGCTTTTTGCTGCCAAGAGGTCTCCTCTTCCGCAAGACACCGCATATGAGTAGCTTGTGCATTGGCCAAAGCAATTTGGTTACTTTGGCTGTGATCTAGTAAGAGAGCTTCTTCCTTACTCTTTACTTGTTGTTCAGCCTTATGCACCTTTGTGAAGACATTACCAAACACCGTCTCTATGTTATGACTCCAGTTCCTGAGCTCGGCTTTGAGTCTTTTAAGTTTGGAAGCAAGGATGAAAATAGGGGCACCGGTACATTCCAATTGCCAATTGTTACCCACGACCTACAAAAAATCCTTGTGTTTAATTCACATGTTAAGGAATTTAAATGGCTTTGGACTTGGTATTATTGCTGGAATAGCTTTGAGAGCGAGTGGGGAATGGTTCGAACACGTCTTGAGGAGATGTTCAACACTAATATGTTGGAATGCTGCCATAAATTCCGCATTGCATACAAATCTGTCCAGCCGCTTCCATACCATGGTACCATACCTATTCCCATGCCAATTGAATTTACAACCTTGGAAAGGTAAGTCCATCAAGCCACAATCATTGAATTCACCCATGGCATCAAAGTGCAACGGGCAAGAACCTTGGTATTCATCGAAACTTGAGATAACATTGAAGTCACCTCCAATCAGCCAAGGAGTTTGAGGTCGTACGGCACGGAGATCCTCCCAGAGTGTTGGTCTCTCCTTTCTGATTTCGTGCATTTTGCATATACAAAAGAAGCTGCCAAAACAGTGTTTTGAGAAGAAGAAGAAATAGAAACATGTAAGAGCTGGTCCGAACTGAAGTTGGGAGCTAATCCTAGCTCGCTATTCCAAAAAATCCATATTTTGCCATTTGTATTACATTCACAACATTCAAAACCCAGCTTTTGTGCAAAGAAAGAAATTTTATCTTTATCCATCATGCAAGAATATTGATTCGGCGCTGTTTGATGAGTGATTTCAACCTACGCAACGAAGGTTTATTTGCTATCCCTCGAATATTCCATATTAAGAGGCTATCCATTTAACATTGAGGGGTGGAGGGCGAGGTGGTAATTGTTCTAGCCAACCGAGTTCGCATTGGCCTTGGCATGGAATAAATTCTTTTTCACCTTTTCTTTTTGGACAAGGATTTATCGGCGTGTTGTGTAGTGGGGAGAGATGGCTGAATATCCTCAGTTGTTGCATGGTTTGCATGAGGAGGCAAGTCATTGTCAGAAAAGTAACATGGTAATTCTTCCATTAATTTACCGTGAGAGATGTTAGAATCATCCAATGAAAGATTATTTGAGGTTCGAGTTTGGGGGTGCTTTGGCTGAAATTCAGCTTCCTTTAGGACACCTGAAACATCATGTAACTCCTCCAAAACTGAGGTAGCCCCACCAGCCAAAGGATTCAAATTTTGATCTTCCAAGATATCCTCATGTTGGTTAGAATCTATCTCCTGATTTGAATTATTAACCTTATCCTGGGCTGTTGGAGTGATTCCATGTTTGTTGGGATTTGAATTTTGAATTGCAGGTTGTTGGGATAATCCCTCATCCGTGTTTGTTTGCTCCTCCACGAGTGGTGGTGCCGCCTCATCTGGTGGCTGTTTTTGGGCTGAACTACCACGTATTTGTATGCCATTTGCACCTTGTGAAACACCATTAGGAAAGTCATAACATGACATTCATCCCTTTGTCAACAAGAATAGTTGATGTTACTTGCTTCGTTCCCGATGGACCTGCTTCATGATACTTTACGGGTGTCCAGCGCTTTTGGGCAGTCTTTTTTGCTGGATTTTGAATGTTTTCACCTGGAGCCGTTGGTTGTTTGGTTAAAAGTAGTTCACTCGCCCTGCATGATTCAATAGCATGACCAATTTTCTTTCATTTTGTACAGTAGGATGGTACATCTTCGTAGATGATTTTTTGCCAAATACCTTCATTTCCCACCCCTAACCACACCCTTGAAGGGAGTTCGGACAGGAGGTCAACTTCTACGCATACTTTTGCAACGCTTGGCCGAGTAAATTGTTCAGTTGCCATATCCAATCTGAGAGGGGTCCCAACAGCTTGAGCGAGGCTAAAAACAGCGTGCTTATTAAAGAAGATTGTTGGGAGTCGCTCGAGAGTGATCCAAATAGGGACTATGGATGGTTCCTCATTGGTAGTAAAGAGTTCTTACTATACTATATATAAAGCAAGAACCCCTTCTTTTAGTGTGATATCATTTTATGTTATTCCTATTAGACCACTTGCTTAGGTAGTTTTATAACTTCCCTTTTTAGCTTTACATGATTAGTTTCTTCAAAATTTATATCAAATTCTCTTAAAAAAAGTATATTTTATAATAAAAATATGTTTTCCTATAAGTCCACACATAGATTATGCGGTGATCAATAAATCACTAATCTTTACTATATGTAAAGTAAGAGCCCTTTGGTTTGGTTTCATTATTTGTTTTACCTATTTTACCTTGGTAGTTTTAAAACTTTTTCGCAAAACTACTCCTAAAAATTCTTCCCATATTTTTAGTTAATAATTTTTAAAATTATACATACATTAGTGTGTGTATTGCCCACTAGTCTTTCTATATAAAAAGAGAGAGCTACCTTAGTATAGTAGTCTCCTCTTTGGGTTCCTACCTGATTTTAAGGAGAATAAGGAGATTAAAAAAAATTTATATATAAAAGGAGAGCCTATGCACCTTCATATGGTTGTCTCCCACTTTCGGTTCGTACCTAATTAGAGGAGAATAAGGAGATCCCAAAAAAAAAAAAAAAAACTTATCACACAAGATAACTGTCACTATGTATTAGTATCTAAAAGTGACTATTTTTTTGCTAACTCTAATATTTCCTATTTTTTCATAAACTCTATTACTTCCTATAGAGTCAACTATTAAAATTTTTCTTTTTATACATAACGACATCGGCAATTATAATCAGGCAAGTGCTATCTGTACTTATATCTTTGTACGAATTTTCTAGTAATAATAATATTCTGACTTAGATTGAGAATGAAACTCTTTTTCAGCCATGTCTTCAAAATAATGAAACTAATTGTTAAAATAATAAATATTCAATTAACTTTTTGTTTTTAAAGTTATTTTATTAAATTTACTTCGCTGTTGTATTTACTTCACTGTTGTTGCAAATTTATTTTATTAAGATGTGTTGTTACAAGTTTATTGGATTTTCTTTTTCTACTCTCAATTGAAGCAACACTAGCAAAGTTGATGTGCATAATTGTAATTTGTTGCTTTGTTTGGAGTTAAAAGTCAAAAGCTTAGATTTTGTATTTTAAAGTGTTTTTCCTTTAATTGGAGAAAAAAAAAGTTAATTATGATTCTATTTGAGTTCAAATGCTTTTGCTTGAAAAGAGTGATTAAGATTTAAAATAAACAAACACGCTCTGCACTTTTTTTGTGACATTAGGAAATATTATGACTTTAGGAATTTGTTTAAATTAATTAATTAATTGCGTTTGTTTTTCAATGTTGTTACCGGTAGCTAATTGGATATCATTACCCATTTAATTACAATCATTAAGTTCATTTACTATTTATTACGTGCATCTGATATAGTTATTAGTAGTACTATCAGTTTTGTACTCTTTAACCTTCTTGAAGTTTAAATGAATTTCAAGAAGATTTTGTACTCAAAGATGAATTAAATTATTGAATCAATTTATTATATAAGTATATCATCCTGATTTACTAACTTTGAACTTAAACTATTTAATTTATTCTTTAACAGTAGGTAAGCAATATTGGTATATCCTGGTAATGTATGTTGAGAATAAACATGTAAAATACTTTGTGAGGGATTCAAGTATACTTCACCTCCAATTTCTTTCAATATAGGGTTTGATTCATTAGTTATCAACGGATAACATTATGTTTAACTAATTATGTATTTTTAACAATGGTTAAGTAACTTAAATTTTACCATCACCCAAGTACCTTTGTCTACTAAAATCTCCTAAGATTTCTCCCCAAAATCTAGTTCACTTTTGGTAATTATCAATATCTTCAGTACATCAAAATGAATATATATATATAGGATGTGTTTATTAGATTATAATTTTATTTATTCTATTTTTGGAGTTGTTTTCAATGTTTAATTAAAGAAGAATCCATTAGAGCATTAGTTATAAATCAGTGGTAGAGCCAAAATTTAGCACTGTTACAAAATTACAAAACATGTAATTTCAGGTAGTTTTTTTTTATATTTTTAAAATGAACTTAATTACAAAAATCAAGGGTTGACTAAGCTGTTAAGGAGAGAAAAGGAAAAAGAAAAATATTGTATAGATTTTATAAAACACTGTCTTTCTTTCTTTTCTCTCCAAGCAACTTTTTTAAAAAAATTGATTTAATAAATAATCACGTCAAATTATTACATAATATTTTTTGAGAATATTGATTTGGTTTTTCCAAATCACCGCCAGATATAAAAATTTTAAAACATTGCATTTTCTTTCTCCATATCTTCTAGGATCACATGCATAAAAATAGGATAATATGATTTACGGTTTGGTGATTCAAAAAATATTGTAGAGGTGAACATTAACCACAGTAATTCAACTACTATATGGTCAACAAAAAATTACAAGAGCCATCCATATTAGCCGAGTACAAATGTCAACAATCAAACCCTATATTGAAGGGAATTGGATGTAAAGTATACTTGAGAGGAGCTCAATCCTTTGCATTCATGTTATCTACCTCTCTAATTTGGTCAAGCACATTATTTCATACATTTGTAAAATCGTAATCTTTTTTAGTTTCAATTCTTTGGCCTATAAATGAGACTTTATTAAATATTATAATACTTCACAAAGTGTTTGACAAAAAAACAAAAAAAGCTAGTTTTGATTTTGTTTTTTAAAACTTTACTTTACATATCTAAAACGTGATTGACTTTTAACAAGTACTTGGAGTAAAATTAAAAGTGATAAACATCAAGAACGAAGTGCAGTTTAGGTGGTAAGACATTTCCCTTAAGGCGTTTCCCTTATGACCAATTAGTTATGGGTTCAAGTCACTAGAGAGTAGGTGGGAGGGGTAGTTTTTTTTTTTAAAAAGGGTGATAGATCTTCTTATACTTCTAAACTAAAAAGGGTTGGTTTTATTTAACACACACACATATATATGACTTTTGGAATTATTATGTATGCAATATTTAATTGCATTTGCTTTTTGTCATATGGACATATGAACATGTCCACTCTCGATGTAAATACCAATGTAAATATTTATCATATTTGAGTAATACCATTTTTTGATTAATTTGAGAAATCCATGCTACAGATTATAGTTAACTTTTTGGAATAATATTTGTCCACTTTTACGAGCCAAAATTCACAATATGCATACACATATATACATATGCACACACACGTATGTGTATATATGTATATGCATACGTATACATATACATATGCATATATATATGCATATAGATATGGATATACGTGTATATATATATATATATACACACATATATATGTGTGTGTATATGCATATGCATGTGCATATGTTTTATTATCAAGAAATCAATATATTTATGTAATTTACATATACATATCTTATCATTTTGCATTACACACCTATATATAGTAAGAAATTTATAGTATAATAGCACTTTCCCAAATTTATGGTAAATAAAGTTTTAATAAAAATTAGAAATACATATATTTATAGAAGTAAAATTAAAAAAAAACATTTTTGTGTTATAATTATTACAAAATGTTATAATACGACGGGACATATTCGTACCAGCAAATAAATTACCATCCAACATTAACATTGATCAGATATGGAAAAAATTGTTGAATTAAAATTTACAATATATTACACAAAGAAGTAAATCCATTGTAATACTTTATAATTATCAATTGCAAAAGCTAATTAATTTTGTCTTATTATATCTCTACATTATTGTTTAAACCCTAAAAATTTATACTCTCTTATTATTCTAACAACTATATTGTCTCTTAGATATGGGTTCGTCTCCAATGCAACAATCTACAACTGTTGCAGACCAATAATGAGTCGAACTACGACAAAGATGGAGAATTATAAAGTATAATAAAAGACAATCAATGAGTACAGAGCAATGGGAACAACACCTAGAACGTCGACGTAAATATTACAGAAGAAGTCATTTGCCTCCAACAGCCAATTATGGGACAACTTTGCTTTCTCAACAAGAAGCACAAACATTAATTAGTAAGTAAGAAAGAACAAATCACAACCATACTTATTGAATGCAGGAGAAGACAACCAATGACTTTTGACCAACAAAGGAAACAATATCTAGTACATCGACATGACCATTACATAAGAAGATAATTAGAATTAACAACCAATATTCCAAAAAACAATAAATATGATTCCATCAAACCCACAAACAAACTATGACAGAACATCTATGCTTGCACACCAACGAGAATAACATCGTATTTGTGAACAACGTTGACGTCATTCTATGACTAATGAACAAACAAACAAAACAAACCAAGACTTAATCCCACTAAATAGAGTCGGCTGCATGAATCCTACTATGCCATTGCACTCTATCATGGACCGTATCTTCCTCAATTCTTAGATGGGCTATATCTTTCTTACAATTTACCCACCAAGTCTTTTTCGGTCTTCCTCTACCATCTTATGTTGGCTACTCTCTCTAAAATCTACTCGCCTGACAAGTGCTTCTACTGGTCGTCTTAACACATGACCTAACCACAGAGACCTTAAGCGTGTTTCTCTTATCTTCTCATCAATACATGCTACTCCAATCTTCTCACGAATATGATCATTCTATATCTTGTCCATCCAAGTGTACCCACACATCCAACTTAACATTAGCATTTCTGCTACTCTCATCTTTTGCTCATGTGTGTGATTTACTGCCCAACCCTCAGATCTATAGAGTATCGCTGGCCTAATTGCCGTCCCATAAAATTTACCCTTAAGTCGTAAAGGAATTTTACGATCGCATAATATTCTTGATGCCATTCTCCATTTAGTCCAACCCACTTGTATCTGATGTATAACATCTCAATCTATACCACCATCACTCTGAAGAAACTGATCCTACATACTTAAAATTTTCACTAATGGGTATCCCTTGATCTCCGATACTAACCCCTATTCTATTCCTATGTGCACCTTTGTAAACTTAAATTCCGTATATTCTATTTTTGATCTACTAATTCTAAACCCTTTTGCCTCAAGTGTGTCTCTCCAAACCTCGAATAGTTTAGCATTAACCCCATCTTTTGTTTCATCTACTAAAATAATGTCATCTACAAATAATATACACCATGGTATTTCTTCCTACATGTGCCTTGTAAGTTCATCTATGACCAATGCAAATAGATAAGGACTTAGAGCTGAACCTTGGTGTAAACCTATATTTATAGGGAACTCTCGTGTCAACCCTCCTGGTGTTCTCATACTTGTAACCACATCCATATACATCTCCTTTATTGATTCTATGTCTACTATTCTAACTCCTTTTTTTTCTAAAACTCTCTACATAACTTCTCTAGGGACTCTATCATATGCCTTTTCAAGATCAATAAAAATCATATGTAAATACTTTTCCTTATCCCGGTATATCTCGGTAAGTCTCCTTAAGAGATGTATGGCTTCAATAATCGATCTCCCTAGCATAAAACCAAACTGATTATTTGACACTTTAGTCTCATTTCTTAACCTTCTATCTATCACCCTTTCCCGAAATTTTATCGTATGGACTATAACTCATTAACTTAATACCTCTGTAATTCGCATAATTTTTTATATCCCCTTTATTTTTAATATGATATAAGAGTACTCTTCTTCCACTGGTCAGACATCTTTCTACTCTTCAATATTTTTATTGAAAAGATTGGTAAGCCAACTTATGCCCTTCTTTCCTAAGCATTTCTATACCTTGATTGGGATATCATCGGGGCCAACTGCTTTTCCTTTCTTCATCTTCTTTAAATCCTCCTCCACCTCTGATTTCTGAATCCTTCGATAATACATTATGTTTATATACTCCTCAGGCTTAGCTAACTTTCCTAGAATGATATCGTCTCCATTGTCTTCATTGAATAGTTGATGGAAGTATCTCTCCCATCTTTCCTTAATTTTCTCATCTCTTACTAGCACCTTATTATTTTCATCCTTGATGCACTTGATTTGGGTTAAATCCTTCGTCCATTGGCTCTTGCTTTAGCAATTTCATAAATATCTCGCTCCCCTTCCTTAGATTCTAATTTGCTTGGTAAAAATCTACAAAGGCCCTATCCCTCGCTTCACTTATAGCCTTTTTTGCCTCCTGTTTAGCAAGCTTATTTTCTCAATATTTTTGTCACTTCTACAGCTATATAGAGCCTTATAGTTAACCCTCTTAACTTTAATTTTATCTTGAACACCTTCATCACACCACCAAGATTTCTTGTTCATGGAGGCATAACTTCTTGACTCTCTAAGTATCTTCTTAGCCACTGTTCTCACTCTAGTTGCCATGTCAGTCCATAAGGTGTCAGATTCTTCTTGTAAGTCCCAAATACTTTGCACTAACAAATCTTCCTTAAAAATTTCTTCTTTTTCTTTCTTTAAATTCCTCCACTTAATTCTAGGTGATCTAAGTAGGTTCCTTCGCCTAATGTGATGTTTAAACCTCAAATCCACTACCAAAAGCCTATATTGTGAGGTTAAAATTTCTCCAGGTATAATTTTACAATCTCTACAAACCCTTTTACCTCTCTTTCTTGTGAGGAGAACCTTAGTCAATATGTGACTTTAATAAGCCACTTTTAAAGGTACTAAATGTTCCTTCCTCTTCTTGAAAAAAGTATTGATAATGCAAAGGTCGAATGCCATTCCAAACTCCAACATTGATTTTCCTTCTTCATTTCTTCCCCCATAACCATATCCACCATGAACTTCATCATAATCGTCATTTTCTCTTTCCACATGTCCACTTAGATCACCTCTTATAAAATTTTCTCTCCTTGGGGGACACTACTTATCAACTCGTCTAAATACTCCCAAAACTTAGCCTTAATGGACTCATCTAAACCTACTTGAGGCGCATAAACACTAAAGATATTAATAGTTTCATGTCCTAAAATTAGTTTTAAGGGTCATAATCCTATCTCCTTTCCTAGTCACCTACACTACATCATCCTTTATCGACCCATCTACAATAATATCTACCCCATTTCTAGTCTTATTTACTCTTGAGTACCAAAGTTTAAATCCTGAATTATCTAAAGTTTAGTCTTTTCACAGGGTATTAATTATATCCCATCCATTTTGTCTCTTGTAAACAGATAATATTAATTCTTCTCCTAATCATTGTATCTACCACCTCCATTGATTTACCAGCAAGAGTTCCAATATTCTAAGTTCCTATTCTAATCCTATTCTCCAAAACATTTTTATTCCCCACTACCCTCCCCCTATTATGTGAGAACCATTGCATATTTTTCACTACATCCGGACTCCCATAGAGATGTAGCGGCCCTTGTCCACTATTCGCCGCACCCAGGCAATGCGACGCTTAGCTTAAAGGGAACGCCCTAGCAATAGTGCAATATCGTAGTGGATTCATCTCATAAGATTGACAAAGTTTTACGCTAGCTGTCGACCTAACGAAACCTTCTTCCTTTACTCGGGTTTGGGACCAACTATGACTAATGAACAAAGAAACAAATATTTATTATGACATCGATCTAATTATATGCTACATCAATTGTCTTTGAGAAGTTGTAAATCTTCTGCCAGTTGTACATACACTATTTTTTAATATACATTTTTCTAGTTGCACATTTGTATTATACTCACGATTAATATATTCATTTATGTTGTAGACAATGAATCCCATAACTCGGTAAACCAATCTACATCATCTACGATGACACTTTCAAATGACCCACTTCCATCAATTATAAAAATTGAAGAAGGTAAAACAAATTTAGCTTCCTTACTTTATCTATTTGTTAAAAATTATTAAAATAAATTGATACAATATTGACAAGACTCATAGTTGACTAAATTAATAAAAACAAATTCATGAAAAATAATTGTTTTAATTTATATACGTTACAACCTCAGAATTCGTAACAATTCAAGGGACAACTCAACTCATGCCAATACCTTGTATCCCTGAATTCAATCTAAACTCTTCTATATTTGAATGAGGCTGCATAAGTCGATCAATACATACATGTGCAAGTAATTCTAATGATAACATTAATTACTTATTTCAACCATGGTTCAATTCATATATATTTTTCTATTAAAAAATAGCTACCATCTATTATATTTTTTCTCTTACAATTTTATTTCTTTTTCTCACTTCGAATAATTATCAAGAACTCGTAAATGAAGGAAGACAAACGTTGTAGAATATAAATGCCCTAGTAATTCAAGACATGCTACTACCTTAATGAATTAAATTATTTGTATGCATTTTTATACTCACACTACTGATGTTATACATTTATTATCTCTAATTGTTACAACAAAGAAGATAAATTACAAAGAACCCCCTTATAGTTTGCCTAATATTCGAGTTTTAATTCCTCTTATGTTTTGCAAACCTACATTTTACCTCCTTGTGGTTTGGATTAAAGTGAAACATTAATTTTTTTCAATAAACTTAATGATAAACAGAAAAAGTCAACTTTTTAAAATAAATTAATAAGTAAATTACCTATATGCCGTCTAAACAGTTCATTACCATCAACTCAACCCTAATTTGCCAAAATTAAGGCTATTATATACTTGTAAAAATATATTGGGGTCAATATGAGAATCTTAAAAAATTACCCTCCATCCTGTCTTGGTGTAATCATCTATTTCTTCATCTTTTATTTTTATTATTATTTTTTTGTCGTGGTTCTTTTTTCTTATTACTTTGGGTTATCTGCTATAGTATCTCCGGCCTATTGAAATAGAGGATTGGGTAAAGAGGCCTTGGTAAGGGTTGCGGTTGGTAGAGGAAGACGTAAAAAGATGGAGGTAGGGGTTGTTGGGAAGCGCGGGAGAAAGGGGTGCAAATCTGGTTAGTGAAGGGCTTGGGTAGGAAAGAGGATGGGGCTGGGAATGGGTGAAGGAGAAGTGAATTTGATTGGGGTGGGAGATGGCAAGGAAATGGTAGTTGCAGAAGAGGTTAGGAAGGAGAAAATAGGGTGGTGGCGGCGATAGACCTGATGGTACTTATAGTAAGGACAGTGCCGGAGATAGGGTGGGGGCAACTGCCCCCACTGTCCCTAACAAAAATTACAAAAGTATACTAGAATTTTAAAAAATTTAAATTTGCCCCCACTATTAATAATTTGAATAAATTACAACATGCAATGTTATTTTCTGGTCATTGAAGTTTAAGTACTACCTCGTAACTACCAAATACAATTGATTTCTAATGTTTATTTTAGTGTTGAGATTTGCAATTAAATACAACTATCGATAACACCAAATACAAGTGTAAAAAAATTACGACCTAAGAGTTATTTTTAATATTTCTTTTACTCAGTTACTATTATTTTGTACTTTCCTATCTTTGATTTTATCTTTGATTCTAATACACAGGACTCAAGTAATCTAATTTTCAGTTATTTATGAGTTATGAATGAAGAAAGTAAAATGAGCACTCATTTTGTTGTTTTAGTTTGAATAATTTTCAATTAATAAAATGAAATTGCTAAACTATTTTTTCTTTTTATTTTGTTTAAATTAATATGCGTGTGCTAAGAGAATATATTCTTAATTGAAATATAACATGTGATTTATTGTCTGTATTTTGAGTAGTTTCATTGAAATTTCAATTCAATATATTTTATTTTAAGTTTAGGTATTTTTTTCAAAAGACATTTCCGGCAATGGATTATAATTGAAAATGACAAATAAAGATTCATTTAATACCTAAGATGTAAAAGATTAAAATAATTGGAGTAAGTAAGCCGACAAAAATTATAACAAAGAGAGACATGACTCAAATAATGAGTTTTATTGTACAATTTTGTAAACTTTATTATCTATTAACATGTATACTACTATTTTAGAAATATAAATGTAAAATTTTTACGCTACTTCAGACAAAATTAATATCCGAATTATATGACATTTGTCCCCACTAAAGAACATTTCTGGCTACGCTGCAGTGGTGAGGAGGTTAGCTAGGGGCGGAGACAGAAGTGGTGGTGGTGGGAATGAAGGACAACGCATTTGGGGATGGGGAATGGCAGTAGCAGATTTGGTTGGGAAGAAGAAAGAAGTGGTGGCAGTGGTGGTTGTAGTGAGGGAAGGAAAAGCTTTTAATTTTTTTAAATCATTTTTAGTTAAAATTTTGGTAAAAGACTTGTTTCGAAAAATTGTTAAAAGACAAACATACTCTTATTTTGACCTTTGACTGTTAAATTGGATGGAAAAATTAATGTTTTCACTTTAGTCCAATACCACAAGCATGTTGAATGTAGGTTTATAAACTATAAAGTAAAATCTAAATATTATGCAAACCACAGGGGATTTCTTTGTAATTTACCCACCATAAAACTATCTTTTTCCACTAACATTCTTCACAGCGAGTGTTTGTCAAAAAAAAAAAAAAAATTTCAAAAAAAACTCTTGATATCTAAACATTCTTAATACTAAGCAAACATCAATACAAAATTTATATTAATCCAATTTAAAATTCTACTAATATACTCATATGAAAACAGATCCTTCAACTATGAATATTGAAGTATAATACGTCGGAGGAATACATATAACATAGCACGAGATCATCATGAAGGTTTAGGCAATGCAAGATTTCAATTGCAACCTCCACAAATTTGCCCCTATTGCCAAGCTATGATCTTCAATTGTTCTTTGGAGAAACATAGCAAGATTTCAATTGCAACCTCCACAAATTTGGCCCTATTGCCAAGCAAAATTGTTCTTCGGAGAAACATCTAAACTATGTTGTTAAAATGGAAAAATAGCTTATTAGCTATTCCATGTCTTCCCGAATTATTTGAGTTATACACTTTTCAAACCCCCGAAGGAAAGTACTTTCGACAACATTTGAAATCATTGAATCATATCTAGTCATTCACATCCATAGGTGTGCACCTTGATGAAAGTATATATTAATAGAGATGGTGGAGTGTATTCATTCAGAGCTTGTGGATCCATTAACCATAAAATTGGAAGTTTACTACCGGCACAAATACTCGAAGTAGTAGGGGTGGCAATTTCTGACACGACCCAATAACATGACACGAACAAGTTATAATATTAACAGGTCATGACATGACCCAAAATTTATTGGGTCCTTATTGGGTGAAACCCGTTTATGACACGAAATTAAACGAGTTTGTTGGGACACTCAACTCATGGGTTGACATGATAACCCGTTAAGTTATTGTATGAACAGATTTTGTTGAAGTTTTTATTTTATTATAATTTAATATTGTATATTTTAAGATTGTGAATAATAGATTATTAAATCAAACATAATAATTATTTTAAATATTATCCAAAAAAATCAATAATTTTAATTATATGTTTTAAATTACTATAATAATAAGGTTAGTATTTATAATTATTTGAGTTATTAAATAATCAAAATATGAGATTTTAACTCAAATGAATCGCAAGTTATGTAATTGTCAAATAGGCTGATACTCTCTGTCAATAGTAAACGGATCAGAAACGAACACGAATGGGTCAGACACGAACACGACACTATAAAAAATGGGCCCCACACAACACTACACAATACAAACATGATAACAAATGCGTCATACCTGACACGAAACGATAACTTGACAACCCGACCCATTGCACCCTTAGAAGTAGATATATCCAAAACTATATATGGGATACTGAGTAGTGAAATTGGTAATGGGATTGCTAAGAATCCAAACTTGCATTAGGAAATAGTAGAAAAAATTGAGGGAATTCTTGATGAGCATAATCCATTTGTGAAGATTCTCAGACAATTGGGCCAATGTCAAGACTTGTCGAATTGCAAACTTATTATCTAGCAGCAATCAACTAATTGTCACCAGTACAGCTTACCTACAATGTCAGAAGTAGTGACTATTATTATTGGTGGTGAAGCGATGAGACTGTTAAATAATAGAGATATAATTGTTCGAGTAAATAATGAACAATTACTAATTGTCCCTAATATTGCTGGCTATTATGATGCTCTATGGTACTCCATTCTTTTATCCTTTGGAACTTATGGATGGGATATAAATACATGAAGTATTAATGGAAGGAAAGTAATACGTCGTGAATTTTATGCCTACATATTGCAGGTATATATCCATCTTAATTACTGAATATAACATTTCAATTCATATAATATAAAATCTATTATTTATTAAGTTAAAATCATATACGAATTCATGATATATCTATTCTACTTCGAGCTGCACATTTTCTAAAACAATATGTAGTCGACAATTATGTTAAGATAGAGGCTCACAATCTGTACAAACCAACATGCTATCAAATCTAAACTATATCAAGGGTTGTAAGATGCAATACAAACTGGTAAAACAGATGCAGGTTTGCAATTAATTTTTTAAAAACAAAAATTCACTTCTTTTAGTTAGTGCTTCTTCTTCGTTGAGCCTAAATCTATTCCTTACACTAGGAAATCTTGGTTAAAGAATTGTTTTGTCCTCTTCTTTTGTTAGAAGTCCCACAAGATATGCACCAACACTATCAAGATGCCATGACATTAGTAGAAAAATTTGGCAAGTCAGATCTAATGCTTACCATGACGTGCAAACGAAATTGGTCCAAAATAAAAGAACAATGGCTGCCAGGCCAGGCTTACCAAGATCATCCAAATCTTTTAACACGAATTTTTCTTGCAAAATTCACAGATAAGTTCGAGGACAATATAGTACAAAAAGTATACTTGGAAAAGTATTAGCTTATGTTTATGTAATTGAGTATCAAAAAAGTGGTTTCCTGCATGCTCCCAATGTGGTCATATTAGCTGAGAATGACAAGCTTAGGACTCCAGAAGATTTTGACAGAGTTGTAAGAGTAGAAATACCATGTAAGCATATTGAGCCTAAATTGCAGGAAGTTGTTCTCAAGCATATGATACATGGTCCTTGTAGAGATAAAAATCCAAATAGTTCGTGCATGAGAGATGGTAAATGCAAAAGAAAATTTACAAAGCCTTTCTCCTCAAATACCCGTATTGCTAATCATTCATTTCCAATATATTGAAGGCACAATTCGACCCCCATACCTCTTGATAATGATAGTCAAATTTGGGTTGACAACAGTTAGGTCGTTAGGTACAACACTTGGCTACTTTTGAAGTACAATTATCATATTAATGTTGAGATTACTAGAATTGTAATATGTATAAAGTAGTGTTTGTATAAATATGTCTTCAAAAGACCTGATCGAGTAAAGGTTGAAGTACGACCAATTCCAAATAATGATGAAGACCAACAATTTGTTGATGAAAGATAGATCTCTGCACTTGAAGCCTTATAGAAAATTTTGAATTTGAAATGAGTCGCATGTATCTATTTGTTATAAGATTACAAATTCACTTGCCAGGCTTGCAACCTGTACAATTTAGACCACAACAAAGGGTTGAAGATATAGTAAACGATGAGTAAAACTCAAAAACAATGCTGATTGAATTTTTCACGAAAAATTGTAGCTATAAGCTTTGGCAACTAAATAGGGAATTCAGGTACCACCTTACTTATATAGTGAATTTCCTGAACACTTTGTTTGGTATCAAAAAACAAAAACTTGGATTGAGAAAGTATATAATAATAAGGTTATTAGAATAATTTATATCATATCACTTTCTGAAGCAGAAGGTTCTATCTCTGCATCCTACTTAATCATGTCAGAAATCCCTTATCATTGCAATTGAAAACCCATTAACCAGAAATGGGATTTCTTGCAATTCCTCAACGAAGTGGTTGAGATGAGAGGCCTTTGGAAAATGATGATTATATACGCTTATTTTTACGTGAGGCAAGCTTCATATGTATGCCTTCTACATTATAAGATTATTTATTTCAGTGTTAGTTCTTTGTGAATCAATTGGTGTTCATGGCCTTTGGGATGAATTCTTTACTTACATGGTTGACCGATCAAATTCATCACATCAACTAAACAATATCATTGCCACCAATAGTCTACTACAAGAAATGAGAAGAATGCTTCACAAATACAATAAGGATATTTCTGAGTTACCATCAATCCCCAAAGAAAATGATGTTCACTCCGCAATTCTCCCAAGTACTGTTCAAGATGAACTCTTAGTTGACATACCTAACGAGGATATCAGATTAATAGATCATTTGAATATGAACCAAAAGAGTGCATTTGAAGCTATTATTTCGACCATTGAATGGAAAATAGTAAAGATAATACATTCTTTATAGATGGTCCTAGAGGAATAGGTAAAATATTGTTATACCATGCTATTTAGCTTATCTCAAGAGAGAATGTCATATTGTTATTGCTACAGCAATGTCAAGAATCGCAGAAACTATGTTACCTGGTGAAAGAATTGCACACTCAAGACTCAAAATACCGCTTAATCCTGATACAACAAGTGTGTGTGGTATAAGTAGGTAGTGCGATCTTGCTGAGTTATTGAGGCATACTACTACAATAATATAGGATGTAGCCCCTATGACTAATCGATATGCATTTGAAGCAATACATAAGACATTAAGAGACCTCTTGTTTGATTCCTATTTTTTTATATGTCACTTCCTCATCCATTAACAAGGCAAGAGCAAGATAGTCAGAAAGGCAAGTATGATCTTAGATTCTCGGACACAAGGGACGAATCTCAGCTAGTTTACGAGTCATGCATATTCATTCAATTGAGATCCTTTCCGAGGAGCAAAAGTAAATTCCTCACTTAAGGGTCCTTGAGAAGCAACTGTGAAAGAAGGGATTGCTAGAAGAAGAAGGGATCGCTAATGAAAAACTTGAAGCTCAGAAGTATTAAACTGCCCAAGAGGGGCTTATTTAGTAGTCTTTTTTTTTTTTTTTTTAAAAAAAATTTTGGGCATTGATTTCTTCCTATATAGCATATATCCAACAAGAATGATTGGAGGCTTCAGCAAATGATTCAGGTTCATGACGAGTTTCGGGGTCGTTCCCAGCTAGCGAACAATACCAATTCCATCTATCTCTTTTTTCTATATTCTAATCTATATTTTGGAGGCAAAATCATTATTTTAGATGGTGACTTTAGACAAGTTCTAGATATTGTTGTGAAAAAAAGGATTGAGAAGTTAACAAGTTACTGCGAGTATATCAATATCTACATTTTGGTATGAGGTCCAATTCTTGCACCTAAAGCAAAATATGATATCACTTAACGACCCATAGTTCTCTAAGTTTTTATTGAATATTGGTAATGATATAGAGGCTACGAAAGTCAAAGGTGGTTTAATAAAATAGACTCCACAAATGGTAGTACTTTGAAAAAGTGATAATTCAACTTCTGTTTTAATTGATTCAGTATTTCTAAATATGGTAAATCATACAAATAACACAATTACATGGTCAAAAGAGGAATAATAACACCAAAAAATGTATAGATGTAGATAACCTTAATCATATGTGTGTGCAATCATTTCTTGGATAAGAAGTGGAATACACATCTTGGGATTCTGTTGATGGTGACAACTACAACCTATATTAATAAATGTTCTTAAATTCTCTTGGCCCAAATGATATGTCATTGCATAGATTATTCCTCAAATGTAGATGTCCAATAATGCTACTGAATCCTGAGTTGGGTCTTTGCATTAGCAGAAGGCTGATATGCCATGATTTGAAAACCAATTTTATAGATGCAATTGTTGCAACCTTACATCTAATACTATTGAGTAGTGTTGAAGATAGCGGACTATCTTTTGTATTAAAGAGGAAACAATTTTCTTAGTTCATTTAAATTTTGCACTTACAATTAACAAAGCCCAAGGACAAATAATTCCAAATGTTAGAATTTTCCTTCACAATCATGTTTTCAGCCATGGTCTGTTATATGTAGCTCTTTTAAGAGGTGTATCCGAAAGCACTACAAAGGTTTTGGTAAAAAAATAGAAAAATAGAACAAAAAAATAGAGTATAGACAAACAATATTGCATACAAAGAAATTCTGCTACCTGATACAATTAGCGATGACCACAGTTTCGGTTTTGAAACTAGACCACCAAAAATCGGCAGTTCTGAAATCAGAACCGTCCAATCCCGTTATAGGAGCCAGAACCATAATTGCATACAAGGTTCTAGTTCTAGTTCACTATTTTTTGGAACCGGAACCGGGTAAATTTAAAAAAAAAAAAAAACACTAAAGGGTCAAAATGACCGTTGGTGTTGCCACATCAGACACACCAATGGTCACTTGACCGTTGGTATGTGGCAGGCTGGCAGCCTTCTTCACTTATGGCTTATGTATTGCCGTTTTTCCCTCATTTTTTTTTTAATTTTCAAAATTTATCTATAAATACTCCTTCTTCCTACCATTTTCAACACACAATTCTTTCAACTCAATCCCTCTCATTCTCTCAAATACTCTCAATTTTTTCATAATCTCTAATATTATTTATCAATTTCTATTTATTGTCTATATATTTATAATTTCAATTTATTTCTTATTATACTATTTTCAAGTGTCATTTATTTTCTCTAAATTTCATAAATTCTGTTAGTTATTTTCTATATTTTTTCAAAAGTTCAAATTACTATTTTCTAATGGATAGTCAAAATTTCAATGAAATTTTTATTAATCTTGGAGATGATGTTGAAATAACTCCCGATTCCGAAAGTAAATCAACAAAACCTCCTATTTCTAAGTCTCCAAAGACCGAAATGTTTACGAAACATTTTACAAAAAAAAAATAATTAGATAACGAAGGGAATCCTACTGATGCAGTATGTAATTATTGCAAGACTATCTATATTTGGAATAAAGGGAGCGGATATGGAACACTAGCGAAGCACTTGACGAATGAACATCCGACAGAATTCAGCATTGACAAGACACAATCTCATATACCCGGGGTACTCATCTTCATCCTCTAATCCTATATTTAAATTTTCTAATCAACAATATAAAACTGGATTAATTAATTTTATTCGTGGAGAACATTTACCATTTAGTTTTGAAGAAAAAAAGAAATCTGTACATTTTTAACAAATGTATGTGAATCCACAAGTTAAACATATGCCTAGAACAACTTTTACACATGAAATTCAAAATATTATAAAGAACAAAAAAAGATTTTGGTAGATATTTTTTTTCAAAATTAGAAGGTTGTATTTCAATTTGTAGTGATATTTGGAGTGATCATTGGAATAGAAATTCTTACATGGGTGTAACTGCTCATTGGATTGATGGAAATTGGATTATGCAAAAAAGGATCGTATATTTAATAAAAATCACACAGCCATAAATATAAATAATATGATTAAAGAGATTTTAGATGAATATGGCTTGGTAAATAAAATTTTTTCAATCAGTTTTGATAATGCTACTAAGAATACTATATCGATTAGAGATTTAAAAAATTATTGTGAACCACAAGTAGGTTTTTTCATATTAGGTGTGCATGTCACATTTTAAATTTAAATGTTCAAGATGGTTTGAGAACACTTAATGTTACGGTTGAACCTATTAAGGATGCAATTAGTTACCTAATTGGCCATCCAAAAATAGTGAAAGAATCGGCTAAGTTTTGTATTAAGAAAGGAAGGAAACCTAAAAAATTTGTTTATGATGTTCCTAATCGTTGGAACTCAACTTATGATTTACTTAATAATTTTTTAAAATATAATGATTTATTATGCAAATTTTTTTGAAACAGATATTCTAGTAATTTTGACTTGCATCCTAGTCTATGGAAAACTTGTAGAAAAATGACAGAAGTTTTGCATGTTTTTAAAATTGCTACTTGTACTTTATTTGGTGTTTATTTTCTTACATATCTCATTTATTTATACCCCAAGGATATGATATAGTTAGTATTTTAGAAGATAGTATAAATGACATTATTTTGCAAAGTGCTATTATTGATATGTTTCAAAAATGGCTTAATTATTATTATCATTTTCCACCTATTTATTTAGTTGCTTCTGGTTTAGATCCTCGTGTTAAAATTGATGGTTTGATGCAATATTTGGAAGCATATTACACTATAAAAAATAAAATATCAGAATATGTTGTTCTTAAAGACAACGTAGTGGATCCAATTGAAGTTGTTGAAATGACTAAAGAGTGTATTCATACATTATATAGTGATTATCAAGCTCAACTTTAGCATACTCGTGCCGGTAGTAGTGATAATAATTCTTTAAAATATAATGATTTATTATGCAAATTTTTTAAAAACAGATATCTTAGTAATTTTGACTTACATCCTAGTCTATGGAAAACTTGTATAAAAATGGTAGAAGTTATGTTTTTAAAACTGCTACTTGTACTTATCTGGATGTTTATTTTCCTACATCTCATTTATTTATACCCCAAGGATAGATATAGTTAGTATTATAGAAGATAGTATAAATGACATTATTTTGCAAAGTGCTGTTATTGATATGTTACAAAAATGGCTTAATTATTATTATCATATTCCACCTATTTATTTAGTTGCTTCTATTTTAGATCCTCGTGTTAAAATTGATGGTTTGATGCAATATTTGGAAGCATATTACACTATAATAAATAAAATGTCAGAATATATTGTTCTTAAAGACAACGTAATGGATCCAATTGAAGTTTTTGAAATGACTAAAGAGTGTATTCGTACATTATATAGTGATGATCAAGCTCAAGTTCTGCATACATGTGCTGGTAGTAGTGATAATAGTTCTAGTAGTAGTCCACGGAATACTACTAGTACTGTAAATACCCCCCCCCCCCGGTCTAAAAAAATATTATATACTTTGAAAAGGTCAAGGGGCGATGCTAGTAGTACGGAACTTGATGTTTATCTAACTACTCATCCCTTTTGAGTTCCAAGATGATGATAGCCAGGAGCAAGTGGAGGGCAAAGAATTCTCACTACTGGAATGGTAGGGCAATAAGTTAAAGGTTGACCCCATCCTTTCTCTTACTGCAAAGTAGATTTTAGTAACACCGGCATCAACTGTAGCGGTCGAACAAGCTTTCAGTGCGGGTGGGAGCATTTTGGACGAGAGACGGTCTCAATTGAGCCCCGACCATTTGGAGATTCAAGCATTATTAGCAGATTGGTACGATGCGAGTATAAGGGATCATGAAATTAAGATTAATACCGAAGCAGATATGAACAAGAGTGATAAGAGTATTATAGTTGCTTCTTCAAGTAGAACAAACTTGGACATTGAAGAAATTCTTAATGACCTTAGCTTATTATAGTCTTATAGGCAAATGTAATTAATACATTTAATTTTTCTTTAAATTATCTTTTATTTATAAATTAATCAAACTGTATCTTTATTTCAATTTTTAATGGTTCAATAAATAATAAACTGGTCAATAGTATACTTTTTTTTTTTTTTTTTCTAAAAACAAAATCTACAATTGACATATAAATAAAATATAATTTTTTATTTCTCATATTAACTTGTATTAATTTTTTTAGTATTATAATTTCTATTTTTTTAATTTTTAATCTAAATCAGAACCGGGATCGGAATTGTGATCAGAGATGGACAGAATCGGAGAAATAGAACCGACTCCCACGGATCCAGTTTCGGTTCCACCTTTTCTCAGAACCAGAACTGGAATTGGAACCCGCAGTTCTGGAATCTTGGACATTACTAAATACAATGTAGATTACTCCATAAGTAATCACACATGTCTCTATTTTTCATTTGCAATCCTGATTACAAAACGACTTCTATTTATTAAAAAAATCTACACTGCATACCATTTGCTCTTCCAGTAAATTATTATTTTTGAAACTAATGAATTCAACTTTACTATGTATACAGGTACTGCAAAATTATCATACGTTTCATCAAATGATGAGGTTTTATGTCACCTATAGGAAGATACAAATGGACAACTAGTATTCATGGAAGGAGTAAAACAATCAAAATCATCAACTAATAGAGGTAACATTCAATATTAAAAATTGCAAATTAATTGACTACAACAAAAATATTTTTACTGTATATTTACTCAAATTCATATAATTTTCCTACTGACATATTGAACATTAAAAATAAAGAGAAAGAAGTTGCAGCTATTAAGCCCAGGTTAGAAAACTATTGTTAGAGTTACTAGTACAGAACTTGGACAAATCATATTGGTAGTGCTCAGAAAATAAAAGCAACATAGGTAACTTTTATATCTTTTAACAAGCATTGCATACTTAAAATTATCTAACAATACTACACTATGGTACCTGAATAGGTTAAAAAGAATTGATAGAAGGATGTGATTTAACACAGATATATTTATATAATTTTCTAAAAAATGAACTTTATAATACATATAATTCCATAATCAATCATTATTTAAAAAAAATTTATATTACACAAAGAGAGTTTAAAGAGAGAGAAGAACATGAATGAGCCAATGTTATTTTGGTATGTACCCCGTTCATTCTTAATACTTTATAAAAGTAAATAACAGTCTATTTCATGACATATTTAAGAGTAGTACTATGCTACATAAACTTCACTACAAGAAGCGCATACGTTAATCAGATGCATACATACAAATGGTACACTATATTCCAAATTTTTATGAAAAATTGAATATCAACTTAAATATGTATTTCGTTATTATTTCATGTTATTATTATTTTCGTGCATTTTAATCAAGTATTAAAAAGAACGTGAAAGACGGTGGTTGAAGGATGCAAAACAATATAGAAACGATTGCAAAACTGCTACAAAGTAATATTTTTAAACTGCATACATATGTACTACATAGTTTTACATACATGTAAACGTCAAATTTATGTAAACTTTTTCGTTTTCCACTATAATATGAGTTTAGGTGCCTAGCTCAACAAGCTACTCGAGCATTATTTGAAGAAGTTGGTCTACCAACAATGGTACTATATTTAAGGAGTTTGACATGTGAGATTGCAACAATGAGAAAAAACAATTTCCTTTAATTATTTTTAGTTTTATATGTATGTAGCAACATTATTTACTTTCTTACCTATTGTACCCATTCATTTGCGCTACATTCCTACTTTATAAACTATTACTCCATAATATTTTTATTGCGTGTCAATGCTTTTTTTTTTTTTAACTTTACAATTTTAACTATAAATATGCAGTCATCATACCTACAATTAACAAAATAAAAACTTTTGACGAAAGTATGCACACACATCAAGTGTGCCTCGATTGCTAGTGTATATAAAGGGAGAGCCCTACTTGATCTAATGGGCTGTCTCCCTTTATTTTGGGGTCTTTTTTTATTTAGTTCAAATATTTTTTCAAAAAAAGGACAATCACTATCCTTTTCTCTCCCTTTATTTTTTGTGTATTTTTATCCAATTTAAATTTTAAAAGAAACTACCACTATTTTCTTCCCTTAACCTATTTACTTTAAATTCTTGATTCAACTTAAATCAACTTCCAAAATAATTTAATAATGCTTTTATTATTACCTAAATTATATGAAGTTATTTTAAAATAAGTCATGAATAAATTTTTTCTTCTCTATTACAATTTATACACATAGAGTGCATTTTTTTTATCATTAATTGAAAGAAAAGAAGAGAATACAAAACATTACAGAGTTTACCCCAAAGGTGTAAGTTGAATTTTTCTCCCATTTCTTTCCACTTATGAAGAGAATTTTTTTAACCAATGTATACACCAATTTCTTCTAATTTCTCTTCCTTTCTACCAAACTAAAAATCCTCTCCTTTGGATGAAGGGCTAATTACACTCTTCCCGTAAACTTAGACCCAGTTGACTTTAAGGATAAATTTAAACAATATACACTTATGCCTTTGAAATATTTTATAGTCAAAATAATCATAAAAGTATTATTTAAATATTTATTTTGACAAGAATACCCCAAAATTTGAGTAAAGTTACTCTAATTTTATTTTATTTCTAATTTATTCCATATATTCTTTTCTTATTTCATGACTATAAGAGAAATTCGTAAATTAGTACATTTTGCTTAATCAACTTATACATTATTTTCTTCATTTGTAAAACTAATAAGTAAAATTATTTTATTTAAATAATTAAATAAGTACATTTTTCGTATGTGATCAAAACATAAACCAAAAAAATTTAATTCAGTCTATGTTTATCCAAACAAAAAATAGTTTCCTTATTTATTTTATTTTTAATTTGTTTAATTATAGCAAAATAAAAATAAACAAAAAGTTGTTTTAAGAAGTAGCATTTTTGTATTTAGTTTAAAAATGAAGAAAATATTGTATAAGTTGATTATATAACATGTGATGATTCATGAAATTCTTTTTTTGCTCATAAAATAAATAAAAAATAAAAAGATTATATGAAATAAAGTAAAAATAGCTTTGTCCGCAAATTTTTTATGGTATTTTTTTGTCAAAAAAATATCTACATTATCTTTTTGCAATCATTTATGTTTGTAGAATATTTCAGAGGGGATAAAGTGTATAGGTTTTGAGATTAAGGGCTATAGTGCATCTGTGATGTGGACTCATAGGGTAAAGTGTGACTAACCATTAGATGAGCAATACCCATCTAAAAACATAATTAAAGATGAGAAATTTTTAGGCGGACTGGTCCATGATAAGTGTGATGGGCTCTTTATTCATGATAAGTGTCATGGAGGATTTAGGACCAATAGATCTACGACACTTGTCATGAATTCAATCTACCTAAAAAAATTTCTATCAAAGATGAGATATTTGCAAAATCATTTTTTTAACTAGTACCAAGACTAGTTTTGATTTTCTTATCCTTGGACAATGAACTAAATTAAACAAATCATTATCTGAGAAAAATTACTCAAGTTATTATTAACCTCATTAATATTTATATACTAATGAGGTTTTTCCTACAATATAAAATATAAAAACAAAATCAAGTAGGTAATTAAATTTGGGGTAACATAATACTAAAATTCATTAAAATCATTTATTTTAAGCAACTATTTTTTTTTCTTTCATTTAAAATTTAATTTGATATATAAATGGAAAGTGAATTAAAATTATGCAGTTTTTAGTGTTAAAATAAATATAGTGATTTATATGTATATAATAAAAGTTACGTGAGTTTTCTCTTCCTAAGTGAGAGTTTTCTCTCCCAAAGTGAGAGGTTCTTTCCTAGTTTAAGGTTGTCTATGTTTTCATAAAAATTCAAAATCCAAATTATTTCCTGTCTTTCACCCCTTTTTAATGAGTATTTAGTACATAAATCAAGCTTTCTTTGACCTTGTATCTTTCTTTATCTAAGTAAATCCTTAAGTGTTAGATCCAAATTTGTCTTTTATTTTGGCTTTAGGGGAGAATTCAAGTTTGATTATTGCTTTTTACTTTCATTTGCATGTTAACCTTTTGTGTTTTTTCCTAAACTTTGTTGAAAAATCCTGGGTATCTTAGTTTTTGTTTTTTCTAAGAAATCTTGAAGGCGCTCGTTCAAGTAAAGCTGAGGAAGACAAGTTTGTACTTGCTAACGGAGTCATGGAGGAAAACTTGGCTAAGATTTTTTTTAAAGATTTGATATGCCTAAAAAGGAATTAGGAGAAGTTGAGCTGGAAAGAAGGCATGTAAGATTGGGTATGAAGGAATGTGAATGCAGTCTGATCAGAGATTGGTTGAAAAGAACTTCATGGGGATGAAGAAATTTGCTAACCACATCTGGAACTACCCAAAAAATGTGAAGGTAATAGAAGTGGTAGCTAATTTGTTTCAATTCTTTTCCAATAATAATAAGGAGTTTGAGAGAGTTCCAAGGGAAAACCATAGCTATTTGACAACTGTTGATACAAAAATTTTGGGCTAGGGTTAGCCCGTGTACATTATCGTCCAAAGTGAAAGTTAGACACCGCGCGTAGTACTCAAGTCTGGATCACCTGAAAATAAAAAGAGCGGTGCTTTGTCCCCCGGAATAGGCTCCGACGCTCAAGTCAGTACTTAGACCAAAGAACAAGTAAAATTCAATAAGAAATCTGTGACTGAATAAATATGAATGCAATTCCCAGAGTCCTTGTCATATTTATACCTGAAATCGATAGGTTGGATCAATCCGTGGGTCGAATATATAATACTTGACCCAGTCGGACCCATTTGAACCACGTGGATAAAATTACTAAAATACCCTTAGTAGACCCGGGTTCGGAGCCACGTGTAATATTGTCATTGCATATACTATTTTGGCATCATCATTTGTCCCCCAGTCTCAAGTCAAAATTTTTTGGGTTGAGAGTGCCAAGTAATTAATACCGTATTCGTACCTCGACCGGAGCCGTAGTATTGGCCAGAGCCAATTTTATGACATTGAAAATTAATTTTTTGGAGAATATATATATATATATATATTTAAAAAATTATTTGAGAATCATTTAAAAAAATTTATCTACCGGAATAGAAAAATAAAAATAAATAAATAAATAATTTATTTCACCTGAGTGTACCTGAACCAAAGCTTAAATTGCTGTATATAAATGAAATTTCCTTGGAGTAAAATAACTTTGTAATTTCTCTGTCACTGGTATTAATATCGATGTAGTGGAGCATTGTGGAATTCGTTATTATTGTAAAGTAGGGCTGTGGAACTCCTTATTTAAATATCCCATAATTTTAGAATTTTGAATTGCTTCAGTGCTACTACAATTCCACGTCGAGAGTAATCTTCCACGTCCAGGGTACTCCATTGTTACTGCTATTAGTCCACGCCAACGTGCTACAATACCATTAGGACTATTTTCAATTCACCTACGTGACTTCAAAGTAAGTATCCAAACTAAATTTTTTTTTTTTTTAACGTGCATGCATGGGATGCTATTAAACAACAATCTGCCACACATAAATCTCATAGCATTAAAGGTGCTCACGTGTCAACAACACAAGCATTTATGAGATTTGTTCATACATTGAATTTGAGGATTCAATCCCACGTGATGCTATGCTTCTAAAATGGACAAAGGGGTGCGAATATTTGTCTTGGAAATTGCTCCACTCGGTGAGTTGACACCATATTAGATGTACGGAACCGAGATACGAGTCTTTGATTCGGACTGTACTTCTTTATCTCTTCTCATGTTTTAGTCAAATAATCCTTCTTGCTCCGCACTTTCCTTACGCCTATTATCTTTGGGATTTTTTTTTATTTAATATGAAGACTTTTTTGTACCTAGGATCTAAGGCAATAATTACTCTACGGCATTTGTGCCAATAAGTCCCATATTCAATTACTCCACCGCGTATTCTTTTTTGGCAAATTATGTAGTCTTCTTCATGCCAAATAACATAATTAATACTGCTCTAACTATAGCCTCAAATAACTCGTCCATTGCCAAATAAAATTTCCCTTCAGAAATTTAGTCCTTAGGCATAAAAACCCCCCACAGAGAAGAATAACATCGTGAAAATTTTTGGAATGACAAATCCCAACTCCACAATATCCAAAGTAAATCTTGATTTTCCTTGTGACAATGATGCACACTTCTCCTCGGCCGACCATGGTTTATATCTTCCTCAGACATGGGTACCTCCGTTTTCGCAATCAACCGTGGTTCCAATAATGACGTCAAGGACGACCATGCAAAAATTGTCAACGACCAAGATTTTGATGATGACCAGGATATTAACAATAGTCTTGCATTTGAAACCATTGATGCCTTATATTTTTTTAACTATGATGACGAAACCAGTTGGAATAGTGAAAAAGCATAGTTGATGAAGGAAGTGTCCCTGAGCCTGACGAGGCACAACAACCTATGCATAGGGGTATTCGACCTCTTCCACCACATAGACGCAGGGGGCGTGATTTTCCACCGTATACACCCAAGGGGTGTGGTTTTTCACCACGTAGATCTAAAGTGAACTTGTCTAGTACCACTACCTCCTGTGCAGGTATGCCACCTTTGCCCACATAACCTAGCCGTGGCAGAAAATAGCCATACCGTAATTCCAACGTAGTAGCTAAGACGGAAGTAAAGCGTGGTGAATCAAGTGGGGGTGATGCCTCTCTTCTTCCGGCCAAGGAAAAATTAACAGGACAACGAATGAAGACAAGAATATTTACTCTCAGCTACCTGCGGCCGACGTCGATTTGGATTCGATTGAGAAATGGCTTGAACAATATCATATTCCTAATGACATGAAGATCAAGGCACCGGGACCAAAGCACAGATCTTGTTTGAATTACAAAGATTACTTATCTGTATATTTGGTTCAATTGGAGGCAGGGTTGAGGTTTCCATTATACCCCTTTCTTTTGGAAGTCTTGAATCACTATCAAGTCGGGTTTAGACAGATTTTTGCTAAGTCTTTTGGGTGCATTAATGCATTTATCCTAACCAGCTGGACTCGGGGAGTGATCCCTTCCTTACCTTTATTTAATCACTACTTTCGGATTTCGTCTACTGTACTTGGTATCATTTTTAGTTTCAGGTCCAAAATGAGTTTATTTGAGAGTTCGCAACCCCAGAAGAAGACATGGACGAAAAAATATTTCTTAGTAGAGAAGAGTCCGGACTGGGAATTTTCAGATTGAAATTTTGAAGTAGACGCTCCAAAGTTAAACAAGTTATCAAACTGAGTGACCATGATCGAGAAGCCATTGAGATCCTTAAGGACGCAGAAAAAGTCCCTTAGAAAGTAGTGAGTGATGACCAAATATTGGCTTCTGCAGGGTTGAGCCTTGCTCTTCTTGACCATCTTAGCCTTAAAGGTTATCCTTGGAAAAAATTTCTTTCATCACGTTGCATCCTTTCTTTATCTATCCTACATTTACATATTGATTATTCTAGAGAATAATTTACTTTTTATTTCTTATGTGCAGTGACTACCAGATCTGATACTGTCTGGGAACGAGCACTTAGCAGAAGAAAGGACATGGATCTTGACCTCCTTGACCTCGCGGACAAAATTTACGACACAGGGAAGAAAAAGAAGAGATATTCTCCACCTCCCCCACTAGTACATGTTGGAGGAAAGAAAAATCAGGATTCATCCGACCCTAACTCTGCTTCCTAGGTCTCCTGCTGAGGAACCTACTGAGTCAACTGTCACCGAACTCTCGATTCCTGCTACGGAACCACCGGGTCAAGTGTCTAAGACTTTGGTGCCAGTTGTCCAGGAAGTAGTTCGGGACCGTGCATCTCCTCAGATTGGTTCTTTTTACTACTACTTGAAGCAAGCTGAGGACTTACATTTCTCTTGTATTTCTAAACTTGAGGACAAGCTCAACTGGACAACCAAGCTGTATGAGGTAGAAACCAAGAAGCGTAACGAGGCAAATCGAAAATGCAAAGAAGTAACACAGAAGATCGACGAGATGATGAAAATCAAAGATCAAGCCACCGAGTCCTTGTGTTGATTCTCTTACTGCAGAATTGTCCCAACTGAGGGCTAAGGAAAAGAAGATGATAGATGCCCATAAGGAGGAGCTTGCATCCATAGAGAGGAAGAGCAGGCAGCAGGCAGTACTTGAATTTCAAGATTCCCACGACTACCAGGATCGCTTGCAAAAATACTTGGAAGACTTCCCCGCTAGTAAGGAGTTCGATGAGCTAGTGATTGATCGAAACTCTCAGAATTCCGCTGACTACTACAATGAGGGGTATATTGATGCATTGCGGGTCGTGAAGAAAGCTCATTCCTATCTAAACCTTAAAAATCTAATCCGGGGTAACACTTTGACTACCCCTACTCACCCTAGTACATCAGATGCTTCAACTGATGAAGGTGCGCCAGGTGATGGTGCCAAAGATATAGCTTCGTGAACTACTAAAGAATATGAGTAGATTAGGCATTCATTTCAGTTTCTTTACTAATTTAGACTAGCACATAGTTTTTTAGTTGTTTGTTTTTGCGGCCGTAGAGTTTAGAGTCTTCCTTTTGTATGAGCTCTTGAACTTTGTCATGCATTTTGTGTTGTTTTTTTTTTATTATCTTTTTCCAATAATTGCCACTGCCATGCTTGGTTGGGCTTTGAGTTGGGGCCTCTCTATGTACCAACTTCTCAAATGTCGTATTTTATATCTTTCTATGGTAGTATGCATTTCTTTTTACCACTTGTCCGCAGCATATTATATTGTGCTTAGAACTATGTAGTCTTCCTGCCCCCTTAGTCATTTAGCTTCAGCGGAAGTGACTAAGTGTTATTATTGATCTTAGCAGACTAAAACTTTACGACCTAGGTATTTCACGTTAGGAAGTCCTTAACTTTTCCCCCGGAGGGGTACGTCCTACTCCGGAGAGTAGGTGTAGTATGGGTACTTCACTTTAGGAAGACAGACATTACCTCCCGGAGGG
Organism: Cinchona pubescens; assembly: GCA_025175665.1. Classification (NCBI taxonomy): domain Eukaryota; kingdom Viridiplantae; phylum Streptophyta; class Magnoliopsida; order Gentianales; family Rubiaceae; genus Cinchona; species Cinchona pubescens. The sequence continues at coordinate 606,951 of JANKKI010000098.1, read as the reverse complement.
GTGAATCCTACTTCGGTGAGTAGGTATGGCGTATGCATTTCACATTGGAAAAACTTTGGCATTATCCCCGGAAGATCTTGGAATTGTCCCCGAAGGGGTAAGTCCTACTCCGGAGAAGGTATGGTCTAGGCACCTCACATAAGGAAATTCTTAGAATTGCCCTAAGAGATGTAAGTCCTACTTTGGAGAGTAGACATGGTATAGGTACTTTACTCTTGAAAGACGTGATCAGATCAAATAATGGATATCTGCTCATACTTCACAATGCCTCCATTGTACCAACGGACTCGCAAATGCAAGTATTTCATAGACATCTATGGCGGAGTCGTAATCGAACATGACACCATCAAAGCAATCGATCACTCAAGATCAAATCCTCGTTTGGTTCTCATTGCATGAGCTCATCAACCTTCAGGCCAGCTCCTCTTCCTGAGGTTCATAAACATGCACGTTCACACAAGTAAGCAATTAGGAAGAGAAATAGCAGATGAAGTCAACTTGCTGACATGGTACGTTTCCTCTTCGGATGACCTATCTTGAAAATACTCCCGTTTTGCAGGAAGATATTAACAGTCACCTCTGATATGACCCCAAAATTCATGTTTGTTTTTTAAAAGATTTTATTTTTTAAACGATGACGATGCTCTTCCTTTCCCGATAACCTATCCTAACAATACTCCCATTTTGCTAGAAGAAATTGACCATGGCCCTTAAAGTGTTTGAAACTTCATTTTTTCTCATTAATTTTAAATACAAAGTTTGACTTCAATTTTCTTACTTTTTTTGTTTGTATTTATCTCTGTTTATTTGAATCATTGTGATTTTCAAAATTGTTTCAAAAAATCAAGTTTTTGTGTTTAATATGGATGAATTTAGTGTTAGTTGCTATTCACTTGCTCCTTAGTTATGGGCTTTTTATTCTAGAAATGTCATGAGTTAAAAAATGATAAGGAAAAAGGGATGCTGCAAATATTTGTTCTGTTAGAGCCCCTTATTATTTTGTACATGACTATGGTTCTGATTGTGTTTCCAACTTTTATGCAATGGAGTTGCAAGGTTATAAGAAAGTTGTGTGTGAATCTAGAAAATATTGAAGTCACCGAGGCATTGAATGTGTTGCTATACAACTATTTACTATCTGGTAGAATAGACGAGCAAATAGAGTCCTATTATACTGCATTGCTAAGGATTCTAAACTTGTGTTCGTCACAAATTATATTATATAGAAACTGTTGTGTGAGTTCTATATGAACTGCTATTTATCTCTTTTCTTATTAGCAAAAAGAGTAGTAATTATTCTGTTTTGTTCAACTGACAGAAGACACAAAATTGAGTTACTTGCTGCAATCTAACCATACTTTGGATCCCCACAATTTATCATTCGAATTGACTTTTTTTTTTTTTGCATTTATGAGTTTCAAATTGTCAGGATTTTGGGTCTAAATCAGTAGTCAGCTGTGGTTCATTCTTTCTGCCACAAAGTACACCACCTCAATGGATATGCTCATTCTTGCAATATTTTATCTTCATCAAGGTACTTTGTAATTTATTGTTTCTAGCTTTTTATTCGTTATCATTTTTGTTGCAATAGATAATACTACTTAGAGATACCACCATTTCTGATCATTCTGTTATTTTAGGGATAAAGAATACAAAAACATGAAACTTTTGATTGGGGTTATAACTTTTTGCTGTTTACTAGTGAATTCATGACCATGTTATCATTTGCTTTCTAAAAATCCCAAATTTTTATGAGTTATAGTGAAAGGATGAAATTTTCAAATTACGAGATCTAAGATCTCAAGCAATTACACCCTTTAATACTTCTAATTAATTATAACATTAACAAATGGAATGCTATTGTTACCAAATTTGGATGAAATACATTAGTTTTTCTAGAAGTCTCCTGGTTTATCCAAAGTTAATTTACAGAAGAAATATAAGGCGATTTTGACGCTTCAGTTTGGTAGCTTATTGCCTATGGCTTTTCTATTCATCAGCTTGCTCATTTTGCATTTTTTTTGTCTATGCAAAGTTCAATAATCACAATTAGAGATTAGAGATAATAAAGTTAAAAGGTTTGAGCTGTGCTATGGAACTAACATTTGTTGATTGATTTATTTGCTTTCGTGTTATCAACAATTCAATAATTATGACCCTGAATGTTGTCGTTGAATCATTGAACAACTACACTATTTAGCTGCTGAAAAATGCTCGGTTGCGTGAGTTTTTCCAATTTGTATTATTTTTATGGTGATATTTTCCATTTGTCTAACTGTATATTGTTTGTATGGTTATGCCATGTTGTTCTATTTATTAACATGCAGTTAATGGTTAACCTCCTCAATAAATCATTCAATCTACATATTATCTTAACGTGGATTACTGAATTTTACCAAAGATTGAGGAATTGACTGGACTAGTTACAACTTTAAGATTAATGTAACAAGACTAGATAGTGTATTTCATTGAAGTTGTTGAAAAGAAAGGTGTCCTCCCAAGCAATGAATCTCCATTATGCATCAAGCGTTCCTTTTCCCTTCTCACCATTGGCGCTCTTCTTTTTCATTTATTCTTTGTTTTTATTGCTTTTTCTCTTTTTAAAATTCATAGTTTTATGAAGTTCTTTATTTTGGATAATCACATAAAGCATCTTTATCTGGGGATAGATAGGTGAGGCATTGTGCTTTTCATTTATTTGGAATTGGGATGCTTTGAAACAGAACAAAAAGTAGTAGTAATTTATTTGTCTATTATTTTATGGGTATGTTCTTTAAGAAACAAATGAAATTTGAGAAGAATACTTAATATGGTTCTGCCGCAAAAGATTGTTAATTAACTTATATAAAATATACTTGCTTTCTTAATTTTATGTTTAGGACTTGGTTTTGACTTGAAAGTGTATACTATTGTTGCAATTAAGAAAATCCTAGGGATAGTTACCTAATGATTCTTTCATTTTTATATCACTAGAAATTAATTAAGACGTGTGGGTTTTATTATTATACCTTAATTAAGATTTTTGAAAATTATATTTGATGTGATTGAATTTGAAAATATAATATATTGGAATGTTTGTTTTCTGTTAACAGATTTGGTAGAATAATATATTACTGTGTTCCTGAAAATGTTGGGTTATTCCATCCACTGCTGGCAAGCTTAGAGTTGAGAAGATGGTTTACTGACTTTGTCGATAAACAAGTGGATCCTTCAACACACTTTACAAAATATTTCTAATAAATTAATTTTAGTTGTATATAGATACGTTTCTTGCTTAGATTATGAGTTTGCTACGTTTCAGAAGGACTGTGATCATGCAACTGTTTTCTTAGTGCATATTGGAGTGTTATTTTTAGACTTCTTTGTTTTTGAATTAGATTAGCATTACTGGACATTTTTTTTTAAAAAAAATAACCCAAATTTATGACTTTGGAAAATCAAATAATTCAAAATTATGGGATTGCTGTTGTTTAAATAAGTTTGCTAATTGTCTTTTTATCTCACAAACATCACATCCCAAAAATTATTACATTAGTTATTTGAAATAATATTTTCAAATAATATCCTAAATACTAGTTGTCCCAAAGTTGTTACATTACTTCTTTCAAAGAATATCCTAAATAGTTTTCATCCAAACAGTGACTTTATATGTTAATTTATCTGAAGTTTTTTCTTTAAATTTTAACAATTTTTATTTTTGAGTGTGTTGAATTTTATTTACTATTACTTTGGGTTCTTTTTGGTTTTAAATTATTTAAGTATATAAGTTATTTTTATTATTAAAAAGTGTAACAAAGGTACCTAAACATAATTGTGGAGTGTCAATATTAATGTCCAATTAAAAAACCTATTTACATTGAAATGGATCTCGACTAATAACATCATGCCTTATTATGCCCCTTCAAAGTATGGGTTAAAAAACTAGTTATTTAGGCAAATAGTTAGGTAGACCCGGTTTTTGATCTCATTTGTAGACTCTGTGGTATAAATTAAACTTTAGACAATCTATGACATCAGCTGATGCAAGCAAGATTCTTTAAGATTTAATCCTGAACACAAGGTTTACAGGTAAGGTCAAAAATCGGGTCTACCTAAATATTTTTTAGTTATCTATAGTGGTTGCAAGTGGTTCATGCCATATGTCATGACCCCATAAATAGATGTTTTCAAGTAATTTCTTTATTTTGCATATTAGGATAAAATTGTAAGATTTTCTAAAAATTCATAGATAGAGATAATGTATGTTGTAGTTGATAGTTTAATATGCAAGTCACAAAGAAAGATAATACAACGGCCCCCTTAAACTATAGTGTACTTATCATTTTAGTTTTTAATGTTATTTTTTGAGTGCTACAATTCTTTTTATTATGCTAACTGAATTTTTTGACCATTCTATTCCTATTTCTTGGACTAATTACATTTTACAGTACTCAACTTATATTCAATTCTCACTTTGCATCCTAAATTTTAGTTTTGGATACTTTGCACCCCCGATTCTCAAATTTGTCTCACTTTGACCCCTTTTTTAAACCACCAAAAAAGTTAACAAAACTTTGTTTTTACATACAAAAATATTATTTACATCCTGCTGAATTTGTCGTACACAAGAAAAAATCTATTAATTTTTGAGCTAGTATTAAGAAAAGGTTAAAGTGAAATGAATTTGAGAGTTCGGGGTGCAAAGTGTCTAAAATTAAACTTTGAGGTGTAAAGTGAGATTCAAGTATATGTTGAAGGGTGTAAAATAAAATTAGTCCCTATTTCTTTTTATTCTTGTTTTTGGTTTAAATACTTGACCCTCTAAAGTTTAGTGCGACTAACACTTTAGTTCTAAATATTATTTTTGTTCAGTAAAGTCCTTCGATCAAACCAGTTCTATATTTGTGACAATTCCAATCCTATTTGTTCTATTTTTTTTGGTTTATTTTAGATTTATGCATCTATTTTTTATCAAGAAAAAAAATTTAATTTATGTAGTTTTTAATTTGAAGAGATACATGTAAATTGAAGTCGGTGTATTTACTAATCTTTTTTATCAGAATTAGATGAAAAAGGTGACATCACATTTCTAACATTATGTTTTGAGTATTGAAACCTTTAGATTGAGTGTCAATTATAACCATGTCAAGTTTCTTGTCCAAAATGGCTTTATTAGCCTGAAATTTCAACTAAATAAACAGATATACAAATGAATTTTTAATTTTGAAATATTTTTTATTCCTTAAAGTGATTTGTTGCCAATTATAATGTGAAATAAGAAATAAAAGATAGTAAATTACTTTGATAGTATGGTGCTGGTAGTACTTAATGAGAGATTCTTACATTGACTTGATCCCTTGACTTTACTTATAGATCTTGAGGTTGAATTAGGACCCACATATATGTAAAATGATGTATGCTAATAAAAATTAAAAAAAAATTGAGGTGTGAGTATTATGTTAACCACAAGATCTATAAGTAAGACCATGGATTAGATAAGAACTTTTCATAGTTAGTGGACGAATACATATACACACACATACATGCATACATACAGCCATGACATAAAGTTAGGATATAATGGTCAAAATGTTGAATTAGTATAATTTAAGAGGTTAAGTGTTCAAAAAACCTAAGAACTGAAGTATTAGTGAATTTAAAGTTTAAGGGAACAAATTGCGAATAACCTAAGGGTAAATTTGTCCATTTAGCTAATTTTTAACATGCCATTTGAGTTGACAGTTAGATTACGGATATTATTGCTCAAAAGATAATGTTACGGATTAAAGTCAAAGTGATACTAAAATTTAATGGGATAAAGTCTACTTAATTCTAAAAAAAGAAAAAGTATAGTCCTCCTATTCATCGGATTTAAATTCTTTGGCAAAGAAGTGCCCTCTAACCGTTTTATCCACATGGACCAGCATTTTCCCCCAAGTTCTCACAATACCAAACACCATCAACCAAGCCATTGAACACCACCAAACAAGCCAATAGAGTGTCGCACAACCAAAGCACGCCCCAAAGAAAGACTTTCCTCCAATCAAGCCTTAAACTCCCTACCTACATCTTTCTTCCACCCATCCCAAGAAAAAAAATAATACAAAAGCTAAAATCACAATTCAACATATCACTGCTTCTTTCCCCAATTCTAATAGACCTCTCCACCATCAGTTTAATTCAACTGCGAACAAACATTCTTAAAATAATCAAACAAAAAGAATAATGCTGAAACCTTATAGAGGCCCCTTCTTCCTAGGAAATAGCTAACCAAGAGAAAACAACATAAACTATTAAATGTATACAAACTTCATTAGCACCAATCACTTTATTTGGCAATTTTTTATCTTCTCCATCTTTGCAGGTTTCAATGAAGCAACACGAACAATCCTTAAGATTCCTTATTAGAAATCATCGCCTAGTGAGACTCATTTTTTTCATTTGATTTAAGCATTAATTAGGCAACATACTATTGCACGATTTAAACACGCATGTGCACGTATTATTACAAATAATAAAATAATAAGTAGAGATCGTTCATACGAGAACTATATCACTCTTGCTAAATATAAAAATTGGAACTACTTAAATTCTATTCAAAAGATTCAATACTGGGTGGATTTTAATAGAACAAAATTACAAACGAATTAAAATAAACCAAACAAACAAAAACTAAACAAGTAATAGAGAAGTCTAGGGTTAAATTTTCATTTATCAATCTATTTGACTATTTTGTCTATTTTTTTTCTCGATTACGATGTCTGAATATTAACCTAGAATTTATTATATTTACACATTTCTTTCAAAATCTACTAATCCAAACCAACATTTCATTGTGAGTTGAGTTGGGATCAATACTTTAGAAAAAAATTCTAATTCAATTACCTAGGGAAAATATATATGTCTGTCCCACTTACGAATCAGTAACTTATTCAACCATGTAAATAATTCAAACAAAGGTAATTCAAATCTTATCTAATCTTAAACACCGTTGTCAAGTTCAATATATGGTTTACAAATCAATTCAATTGATGCCAAAACAATTGAAAGCATTAAGCATAGATTTGAATAAATAATCCCATTCATTCAAAATCAAAGACAAAATAATAAACTCAATATTCAAATTTCATGACAAGATTCAATTAAAACCCTAGGTGAATAAATTAGTTCATCCTAAAATAAAATTAAACAACAATAAGAGTCTTTACAACCGTTTCCATGACAAGAATACAAAAAGAGAAGAAAAGAGATAAAACTCTATTACTGCTTCACTTCTTTGATTTTCCACTTGATGCTTACACTTCATGAGTTGACGGCTCTGCAGTTGTGTTTCTATGCTAAAACTATGACATAATAAACTGATATGTATAAAAACACCGAGGGACCCCTATTTATAAAATCCCATGGATTACACAAGTGTTTTAGGTTGAACACAAAGTCTCATAATGCTTGAAACAGTGGCCAAAAATTACTAAACTCGCAAAAAGTCCCATTTAGTCTCATTTAGGAAATCAATGTAATGCCACAACACTAGCATTACTCTTGAACACAACACCATGGCACTTTGTTCCCGAATCCTTTGGCATACATCGAAGAATGTCACAACATTGGATCTCAATATTACTTAGAACACCACAATACCAAGAATACTTTCCTAAAATTTTTCAGTTCGCACATTGAATGTTGGCGATTGACTCCCAAGCCATTTCAAACTTACAAAACACATTTATTTACATTACTAATTGTACTTAAACATAATAAACACATACATAAACACTTGCTATTAAAACCCTAAAAATGTCTAAATCCCTAACATTTTGCAAGGAAAAATCCTAGGACTCGCATAAAACCCTAACTAAAACACACATAGATAACTTTAGAAAAGTTAACACATACATAAAAAGACTCTCGGAATGATCATTTGGGTATTAAAGTCTACTTATTTCAGAAATTTAATAGGATAGTTTGAGGGCATTATTCCCCAACAAAATTTAAATGCTTTTGAACCTAGATGTTTTAGACCAAACCAAAATTCACCAATGATGAGAGCAAAAAGCTAGAGAGAGAAAGTAGAAAAATTGCCATAAATTGAGTATGAGTGATGAATGAGATACAGATTTCGTTTGAGGACCCCTATTTATAGATAATGAAAAAGGGTCACCTCAACTATCCTAAGTCAGCTAGGCATGGTAGTTAATTACATAAATGCCCTTAAAGAGCATGCCACATAAGCATCTTTACATAAATATCTAGTGACATGTTGGCTGCTATATTTGGTATCATCAATATCCCTTCAGTCTAGGGCTAAGATTCGCCTCAAGACCGGATTGATAATTATCCATGGAGTCCCCAATCCAAGACTCTTTTATTCTTTGAGCGCCTGATCTGAGGCTTTTTTTTAAGGCTAGACTGATAATAATCCATGGAATCCCCGATCCCGGGCTCTCTCCACATGCTTTTTTATTCTTTGAGGTCCTCATTCTCAAGCCATTGTCTTGAATTCAATTGCTGCGAGGCTCAGAGGTTCAACTCCTGCACAATCTCTGAAGTCATTTCATCTTCTTACCAAGAGTCCATTCATTTACGCATGCCAGTTTCTTTATATGTGTAACAGCTAGATTGTCCCCTCGATTCTCTCCCCTCATGCATCCTTCATGATACTTTACTTGGTAACCACAATAGTCTTTTCTGGGCATCGTGTCCCACTTTAAATGCCACTATCCCCAAATAACTTCTTGCTTTTTTACATTTTTATATTAAACCTAGCAAACCCGGGTTTACGCATCATGAATGGCAGAACTAGCTCATTAAGCACCAAATATTCCCATTTTTTACTTCATTTTTAGGCCATATCAGGGGCCAGTAGCTTTTATTTCTTTCATACAAATATCTAAACTTAGTGATTTTCATCACTTTTTACCTTTTGCCTACTTTACCTTGTTCATCTCATTCTACTGCTGTCTTTCACGTTTTTTTAAATTCTCTATAATTCTACCCTTAAAACAAATCAAACAAATCAAATCCACACTCACTCACAATCATCCTTGATTTATTATCCCCTCTTCTCTTCCCATCGTACCAACTCTTGATTACACAATGGCTTTCGGAGACGAATCAGGTACGTACACTCATTCTTCCTTCATTAGCACACCACCAACTGTACCCGTAGTTTTCCCTATAAACATTCCTAGGGAACCAATTGACATGCTTTTAAATCCCTTTGAAACCTTTTTCTTGGCTGGAATCCTGATAATTTTTCCTAGGAAAGCTACTCCTGAACCAGTTGCCCCTACCAATGAATACCCTAATTTATCTATCATTTCTTTCCAGAACATCCTTTCCCCTGAGGAAATTAGACACCTTAGGGATGTATATGAAGCTTCCCAGTCTCTCAAATCGAGGGCACAATCCCCCTGCTAGGTACTTGACCATCTACGAAGACTAGTTAATGGCTGGGCTTTGCCTTCCTATTCCTTTCCTTTTCTTGAGATCAAATCACAGAATATTGGCACATCAGTATTTCCTAGCTAGTGCCAAACATTATTCGCACCATAGATGGATATTGCCTTCTCAGTCGGTTATACAAAATTTCCTCGATCCTTGACACTTTTTGAATCCTCTTTTAATTTAGCCTCTCTAGTAGATTTTTTTACACTGCTCCCCAAACCTCTGGTCAGTTAATCATTGTTGGAAATCCCTCTGTCATCCATGATTGGAAGAAGAAATTCTTCTTTGTTAGATACCTTTTCCCTTCTATGCCTCGAGGACAATAGAACCTACTTAAGAATCCTTGTCCTCTGAAATGTAGCTCATCCTCCTGATACCTTCGAGGCTCTCAAACTTCTTAAAGTTGAGACCCACATTGACTTCTATGACTATAACTTTATTATAAATAATGATCTTTTAGCTTGGTTCAGACTACTCTCTGGCTGAAGTGTCGCTGAGAACTTTGACCCTATTTTAGGTCTATTCCCCAATTTTTTATTTATGTTTTGTTCCCCCTTGTTGTTTTATTGCACCACAATTTCCATTGTGACCTTTATTTTTGTCATTGAATTCTTGCTTATGCATCAGGTGGCCTTGGTAATTTTCTTAGTGGGCTGAGCATCCCCGAGGTTGCTCTTTTAGTATCGAGCCCCATTGACCCTCTACCATTCATCTACATAGTGATTGAAGCCTCTTTACAGGCTATTTAGCTCTCTACGTACACCCTTACTGATATAGATAGGGCCATTGTCTGTGCCCAAACTCCTCTTCCTCAAACAAGTACATCAATCTCTTCTACTCGAGTTACCTGAAAGAGGACTCAAGCGAAAATAATCTCAACTCTAGGGCTCTCTTCTAACTATGAAAAGGTTGCATAGAACCAAATGGGTCTTGTTGCAATGGAAGTGGTCGAGCCAAAGCTAGCCCTAGTAGCTCCAATACCCATTGCTTCTGAGGGTGAGAAGAAAGGAACCCTGCTCTGCAATAATCATTACCTAAGATGAAAGACCTTATCCTTGGGCTCGTAATGAGATGGTTGCCTTTTGAATCCTCAAAACCCTAACATGATCGAATGGTAGCTTCAAGCATGTGAGAAACAATATTTTCCTGAGGAGGAGATAGCCTCAGCAGGGAGCCAAGACTTCCCATAAGCATCTAGAGAAGTAGGACCTTTACCCAGCACTTTGGGGAGCACCAGGTTCTGCCTTTTTTCTGACTTTAATATAAAGAACCGAGCCCAGTTCGATTGAGTGTCACAAGAATTAGCGAAGAGCGCAATTCTGCCTAGAGACAAAGAGTACGTTAAGAGCCTTTTACCTTAGGAAAGGCTTAACGAAATGTTGGCCTTTACTATGAACGTAAGCTGTTCCTTAGCTCCTTCTTAGGTTTAGGCCCTTTAACCATTTTTTTCAATTCTTTTTATATACCTGTCTATTTCTTTTATGTTTGTAGATGCTCACCATGTTATTAGCAGAAAAAGAGAAGAAAGAAGCCCATGTAGTTGAGGTGGTTGGGCTTCGCCAAGAAATAAAACACCTTAAATTGAGATCTCAATGTCACCAATGAAAATAATGTTTAAATAAAAGCACTTATAAAGGCCATGATGGCCAAAAAAATTGAGTGCCAGCAAGTAGTAGCCGTCAAATACAATGAATGGGAAACTGAGATGAATGCTTTAATGGTTTGGCTTCACAAATCTAAGTTGTCCAAGGCTACCTTGAAGAAGGACACTAAAGAAGCTAAGGGGAAGCTTGAAAAATCCGTAAAGCATGCCAAAACTCAAGTTTCTAAACCTAAGGCTGAGGCTTGAGCTGAAGCACAAGCACATATTACTACTCGAGAAGCTGAGTTGAGGATCTTTGGTCAAAACAAACTTCTTGCTTCTTCCAAGATGTCCCAGGAATTAAAGGAGTTTTCCAAGCTAGCCTATTTCATAGGGTTTACTGTTGCATGCAACAGAACTCAAGTTTGTATGCGGGAATACCATATGACAGTAGTATTGATGCCAGGAAGTTAAACGAGATAGGGAGTAAATTCTGAGCCCCCATTTCTTTACCTGGATTCCCCGGGACAAATGATTCTCAGACCCAAAATCCTCAAGAAGTAGAGGCCAATACTGAGAATGCCTGAGGCTCATGACCTCCTCCTGCTGTTGCTGACTTTTCTTAGAATAGGGCCTTTTGTAATAGATAGATTTCTTGTCCTTGGAAAAAATTGAATGAATGAAATTCATTACTTTCATTTCCTTGCAATCTTTTTAGTTTGAATTTTAGCAATCTATTGTTTTATTTTGATCCTTGCTTCCTTCTCCTCTATGACTTGGTTATGAGGCCCAGGCGATAATGCCTCATTCTTAACTTTAACTAGATAATAACTTTAATTGTAAACCTTTTACTTTGTTAAGAAGTTTAAAGACCCTCAACATAAGATTGTATCATAAAATAAGAATTGAAAATCCTCACTTCACTCATTTGTTTATTTTATTTTAATTTTTTTTTTGTTTGTTCTGAGCTTGATCCTGGTCACTTGAGTGTTTTGGAAAGCTCGAGATGGTTCTTTTATTTTAAAGGAGGGAATGTTCATAAGGTCTCAACCATTCTAAAATTTTGATTTTTTCATCATTTCTTTTTTCCTTTTTCTAAACTTGATCCTATCCACTTGAGTACCTTGGCAGGCTAAGGGTAGCTCTTTTCAATTAAAGGGAGACCACTAGGCCTCAATTCTTCTAACTCTTTACTTTGTTCATAATTTCTTTTTGCTTTTTTGGATCTTGATCCTGATCACTTGAGTACCTCGGTGGGTTTGGGGCAGCTCTTTTAATTAAAAAGAGACCACTAAGTCTCGACATTTCTAACTCTTTGCTTTTTCGTCATTTCTTTTTTACTTTTTCTGATCTTGATCCTGGCTACTTGAGCACCTTGGCAAACTCGAGGTAGCTCTTTTCAATTAAGGGAGGACCATTAGGTTTCAACCCTTCAACTCTTTGCTTGTTCATCATTTCTTTTTGCTCAGGGTATCTCTTGTCAATTAAGGGGTGACTACTAGGTCTCAGTCCTTCTAACTCTTTTTTTAACAAAAAGGTACTCAACAATATATAATACTTTTATACGAAATTTGAGCTTAGAGCCCTGAATAATACCTTTTAAGGCTTATAATATTCCACATCTGAGGTACAAGCACCCTTATGTACCAACAAGCTTATAGTAGTCTGACTTGTGGGCCTCAATACTTTGTAAGGGCCTTCCTAATTTCGTCTAGCTTCTTGGTCCCTTCTACTCGACTGGCTTCATTCTTTCTCAAAACAAAGTCACCAGTCTTCAAATATCAATGCCTAACTTTGAAAATGTAATGCTTTGACATTACTTGTTTATACTTCGCTTCTCAAGTGGTGGCCTCAAGCCTTCGTTCTTCCAAAAGATCTAGGCTTATCATTAATGCCTCATCATTCTGTTCTGGGTTATGCAGAGTTTTTTGAGCCAAGGGCAAGCCGATCTCGGCTAGAATGACTACCTTAGAAGAATACACCAGGTTGAACACTACTAGAAAAAAGCCTTTTGGAAACTAATTTTAGTAACAGATTTTTTTTCGTTGCTATTTAGCAACACAGGATTTTAATTTAAAAAAAAAAAACTGTTCCTAGCTCATTGCAATAGAAATTACCATTAGAAAACTAAAACACTAAAAAAAATTAATGGGGTCGTAATAATTATCCATGGATGTTCTAATTACTACCATTTGGGGAAAAATTGTTGGGAGATCGGCAATATTAATTAGAAATAGATATTTCTGTTCCTAACTTTTTTAAAAAATAAATTCTTTCAAAAGTTAGCAAATGAGTAAATCATTGCTAAGTATTTAGAATACCCTATCTCAGATCTAAAATTCCCAAATTGACTTAAAAAAAACCCATCTCCCAATGCCTCACTAGCTTTCCTCCTTCAATCCCATCAGCTTCCTAATGTTTCACTAGCCTCTTTCCACGTCATCTCAAATCCCTTGCTCAATTGATTGCAAGCATTTCTAGTAGTGGCAGCGAAGATTAGATTTCCATTTCTATCACGGCTGGTGCTCAAGAGAAATATCAATATAGGACTTTCAAATTTGAGAAAGGTGGAGAATTTGATTTCGGGTTCTTCTACCAATCTGGAGTGGTAGTAACTTTTTGGAATTATTATTAGCATATGAAAATGAATTTGAGCTATTTGCATAGAGTTGATTATTCTTCTATTTTTGTGATATGAATTTTTAATCTATGCCATCTTTCTAATTTTCTATTACTTTGTGAAAGAAAAGTAGGCTAGTTTTCATATCTTTTTTTTTTTTTTTGTGAAAATAATTTGTTTTGATGGATAATTTAGTGCAGAGGACTAATGTGTGAGGAGCAGCAATCTTGTACTAAAAAGTGAGAAAATTTGACCCTTGTGCATATAGTCTTTTGCACAACTTGGATGTAGGAAGTAGAACTTGAAGCATGCTGTTGGATAACAAGAATTGTATGAGTTAGAAATGAATTGTTTGGTAGGCTAAAAGGTTGCAAATCTTACCATTGACATTGATATTCCAGTCTCAGCTTTGGAATAAGATAAGATTGCAAGTGATACTACTCAATGTATTGGAACCAAGTATGTGGACGGATTGTAAAGTGGTTCCTTTATAACCTGTTATTAATTTTCTCTTCAGGTCATTTAAGCTTTAGGTTTTGGTTGGGTAAAGGGTAAAGTGAGGGATATTTAACTAGTAATCAGTAATATCCATCAATTGGAAATAATTTACTATGGCCCAAAGATTGATAATGAGTTTCAATGTGTTTTTATTCTACTTTTCATTCACTAAGCTTCTCAAAATGAAAGCCCCTGAACCATCTTTGTTAAATTCTTCAATGAGCGCCGGGATATAAAACAAGAATGACGAACGAAAGCGGTAGAAATTATAGAGCATCTTAAAGTGAATTTGGCACTGCTTTTATTATTTTTGGTCATTCAATGTCCTATTTACATGATCATTCTCAATCCTATATACATGGTTATAATTACAACTTTGTGCTTGTATTTGATGGTTTTGCCCTTTGTTGTTTACTTCCAATTCCTTAAGATTGCAGTTTCTTTCTCTTTCTAGATTTCCTAAAGTCTCATACTCTTTCTCCTTTCCCTAACTGTAATGAATCCTTCTCTTTTTTCCTTCTATATCACTCACTTTTAGCCAAATCAATGGATGAAGATGAATTGAAGCTTTGTTGTTGTTAAAATAGATGAAGATATATTAACTTTTTTTCTCTTATACAAATTAAGGTATATGTATAACAACAGTAGAACGGATTGAAGACTGTTTTTCCAAGGTAGTCAAGCAAATCCCTTTTTGTTTTGAGACTATCAATGATAGTTTTACAGCAAGATTTTGTATTTTTTTGGTGGAGTAGACATCTAAATGACTCTAATTGCTTGACAAAAAGAATGAATTTCAATTATCCCATGTTCTAATTTATTGATGTTTCTAAAGATTTATCAGTTATGCTCAAATATTACTGGAAAACAAAAAAAAAAAAAAGAAAAGGAAGAACTTTATGTAAAAATTAAAAAGAAACTTTCATTTTATTTTTTTTTAGTTGGAAAACAGGAAAAAGGAAAGCGCCTTTATGAGAAGAGACAGGCAATTCCTCAATTCTGATAGAAGGAGATAAAGGGTTGGTGAAAAGTTTGTAACTTGATTAGAAAAATTTATGAAATTTGCATGTGCCACCTAATCTTTAGTATATGTGAATGTAATCTGATTCATAATCTAGTCGTGCTGGAATGTTATATTTCTTATTTCTGAAATTAAACTACGACCCCTTTGGAAAATATGTGGATTTTTTTTTAGTAGATTGGTGTTGAATAACATACTTTGACTATTGTGCAGGCAACAACAGTTTGAACAATTTGCTGCAAGAAGAGCTGCACATGCTTAACAAGTAGCCATTACTAAGCAATCTGCTAACACAAACAAGGGCGAGCCTGTTTTAAAGGTATTCTGATTGTTATACCATTTTTCATTTAATTTTTGGCCTCGTGTCATAACATATATCTATGTACCAAGATTGTTTCTTTGTTTCTTTCGGTCATTTACTCTATTTCCTCTTGTGGAAACTGTTCTTTAGTTTATGCTTTTCAACATACTAATGATGAGCTTTTATTTGGATGTAAATGGCATATTGGACCTTTACATGTAAAAATGAAGTTTTTAGTGGTAAGACAAAAGTAGTGAGATCAAAACTACTTAATTATATTGCTTATGACAAAAAAAATAACAAGGATGGATAAGAAATACTAGCGTGTTTTAAGAATGAGATGGCTTCATATCGTGAACATTTTTGATAGATCTGCTACATGGTCTAACTAAAGGCAGGACCGGGTAGCAAATGTGTGATTAGTCATAAGATACCACTGGTTTTCTAATTAAATCAGTCAAGGAGAAGTGACTTAATTTCTTTAATAATAACCATTCTGATGCAGATTGTAACACTAATTCTAGTTTTTAGCTTTCAGTCAAAAAACTGTGATTGATCTTGTTAACTCTAGGAATAACTTGACTAGCCTCTTACCTTCATTATTAGGCATAGTCTTAGTGGCCATATATCAATGTGGCAATTTGTTTTCCTGTCAGCTATGATAATTATTAGCCTTTTCTATTAGATGTCGTAAGCTATCACTGTCTTCAAGTGATCAACACCTTACATTATGAACATACACAACCTCATCTAATGCCTAACTAGTTGGAACGTCAATTTCAATAGAGACCAATTGCATTGCATCCAACTAGATCAGATCAAAGTTGCTATTATTAAACTTTGCAGTACATTACTAATTAGAAGGAATGATGCAACTAAAACTTTCTAAGTTTAATGTAGATTCGCATAAGATGTTTTTGAAGTGCTAGAATTTTCCTTTACAAGGATTTAAAGTGTTTTTCCTAGTCATTGGCTTTTTAGCAGAAAGGTAACAAAACTTGTGTCCTTTATGTTTGATGCTAAAGAAAGAGTTGAACTCTTTAGTTTTCTCTTTGGTGCAACCTAATTTAAAAAACCACATATTTTATTAACTTGATATAGAAGACTTTATTCAATAAGGAAATAATTTGAACTTATCATATGAGCCAGTTGATTATACAGCCACAAATGCTTTTGGTCAAAATACAAAGAAAATAGCTCAAACATGGGAGATTCTCATGTGGACTGGGTCCATGTAATAGTGGATGGATCTCTTGGTTCTGAACCTAAGTAGGTGATGTGGTTGATTTAGGACTAAGAAATCTATGGCATAATGCCACAGACCAGGTCCACTTAGAATTGCCCCTCAAACACAAGAATTTATAGATGTCTTTGCTTTCTAATTTAGTAGAACTATCTCTATCAAGATCTGCTAAAATTCTTTATAACCTAGCACAAAACATACAAGGTAAATTAAATAAACTAAACACTTAACATTAGGAAGTTATCTATGCTTTGGATCTAGAGTGTACATAGTAATAAGTACGGAAGATGAGTTGCGTTTCAACGAACCCCAATGCAATAAGAATGCAGGCATGATACAAAATCACTCTTATCCTAACTACTATAACAGTTAAAAAAAGAGACGAAAAGACAAAACTTAACACATAAAATTGAATCCATCCAAGAATTGCCGTAGTTGTTAAGAAATAGCACGATCTTCATCAAGGGGACCAAAAAATATCATAAGAAAGATTAGAAAATAAACTACCGAATAAGTCAACCTGTAGATGAACATAACTGCAATACCACCACCAGGAAATAAATATTTAAAGCCATCAGTGTCACCTAGTGTACACAACCAAAAAGTAGAGCATTTAATTCTTCATCACAAGTCAATGCTATGAAAGCTTAATTTGAGAACAAAACTAAATGTGAATGTTGTGGAGATGGATGGAGAAATCATGAATACCAAACCAAAAACAACCTATTCTGAACCCCTTCTTAAGTGATCCAATGCTCAGAAGTATGTCCAGCACACACAAGAAAAATAGAGAACTTGAAAGACTCAAATGTATTGTTTGCAAGACTATCAAAAACATTTTGGAACTACACAACTATTTGGATAAAACAAAATTAAGAAACTTACACAAAACCTAGTTATACTTCAACTCCAAATCCAATACCTGATAAGAAAAAGCAAAACAACGAAATGATAATGAGTGCACCAAATCACCAATCGTATAGGTATTGTAAACCACAATAAAGGTTGCACATACCACAGAAAGATGCAAAAGCAAGAGAATAACAATCAAGGGCTACTCCAATCCAGGTTTGGACAAAAGATAAAGTCATCGTATCCTATTCAAAACTGAAATTTACATATTAAAGCCTCAAAATGCAACTAAAACCACTTAATCAATTCTAAAATCATGGACTATCAAATTATATGAGAACACCCCAAGTTATTCATGGTTTTTTATACAAGCATACTTAGAACATACTAGAATATTAAACTTACCTTGTTTAATTTTTTGTAGTTTGCCTAAAAAATTTGCCTGAGCCAAAATCGCAAACTTAAATGCTAATTTAATCTCAATTGAATAGCAGGTGGCATGAAATTTTCTTTTTATTTTGTCCTTGAAGTGATTGCACGTTTATCGCAAAAAAAAAAAGAAAAAGAAAAAAATGATTGCACATGTTCTATATCTATTAAGTGAAGATTTAGTTTCCAAGTGTTAATTTTGTTGTTCTCATTAATTCTGACTAGTAGTACATTTAAGTCCAACATTTCTTGTAGTAAGTGTTACTGCTTTATTAATTGGTATGCCTTTTATGTGTAAGGTAGACTACTTAATTTCATATAGATCTGCATTTTGGTATTGATCTGTTGAATATTAAATTTAGTTGTTTTAGTCCTTATTGTTGTACAAATAGTAATAATAGCAGGTAGCAGTAGCAGTAACAAGATGCTATTGAGAGAATGATGGCTTCAACGCATTCTAATCCTGAATACGCTGAGTTTGGCTCTTGCAGGTTTTGGTTGCTACCATTTTGTCCACCACTTAAGAGTTTGTACTCCATATCATAGTAATAATCAAGTGGGTGAGAATGGTGCATCTCAGGATGATGATGAGAGTAGAGTAGAGTGAGAGTGATGATGAGAAGGAGGATGAGTGAGAGCTCTGAATTTTATATTGTTATGTTTATTCTCTTTTAGATGTATGTTTGTTGAATTATCTCAAGATCAATTTAGTTCTGATGTATGTGAATTGAAATGTGTTAATTATTGATAATGTTGTTTTGATTGTGATTTACTATTTAAAATGACAATTTAGTTGTACTTTTGATTGGAATTTGTTGGGTTCAGATGACTATTTGGTTGTTGGCTGGTTTTTGGTTTTTGAATTTTTTTGGTCTTTTTATAATTTTTTTTTATTTGCAATGGATTTTTCCATTGCTAATTGACACTTGGCAATAGATTTTTCTGTTGCTATTGAACAATGGATCCATTGCAATTTAGCAACGAAAAATTCTGTTGGTCAATTAGCAATAGAAAATTCCATTGCTAAATTGCAACGAAAAATTCCGTTGCTAAATCTGTAGGTTCCTATTAGCGACGAGGTATTTAGCAATGGAATTTTTCTATTGCCAAATCTGTTGGTAGTCCCATTAGCAACGGATTTTTGGGAAATATCTGTTGATATTTTTGTTGCTAAAAGGCTTTTTCTAGTAGCGGAATGGTGTATTTTCATACTAATTAGCTGTCCAAGGCGTGGTTCACTTATCCACCCAAACCCCTTAGCTTGGTCAAGATGAGTTTTTAGTCCCATTGAGAGGGATCTATTGGATACCTCTATTAATCCATTAGCTTGTGCATGAGCCATTGAAGTGAAATATTGCTTTATTCCAAGCCCTGCACAGAAGCTGGCAATTGGCTCCCTTTCGAATTGCTTGCCATCGTTTGAGATAAGGGCCGAGGGAATTTCAAATAGGCGTATGATGTTTTTCCAAAAGAATTTTTCAATGGAATTCCCCGTTATACATGCTAATGATTCAACTTCAATCTATTTGGTGAAAAAGTCAATTATAGCAACTAATAATTTTACTTTTCCAAGACCTTTGGGTAAAGGGTCAAGCAGATCAATTCCCTATACAGCAACGGCCACAGAATTTCAATTGGAACCATGTCTGAACCAGGATGCGGTATGTGAATCTGGCACTTATAACAACCTTGAACTAGGTTATCAACATCAAAATGTTAAGTTGGCTACATAATATCCTGCCAGTAATACTTTTTGTGCTATGCTCCTGGGCCGTACATGGCTTCCCAAAATGCCTTCACGAACTTTCCTTAACGTATTCGTTGCCTCGGATGGTCGAAGACACCTCAATAGAGGACATAGATTACGATTTTTTGTATAAAATTTATTGCACTGACACGTATTTTGCAGCTCAATACTTAATTCTTTGTACTTCGACTTGATTGGTATGGAACATACCATCAGATTAGATATTGCATAATCGGGTCCATCCATCTAAGGTTTTCATCAATATCCATTTTCGTTTCAACAGATTAATCGTTTTGGTTGTTTGCACCTCAACAAGGATCTCTTTAGCAAGATGAGAGTAAATTATAGAGGTCAATTTTGAGAGTGCATTAGCATTAGTAATCTTCGTTCTTGGCACCTTTATAATCTCTACCTTCTTAAATTGGGCCTCTTATCTTTTCACGTCGTCCAAATATTTCTTGAATATGACCCCTTTCACTTCAAAATTTTCTTAAACTTTGATTAACCACCAACTATGCATCACTATGTATTTTTATAGATTGAGCCCCCATCTTTTGAACTATTCGCATCCCACCCAGATATGAGTGTCTCGTATTTAGCTTTATTATTAGTTTCTTGAAACTCAAATCTAAGTGCATAAGTGAAATAATCCCCTTCAGGAGTTTGGATGATGATTCTTGCTCCTGGTCCAAACTTGCATGAGACTCCATCAACATGTAATTGCCAAACTGGATCTTTTTTTCATTCGATTGCTTTGAAAGGTTCAAGAAACATTAATAACTCTTGCTTAAACCTAAGTTATCTACTAAGAAATCTGAGAGAACCTGCGATTTAATGGTCATTCTTTGGTCTGAGCTCAATCTCAAACCGAAAGGGCTCCATTGAACATTTCAACATCCGACCGATGACATTTGGTTTTTCCATAATATTTTTCAAGGAAAATGAATTAGCATAATTATCTTGTGTTCTTGAAAATACGGTCTCAGCTTTTGAGCTGACGTGATTAGAGCAAATTCTGTCTTTTCAATTAATGAATAATTCTTTTTAGGTCCCTGAAGCATTTTACTCATAATAGATAGAAAATTGATTCACATTTTCTGTCTATTTGACTAGAACCGAACTGACCACATAGTCTGAGTTGGATAAATATAGATAGAGTGGTTCATCCTTCAAAGGCAAAACCAACTTTGGGATAGTTCCTAGATATTCTTTGAGTTCAGCAAATGCTTTCTGAGCTTCCACAATCCATTGAAAATTGTCTATCCTTTTCCTGAAGGGACCTACTTTTAAGGATCAGCCTTATTTTGATATATCTCAAGGTGTTAAAGGTTTATTTCAGATCTTCAATTGTTTCCTCATAACTCTTACTCTTGACAACCATATCATCCACATAGACTTCCGTATTCCGCCTTATTTAAGGCTTGAAGACTTTGTTAACCAGTCTTTGGTAGGTTGCTCAGCATTTTCAACCCAAAAGGCATGGTCAGATAGTAATATGTGCCTCTTCGATTAGTGATGAATGAGGTTTTTTCTTTATCTTCCTTTGCTGTGTATATTTGATGATACCCTTTGAAAGCATCTAAGAAATGTAAAATTACAAAACCTACGAAGAAATCAATTACAGTATCAATTCGAGGCAAAGGATAGCTGTCCTTGGTACATCATTTATTCAAGTCAGTAAAATCTTGATACATTTGCCAAGAGGAATCAGGTTTGGTTATAAGTATAGGATTAAGCTAGATCGTATAAAAACTTATCTAATGATCTTGGATAGAAGAAGTTTGTCTACATTTGCTTCTGTGATTAAACTTCTCTCTGGTTGAAAAAGTTGCTTCTTCTGCTTGACTGATTTGTGATCTAGGTCATTGCCTAGCTTATGCTCAATAATGCACCGAGGAATGAAAGGCATGTCCTCTACAGTTCAAGCAAAAATATCCCTATATACTCATATATCAATTGAATTAGAAGTCCTATAAGCTCTACTGCCAAAATAGCACAAATTTTAATTTTTTTGTAGTTGATCTAGGAGGCTTGGGTTGAAGACAATTTCTTCAATTGGGACCTCATCCTTAGGCTCCAGCTTGGCCTTTCCTTATTCTTTTCGATTTGGAATCATGGAAAGCTCAGGTGCTTTTGAATTTGGAATCTTAGCATTGAATTGCTCCAGATATGCCTTATTTGTAATGACATTATTTAGGACTAGGATCAAAGAGACATCATGTAGCTAGCTCGAGCCTCCTGTTGATTTCCAATTGTTGTCCCTTCAGATTTATTGCTCAGGATAAACTTGATGCCAATATGAAAGTCAAAAGGTAGAATTCTGTAAGTGTATTGCATGGGCTGACACAAAAACATGTTGTACAAACTGTCTCTTTTCACATTGACAAAATTTATTATCTCGACTTGATGTTTTGAGAGAGTTTCGAGGGTCAGAGGCAAAGTTATCAAGTCGCCAACAAATCCTACCAAAGAGGTCTTAAAAGGCTTGATTAGAGAGTGGATCATATGCATTTTTCCCAAGCATCCATCAGAAAATAATGTCTGTTGAGTTGCCTGTATCTACAACAACTCTATGCATTTCATATTCGTCAACCTGATTATGGATAACAATGGGTTTGTGTGTGGCATACGGCTAGGGGTGGGATCTTTCAAAGTGAATCCGAGGCTTATAAATGGTTCAAACCTTTTCTCTCGGTCCTTACCTTCGGGCACATATCGAGCATATTTCTTTCAAGCATTGCTCGAATCTCCAATGATTGCCTCCAGTAATAGTATTTATCACCTTGACAGTATTATTTTGAGGTTCCTCTTGAGGACGATTATAGCGGGATTGATTTTATTGTCGAGGAATATATTGTCGAGACAGGCCTCGATTATGCTGCTACTGATCATTTCTTCTAAATTCAACAGTTGCCCTTTGGATAAATTATTGTAGGTGGCCATCTTGTATGGCTCGTTCGATTCCAATCTTAAGGTGATTGCACACTAAGGTATCATAACCATGTTGCACATACAAGGCACAATATTTTGACTTGTGTCCCTTTGATCTAGACCAGTCTACATCGGAGGAGGGGGGCTTAAAAATCCCAGTATGTTGGACTTGATACAAAATTTCCCTTCTCAAATTGTTTAGAGGAATGAAGTCCGTATCAGGCAGGACCTTCGTCCAAGTTATCCTGTCCCCAACATTGTTATTTGGAAATGTAACTCTGTCTAGAAGGGGTTTCGATTAAGATAGCCTAACAAGTCAAAAATTTTAAGTTTTTTTGGATGAGAAGGGTCTGAAGCAGTATTTTACTTATCTTTTTGGGGCTCATAGAGCTTTATTTTAGTACTATTGAACTCTTCTCATTGTATATGAACAGATGGCAACTCTTTTGGCCAGCTCAGCATTAAAAGCTTCTTGGCCGAACCCTGTTGCAAAAGGTAGCGATCATATTTTTTTCATCCACATTTTTTATTTGAACCCTCATTATTGAAATGATCCACATATTGGCTCAAAGTCTCATCAAACTTCTATTTGATATTCATCAAGCGTGAGAAGTGTTCTTTTGTAGGACACATTTGCTTCAAAAGTAGCTCAGAAAAGACTTGGCCAGATCATGGAATGTAGCCATTGAATTGACTGGAAGCTCATGGAACCACTTTTCAGTTGAACCTCGAAGTATTGTGGCAAAAAGCTTGCATCTGATAGTGTCACTATAACCGTAGGAGCTCATTACAGCCACCACACGAAAGATATGGTCTGAGAGATTAGAATCTCCTTTATATTTATCCATGTCCGGCTATTTGAATTGAAGAAATAGAGGCTCTATTCTGATGGACATTATAAAGGGATCCTTGTCTACCTCAAAGAGAAAAGAGGTGTGAGTCACCAAATTATTTTTCTATAATATTTCTTGAAATTTCCATTCTAGACTTTGCTTCTTGAGCTATTTAGAAATAGTTCGGGAGGGACCTATTTTTTCCAATGACTTTGACCTCATCTGAAGGCCTAATCGGTCATGAATTGTGGGCTTTTTTGGTTTGTTAGTAAGAGTTTGTAATTGTGTCATTGTCAGGTCTATATAGAGATCGAGACCGTATAATTTTGTGCCTCAGGTTAATGTGGCTCATGGTAACTTCAGGTTGCACTTCTGCTTATTATATAATTGCTTTGGTGGATTCTTTTGAGCAGAAGGTGTATAATTTTTGCGTTGTTCTATGAAGAATCGAAATGACTCAAAATGATCTAAAATGTAATGAAGTACATTTTCTTGGCTCAATTACATCATCATAGAGGCTCTAGCCTTGTCCTGACCTTTTATTTTAATCAAGAGGTACTTATCTCCTTCAATCCCTTTGTAATTAGCACGATGAACAACAACATGATATTTCATTTTTTAAAAAAAATTCAACCAATAAAACTTGTAGAAAATGCTAGAGATGATGAAATTTAGGAAGAACAAAGAAGAATTTTAAGGAAACACGGACTTTTCGTCATGGTTTTCCACAAACGGTGCCAAATGATAAGAATATAAAGCTAGAGAGACAAAGTAGACAAATTGTCTTAAATTGAGTATGGTAGTTATGAATGAATAAGATATAGATTTGGCTTGAGAACCCCCTATTTATGAATAATGATAAGGGGTCACCTCAGCTGTCCCAAGCCAACTAGATGTGATGATTAATTACATAAATGCCCTTAATGAGCATGCCAAATATGCATCTTTACATAAATGTCTACTGCCATGTTAGCAACCATCTTTGATATCATCAACCAACACATACCATCCATAGATAAAAAGTATGACAAAAATGCCAATTTTCACATCAATAATAGAAAAAAAATAACTTAGTAGCTATATTGGTCTGAGCAAAGTGAGTTGTTTGTGTGTGAGTTTGTATGTTTTCCTATGTATGAGTTTGTGTGTGCTATTGTGCCTGTGAGATAAGGAGGATGGTTGGTGAAAGGAAGAAGGCAATTTTGATTCTAAATAGGGGGCTGATGAAGAGAGTTAATGATAAGAATGGTGAATGGAGCAGAAATTGGTTGTGTGAATGGGTGTTCTGTGTAGTCGTTTTGTTCTTTGCATTACTAAAGATACCAAAATTTTAAATTGGCTTGTCTCGACTTTCCTTTCTTTGGGCGTTCTACGTAGTTGTTTTGTTCTCTACGGCAAATTTTGGGTTAGCCCGTCTCGACATTCCTTTTTTAATTTAGCATGGAAATTATAGGTTATCTCATTTGTTAGTTTGTGGCAGGGGCGGATTTAGGGGAGGGGTAGGCGCCCCAAGATTTTAGAAATTGTAAATTTTACCTTTAAAAATTTTAAAAATTTAATTTGTATCTTTATAAAATTTATATTTCGCTCCCCTAAATTTTTGAAAGAAATATAAATTAGTTTGGTTTAAACAAAAACTTTAGGCTTAGTTTGGGAGTGTAGGAGATGAGAGAAAAGAAGAGAAAAATTAAGTTACAAGATAAAAGAAAAGAAGGGAAGAGAAGAGAAATGTATTTCTTCTTATTTTGTTTGGTAGTTTAAGATGGGAATAGGATGACTTTGAACTTATAGGATAATATCATTTTGATGTTTGATATTGTAAGGATAATTAGGTGATATTTTAAAAGAGTTTTCTCTCCATTCCATTCCAATTTTAGAGAGAAAATATTTTAATCATACTATCCCTCCAAATATTTCCATTTCTCTCATTTTCTTCTCATTTAAAACTCCAAAACAAAAAGTTAAAAAATTTGCTTTTCTCTTCTTTTCTTTTCTCACCAAATCATCCCATCCAATCTAAGTCTTGTGGACGACATTGGTACAAAAAGAACATAAAGAACCTCATTGAGATTTTGAAAATAGTTAAAGAGATGAAATTGCAATTCTCCTGAGAAAGACTGGGTTGGGTGTAAGTTAAAACGAAGCTGATGAGTGACAGTGGAATCGGACTCGGTCAAAATACGAGTAACTTGTGGAAGTTGTACCTCCTTACCTTACCAGTTACTACTAGCCTAGACGACCTCTTCTCTCAAACAACCTCATCGAAGCCCTAGATTATAGAAGCGCAGCACCCCCCCTCCTCTCCTGCCGTGCTGCTGCTGCCGATTCCGCTTTTATTTTGTGCACTGTAAAATCTTTAATTCCTTCACCTACTTGCTTGCTTTACACTATTCCATCACTCCATTTATATCACCCCCGTCATTTCCGTTGACTCGCCGACCGCACTTTGCAGCTAATAGAGCCAATACTAGCAGGAGAGACTCCCCTCGCCCTCGCCCTCGCCCTCGCCCTAACCCTCGCTCCATCCCTTCTCTCATCTTCCTCCTCTTTTTTTTCTCTCTCCTCTGGATTAAGATAGGCAATTTTGCTGCAAATATAAAAAACAAACATTCCGATTCGACAGGGAAATCAGGTTGATGGAGGGTAATTCAGGTGGCGGAGGAGGCGGTGGTAACGATGTCGAGCTTCTTTGCAAGACGTTACAGGTGGAACACAAGCTGTTCTACTTTGATCTCAAGGAGAATCCTCGCGGACGCTACCTCAAGATCTCTGAGAAGACTTCCGCCACCAGGTCCACTATCATTGTCCCCTTCGATGGCATCTCCTGGTTCCTGACGATCTCTTTAATTACTATGTCAATTCTGACAAACAGGAGGTCTTTAGCAAAGAGCTTCAGCTCGATTCCAAGGCAGATACACATAACTTCAACACTTTTTTCACATAACTCCAAGCAATCGTTTCTATGTATTTTACTCCTATTTTTTATTTTTATCTTTCTGGATTCTTTCATCGTGCTTGTTTGTAGGTATTTTACTTCGACATTGGTGAGAACAGGAGGGGACGCTTTCTCAAGGTTATTTTCTCACCTTTCGTCCTGCTTTTTCCTTACTGTTTTACCTTTCGTTTTCCTCTATTTGCATTTCTTCTTGTTGAGGTGCAGCTTGTTTGTCTAACTTGATTAATCTATATTTATTACTTGCTTGCACTTTCATCTCTTCATTGACCTATCTTTTGAATTTCTTCTTTTCTTTAGCATTCAAACATGTCTCCTTTTCTCTCCAATTGATTCTTCAACTGATCTTTTTTGGTAAAAGTAAATGGCTCTAATGATTTGTTCAAGCATGCCCACTTTGCAGAAACTATAGCCCTGTTAGCACCAGGTTCACAATGCTTTTGTTTGCTTTTTTTGTAGCGAGAACTCACCTTGATAATCTTTAGGTTGCTTGAATATATTTCAGCACCATCAGCGGATCGACAAGCATGTTTTAGCTTGTATACAGAGACTTGCATTAATTTACTCCTGATATCTTCTCCCAAACCAGCTTTAAATATATCTATTGTTAAGCAATTATAGTCAATGTAACTTTGAGAGAATATAGATGGTGACTTGCCAATTTTTATGCACATAATCTTACACAGACGTGTGTCCTTATTTCAATTCATAATATTGATCCCGTACTTGGTCAAGATGCAAATCTACTTGTTCAAACTTATTAGATCTTTGACCTTGCTAGAACCTGTTGCGAGGTTTCTGCCAGCATCACTAATTTCAGCTTCTAAACTAGGCTAACCATACAGTATTTAGTTTAATTCGAGGCTGCTGGATTTAGAAAGTTTGCATTATTTAAGTGGGTTGCGAATGTTAAGCTTTGGTTCAGTGAATTCCTTCTGCAAGATTGGCTTTTGTGGTTGTTATGTTGCTACCTAGGTGTTTAGACTTTAAAAAAATGAGCTTTTAGGATTCAATCAAAGTAGAAATTAGAGAGGAAGAAAGAAGATGCACATGAAAAAACTGGAGGAAAATTGGGATTCAGACTGAAGAGAGGAGTTCATTTTTGGGAAAATATTCTTGATTTTGTGATCTCTGCCCAAGAGAAGTGATAAATAGGATCTTTATAGGGTAAACTAGACTCGGAGATGAAGACTACTTGATCTGCAAATAAAACTTGGTGCCAAGAAAAACTGGAAACCAAGATCTGATGGAATGTACAATACAGTTGCAGCTACATTATCGCAATGAAACCTTTGGATAGAACTACTACATAATTCCTAGCATAATACCTGCTTAAAACAGAAACATGAACCTAAGAGTGAGATTCTAGAATGGTGCAATTTGGAGTGTTGCCAATACTAAAGTTTCTTCGCGTCTCTTGTTTTGTTAATTTACTTGTCCTTGCATTCTGTAGACCTCAAAATTTTGCTTGCAGTACTTCTTCATTGTCCAAATCTTTTCCAAATTTGGCATCTTGAGTTAGTTAAGAGCCAATATTTTCTTGTTGACCAACAAGTATGAATCTAGTTAACCTTCAAAAACCTCTTTTACTTTTGCTTGCATCTGCTTTAATGTCGGGTCTCTATGTAAAAATAGTAGCTCTCTTGCAATCTTTTCTTCATGACTTTTTACCGTCCACCAAATTACTACTCTTCTCTGCAAACCCTTTTTTTTCTTGTACTTGGAGCTTATCTTTCTCAGATGGAGCTCAACTGTTCGTTGATGTGTGTTTGCTCTGAAGTCTATAATATGTTGATAGAGAAAATTCTTAACCTAATCTACAGATTACAAAATAATATGTCCCATCCTTTTGATCCATTTATATTTAGGCCATGAACCAGATCTGAATCTTGAATTCTTAAGGGGCTTTAAGAAACGAATACGAAAGTAATTACTACTAAACTGCCATATTTCCAATTAGTTTGGCGGGTGACTTAAATATAGATCATTATTGGGTTCAAATCATTTATGGTGTTTAGTTAGATCTTTAAGGCATTTCATGTGTGGTTCTTGAGATCTGACATGGGCGTGCACTTACCTGGATAAAATTAGAGTTTCCTAATAGGATCAGTGTATGGTGATAACAATTGTAATTATCTGTAATATCTTAATCGATCTACTTGAACTTTGAGGCCACTCGTCAACAGGCCTGCTAGACCTGTGTTGACACAGTCTGAAAAGTTGTAAAAGGAAGCCGAGCTCTGCACAGAAGTTAAGATGAGGCTTGAACAGCAGCCTAAAGTTTTCAAGCTTTCCTGATACTTGTGGAAGAAGCTAACAAGCGTCTAAAGCTTATGTTAAGCACCAAGCTTTTCAAGCTAAACTTTGGTTTGCCTCTTTATGTGCTCCTTGTAGATTGGCTCGAACTGTAAATGTTATGAAGTAGACAAACCTTACCAGGGCACAACTTGATATGTAGCTTGTTTAATATTCCATTTACTTTTGTACTTCTAGATTTTAGCTTGACCTGTATAGTTTCCTAGTTATCAGAGAACATCAGTATAATTGCTTTTCTGAGCAATGTCACAGAATCGTTGATGGTTGAACAATTATAGTAGGCAATTAAATCTTTAAAGAAGGACGATGTTTATGATGAACATTAATTTTTTGATCTTAAAATACGGTGCGTGCTAGGTATAACTTGTTTTCTACTTCACACTCCTCGTCTCATTTACTGTGGAGGTCGTATGTGAATATGATACAATCCAGATGACAGTCATCTGTTTGAAATCTTTGACATATTTCTCATTTTAAAAGGTGCCACTCATTTTGGTGTATCACAGGATAGCTAATGTGCTAACACTCTGAAGGGGGATGTATCCACTAATTTGAAGGGCAAGTGAGATCATGAATCCAATCAAAATATATTTAGAAGTTAGTTATGAACTATTTAATAGGGCATGGTAATTTGCTATCAAGTTGAATGATACCCATGTTTTTTTTTGCTTAATGTTTAGAACTATTTAATAGGGCATGGTAATTTGCTATCAAGTTGAATGATACCCATGTCTTTTGTTCGTTTAATGTCGAATGAACTATAGGAATCAGTCCTCATCTTGTAGATTTCATGATCATGATTCCCCAACTCTTGCTTGGTTTCCAAATTTTGATTCTCTTCTGTTCCCAATTTCAGATGCTTTTGACCCAAAGTTACGTGAAAAAGAAAGAAAAATTAAAAAATTGACAAAAAAGTAAAAAAAAAAATGAACTTTCCGATCCCTCTCCTCTATCACCTCTTCCTAATTTTGCAACTATTTGGTGGTCATTGTAGTGGTTTGTGTTGGCATCAATTTTGAATGAACCACCTCCGATCTTCTCCAGAATATCCTAAAGTCCACCACCACAAAATCCGCCACCTATTTCCTTCTCACACTACATAACATTTGCTAAGATATGCATTATTTGCCTTTTATAATTTGTAGTTTTTTTGGATTCTCCTTTTTTCTTTAAATTGTTTTTGTGGTTTTATCTATTTATAGTACTAGCATTGTTGTTTGCTTTCTGGTTACTGATAACTGATAAAATATTGAAAGAAGGTTGATGCACAAGCATATGACTTTGGCAAACTAAATGAACTCAAGTCCAAACATTTGGTTCTATAGCACAAACAATTTTCTTTTAATACAGTAGTTTGAACAGCTATTGTAAATTACTCTGTCTATCCCATTTATATTGTTACATTTACTATTTTAGTATGTTCCAAAAATAATGTCACCTTTCCAAAAAAGTCATCACTTTATCATATGATATTCCCATTCTACCCTTACTAAACACTTAGGGTGTGTTTGGTTAGATTGAAAACATTTTCCTAGAAAAATTTCCGAACATTGGAAAATATTAGAAATTTTTTCGGGGCCAAACACTGAAAAATATTTTCCGATGTAAAATATTTTTCAATTTAAGTCCTTTCGCTGGCCGAAAATAAATTACACAGCGTAAGTTATTTTCTGGATAATTCAAGAGTGACATTAAACTTAAATATTTACTTTTATAATTTCATTTCCTAAACTTATTTTCGTTTTCAATTCTTGTCCACTCGTTTTTCTCTAGAATCATGTGTCCTACAATAATATAACTATATTTTACTCCTACATTAAACTGTCATTTAATTTTGAACAAAATCAGTCTTTTATTAACCACAATTACTTGTAAGGTATTTATCACCATTGTTATAAGTCTTTTTAACTTGTATTTATAAAATTAAAGATGAAACCGTTAAATTTTTTTATTTCAAAATATTTTCATCTTGTCAACCGAACACCGGAAAATTATATGAAAAATGGACTTTTTCATGTAAAATGTTTTCCACAGAAAATATTTTCCCCAAGAAAACATTTTCAGTCCAACCGAACACACCCTTAAACTATAACTTTTTCACTTATTTCAATGATGAGGGCCAACCCTTGGTGTACATACCATAATTTTCTAAAAACTTGGGCGACAATAAAATTGAGACGGAGGGAGTAGTATTTAAGAAAACAAGGGGTCTTTGCCTTAAACAGTAGATCAAGAGTATGCTCAAGCTCAGCAGCAAAATAAGTGATTTTCTTGCTTCTTTTTTGGGTTAATTTTTCTTTCAGGCGTAATGGGAAAATATAGCTTAATTTGAGTTTTGGTGAAAATAGTGGTTCATAATGGTTATTTCTGGTTGTTGGATACTTGTCCAAATTTGATATTATAAATAGGTTAGTGCGTTGAAATAGGTTAAGCAAGTTATCGGGTTCGTTCTAGGTTTATTAGATGTGATTAAGCTTATTATAATAGATCTATCGTGACTCGTAAACAAATTGGTCATGACACGACACAACATAAATGCTTAATGGGTCATGTCTGAGGTTAGAGGTTTTGACACAACATATGTTGCCACTTCTAAATTCTAGCATCCTTCCCGTTGAATGATTGTTAATGTTAGTTGCTAATTTCACTTAAGGCATTCAATTAAGGTGAATGCAGAAGGATAAAGATAGAAGAAAAAATTAATGTTTACTTATTTTTAAGGGGTTACATATGTATTCCTAGATAAATACGTATCAAACCCTATTCATTGTAATAGACCCATTCCGTCTTTGAACAAACTTGTTGAGGGTTTTGACTCTAATTCCCTATCATACTAGCCTGATTCCAATTCCCTTTCCAAATGTGAACCACACAACCCCCTAATTTGTTAATGCAACATGTATTTGTATGTTTGTCAAGGATATTTAACAAAACATTTTTTGTGTTTATCCTTTATAGCCATAAAAGAATTGTACAATGCCCATCTATGTTTTTTTTTTTTCCTTTAAAGCATGGTATTTTACTATCAACTAGAGTAGATTAATTAGTGGATATGGTGCCATTTTTACACTATTGGCATTCTTTTCAGTTTTGAATGATAGTATGGTTTTTCGGTCATTGTTTGGTCTCCCCCCTCTACATCCTTCCTTATTTTTCTAAATAATATGAGGTACGTACTACCTCTCTTACTAATGACTCTTATGACACATTTCATGTAATTTAGTCCCGAGTACCGATATTAAATTATTTGCTACTGTATCATACCAACACTGTTGACCGAATCCTATCACGGCTTGGAAATTAAGCTTGCTTGGGTGGGAGTAGTACTAAGATGGGTGACCCCCTGGAAGTCCTCATGTTGCACTCGTCCCTTTTTTGTGGTGTATGTGCTGTTTGTGGTTCACTGGTGAAGTTGTCTTGATAGATGAGACAAAAGGAGTTTATGCTAGACTTGAGGCTTGTAGAGAGACACCAGAGTAAAAGATTTTAGACTTAGAATGTCAAAAATAAAATATATGGAATTTAAGTTTAGTAGCAATTCAAGTAGCAGTAGAATAAGTATCAAGGTTGGAGAGCAATTGGTACCCATAAGTGATTTTTAGGTACCTAGGTTCAATTTTTCAAAGTGATGGAGGCATGGATAGTGATAGTTGTACATCAGTTTCAAGCGGGTTGGATGAAATGTTGAATGGCATCAAGAATATTATGTGAGCGCAAAATTCCTATGAAATTTAAGGTTTAATATTATAGAACGACTATTAGACCAACATGCTCTGTGGGTCTGAATGTTAGGAAGTGAATTATGCTCATAGGCAAAAGGCGAGAGTGACAAAAATGTGAATGTTGTGAGTAGGGTAAGACGGAAAAGGAGAGTGGTGGGTAATTTGTAAGAAATGATTGACTTTAGAAATTGATGATGGTAAGGTTCATGACACAATACAATAGCATAGAAGAATTCATGTAGCTAGTAGCCTCACTTAGTGGGAGTAAGTCTTCATGGGGTAGGGGTGGCCATGATTCTGGTTCCGGAATCGGAACCATCGTTGACGGTTACCGGTTCCGGTGTCCATTTTTTGGAACCGTAACCAGAACGGGCGGTTCCATAACCTGAACCGAACAAAAAAAAATTTATATATATATTATAGTCTTATAGGAACCAATGTAATTGATGCATTTAATTTTTCTTTGGATTATCTTTTAGTATGGATTATCCAAAATGTATCTTTACTTTAATTTTTAATGGTTCAATAAATAATGCAACAATGTACTTTTTTTTTTTTTTTCCCAAAAACAAAGTCTACAATTGAAATATAAATAAAATGCAATTTTTTGTTTCTCATCTTAGCTTGTATTAATTTTTTTAGCATTATCCAAAATGTATTTTTACTTTAAAAAAATTCAAAATCGGAACTATGACCAGAACCGGCCGGAACCACCAGTTCCAGAACTGGAATTGGCTCCCAAGGTTCCGGTTCTGGCTCCGGAACCGGCGGTTCTGGACCGTGGTCATGACTACTTCATGGTGGTGGTGGTATCAAGTGTCGAGGATAGCCTGAAATGTCTATCTTCTGTATTTCTTGCTTCACATTTAATGATCCTTAGTTTGCTATTATTGGGCAATGCACACTGTTTTTTACTGGCTTTTCACACAGCTACTTTACCATCTAGACCCTGCTAGTGCTATTTTCTCACTCGCTAAAGAATGATACTGGAGCTGCAACTTGGGTTGGTTTCACTTTCTGGTTGAACGATATGTCATTGTTTAGCTTTTGTCCGTCCTTTCAATTAGAATTATGCTTTTTGGGCTGGCAACTCTAGTAGTCAATTGTCTACAGAAAATATCAGTAGTTATGAAATTACTAGTCCTGTTTTGTATGTGTCCTAATCAAAACTAATATTTTCTTATGCTTAGATGTTTTAATGTAGCCCCAACTTTGTTACTTTAATGGAGGTATATCTGCAGGTTTCTGAAGCCTCTGTAAGCAGAAACCGCAGTACTATAATCGTTCCTGCTGGAAGTGCTCGCGATGAAGGATGGGTTGCTTTTAGGAACATTTTGGCAGAGATAAATGAAGCATCAAGGCTTTTTATCCTGCCCGGTCAGGTTGTTTTAATGTGTTGGTTCTTTCCTTTCATCAGCGGTTATCATGTTAGATGTGGGATCAGAAACTGAATTTTTTCCCCCCTCTGGTGGTGTGCATGTACTAAAGCAGCAAAACTCGGAAGCGGCCGAACATCTTGTTGGGCTTTCAGATGACGTTGGGGCTGGTTTTATATCTGGGCACAGTTCTCAACCTACAGCGTCTGATTTGAATGTGGAGCGTACCATAGATTTGCCACCATCTGATGATAATAGTAACTTAGGTGTCTCAAAAGTGATCAGGGTGGATCAAAAGAGATTCTTCTTTGATCTTGGGAGCAACAATAGGGGCCACTTTTTAAGAATATCTGAGGTGTTGATCTTAAAACCTAGCTGGTAGCCCAAATATAATAAATTAGTGTACTCTTACATTCCTGAGGCATGATTCATTTGCTTTGTGCCTTTTGTTTATTACTGGTTTTTTAATTGCAGGTGGCCGGTTCTGATCGCTCCTCAATCATCCTCCCTTTGTCAGGCTTGAAACAGTTTTATGAAATGGTTGGTCATTTTGTGGATATTACTAAAGATCGAATTGATATAGGTATGACTGGGGCAAATATTCGGACCGTAGACCCGCCTCAAAAGTAATGGTGATTGATTGCCTGAGCAATTGATGAAGCTGGTGAATTCCAATAAATGATTGATGCCGTGTGATGTCATCTTGTGGTTAGTTAGGGTTGCAATTGTGATCTCTGTTGAATTCTTATGTTGTTTTATATCATAAATATTCCAAATAATTGGGTATCCAATACAAGCAGAGCTCATATGGACTACTCCTAAGGTTCTCAATGGGAATGGCAATGGAAGAACCAGAAAGCTGTTATTTTATTGTACAATTTTCATGAACACTTCATTTTGAAGGAATTCATCTTCCCTCTGTTTGTGGTCTCTTTTGAGTACGGAATGTTATTGCAATTGCAATAACTGAACATAGAATATCTATGTTGAGAATTTCCATTAAAATTGTTAGGCAACTTACAAAGTCCCTCTTTGGACCAAGACAGAATTTTGTACTCGTTGGTTTATAGGTATACATTTTGTCTACGTGATATCTCAAGACATTTGGGGTAAGAAAGGCTGGGGATATTGCCAGAGCTAAAATTTTAACCACAGAACAACTTTTATTAAAATACCAAGACTACCCTCTAAACAAGTCAACTTCATCACCTTCACTGATTCTGAGTGGAACCAGCTCCCAATGACGCAGGTACATTTGCCAGGACCAAGTTCAACCGAGTTCATCTATTTCCTTATTATTACGGAATTCATTACCGGATCTTCCCTTGCCAAAAGGCCCAAAACCCCTATAAAGTTAAGGGTTTGGCTTGCTCAATTCTTACAGCCCTCCTGGCTGGTGCAATGGAGACGATGGCAAACCAAAAGGCCCAAAACCCCTATAAAGTTGAGGGTTTGGCTTGCTCAATTCTTACCGCCCTCCTGGCTGGTGACAATGGAGACGATGGCAAACCAGAGTGAATGGAAGATTGTAACTTTTCGGAGATTTTGAAATTGAAACTGGAGTAACTTTTTGCCATCTTAAGGTTGTGATTCATATATCAATCAAAATCGTACTTATATGGGCTTGAGTAACAAATAATATCAGTAGTTCATATCATAAATTCATATCCATGGATGATGGACCTTTTCATCCTCAAATTGAAACTAGCGTGAACTTTTTTTTTTGGACCAAAATTACCCCAATCACAAATCTTTCGCTAGCATTCCTTGAATAAACCGCAAATCAATCATAATCCAGCCCACCCTCAAGGCCTCAACCGCTAAACTGCGAAAAAGTAACCGTATATTCCTTGATTGAGCGGTCAGTGGCTATGAAAGGTTGTTGTACGGACTCCATAAAAACATAACGGTTCATTTGAAAATGAACAACATGGGCAAGGACTGTGTTTGTGTTTGTTATTGTGTAGTGAGTCAGAGTTGAGAACTTAAGAGAGAGAAAACAAGTTTGGTGGAGAAACCAAGATGACAAGATGATGGGCAGTAGCTAACAGGTAAAGTCGGATGACGATATTATAAATAAGTGGTGGCCCTGGTGGGGTGGAGTGGGTCCCGCATACATTTGTTAGGAGTCTGGACTCTGGTGATGTTAGGCTGACCGCTGACTGAAGAGACGGTATTTTGTTGTCGCGGAAAATATTTAAATAAATCTTATCTTTGATTTCATCTGTATACCCTAATGTTAGGATTAAAGCTTAAACTTATGGTTAGGATTAAAGTTTAAAAAAATTTTGCTTACACTACAGAGTTTAGAAGTAGGCTCAAAGATCGGGTCTACTTAAATATTTACAAGTTTACAAGTAGGGTTAAAGATCGAATCTACCAATATTTGCGGGTTTACAAGTAGGGTTAAAAATCGGTCTACCTAAATATTTGTCTTGTCGTTTAATCAGAAAATGATGCATTATCTATTTATATTATATTAGGTTAGGATTAAATCTTAAAAAATCTTACTTATACCACAAGGTTTACAAGTAGAGTCAAAAATCGGATCTATCTAAATATTTGCCTTGTCGTTTAATAAGAAAATGATATCTACTATACTAGTGAGGTGCATGCATCGTGCGATGAACGTGTTAATCCAAATATCTATATTTTGTTGTGCAAATTGTGCAAGTGAATCTATATATTAATAATAAATTCTTGTACGACACACATGGTGTATTTACACAAAGTCTTAATTTTTGTTTGTTTAATTTATGCCATGGTATTTTAATAGAAGAAAGCACGTGCAATGCAATTATATCTCAAGTATTATATTTATCGCATAAAATAAGGTTAAGCAATTTTGAATTTGAAATTGCAAACATTATATAAATTAATCCTAAGAACTAAGACCATAGTTAATTAACTAAAAGAGAAGTGTAAATAGTGTTACATTGATTGTGGTAAGGATTTTTTCAGGCACATGGAACGAGGGGTAGTCTTAGATGAGTTGTTTTTTTAGGATCGAAATTTGTTATTTAGAATTATTATTTAGGCATAAAATTGAACAGTTAAAAAATCACAAGTACTAATAAGTAATAAGGTTACCTACAATTTTCTAATCTTATTAAATAACAAAATCACATTTAATAACAAATAAAGAAATAAATGCTTTCTTAGATTTAGTGAAATTTATTGGATTATGAAACACCGTTCTCAAGAAGAAAAGTAAATTGAAAATAATTTTTCTATTATATTTAGTTAAATTAAATAGGCTTATATTTAATTCATATATCTTGACAATGGCATTCTCTCAAATCTCAAGAAATGTTTAGTCCTCTTTTAGTTGCAAAGGTGGTTTAGTTGGTACAAATAATTTATTTAATGTTTATAATTCTAGATATGATATTGCTTAATGTAATAGTATTATCTTATGTAATAAATCTAATAATGCTGAAAATAGTAGTATTATCTTATATACTAAATTTAATACTATAAGAAATATAATTGCAACACACTGCTTTCTTATACAAAAAAAAAAAAAAAAAAAAGGTTAATAATCTTGTTTCTATTATTTATTCTTTCCTATATGACATCTATTCTCCCTAAAAGAGTTGATAAATAGAAAACATTTTGTTTCTATTTCTATTATTATCGTTTCTCTATTCTATCTAACTCTTAATCTCTTTCTTCCTTACAACTCTTTAAGAATACTAAAAGTAGCATTTTTCACAAACGATAAAGAAGTAAATGCATAGTCTTTATTCTTTTTTAATACTCGACTTTTTAGTTTTTCCATGATTACGAATCGGATATTTTTTTATTAGTTTTCAAAGATTTAGTCTCTAACTTTTAAATCTTACGATTAATTAGTTGCATGGTTATGTTATCATAGTAGACATGTTATGATCATGATCATGTGAATTATCAGTTTGAAGCACTATAATGGAAATGATATTATGCATTGATTGCCCTATATCCTATTTTATACATTTGATTTTTCTTTGCAATTTCTATGATTAACGTAATGCTACATGGTACATATGATTACATATACGTATTAATTGGACTTGGATATAATATTGAGATATATTTGTGGCAAAATCTGACTAAACTAAACAAATATGTTCAAACCTAATTCAATCAAATAATGTGACTTAGGTCATGAATTCAAGACGCCAAGGGGGTAGGTGATGATCCACTATAGATCCCTTTTCTTAAAAAAAAAAAAATACCTAAAACTTATTTAGGGATCAACAAATACTATTGAATAATAGCCGGAACATGTCAGTGCAAGAAATTCATGGAAATAGGATTTTTTGAGATTGAACTTTTTTATTATTTTTTTTTGAGTTTTATTTGACGACAATTGTTTTATTTATTTATGACTTTCGCAGGATTAAATGAAAGTTATCTATATGATTAGTGACAATTGTTTTTTTATTAATTTATGGTCAGATTTTAATGCAAAATGTAGTATCTTAATTTTCCATTAATTTCATTTCTTCCCTGTGTAGGATTTTGTAAAATTAATATCACTTCATAATTATCTAATACATTTAATTATCCTTGATTATGTTGGAAGAGTCTCAATCCCAATATAACTAACATAAAATACTATTGGCTATAATTAAGAATTCATATTTTAATAAAATATTTGACGTTTTTTCATTGTATTTATCCATTAGAAATACATATATTCTTAAGCTACAATTTTCTAAACTATGACCAAATTAGGTAGAGAAAAAAAGAGAAAAAACTTAAAAGAAAAACATACTCACATTTTTATAATAGTATAATGGTTGCTATGTTTTTAATTTTTTTTATGTTATTTAAATTTGCAATATATATATATATATATATGTAAATTAGATTGTACCTTTCACTTATACTACTATTTTGTTTTTTAATCTTGAATATCAACTAAATCTTTTTTGGTTTTTTTCTATTGATCACTTAGTTAGGCTTTATTAGTTTTATCTTCTATTTAGTTACTTTCGTATTGGTTTTATCTATTCTCTTTAATATCATGAATATTATCACTATCAAATTAATGGTTGTACCATCTTTTTTAGTTTTTCATTTTATTTAAGATTTGCAGCATTTTTACATAATTTGAATTATTGACTTCAAAAACTCCGACAGTAAAATTTTCTTTCTTGTGGTCTCTATATAACTTTCTGGATTTGTTGGTGATACTTCATAAAATATATATTTTTTTATTTTATTCTCTTGACGTAATCACGCTGTTGTAGAAATTTACATAAATATTTTTAAAAAAAATATTACATTCACTTTTTAATTTCTTTAGATGCTAACTAATTCACTATTAATCACTCTCAAACTACACAAGAAATAATATGTCTATTTCTTTTGGGATTGGCAATTTTTGACACGACACGATGACACGACCCTTACACAATGCAAAATTAAGAGGTTATAATAATACCTGATTTTATCCAGTCATTATTGAGTCAATCTATTTATAACACGAAAATAAAGGATTTGGTAAGTTGCTGAATAAACAGATTTTGCTGAAATGTTATTCTAATATAATTGAATATAACATATTTTAAAATCGTGAATAATAGTTTTAATGTAAAATTATTAAAATCAAATGTAATAATAATTTTAAATACTATATGAAAATTTTCAAAAATTTTAATAATATATTCAAGCATGATAAATTTCTATAAGGACAAGGTTAGTACAAATAATTATTTTAATTATTCAAGAATTAAAATTAGAGATTTTAATTTAAATAGGTTGCAAATTATTTAACTTGTCAAATAAGCTAGTATATCTTTGGAGATATAAATGGGTCGAACACGAAACGATCGTGAATGAGCCCGACACAAATACGACACGCCAAGAATGGGTCACACATGACACAACGCGATAAAAAATGGATCACACATGACACGACATGATAATGACACGATACGACCCATTACCACCCTTAATTTCTTGCATTAACCTGTAATTAATATAAGGTTTACCCAATTAGCTAAAATTTTGTCAAAACTTACATCTATTTTTGCAAATTCACTAAAGAAGAATGTTACGTCTAACCCTTTTTGGTGAGATAGTACCATTAGTCATGTCAATAGAAAAGATAATTTTCATGCTAAAATCATTGTGATGAAATAATAATACAAGAAATAATAGGAATTAGGCCTTTAAGTAAGTAGTCAATTGAGCTCATGTTCATTTAAATAATGTTTTAGGAGGTAAAACTTAAATCAAATATTTTTTAATTTAATGCCATGCACTCCCTCTTTGTCCTTTTTAGTTTCTTGGAAAATATTTTTTTGGGTATTTAACATACTAAATTTATCAAAACTAATAAGGTGCTAGAGGCATTTGTTGACACTTTGATATAATTTTTAAAATAACAAATAAACTATATAAAGCCTAACAAATAACTAATTCCTTCGATTTTTTCTGATGTGATTCTACATTTTTTTTTTACCTCACCAAAAATTTCTTCTTTTTTTTTTTCTTTTTGTAATAAAAAAGTTTAGGTGGTCACACAAAAGTTCTTATAGATCACATCAGGACCAAAAATTTATGTACCATTGCTTATTGCATGTTTGAGTTCTATTGTAACCAAACAACACACTATTGTCTTTTAGTTATCTTTTAATAATTTATGTGTAACTAAAACTTCAGACAATGTTAGACAGATTATTTTTTAATAATTTACGTGTAACTAAAACTTTAAACAAAGAAAGGCAATTTTATTTTTTTAGAAAGAACTTTTTGAAGAAGGATACTTAAATTAGGACGAAACAAATATTATATGAGAATTGAAATAAAGATGAAAGTTAGAACACATTACTATATACAATTTAGAATTTTAAGAGAAAGATTATGTAGAACAGTAGATCTATGCATGGTAGATAGACCTTATTTATAATAAAAATTTAAGTGCCTGTCAAATATGACTAATGAATATTTAAAAAAAAAAAACTTGGTAGTTTGTTCGTATTTGTAGAAAACTAATGTTTAATGACATCAAATTTTTATTTAGAACTTAAGAAAATTTAAGTTATTCATATCAAGTGAGAACATGGATTAGTATTTATAAAAAAAAAAAATAAAAAAATATATTAATATTATATTAATTAAGTTTAGTAGAATGTAACAATATAACCAACCTAAATATTAATTAAGGATAAGCTAAATTTTTTTAACTGAGTAAATTTGGTTCATGAAGTTATTACTGACGAATCGAAGAGCTGACCATCCAAATTCCCTATATTAATTTGAATCATTGTAATTGGTAGCTGCCTTTAAATTCAAAGCATGTCTATGTCAGTGAAAATAACCCTTCCCCCTGGTATTCCAACAACTGTATGCAACAGGGAAGTGGGGTGTCCCTTTTCCAGCAGCATCAGGTCTGTTTATTGAAACAAGAAAAAAAAATGTCACAGTTTTACACTACAGTAATGCTTCAATTATGGCAGCCAAAGAAAGACAAATATTAAGTATCTCTGCTGCAAAAAAAAAAAAAAAAAAAAGGTGTGATATGGTATTCAGTGACATGAAAATGAAGAAAATCCATGTTCATTCGCAATAATAATAAATATAACGGACCAAGGTAATCACAAAAATCCAAAA
Source organism: Cinchona pubescens (assembly GCA_025175665.1). Classification (NCBI taxonomy): domain Eukaryota; kingdom Viridiplantae; phylum Streptophyta; class Magnoliopsida; order Gentianales; family Rubiaceae; genus Cinchona; species Cinchona pubescens. The sequence continues at coordinate 565,496 of JANKKI010000098.1, read as the reverse complement.
GAATTAAAAATTTAAATGCCATACTGCCATAGATAAACCATCAAAAACAGATGCCCTGCTTTCAGGCCAATTACATGACCGTCAGGCATAGTAGGATGTAAACTTGTACCATTTTTCATTGTAGTTTACTGAAGTCTGAGCTTTATCACTTTTCAACACCACAAAAAATGCCCTCAGATGCATTAGATGTTCTTGGTTGGCCTCTACCCTGAGCACACTTTTGAGCCTGCAGCAATGTTCCAGCACCATCAGTACTTCTTGTCACTGTTCACTTCCTGCCACTGATGCCACAATACAAAACAGAAAAGAATGGCAATTATAATGTCTAAACTTGTAAAATTGTGAAAGATGATTAACAATTATCCACCATTATCCCATGCAACTTAAAGAAGTGAATAATCGCAGCACTTAAACATTTGGCGGTGCATACGCTGCAATACAAGTAGAAAAAACCCAATAAATATTTTCTATTAGACAAACAAATCAAATTCATCCTATTATTAATTTTCTTTGCTCAATTGCGCTAGCATGCCAATCAAATTCTGTACTTTGGTATAGGATTTGAGACACATAATCGTGCAATTCTACCTTGAGGGAGTGGTTGTTTTTTTACCCGAATAAATTCCATATTAATATTTATCATTTTGAATGGAGTCCTTATCATTCTTTCGAATTTGTATTCAAATTGTATTCTTTTACTCACACATATGAATTCTAGTAGATCTCAATTCAAATTCAAAAGCCCTTAAAATTGTTTTGTGTATGTAAATTACATAACATAGAATTAAGTGTAGGGTTCTATCCATCAATTAAGGATTGAATAATATTTACTTGATTAGACAAGCAAAATCAAATTCATTCTATTAACTTTCTTTATTCAAATTTTGAATTCTTTACTTCATGTATGAAGGGATTGAAGCACATAATCGTGCAATTACCATGAAAGAATTTTACTCATTTTTAGTGTAATATAATAAGTATTCGTGAAGTAAAATTCTAAACCATTTAAAATTGTTTTTATACAAATATAGAAATCTAACAAAGAGTAAAATTAGTTTTAAAAAAACTTCCGTATTGATTCGCATATTATACATCTAACTAAAGAACACAAAAAAATTGAATATCATCAAAGTTTATTGTAAAATATGGAAATCAGAATCAGATTGGGATATTTACATAATTTAGGCAAAGATGGGGATTGCAGATAATTTTGAAACTTCTTTGCAAGTCCTTCGGGTTTTGATGCAGATATTTCCCTTGAAGTAAATGAAATCAAGGTAAATGTTTCTTAAATTGGGCCTAAATAATGTTGCTATGCATTTTTGTTTTGAGAGGTCGCAAAGGAGGCAAAAGGTTATTAGGAACAGTAGATAGTATGAATGTTTTTCAGTGGAAATAGAACAATAAGGGGAAGGTGATCACCTTTAGTTGATGAGGCAAGGTAATCTTCAATTCTCAATTTGAGTAAATAGTGAGAGATCCAAGTTCCTGAAATATTAAACAACAATTCCACTGATGCCAGATGGACGATGGCCGATGTTCGTAGAATCAGCTCTATATTTTGGGAATAAATTCATTTTATATATATTGTTTTTGAATAATTGGTAGAATCAGTTATATATTTTTGGAATAAATTCCGTTTTAATAGTTACTCTTTTGAATAATTGGTTCATAGTGTTATTAGTTAATTAAAACTCTAAGTATTTTTCAAATCAAATTCTAATACCCTTAAAATTGTTTTGTATATAAAGACCCTTAAAATTATTTTATACATAAATGACATAGTAGAATTAGCCGTCATATAATTTACGATTTTGTCTATCAATTAAAGAGTGAATAATATTTACTTTATGGGCAATTTAGATAGTTCAAAATAAAAAAAAATATCTTAAAAAAAAAATACCACTCAAACTTTTATAATAATATAGATATAGATATATATAAAATATGAATACTTGTTTGGTAAACCCACCACCGCCAAAGCCCACCCCTCCTCTCATCACTTTTGTTCTTCAAACCCAAGATTTTTTGCAAGCCAATAAAATCTTTTTTGCAACTAAAATACAAAGATTGACCCTCAGAAATTGGCTAAGCAGTAGAAGGCGACTGGTTTTTGACATTAGGGTGGAGTTAGTTTTTTAAGGTTTTTTGCTCATTCTTCTTCTTCAAGATGGGACATTTTGATGTAGGTGGGTTTTTGTCGAAATTGGCTAAAAAATTTCCATTCCTCTGCAAAATTCTACTGTATTTGTTTTTCATCCTTCGACTTTGCAATAGATCCATAAATGATTGAGCTGAATCAAAGTAAAAATTTTAGGTGGAGATGATTTTTGAGTTTTGAATTTTTATGGGATTCCTTGACCAAAGAAAGCAATTTGACCGACAATTTTTGGAGAACTTGCTCATGGTTTGCCATCCCAACTTGAATGAAAAGAGAAGGACAAGAGGAGGGGAAAGAGATACAAAATAATTGTCACCGAGTAAATGGATAGGATGAGGCCTGCAATCTCAATAAATGAAATAGAGAAAACAGGGGAAAGATTTTTGTATCGCATGCCAAACCGGATTATTGAAAGGGCATTTATGCCATTTAGTTAAAAAGATGCTGTGGCAATAAGATATATGCTGTGGCAATATCATTGACCGTTGTGTTATAAGTAAGGCTGTAAACGGGTCGGATCTGGCATATCCAGACCCGGATCCGTTTAATATTACTAGTTCCGGAATATTACTAGTTCCGGATCCGGATCCAGATCCGGACGGGTCTCCAAAAAGTATATCCGGATCCGTCGGGTCTTGTCGGATCCGGATCCGGGTCCGGATCTTAATAATTTTTTTAAAAATTATATGTAAAACTATTACAATTTATTAAATTTTTTTTTTTTTTTAATTATACAAAAGTATTGAGTTCACAATTAATATTTATGCATGTATTTTATATTAAATATAAATTACATGGGCAATTTACACAACATATATGTATATATACATATAAAATAACACTAATATACAATAATTTTATTATATATTAAATATTTTAATCGGATCTGGTCTTAATGCACATGCAAAAGGACCGAATCCCGTTTATTATAATAGCTAAACAGGTCCGGATCGGATTCGTAATCGAAATTTGTCATAGATCCAGACCCGGATAAACGGGTCTGGATCGGGTCGGGTACGGGTCTAGACCCGACCCATTGACAGGCCTAGTTATAAGGTAGCAGAATGTTAAGCCTTAACCTTTTACGTCCTTTTGCATGTGCAGTCTACCAATGAAATTAGCTTTTTATGTGTTTGAACTAGGGCTGTAAACGGGTCGGATTCGGGTCGGATCCGGTATATCTAGATTCGGATCCGATTAATATTACCAGTTTTGGATCCGGATTCGAATCTGAATGGGTCTACAAAATTAGATCTGTATCCGGATCTGTCGGGTCTTGTCGGATCTGGATCCGGGTCTTAATAATTTTTTTTTAAAAAATTATATGTAAAACTATTACAATTTATCGAATTTTTTTTTTTAATTATACAAAAGTATTGAGTTCATAATTAATATTTATACATGTATTTTATATTAAATATAAATTACATGGGCAATTTACACAACATATATGTATAGATACATATAAACAATAACACTAATATACAATAATTTTATTATTTATTAAATATTTTAATCGGATCCGGGTCTTAATCGGATCGGACCACCAAGATTCAGATCCGACCCGTTTATTATAATAACTAAACGGGTCCGGATCGGATTCGAGTAATCAAAATTTGTGATAAATCCAGACCCGGATAAACGGGATCGGGTCGGGTCTGGGTCTAGACCCGACCCATTGACAGGCCTAGTTTCAACATATGCAAGCCTTTAAATTTAATTCATCATTAATGAGAACAAATACGTTTTCTTTTGCAAAAGAAGAATATTCTTATAAGATAAACTTAATATTAAGTGGGAAAATTTGATAGGTAATCGAAAGGGAGATATGAGCAAAATATATCACCATTTTATGGCAACGTACTATTTTATTTTATTATTAAACTATCAGACATACAAAGAAATAGAAAACACAGATAATATTAGAAATTTTATTTATTTATTTATCTATCTATAATCTATAACCTATATAATGCGAGTTGTTTCTCCTCTCTCCTTCCCTTTTTATTTTATTTTATTTTATTTCTCCCCTTAAAGTATTTCTCTTTTTGTGATGTCTAAAATACTCACCCTTAATGAAATATAGTTCATAGAAAAACATAATTAAATTATTTCTCTTTAATTTAACTACCTAGTTTTTTTAAGGATATCACCACCTAATTTTAGTCATACAATCCTACTCAAGATAATATATTATTTTTCTCCTTTTTTTGTCCCACTTAATATACCCTTAGTTAAATTGTTATGTCTAACATGCCCTTCATGAAGTATAATTAGCCTATCTAAAATACTCTCTATTTAATATAATAAGGTTATCTATCTTTTATAAATATTTCAAATTACTATAACATAATTCCTTAGATTTATATGAAAATTTGGGCATAAATGCATAATAAGATGGTAAAAATTTTATTTGTATAAAAATAATTTATATTTGAGCAAAAATAAAATAAAAGTAGTTTTTATAACTATTATGTACGATTCAAATTGTTCTTCCTTAAGTTATTACGAAATTTTGGCATAAGTACATAACAAGAAGGTATAAATTTTTAAGAGTAGAAAAATTATTTATACCTGAACAAAAAATAAATAAAAATATTATTTTATAACTATTATATAATATTCAAATCGTTTTTATTTTTTATTCCTAACAAAAATAGTCTTTTAAAACTATTCATATGTTATAAATTCATAAATAGTTATTTTCTTTTCTCTAACTATTTATTCAAATATGCTCTTTTATGTTAGTTAATTAGACTCAATTTATATATTTTTTTATATCAACAACATCTATAACTATATTGATTAAAAGTATAAAACTTTGACTATGTTATAATGTGATTAATTGTGTATTTGTTTTGATTATAACATGAAGTTGTTGTGGTTTAGGACCAATGGATAACAACTAATTAATTGTTCATCATAGCAAATAAGTTAAATTGTTGGACTTTAAAATTTAATAGTGGTAATATCTTCTTTCACTGGTTAAGCTTACATTTGCCTTTTTAATATCAAAGTTTTCCTCCAACTTAAAAATCACAAAATTAATAATCATACAAATAAAAATTTAATATTTATAAAAGCAAAAAAATAGGGAAGTATATAATACTATTTTCTTATCTCATTTAAATTTTTATTATGATTAATTTAGATTTGTTTTTCCCTTCCCTACATGAAAAAAGAAAATTAACCAAACGAAAGTAAAGTTTGAAGCGAAATAGAAAACTCACATTTTATAATTGAGATATAAGTATTTTCTTAATTTTATATATCTTTAAGAGTAATATTTGATTAAAAAAAAATCCTTATCTTTAGTGACATCAAATTGTAAAATATTAGTTTATAGTAATTATTAATGAGATATAAAATAAATTCAACCTATTTTACAATACAATGCCCAAAATATTCCAAATAATCATTGTAACACATACAAGATTTCTACGCATAATTTGTGATGCTAGTATAGAAAAAAAAAAAAATCCTTGAGTTCAAGTAATTAATATAAAAACAACATAGATTATGCAAATAAGTTATAGTATTAAGTACTTTGAATAGTTACTGGTATATATCGAGTTTAAATGTCAGTTTTGGTAACTATGATGCCAGTTGTTACAGTATTTAATAATATTGGTCTAGATTACATATTGATGAGGTAAAAAAAGTTAAATTAATGGTATGATGCATGCCCAAAATAGTTTAGACTAATCATTGCAAGACCAACAAGAATACTACGTATAAATTGTTGGAATGACATATAGAAAAAATAAGTAGATAAGTAATGTAAAAGTCGACATAAATTATGCAAATAAATTCATACTATTAAATATTCTAAAATAATTACGGATATTACATATCATTACATGTCAACTTTGAAAATTATAATGCAATTTTTACACTATTTAATTAAACAATAAAAATGTAAATTAAATATCTTAGTATACAATACAAGGAATTAATTGGAAAAGCAAGAAAAATAAAATAAAATTCACGCAATTTTTATTAGGTTTAATTTTTCTTGTATATCTCATAAATACAAATTATACTTTCATAATAAATTATTATATCGAAATATAATTTCGGAGAAAACCCCGTTCGATACTTAATAACTCTTGTAAATAGAGTTATCTTACCTCTAAATACTAAGTAATTTTAACTATGTTAGCCCATTCTAAATATTTTTATGTGCATTTATTTGAATGTTATGTCTAATAAAGCAGTTTTAGAGGAATATTAGGAATTTTGGTAATATTTGTGAACTAAATTAGATTTAATAGATATTCAATGATTTTTAAGTTCATTTTAAGTGAGTGAATTACGTGTATTTTGTAGGGGTTAATCAAAATTTGGGCAGCAATTTGAAGAGTGAAAAAAAATTAATGACTAATGATACAATTAAAAGAAAATTGAAAGACAAGTCCAAGGCTGTTGAGGCTAGAAACCGCGATCACCAACTAACGAAGACTTTGGTCAAGTTAAAAGAAAATTCTATAAGAGATTAGGTTGCCTCAATAACCACAGTCACCAGCTAACGAAGACTTTGGTCAAGCTGTTAGCAACCGCGGTCAACAAGTTGATGAAGCTAATCCAGCAACCACAATCACCAGTAGGTGAAGATTGTGGTCAACGCGCTAGCAACCGCGGTCAGTAATTTAAAGAAGGCAATCTAATGACCGCAGTTAGAGAAGCAGATTCAGCACTTATAATGCTAGGCTTTTGAAATTACCCTACTTTGTATACCTAAAACACATAGTAGTAGGTGTAGTTGTAGTTTGTAGCCTTTATCTTTTGGTGTAGAGTACTTTGCCTATCTTTTTAACTTTAAAATTTCATCTCTTTCACTTTAATCTAAATTTCTTCCTTTAAATTCTTTCAATCTTAAACCTTTTTAGCTTTATGTTAGTGGACTTCTTATTCTCTTCAAGTAGACATATTAATTGCTTACCTTTCCTTTACATTTCTTGCATTTGTAATGCTAGAATATTAATCTTGTTTAGAAGAAAAAATCCTCTATTTTTATATATTTCTTACATTATCCACTAGCCTTTAATATTTAGTGGGTTTTAACTAAAGATCTATTTGCCATCTTAAATCCTTAATCCTAGACCCTTTATTTTATTACAATTTCTCTAAGTTCTAACCTTTTCTAAAATAGTAAAAATGATGACTTCTAGTTTTACTAGCGTGGTTATTGTGCACCTTAGTTCCTTTTATTTCAACATTTTATTTATGTCTTATTAATCCATTTTTACTTGTTTTCCTATATTAGTTTACTTGCTTTAGTAGGATAAATTTAATTGATTTTCTAGTTTACTATTACTTGCTTGCTTTGGATAGATTTACTTGCTTTTTTAGTTTAATTCTACTTACTTTATCAGAATAGATTTAATTGCTTTCTTAATTTAGCCTTTAATTACTTCTTGGATTATTTTGATTATTTGCTTTCTAAAGTAGCTTAAATGACTTCTTATGGTTTTATTATGCTTTCTAGTATAGTAATTAGCAATAATTGGCTATTTGCTTTCGTAGTTTAGTTTAATTAATTATTTTCCTAGTTTAGTTTGTTGATTTAATCATTACTTAGTTACTTTCATAGTTTACGCCGTAGTTAGTGATAAACCAATTTATTGAATTTGTCTAAATAGTACAAGGACCCTTTAAGCCTAGTAATTGACATCTTCAATCTTAGTGGGACGATACTCACTCACCTCTACCTACAATCTTACCTCGTATACTTGCGAGTGTGAGGGTGAGGGATGGTGATCGTTTGAGTCATTTTATTACTTGTTAGAAATTATACAACTAAATCCACGTCCAACAAGATTTTGATGCTGTTGCCGGAGATTGAGAGTAATGGCAATATTAGATACTTTTTGGGTCGTACTAGATTAAACGTTTTTCTTTATTTAGTAGTTAATTGTAGTTTAATATAAAGGATGGTCTCTTATTCATGTCTATTTCTTGCTTTTGGTGCTTTGTTATTTGGTTTTGACTTTTTGTTTGGTTTTTATGGTGTAGTTATAGGTTTATGATGATTGGTAGAAAATAACTAAGACCTTTGGACTTGGGGATAGAGAGAACATTGAAAAGGATACAAAAGAATAAGAAACTACAATAGGACCAAGAAGAAAGTTAAATGGCAAACTCTCAAAATAATGCTAGGTTGATTGATGAAAATTTATGGAATGATGATCAAGAGGAAGGAATAGGAAACAATGAGTTAGGTGGTTTTGGAAACGGAATAGGGGCCAATGGTAATGGTGAAGAGGGCAGTTTCGGAAATGGACATCATACGAATGGGAGACCACTTCAGGATTATACTATGCCAAATTTTGAGGGAATATACTCAGGTATAACTAGAATGTTGATCCAAACCAATAACTTTGAGATTAAGCTGGCATTAATCCAATTGTCACAATCGCATGCTATGATTGGGGGAGGTCCAAATGAAGACCCTTACACTCATCTCATGAACTTTGAGGGGGTCTTGGATGCTTTCAAGTTTAATAGGGTTCATCCCGATTATGTTTTCTTGCTTCTTTGGTGCATGAGGATATTTTCTTTTTCTGAGGGACCAAGCCAAGTGACAGCTCCAATCACATGATCAAGGCACATTCACAACTTGGAATGGTCTCACCTAAGAATTTTTGGTTAAGCATGTCCAACTGTTGAGGATAGCCAAGTTAAGAAATGAGATCACATCCTTTAGTCAAGATGCAGAAGAAGGCATAATCGACGCTTGGGAATGGTTCAAGAAGCTTTTAAGGAAGTGTCCCTATCACGCCATTCCCCTATAGTTACAAATTCAAACGTTCTACGATAGACTACCAAGAGACAAAGTTCATAGTAGATGCTTCGGCGGGGGACTCTTTATCGTTTTAGACACCAGAGGAGGGCCCAATTGCTTTCCAACAAGATGACATCAAATTACTACCAATATGGTCCCATAACTCAACCGATAGCTCAACCCGTTGGCCAACAAAATTGCAACAAATTCAAACACAAGGAGGAATGTTGCACTTAAATCAAAATGATGCACCTTTGGCTCAACCTAAAGGGATGATGACGAATGTAATGACAAATTTGACTAGAGTTTTGGAGAACCTTGGTAAGGGGAACATCGTAAATGCCATATCTTCATCCCCTCAAAGATCATTGGTATGTAGTTTTGCTCCGCAAACCACATGAATGGCCAATGTGAAGCACCAATAATAGTCAATAAGCAAATGAACTATGTTTTCAATCAAAGCTCTTTATCAAGGAATCCTTCCAATGTTTATGGAAACATCTATAATCCTTTTTGGAGAAACCACCCCAATTTCCATTGGGTGGTCAAAACTCACAAAATGCCCCTCATTAATCAAACTCTCACCAATCCAACTTTCAAAACCAAGCTTTATCTTCCACATCCTGATCATATCAACTTCCACATCAAAGAAATTTTCACCAACTTCAAGTGAACTCTTCATATCTAAATTCTCAACTAAATACCTCCTACTTACTACCCTGTTACCCACCCCAACCAATGTATAATGATCATTATTCTCCAAAAGAAGAAGGAGACCATTCTCATAATGAAAATCTTAGGAGGGAACTTGAATCTTTGAGGGAAAATGAGACTATGAGGAGGGAGTATGAAATTCTAGAAAGAGAGCATGAGGCTTTCATGAGGAATCAAGGGGCGTCTACAAGGAATTTGGAGACCAAACTAGGCAAAGTAGCTAGGCAAACAAATGAGAGGCCTATGGGAGCTCTTCCAAGCGATACAATTCCCAAACCTAGAGATCAAAATCCAAGGGATCGCAATGGAATAGAACAAGTTCAAGCAATCACACTTAGAAATAGGCAAGCTTTGGATGCTAAAGTTGGAGAGAGCTTAAATTCAAAGGCAAAAGAGAGTGAAAAGAGTGTGAACAATGACGTAAAGGAAGGGGAGTCTTCAAAGGCCAAGGGTAAAATGATTGAAAAATCTACTGAGTCCCTTAACCAACAAAATGAAGGCAAGGATCCATCATTTGAATTGACCAAGATAGGATTCCATATCCTCAACAGTTGAAAGAATAGGCCTTTGATGGAAAGGCCAAGAAGTTTAAGAGGTTCTTGGAGGTATTTAAGAAGATTGAAATCAACATCCCATTCATTGAAGCATTAGAAAACATGTCGAATTACGCAAAATTCATGAAGTAAATGGTCACTAGCAAGGGAAAACTCATTAGAGAGGAGATGTTGTGCTTAAATGAGGGATATAGTGCTATAATCCAGAAAAATCTTCCTCCAAAATTGAAAGATCCGAGGTCGTTTTCCATCCCATACAAGATCGGGAAACTAAGTTTTGATAGTGTTTTGTGTGACCATAGAGCTTTCATTAACTTCATGCCACATTCCTTATACAAGAGGTTAAGTATAGGAGGGTAAAAACCCTACTAACATTTCACTACAATTGGCTGATCTTAGTATCAAACAATTGGTGGGCATTGTGGAAGATGTAATTGTAAAAGTTAGAAAGGTTTTCTTGCTGGCTGATTTCATCGTACTTGAGACAGAAGAAGACATTGAGATGCCCTTGATCCTTACTGGAAGGCCATTTTTAGCAATTGGAAGGGCACTAATCAATGTTCAAGAGGGCAAACTTCAACTTATAGTCAATGAGGATATAGTCTCCTTTAATATTTTTGACTCTTTGAAATTCCCTATCATATATGATGATGCCATGATGACTTGTAGGAACACATTCAAGGAGCCTCCCATGAAGATGGCCGTTATGCAAGGAGATGACGAGTGATCATGAGGAGAGCAAGCAAGAAAGCAATGACCTGAGCATAGAGGAGCTAAACTTTGAAGAGGAGCAAACTAAAAAGGAAAAAGGTAAAGGGGGAGGGGGGGTCTCTAACTAATGAACCCCTCAAGGTTGAGTTGAAACTCTTCCCTTCGCATCTCCAATATGTATTTCTAGGTGATAATGATACTTATCCGATAATTGTTAGTGCATTAATTTCTTATGATGAGTTATCAAAATTGCTTTGTGTGCTAAAAGAACATCGTGGGGCACTTGCATGGAAAATTGACGACATTAGGGGGCCCCTTTTCATAACCCTGCTATTTGCATGCATAAGATCCTCTGTAATTAGAACTTTAAACCGTGTAGACAACCCTAATGTAGGTTGAATCCCACCTTGAAAGAGGTAGTTAGAAAGGAGATTTTTAAACTTTTAGATGCCAAGATCATATATCCCATAAGTGATAGTGAGTGGGTGAGCTCATCTCAAGTGCTGCCAAAGAAAGGGGGTGATGTCTATTATGAATGAGAAGAATGAGCTAATACCGATAGTGACCTAGTGGCAGATATGCATTGACTTTAGGAAGGTCAATGAGGACACTAGGAAGGATCACTTCCCTATTCTTTTTATTGATCAAATGCTTGGGCACTTTTCGGAATATGCTTTTTATTGCTTTTTAGATAGTTATTTGGGTTACTTTTGAATAGCAATAATCCTGGAAGACCAAGAGAAAACCACCTTTACTTGTCCTTGTGGCACATTCAGATATAGGCGTCTGCCCTTTGGTTTGTGCAATGCTCCAAGCACGTTCCAATGCTATGCATATTTGCAACATTCCATGACATGATTGAAAAATTCATTGAAATCTTCATGGATGATTTTAGTGTCTTTGGTGGCTCATTTGATGTTTGTTTGAAAAATTTGACTTGTGTGCTTAAAAGATGTGAAAAGACTAACTTAGCCTTGAATTGGGAGAAATGCCATTTTATGGTAAATGAGGGAATTGTCTTGGGACATAGAATCTCTTTTAAGGGTATTGATGTAGGTAAGGCTAAGATTGAGATTATTGAGAAATTGTCTCCTCCAACTAATGTGAAGGGGATTGGGAGCTTTTTAGACTATGCCGGTTTCTACCGACAATTTATTAAGAATTTATCTCTTATTTCTAGACCGCTTTGTGCTTTGTTACAAATGGATGTGCCACTTGATTTTAATGACGATTGCTTTCATGCCTTTAACTTGTTGAAAAATGCATTGGTTACCACCCATTTGGTATAGTCACACCCAATTGGGATATACCCTTTGAATTGATATGTGATTATGCAAGTAACTTTATTGTGGGAGCGGTTTTCTGCACAATATTAATAAGGTGTTGCATGTAGTTACCTATGCTAGTGGCACTTTGAATGAAGCACAAATTAACTACTCCACTGCTGAAAAAAGAACTCCTTACAATTGTATTTGCATTTGACAAGTTTAGGTCTTACCTTATTGGGAACAAAGTGATTGTTCACATCAATCACTATTCTCTCAAGTATCTTCTTGCTAAACATGATGCCAAGTCTAGACTAACCCATTGGATATTGTTATTGTAAGATTTCAATTAGGAGATGGTGGACAAAAAGGGTAGAGAAAACACTATAGCCGATCACCTTTCTAGACTAGATGACCCGTTGGGAAAGTTAAGGAATATGTGCCGATTAAAGAGAGTTTTTTGGAGGATCAATTGTTTATGGTTAGAGGGTCTACATCTTGGTATGTGGACATTGTGAACTATCTTATGGCCAAGGTAATCCTTCCCACTATGGATTCGAACAAAAGAAGACTAATTTCTCTTAGAATTGAAGTACTACGTGTGGGAAGACCTTTATTTGCTTCGCTGATGCAGGGACCAAGTAATCTGAAATGTGTTCTAGAAGAAGAGGTAATATGTGTTTTTCATCATTGCCACTTCTCACAGGTGGGATATCACCATGGCTCTCAAAGAACGATAATGAAGGTCTTGCAAAGTAGGTTCTTTTGACCAACCTTGTTCAAAGATGCAAGAGACTTCGTCATCCAATGCAATGGATGTCAACAAATTGTTTAGAAGAGATAAAATACCTTTGAACAACATCTTTGAGTGTGAAGTGTTCGATGTTTGGGGAATAGATTTTATGGGGTCTTTTCCCTCATCGCACAACAACAAGTTCATCTTGGTAGTGCTGGGCTATGTCTCAAAGTGGGTAGAGACCGGCATTATAAAACAAATGATGCTCGTGTTGTGGTAAATTTTGTGAGGAAGAACATTTTTGTGCAGTTTGGGATGCCTAAGGCCATTATAAGTGACAGAGTCAGGAACACACTTCCAAAAATTTCCTATTCGAGTCCGTCCTTTCTAAATATGGGGTTACTCACAATATTGCCCTTGCATACCACCCTCAAACATCCGCCCAAGTAAAAGTGTTAAACCGGGAATTGAAAAGGATATTGGAGAAAATGGTGAACTCTTCAAGGAAATATTGGTCCAAGAAGCTTGATGATGACTTGTAGACATTCGAACCACCTTCAAGACTTCTGTAGGAATGTACCTTATAGGATGGTGCATGGCAAACTTTGTCATTTACCTGTAGAACTAGAGCATAAAGCGTATTGGTCATCAAGTGTCTCAACTTGGATTGGAAGAATGATAGTGAGAAGAGACCTCTTGACCTCAATGAATTTGATGAATTCCAAAAGGAAGCCTTTGAGAGTGCTAGACTCTATAAGGAGAGGACAAAAGCTTGGCATGATAAACACATCTCAAGGAGTTCAAAGCGAGATACTTGGTATTGCTCTACAACTCCTGACTCAAGCTATCTTGCTCGAAAATAGCTTGAGTCAGGAGTGGTTTCGAGCAAGTTAAAGTGAAGATGGAGTGGTCCACTTGAAGTAGTGCAAGTGTTCCTATATAGAGCGATGGACTTGAAAGCAAAAGGAACAAATTTCAAGGTAAATAGGCACCGATTGAAGCTCGACTATGGAAGAGTAATAGAAGAAGAATGGGAAACCGTTCATTTCACCACAACTTCATCCACTTATGGCCATAATCAAGCTAATGACTTTAAACAAGTTCTTCTTAGGAGGTAGCTCAAGCTTTTCTTTCATTTCTTTGTGTTCTGTTTAATTTTGAGGTTATCTAGTTAACTACGTGTTGAGTAGTGTTGCTTAGCTCAAAATTAGGTTTAGTTTGGTCAGTTGCTTAATTTTAAGCATTTTAGTAGAATTATAATTGGAAATGATCTCTAAAATTATATATTTGTGACTGTAGGTGAATAGGAAAGCATGGGAGAAAGTTAGAGAAAAGTTGAAAAAAGAAAAAATTGGCTAAGTATCAGTGACTGTGGTCACCAGTCAATAGTAGTCGCAGTCACCGGAGAAAACAACCTCTCTGGAAGTTTGACCTCAATCTAGTGATTGCGGTTACTGGCCCTTCTGTTAAATTTTTTTTTCTAAATAGTAATGACCGCAGTCACCAGTTTTGCAAAGGCATTTCAATAATCGCGGTCACTAGTCAACCAAAATATTTTAAAATTTTTCTAAGTGTCAGTGACAGTGGTCACCTCATCTAGTAACCGAGATTACCAACAAGACCTTGATCTCTGGATTTTTTACTACATATTAGTAATTGCAGTCACCAGGTGTTCATTCAAAAAATTTTCTAAGTACGGTGACTGTGGTCACTAATTCAAAGAAGGAAAGTCAGTGACTACAGTCACTGCCCAGAAACCCTAATGCCTTCAGTGACCGCGATCACCATTTTAAAGAAGGAAAATAGTGACTGTGGTCCTGACCTGTTGGAGTATAAATATTTTTTCAGCCACAAAATTTTTTCAAAAAACTCTCGTTCTGCAAAATTCTCACCCGAATTCAGTCCCCCATGGTGTCCTCTTTTTACATGAAAAACTCATCTCCTCTACCAAAATCACTCCCAAAAGAACTCCAATCACCTCAAGTCACCTTTTTCCACTTCTAGGAGGGTCAATTGCTCAAGGATCCACCGAGGGACTTCTCAAATCATGACTTCATTAGGTAATCTTGTTCTCAATCATTCAAGTGGGATAGTAAGTGCTCTAACTTCTTCAAGCAGTCCTTGCTTAGAATTTTTGAGAAAATTTTTGGGATCATTGTTGAGATTATTGGTTGAATTGGTTGATTGTTTTGGACTGCTTTTGAGGACTTGTTTGGGTTGTTTTAATTGAACTTCTTATGGATTTTTTTTTGGTTCTATTGTTGTTATTGATCAACATGACAAATGATAAATGTAACGGTGAAATGGTAGCCACCCCATTCTTTGGAAAGAAATGAAAAACAAGATTGGGTAGTCAGTCTAGGAGTAGTAGTATCGAGACTTACAATAATCACCTTTTTGTTAGTGCAAAAGCTGCTAAAAGAGATCTATGAAAAAAATTTCAAGCATAACATAATTCAAGAAAGAGGCTTGAATTTGTCAAAGAATTAGGGGGAATTTGAAAGTTTGAGAATGAAAATTGAGTGTCATTTGCATGAACGTAATTGGGGGGTTTTTTATGCAAAATTGCCTTCAGGCTATGTCAATCTTGTAAAGGAATTCAATTGCAAATTGAGTGGAATGCAAGATGACAAGGTATTTGTAAGGGGCAAGAGGGTGGATATTAGTGAAAAGAAAATTAATGCATTCTTCAATGTTCCAAACCTTAAGGGTAGTGGGTACGAAGATTTAATGAATTTGAGCTTTGGGGGACCCAACTATAAAAAAATTTGGGCATGTCTTTGTGTAGGTGAACCAAGGTCTTTAATTATTTTAATACCTTAGAGAACATCTTCAATGACTTCCAATAATTTGGTTGTAATTTGTTTGTTGTCGGGTTTTGGAGACCTCTACTCTTAGCTTTGTACAAAGGTAAAAAGCTTGTCTGGTTTTTGTGCATTCTAGAAAACTTGAGCATCAATCATGGGAAGGTTATTTGTTTGAATTTCTTGAAGAACTCAAAATTGGGGAAGCTTATTTTTCCTCTTCCTAGCCTTGTCACTTGCTTATGTCTTGATGCAAGTTGTGGGATCAATATTGGCAAAGGGGAGTGCATGAAAGGGGTACATCAATGGGGCATATGTTAAAAATATGGTCAAAGAGTTCAAAAGGCACCACCAAACAGAAGAAATGCCAAGTGCACCACCTCCTCAACTACTTCCACAAATGCCTCCTCAAGCTCCATTCATCAACATGCCAAGTTGATTTGTGTACAATCCTCCACAAACATATCATGAGTAAAATGAGATGCATGCCTATCGGACGTACAATCAAAGGATCCTTCACAATAATTTAACACTTATAGGGCAAGCACTTCATACTATAACTCTTGACACATGGGTCCAACCACGGCCTTCTTCAACATGGCATTTTGGATCTCCACACGATCTACCTTTCCATGTTTTTGGCCACAAGGTGAAGGACAAGCATCACAACAAGGTGATGGTGAAGAAGAAGGGACTGATGTAGATTCCAATGTTGAGGAAGGTCAAGATGATGATAAGGATGGAGTTCATGAAGATTCAAGTGATGGCATGTATGATTTCTTTGGAGATGAGGAGGAGGATGACAACGATGATGAGAAGGAAGATGATTGGGCTCTAGTCCCGATTGCCCCAATAAGAAGACCTTTCTACCCCTTACATTTACTTGTTTTCCACCTTGCATTACCCCTTATTATCATTGCTAGCCTGAGATGAGCTACATTTCCATTGCATTTCGTTTACTTTTAGTGTTTCAATTGTTGGACATTTAGCTTATTTGCTTGGATTGTTAGTTGGTAGCTTCTAATACTTTGAATAATTATTTTGGTTAAGTGATCTAGTTTTTTATGCCTAGTTACTTGTTTTGACTACATAATATTGGTACTTGACTTTGGTAGAAAGGATGACCGTTGGGCCGGTTGTTGGCAAGGTCATCTTTAGCTTATGTTGATTGATTTTATTATGATGTTTAGTTGAATCTTTGGGCCATTTTGGCAAGATTCTACTTTAATTGTCTATTTACATGCTTGGTTAGAATTGGTATCAATTTTAATCTCTTGTGCTAAATGGTGAGTGGATGGATGAGTGGTACTCATCAAGTAAATGTAAACAATGTTGTGGTGTTATATGTTAGATTTTTGCTTTTGTGGTTTCTTTATTTTGGGATGAGTTAAATTGGTTGTTGAACTTGAAAAAAAAAAACACTTCATGTGAAAATGAAATTTTATTCTTTAAACTCAACAATATTTTCAACCATTTTCTTGCAAAATGCTTTTTTTTTTTTCCAACTAGTTTTGACCAAACCTTACTTTTTTCGTAAGTATTGGTTTAATGCCAAGTTTAATTAATTGTTGATTGGATTTAAACATTTTGAAGTCTTTGGCATTTGACTTTTAAGTTTAGAAAGAGATGAATTAAGTATCTTTGGTATAACATTTTACATGAATTGCATTTTGGATATTTTGTGGATTTATAGGGAATGGTGTGGTGCATTAGTTGGAGTAGTGTGAATCCCTCATCAACCAAATAGCCGGATTTTAAAAAAGATATTAGGCAATTTCTTGGACTGTATGAACCAAAAACCCTACCCTAAGCCAATTGTATCCCTAGTGTCCCTTTTGAGCCTTAAAGCCTAAATTCTTTGTCAATCACATAACTTAACCATTCCACTTGTTTGTTTATCCCCTCTTCATCCCATCACCTTAGTTATTGTAGAAATTATATTGGCTCTTCAATGTGGTAGTTAAAGTATATTGATGGATTGAAGACAGTTTTGTACATGTGCTTGGGAATTAAAGTTAAATGTTTAATCTTGTTTAGATTTCCCTTGTTGTAATTAGCTAATGTAAAATTTTACTTTATCTTGTAATTTTAATTTGCAAAAAAAA
The DNA here is from genome assembly GCA_025175665.1 of Cinchona pubescens. NCBI lineage: Eukaryota > Viridiplantae > Streptophyta > Magnoliopsida > Gentianales > Rubiaceae > Cinchona > Cinchona pubescens. Next base: position 547,662 of record JANKKI010000098.1, on the reverse strand, counting down.
AAAAAAAAAAAAACTTTTATTGTTCATTTCAATTTCTGCAAACTATGTATATATAATGAAATAAAGGAGGTTCAAAATACCTCCTTAAGATCGTTAAATTGGGTTTTGTGCTTCAAGTGTGGTTTGGTTAGTTCATGATGATTGTGGGAATTTTTGTTCAAGGGATAGGAGGCCAAATGTTTGTTTTGAATGACTAAGTTGAATTGAGTCACTTTTATCTATATTTACCATACCATCAACCTTAGCCTACATTATAAGGTTTAAAATTCATAATTGATCTTTAATCCAGGCTCTAAGATCTTAGAAATTTGGGGGTGAAGCATTGTTTCAATTGATACTCTTCGTTAGACCTTACAATATCCATAATTATCCTTACATGTTCATTTGCATCTTTCGTGCTTCCTAAAATAAGTGTTAAGTACTTTCTATACTTGAAGCCAAGTTTTGTGGAAATTGATTTGTTTACTTTAGATCAACTTGAACTTGAATTGGCATTTCACGAATACTTTAGTTGTGAAAGTAATATGTGCAACTATTTACACGTTTCTAAATATGGAAAGTGAAAGAAAATGTTGAATTTGTTGAGTTGAATTGAGTTAAAACCCCATTTCTACATACTTAAGTGTTCTAGATTTTAATGTGTTAATTTAATTTCAATTGCCTGGGTAATGTGCTTAGTTCCTTTTCTTTCTTATTTTGCTCAAGATTAGCAAAACGCCATGTTTGGGGGTGTGATAACTCTAGTAAATAGAGTTATCTTACCTCTAAATACTATGCAATTTTGACCATGTTAGCCCCATTCTAAATGTTTTTATGTGCATTTACTTGAATGTTATGTTTAATAGTAGCTTTAGTAATTTTAGAGGAATATTAGGCATTTTGGTAGTATTTATGCACTAAATTGGATTTACTAGATATTCAATGATTTTAAGTGCATTTTATGCGAGTGAATTATGTATATTTTGTAGGGATTAATTGGAATTTGAGCAACAATTTTGACCATGTTAATTATGTGTGAAAAGAGTTATCTTACCTCTAAATATTATACAAGGTGCAGTTATCCTTTAAGTGAGTAAATTAAGTGTATTTTGTAAGGGTTAATTGGAATTTGGGTAGTAATTTGAAGAGTGGATAAAGTCAAGGACCAATGATGCAATTAGAAGAAGATTGAAAGACAAGTCCAAGGCTGCTGAGGCTAGAAGCCGCGATCACCAAATTCTAGAACAGATTCCAGTACCGTGGTCACCAACTAATGAAGAATCGGTCAAAGTTGTGAGCAACTGCGATTACTAGTAGACAAAGACTATGGTCAACCCCTTAGCAACCGCGGTCACTAATTTAAAGAAAACAATCTAGTGGCCGCAGTTAGAGAAGCAGATTCAACACTTGGATTGCTAGGCTTTTGAAATTTCCCTACTTTGTACACCTAAAATACTTAGTAGTAGGTTTGTAGTTAGTAGCCTCCATCTTTAGGAGTAGAGTACTTTACCTATCTTTTCAACTTTAAAACTTCATCTCTTGCACTTCAATCTAAATTACTTCCTTTAAATTCTTGCAAGCTTAAAGCGAAATTGGTATTTTTAGCTTTATATTGGTGGGCTTCTTATTCTATTCAAGTAGACATACCAATTGCTTATCTTTCCTTTACATTCTTGCATTTGTAGTGCCTAGAATATTAATCTTGTTTAGAAGAAAAAATCCTCTTATTTATCTATTTCTTGCATTACCCACTAGTCTAGACTTTAATTTCTTATTATTAGCCTAATTTCTTATTATTAGCCTATAATATTTAGTGGTTTTTTACTAAAGATCTATTTTCCATCTAAAATCCCTAATTCTAGACCCCTTATTTTATTACCATTTTTCTAAATTCTTTGCGTTTCTAAAATAGTAAAAATGGTAGCTTCTAGTTTTACTAGTATGGTTATTGTGCACCTTAGTCCCTTTTATTTCAATATTTTATTTATGTTTCCTTAGTCTATTTTTACATGTTTTCCTATATTAGTTTACTTGCTTTAGTAGGATAAATTTAATTGCTTTTGTAGTTTACTAATACTTGTTTACTTTGGATAGATTTACATGGCTTTATTAGAATAGATTTAAGGGAATTTCTATGGCCCCTTTAAGCTTTTTGAGGGTACTATTCCCTTAAAAGATATCCAATGATCAGTTGAAACTTCACTTAATAAAAATAGGGATTACTATACCATAATATTTCCATCAAATACTTGGTAACTTGTTATAAAATGTTACCTACAAAATTTACTAATTTTTTCCCTAAAGAACCTAAATCTACAACTAAAACAAAAATAAAAATAAATTACAGAAACTATCAAATGTTCTAAAAAAAATGGAAAAAAAAAATACTTTCTACTTATAAAAATCACATTAATACTACGAGATTATTTATATGTATACAAAATAACTTCTGGTCATCGAACAAATATTAAGATAATTTCGTAAAATATTAAAGGATGTACTATGCATACACAAATTTGTATAAAAAGCCTATTTTTATAAACATCTCAAACAAAAATGTAATTTCTTTAATTAAATTGTTACATTTATTAAGTCCAATTCCGAAATAAAAGATGTTAAAAAACAAATAAAAATTGAAAAAAAAAAACTAAGAGTATTCTTTGATTATGGAAATAATACAAAACAATAGTACTATTGAAGATAAGAGAAAGTATTGTGAGAGATTCATATAGTATAATATGAGAAAGGCGAAGGTATGTAGTACTGAGGTGTGAAATGAAATAGTATTAGAGATCCAAACAAAAGTACTACCATATAGACAAATGTACTATTTAGTTCATTTTATCAGCTAAATAAGTAAATCAATGAAAAATCAAATATAGAAAATATAGAAAATATTTAAAATATAATAAATGAAAAAATTTGAATCGCACAATATAATTGTAACATTATTAACAAAATGGTACTATACAAAGTTAAGAAACATACTTATAGAATGGAAATATAGTACTATCTAAATAACCATAGTGTACTATTTCCTCAGATAAATAGTATTTTAAAATTTATTCTAGAAAATTTCACTCTCCATTGTAGGGACACGACATACTGCACCCAAGACTTCACACCATATATTTAATAAAAATCATGTTATTACTACGGGATTATCTATATGTATAAAAAAATAATTTTTGATCATCAAATAAATATTAAGATAATTCTGTAGCATATTAAAGGATATACTATGCGTATGCAAATTTGTATCAAAAGTCTAATTTTATTAACATATCAAACAAAAATGTGATTTCCTTAATTAAATTGTTACATTAATATGAAATTCAATTTCAAAATAAAAAGAAAAGAAATAAAAATTGAAAAAACTAAGAGTATTTTTCAGTTATGAAAATAACTACAACAATAGTAATATTCAAAATAAGAGAAAGTATTATGAGATATTCATATAGCATAATGTGAGAAATGTGAAGGTATTGTATTACTAAGATATGAAATGAAATACTATTAAAATTTTTTTAAAAAAGTACTATCTTATAGCTAAATGTACTAGTTGGTACATTGTATCAGCTAAATAAGTGATTAAAAACTCAAATATAAAAAATATTTCAAAAATAACAAATAAAGAAATTGAATCGTATATTATAATCGTGACATTAACAAAGAAGTACTATGCAAGTAGAAGAAACATACTTATAGAATGGAAATATGGTACGACCTAAATAATTATAGTGTACTATTTTCTCATTTAAACAGTAATTAGAAATTTATTCTATTAAATATCACACTCCAATCCCAGGACATAACATGCTGGCATCCAAAACTTCACATTTTATAAAAAATCACATTAGTGCTATGGGATTATCTTATGCATGTAAAATAATTTTTGGTCATTAAACTAATACAAAGATAATCCCGTATAATATTCAAGGATGTAATATGCATAAGAAAATTTGTTTCAAAAGTCTATTTTATAAGCATATCAAACAAAAATGTAGTTTCTATAATTAAATTATAAAATTTAATCCCAAAATAAAAAAAAAATTAAAAATTAAAAAATTCAAAGTATTACAACAATAGTACTATATAAGATAAGAGAAAGTATTATAAGATGTTCATATAGTATAATATGAGAATGTATAAGAGTATTTAAGGTGAAGGTATGTAGTATTGAGGTGTGAAATGAAATACTATTAAGGATCTAAACAAAAGTACTACCGTTTATTAAAATGTACTAGTTAGTTCATTTTATCAACTAAATAAGTAAATCATTGAAAAATCAAATATAGAAAATATTTAAAAAATAATAAATGAAAAAAATTTGAATCGCACGTTATAATTGTGACATTATTAACAAAATAGTACTCTGCAAGCCAAAAAAACTTACTTATAGAATAGAAATATAGTACTACCAAAATAACTATAGTGTACTATTTTCTCATGTAAACAATATTTAAAAATTTATTCTACTAAATATCACTCTTTAATCTCGGGATATAACACATTGACATCCAAAACTTCACATTATATAAAAATCACATGAGTGCTACGGGAATATCCATATATGTGTAAAATAATTTTTGGTCATTAAACAAATGTAAAGATAATTTTGTATAACATTCAAGGATGTAATATGCATAAACAAATTTGTATCAAGCTAAGTCTATTTTTATAAACATATCAAATAAAAATGTAATTTCTTTAATTAAATTGTTACATTAATATGAAATTTAATCCCAAAATAAAACAGAAATAAAAATTGAAAAAACTAAGAGTATTACAGCAATAGTACTATTCAAGATAAGAGAAAGTATTATGTGATGTTCATATAGTATAATATGAGAAAGGTGAAGGTATTGTATTACTGAGGTATGAAATAAAATACTATTAAGAATATAAACAAAAGTACTATTGTATAGTAAAATGTACTAGTTAGTTCATTTTATTAACTAAATCAATGAAAAATCAAATATAGAAAATATTTAAAATATAATAAATGGAAAATTTTGAATTGTATATTATAATTGTGACATTATTAACAAAATAGTACTATGCAAGCCAAAGAAACATACTTATAGAATGAAAATAGTACTACCAAAATAACTATAGTGTACAATTTCCTCATATAAACAGTATTTAAAAATTTATTCTATTAAATATCCACTCTCCAATCTCAGAACATAACACTGACATCCAAGGATTCATATTATATAAAAATCACATTAGTGCTACGGGAATTAGGGCTGACAATTCTAACACGACCTGATAATACGACACGAATACGACATGAGTACAACACGAAATTAACAGGTTATGAGACGACCCAAAATTTATCGGGTCATTATTAGGTCAACCCGTTTATGACACAAAATTAAACGGGTTAGATTGGGTCAACTCATGGGTTGATATGGTAACCTGTTAAGTTACTGTATGAACAGATTTTTCTGTAATGTTTTCTTTTTAGATATAATTTAATAATACTTTAAAATTATGAATAATAGATTTAATATCAGATTATTAAATCAAACATAATAATTATTTTAAATATTATCCAAATTTTTTTAATAATTTTAATTATGTGTTTTAAATTACTATAATAACAAGATTAGTATTAATAATTGTTTAAGTTATTTAATAATCAAAATTTGAGATTTTAATTCAAATAGATCGCATTAGTTATGTAATTGTCTGATACTATTTGTCAATATTAAATGAGTCAGACACGAACACGATACGAATCCGAATTGATCAGACACGAACACAACACGCTAAGAAACGAGTCTCGTACGACACGACACAAACACGATAAGAAATGGGTTACACCTGATACAACACGATAACATGACAATCCGACCCATTGACACCCTTAACGGGTGTGTAAAATAATTTTTGGTCATTAAACAAATGTAAAGATAATTTTGTATAATATTCAAGGATGTAATATGCATAAGCAAATTTGTATCACAAGTCTATTTTTATAAACATATCAAATAAAAATGTAAATTTTTAATTAAATTGTTACATTAATATGAAATTTAATCCCAAAATAAAAAAGAAATAAAAATTGAAAAAACTAAGAGTATTACAACAATAGTACTATTCAAGATAAGAGAAAGTATTATGTGATGTTCATATAGTATAACATGAGAAAGGTGAAGGTATTGTATTACTGAGGACTATGAAATAAAATACTATTAAGAATATAAACAAAAGTACTATTGTATAGTAAAATGTGCTATTTGGTACATTGCATAAGCTAAATAAGTGAATAAACAAAAAATCAAATACAAAAATATTTCAAAAATAATAAATAAAAAAACTGAATCGTATATAATAATCAAAACACTAACAAAATAGTACTATACAAGTCAAAGAAACATACTTATAGAATGGAAATATAGTACTACCAAAAAAACTATAGTGTATTATTTTCTCAGATAAACAGTATTTAAAAATTTATTCTACTAAATATCACTCTCCAATTCTGAGACATAACACACTGATATCCAAGATTTCACATTATATAAAAATAACATTAATGCTACAGGATTATCCATAAATGTGTAAAATAATTTTTGGTCATTAAACTAATATAAACATAATTTCATATAATATTCAAGGATTAATATGCATAAACAAATTTACATCAAAAGTCTATTTTTGTAAGCATATCAAACAAAATCATGTAATTTCTTTGGACATCCTACTTATTTTTGAGCATCCCACTTATTTTGCTAAAAATATGGGGCATACATGAAATAATTTAAATTTACAGTTTGAAAAGGCTAAAGATTTCTAACAGCTACTCTGGAAACTTACTTGCAAAACTTACCTACTTAGATTCTGAGAGTCCTAATGTGGATGAAGATATGAATAGGAGAAAATTTTCGTATATAATTCTGGGGAATGCTACAGTCCGTTGAGGGAATCATTCTCTTGGTTTTAAGGACTTGTATAGTACAAGTTTTTAAAGCATATAGTGTTGTACTGCATAAACCCTTAAAGCACAAGGGAATGGTTCCCTAAAAGGGACTGTAGAATTTTTCTATAATTCTATTGTGATTAAGGTGTTGTATGAGTGCGGAGGGTTGAAAGAGATAGGGACGAAAAACTACCGATTTCTATCAATTTCAAACTTATAAGGAATAAATTGCATGTGAAAATGTACATAGTATCCTATTTTAACTTATCATCATCTGATGGTTAAAAATTCTTTCTCATATCTAACGATTACTTTTAAATTAAGGGAACCATTCCCTAAAGGGAACTATAGAATCTCCCTAGATTTAATTGCTTTCTTAAGTTAGCCTTTAATCACTTCTTGAATTAGTTTGATTATTCACTTTCTAGAGTAGTTTAAATGGCTTCTTATAGTTTTATTATGCTTTCTAGTGTAGTAATTAGTGATAATTGCTATTTTCTTTCCTAGTTTATTTTAATTAATTGTTTCCCTAGTTTAGTTTGTTAATTTAGTCATTACTTAGTTGCTTTTTTAGTTTAAACTGTATTTAGCAACGAACCATTTTATTAAATTTGTCTAAACAGTACAAGGACCCTTTAAACCTAGAATTGCCATCTTCAATCCTCGTGATGTGTATACTCAATCATCACTACATATAATCCAATCTCGTATACTTGTGAGGGTGTGGGTGAGGGGTGATAATCAATTGATTCATTTTATCTCTTTTTATTGCAAAAATTACACCACTAAATCCACGTCCAATAATACCATTCAGAATGAAGAGAAAAGTTTAGAATGTCAGTGAAGTTTTAAAGTGAATGTTATCATAAGGTTAAAAAATATAAAAAAAATACCAATATGTTCTCTATTTTAATACATAATTTATACAATATATTGAAAAATTAATTTGTCATAGAAATTATATAAAATTTATGTGTTATTCTGGATATCTTTAGAAGTACATGAGTTCTATCCATTTTAGAGTAAGATAATGGAATTTTTTAAATTAATTTTCTCTACATTTTAGAGCAAGATAAAAGAACAACCTTTTATTTTCATCTTTTGATAATGATCTTAATATATTAAGTGACATCTATCCATATTATAGAGAATATATTGGTTTTATCTGTTTAGTTTGATATCTTTATTCTTTACAATTTAATTAGGTTCATTTTTTTTTCTTATTTTTGAAATTTTAATTAATCATTTTGTAATTATTACCATATATTATTTGATCTCATAGTAAATATTTTTTCTCACAAAAGAATTTTAACACACATTATCTATAAAATGATGTTTGATACTTGATAGTGATTTTAAATTTTAGTAATGAGAAAGAATATATATATAGAGAGAGAGAGACAGAGAATTGAATATTATGGAAATCTTTATTTTTAAATAATCAAGTCATTAGAAGCATTGTTATAACAAATTATAACTTGAGAACCTTGTTTGCCCCAAAGAGCAACCTAAAAGGGGGGTGAATTAGGTTGTCTCTAAAAACAAACCTTTTAATGTGCTTAATGAAAATGCAAACTTTGTGTAAAAAATAAACACTAAAGCACAAATGATCAAAGATAAATATTCAATCAATTGAAACTCAAATACAAATAAAGAGATTTAGAATATCAAACTCCCAAACTCATCAAGTTTGGAGTACATCTACTGGTAGTGCCTCTTCAAAGAATGTGAGGCAATAATCTTATTGTACACAAAGTAGGCTTACCCTTGCACCAACTAAATCCAGACTCTAGTTGAGCCAAAGGGTTTTACACTACAACCTCACTTTCGTATACTTGTTATCCCTCCACTCTTACACTTGAAGATCACTCACTAGTCTACTCTTGCTCACACTAATTCCTTCTAGTTGAGCCAAGAGAACTATACTACCCAAACCAATACAACCCACAATATTTTTGTCTATTTCTCCCCAAATAGCTCTTACAAGTGTTTGTATTGAATGTGGTAGTTCCTCTCTCTATGTTTGGCATTTACAGACTTGGGGGTATTTATAGATGCCCAAATACTGCCTCCAACAATTCTCTAACGGTTATTTTTTGTTTACTGGAAAACTAGCCGTTAGATCTTTCACACGGCCGATGCAGTAAGTATGCGGTCGAACGAACTATCCGTTTGACCTTTCGGATGGCCAGTGCTAAGCTTTGTGTCCGACGCTGCGTCCATTCCCTGGATGGTGTCTTGTCCTTTGTCCGAACGTGCGTCCGTTCGATGGTTAGTGACTACTGGAATGATTGATCGGACGCTATCCTTCGTCCAAGGCTTCAAGTTCTTTTGTGTCGGATGATTACCATCGTCCGAGGCTGCTTCAGGTACTCTGTGTCGGACGATTATCATCGTCCGAATTGTCTTCCTTTCGAACAATCATCAACGTCCTTAGAGTTCTACAGGTTGTTTTCTTGATTGTGTTCGGATGCTCATTTACGTCCGAACCTCCCTTTTTTTTGCGCACTTATTTTCAAACCGTTAGTACGATTTGGTCATCATCAAAACAAGATTATCATAAATGGGGTCCAACAATCTCCCCCTTTTTTATGATGACAAATCAGTTGGACAATTCTAAAAACAACCATAAAACGTGAAGCATAAGATAAGAGATTTTGTCCAATATTTTGTCCTCCTTTTGGCATCATCAAAACATAAGAAAAATTAATGCAATTTAAACTCCCCCCTTTCTTATAGTGACTAATATAGACAAATTTGGGGGTATTCAAGAAAACATATTATCAAATGAAAGTATATTGATATTAACTTGAAAAAATATTTTAAATGTTACGCATATCATTGTCATAGGTCCAACATATGCTTTGAACACCCTCCATTGATTATCCATCTTGAATGCTTTGGTGCTCTCCAAGCATACCTACATGCAAAGTTAAATAACAACTTTTGGTACCCAAACTTTCTTGGGTCCAATTGGGTTAGTAACATGCTTAAGCACCCAAATAGAATTTATCCTCAACTTTTCATTTCTTTTGACATAACAATCCCTTTTTATATGTCCTTGTTGACAACAATAATTGCATACAATATTTTTGTTGCCATAAAAAGAAGATTTAGTTTTAATAAAGCACAAATCATTCTTTATATATGTGACAAAATTTTTGTTGATATGCATAATTCTAGTGGTTTTCTTTTCAAAAATATTTTCCTTTTTCTTCTGCAAAAGTACATCAAGATCATCTAATCTTTTCTTCAATGAAGCTTTTTCATCCTTGATTTTGGTTTTTCCAATAAATTTTTTCTTCAAAGCATCATTTTCTTTTGACAAAAAATTATTTTCATGCACAAGCTTTAAGTTGGTACTCAATAAATAATTAATTTTAATTTTTAATTCTTTGTTCATAGCATATGATTCTTTCAAACATTCATGCAGTTTAAAAATAAATGATTCAACATCATCATCATCATCACAACAATCATCACAAGAATCATAACTACAGGATACCTCATTATTGCCATGAGCCATAAAAGCCATTTGAGCCACCTCATATTCTTCTTCAACTTCTCCATCCGAATTGCAATCATCCCATGTGATTTAGAAACTATTGAAGTGAGGTTTCCTTGAGTCTTTTCTCCTTTTTGATGAACACTCATTTGCAAGGTGGCCCGATTTGCCATATTCATAGCATTTTTCACTTGGCTTCTTGCTTGTATCTTTTTGTGAAGCCTTCAATGCTATGCATTTTTTGCCCTTGCCTCCTCATCATCTTGTACCTTATATTTCAACTTCAAGTCAAAGGAGGTTAGTGAATTAAGGAGAACATTTGATTAAAGACTCAATTGACATAGAATTTAAATTTTTAGACTCTTCTATGGCAATGGATTTAGGTTCCCATTCCTTAGGTAAAGCATTCAAAATCTTTTTATTCTTCTCACCCAACGAATATTCTTTACCTAAACTTTTCAAATCCTTTACAATATCATTGAACCTACAATACATCTTGTCAATGTTCTCATGGGGTTCCATTTTGAAGGATTCATATTTAGCCACAAGAAGTGACTTCTTTTGCACTCTAATATCTTCATTTCCTTCATGGATTTCTTTCAATTTGTCCCATATCTCCTTGGTTGATTTGCAACCTTTCACTTTGGAAGACTCATCTGCATCCAAAGCATTTTACAAAGTATTCATGGGTTTAGCATTTAAAGATAAATTTATTCTATCTTGCGCATTTATCTCATATCTAGTCTTAGGCCTTAATCTATGAGTATTTTCATCAACAATATTAGCTTGTAAAGGACCTTCACAAACAATATACCACAAATCACTAAGATATCAATGAATTGTTTGAAAATTTTCATTCTTTCCCTCCAAATAACAAAATTAATGCCATTAAACATGGGAGGTCTAGTAATGGAATGCCCCTCGAAAAATAAAGCATTATTGGTTGCCATAATGATCTTTACTCTAAGGTGATTAAACCAAAAGAAAGAGACCAAACTCTGATACCAATTATTGGCCTCAAAGAGCAACCTAAGAGGGGGTGAATTAGGTTGTCTCTAAAAACAAACCTTTTAATGTGCTTAATGAAAATGCAAACTTTGTGTAACAAATAAACACTAAAGCACAAATAATCAAAGATAAATATTCAATCAATTGAAGCTCAAAGACAAATAAAGAGATTGAGAATATCAAACTTCCAAACTCATCAAGTTTGGAGTACATCTACTGGTAGTGCCTCTTCAAAGAATGTGAGGCAATAACCTTATTGTACACAAAGTAGGCTCACCCTTGCACCAACTAAATCCCTCTAGTTGAGCCAAAGGATTTTACACGTACAACCTCACTTTTGTACACTTGTTATCCCTCCACTCTTACACTTAAAGATCACTCACTAGTCTACTCTTGCTCACACTAATTCCTTCTAGTTGAGCCAAGAGAACTATACTACCCAAACCAATACAACCCACAATATTTTTGCTTATTTCTCCCCAAATAGCTCTTACAAGTGTTTGTATTGAATGTGGTAGTTCCTCTCTCTATGTTTTGCATTTACTAACTTGGGGGTATTTATAGATGCCCAAGAAATACCTCCAAAATTCTCTAACGGCTATTTTCTATTTACTGGAAAACTAGCCGTTAGATCTTTCTCACGGCCGATGTAGTAAGTGTGCGTTCGAACGAACTATCCGTTGGACCTTTGCATCTGACGCCGCTAAGCTTTGCATCTGACGCCTTGTCCGTTCCCTGGATGGTGTCTTGTCCTTCGTTCGAATGTGCGTCCGTTCAATGGTTAGTGACTACTGGAATTGATCGAACACTATCCTTCGTCCGAAACGAAACGTTCAGGTTCTTTTATGTCGGATGATTACCATCATCCAAGGCTGCTTCAGGTACTCTGTGTCAGACGATTATCATCGTCTGAATTGTCTTTCTTTCGGACAATCATCAACGTCCTTAGCATTTTACAGGTTGTTTTCTTGATTGTGTTCGGACGCTCATTTACGTCCAAACCTCTTTATTTTTCTACACACTTGTTTTCAAATCGTTAGTACGATTTGGTCATCATCAAAACATAATTATCATAAATGGGTCCAACAAACCTAAAAAGGAAATAAAAATTATTTTGGATCGGAATTAAACAAATTTTTAGCCATCAATATGAATGAAAATTTCAAACTTCAAAATTTCAATAGAATACTAAAGCGAATGTTATCATAATTTTAAAAATATAAAAAATACTAATATATTCTCTATATGTATACACATTTACACAATATGTTAACGATAATTAATTATGATAGAAATTTATATAAAATCTCACTTAAATTAATGTGTAATTTTGGACATCTGACCTTCGAACTACATGTTCTTTTCATTAGCATTGCATATATTTTTATAGTAAGATAAATGATTGCTTCCATTAATATTCTATACATTTCAGAGCAACATGAAAGAATATCTTATTTTCTAATATTTTATAATGATTTTAATTTGCTCTATAATACCTATTAATAATATGGAGAATATATTCGTTTAATTAAATTTTAATTTTTAGTAATATTTTTTGAGATATTCATTCTTTATATTTTAATTAGATTCAATTTTTTTCTTTTTTTTTGAAATTATAATTAATTACTTTTGTAATTATTATCCAAATAACATTCAATTTCTTGTAAATATTTTTCACTAATAAAAGAATATCAATACTTCATCTATAAAATGATATTTGGTACTTGATAGTGATTTTGTATTTTAGTAATGACAAAGCATATACAAATACATTTAAAAAGTTCTTTTTTCCTTTTAATTATGCTAACCATCGGAACATTAGTGGTGGGGCCCTACTCCCAGGTTTTTATTAATAAACGAAGGAAAAGGTACATGGAGGGAGGACTAGGCCAATACCTCCTAATAAAGAACTAACAAAAAACAATATAAAGTACAAATGTTCAAATAAATCTAATAAAGGGTGTTTGTTCCACATCAAGTTGTACAAGACTACGAAGTCTATGCGGTGCTACTGAAGAATAAAAACCAGCTTGAGATGGGGCGTCGCACTTCCTAATTTTCCAAAAAATCAACCGCTTGATTAGCTTCCTAGTAGATATGATCGATAGAAAACCAAAGTTGTGCCAATAGACTTTTAGCTCTCCGGACAAGTAGATGCCAAGGATGAGGTGAGTCTTCAAGAATCATTTGGCATAGAGAAAACGAGTTGGTTTCAATCTTGACTTCAATGTAACCTAGCTCTAAACATAGATTGATTCCCTCAACTAGTGGCAAAGCTTCCGCTACCATAATGGTTTGATGACCGAAAGAGCAAGAAAAACCCCTAAGAAATTGACCATATGAGTCTTGAATGAGCCCTCCACCATCGTCTAGCCAGAAGAAGTGATTAAAGAACCATCAATGTTGAGTTTAACACTTCCAGCTGGTGGTAATTTCCAGCTAACCCGAAGAGGAATAGGGGTTTTAGGGTGTTTTGTGAGTACCAGCCCATATCCAAGTCCCGAATTCATGTGAGAAGTTTCAAAGGCTTCACCAAACTAATTAGGCAAACAAAATAGCTAATATTAGACATCAAACTAGAGCAAAAACAACTCTTACCATAAAAACTATAAACTGTCCAAGTGCACCAAAGATGCCAACAAACAATCATTGGAAGCACAACTATAATTTGACCATCAAGTGTCGAAGAGGGATGAAGCCACCAAATATTAAGCTTCTGATGTAGAGTATTCACCTGAATTGAAGGAATATCCAAAGCAATCTCCAATTCTGCCTAAATCCAAGATGCACTGGAGCATTGAACGAAAAAATGATCAATAGAATCAATGGAGTTACAAAAGCAACACTTGGTTGCTAATTTGCGAAACCCTAAGCTCATAAGTACATCTCCGAAAGGAAGTAGACCATTCAAAATCCTCCACATGAGAATGGAAAGTTTAATGGGAATTTTTGAACTCAAATAAATGCCCCTGACTTCATAATATTCTGCTTACTCTTGGCTAAGTGGTAGGCTGATGAAGTAGAAAAATGTCTATTTGGAGAAAGGTTCCAAAATGAGATATCTGAGCCATTAGTGAGGAATAGAAGAAACTGTAAAATCTCAACCTTTACATCTTATAATTCACTAAAGAATGGAGCAAATTCGTTGACTAGTCGTGAACGTTGGAGTAAACTTCATGAATTTTAAGATCTGGGACGGCAATTTGATTAACTGAATCTGCCAATGGTCCAATATTAAGCCAGTTTGAGAACCAAAAAGATGAATTAACAGAACAAATTGCCAGCTAAATATTAGGGTCCACAACACTTTGTACCTTAATCATTCTTCGCCAAACTGGTGATGATAAAGACGGCGAGTCAGAGCTATAACAATACATCTCAAATATTTCACCCATAGAGAGGTAGATGCATGAAAATTCCACCAAAGTTTACATGAAAAAGAAAGAAACACATCTCCCAAATGACGAAAACCCAGACCATCCTCATTAGTTGGAGAGCATAAATCTTTCAAGTTATGCTAGTCCCCTAAAAAAATTTTGATTGTAAATGATGCAATTGAGATAAAACCATTTTCGGTGGATCAAGAACCGGAAGCACATGTATTGGAATCTAAGAGAGGACACGGTTAACTAAATCAATTGCCCACCTGGCGATAATAATTTGTTTTTCCATCTTGCTATATGATCCCACACCTTGTCCACAAGTGGTGCAAAATAAGAACATTTTTTCATTCCAGTGAAAATAGGATAGTCTAGATAAGTGAACAACATAGAAGCTTTTAGAATACCAGCAAGAGCCGTAATAGCCAATGCCAAAGTAGTTAAAACATTTTTTAGAGATCAAATAGAAGCTCTTTGAGAGATTAATTTTTTGTCCTGGAACATTTCTGATAAACTTCCAGAAAATCCATTAGCTTCTTCAGGAAAGGTTTGTCCCTTCAGTGAATATCAGGATGTCATATGCAAAAGCTAGATAAGTAACAATGGGACAAACTCTCAGACCAAAAAAAGGATGAATGGCACCATTAGCAACTAGGGTTTTTAAACCCCTTGATAAAGCTTCAGAGGCTAGAGTGAACAACATAGGAGACAGTGGATCACCTTTCTTGACTTCACAAGATAAAGAAAAAAAAAACCTTTCATTTCTCCATTTAAAAGAACAGAAAACCAGCTCGCCTTTAGATTAGACATAACCAATTGCATAAATGAGGGAAATCAAACTTTTTGAGAACCGGCTAAAGAAAAACCCATGAAACTCGATCAAAGGCTTTCATCATATCCAGTTTTATCACCATATTATGACCACAAACTTCTTATCAATAGATGAGAATGGCCCTTGAGCCAAAAGATTGCTATCTGATACCATTTTTCCCTAAACAAAACTAGACTGTTTCTTCTAAAATTAGGAAAGGCAAAATTCAAGCTAAACGATATTTATTTATGAAGTTACATAAAGATATTGTTTTAAAGTCATTAAACTGAGTTGGATTATCATTTTTAGGTATAAGAACTAGAAGAGCAGTAGAAATAAATCTAGGAAGAATTCTCCCAGCAAAAAATTCGTGCACAGCCAAATACAAATCCCCTTGAATTATTCCTAGTAACGGACATAATACAATCTAGTGAAGCCATCTAGGCCTCACGCACTATCTTGATCCATATGAAATACCACGTCTCAAAGCTCCTCGATAGAAACTGGTTTAGTCAGCTCAGCCTGTTGCTCGACCGAAACTAAGCAAGGAATATAATCTAGTAGTTGCTACATGCAATGATCATCTGAACCAGAATCTGAGAATAAATTTGTAAAAAAAACTAATAGCCTCGTTACCAATGTCATCAGGAGAGTCCAACCGCTGGCCATTTGAGTTCTTGATTCGTTGGATAGTAAGCTGAGAAAGCTTATGAATTAGTAATGAAGCATGAAAAAAAATTAGGTTAGAGTCCCCAGCTGCAAACCACTTACTCCAAAAAATTTCTTCTTTCTTAATCTCTTGGAACAAATCTAACTTGGCACGATACAATGATTCTCTATCCTCTAGGGATTAAGTAGCTTCAATGCGACGTTCTAAATCTCCTATAAGGGCTTCCGCATGCTTTACTAAATCAAAAATATTACCAAAAATTGTGGTATTCCATTGTCAAGGAGCTAATTTTAACCTCTTAAGTTTATATGCAAAACCATGCAAACGGTGCCAGCCATAGGAACTGACCAATCGGACGAAACTATCTCCATAAAAGTATGGTGCTCTAGCCATATATGTTGGAATCGAAAAGGTTTTGGTGTTGAAGCAACTTGAGAATTACAATGAACCAAAAGAGGTAAATGATCTGAACCTGACCGTATAAGGTACGGGACGTGAGAATCAGACTGAAAAATCAACCATTGCAGGTTCACTAAAAGTCTATCTATTTGTTTCCAATTCAACATAGTGCAACCACGATGAATACCCAACCAAGTAAAAGAACTTCCAATGACAGGCAACTCTATTATTCCACAAATTTGTAAAGCATCATTAAATTTATCCATAGAAGATAAATTTTGTGGTGATCGACCTTGATATTTTGAGATAGTGGAAATAACAATAAAATCCCCTCCTACAATCCACAAAACAACAACAGAAGAAGCAAATGAAGTCAAGGCTAACCATATTGGCCGTCTTTGAACTCTAGAACAGTTGGCATTGATAAAAGTGGAAATAACCCCATAATCCCAAGCATCAAGATTAATCACCATAGGAATGTATTGCTCAGAGTTTGAAGTGACATAATAATGAAAGGAACTCTTCCAAAAAAGCCAAATTTTGTTGGTAATATAAAGGCCCAAAAGCTAAACCCTAGTTGAATACGAAATTCTTCAATTCTCATCACATTGACTCAGGGTTTACTAATGACCAAAGAAGAAATATCATGCCATCTAATCAACTTTTTCAAGTCATTATCTTCAGAGTAAGGATTTTCCAGAGATACTGTGGATATTCCAAACAAGAAAATTAATCATTAAACTGAAGGGAAGGGAGACTGAACGAGGGCACGCAAAGTTTGCCTAGTCAGGATTGTACGAGTAATCATGTAAACCTTTCTCTTTCGATTGCGTTTAGGAGTGGCTGGTGGCTGTCCACTAGGCTGCCCATTGATAATCGAAGAAATGGGTGGAAGCCATTTCAGGAATTCATGCAGTACATCGTTGAGCTCAACCCTTGGACGATATTCCCTCTCAATAGTATCTGAATCTGAAAGAGAATCCACAATGTCCAATTCACAAACTGGCTTTTTTGAACGAAGACTTCAGAATTTAACATAATGATCATCAATTATTATCAGACCAATCCTTTGAACATCAGGTAAAAGTTTAGCAAAAGAATTCTACAAGCTGGTTATCTCTATTGGGTCACGTAAAGCACCATGCATGCACGAGATATCAGCATGCGAATTAGCAGTTGGCACATCATTGATTGATCGTTCCCAACCTCACTGGGGCTAGCAAAAATTGACGTTTCTGGCTTGATATGACAGGTAATCAGTGCAACCCTAGCTGTCACATGCCTAGGGTTTTGAATGGGTGACGAAAAAACCCTAGCTGAAGAAGGAGATTCTGACCTCTTCTGGGAACTGTCCGGCAGTTGATGCACAACCTATGTATCTGCCCCAGCGAATGCCAAATTAACTAGGGATTGATACGCAACCTGTACCTCCACAGATTCCAAACCACCTAGCGATTGATGCGCAGCCTACTTGCTAATTCCCACAAACACTGAATCTGCTAGAGTGTAAACTAGAATTAAGGATTTTGCTGTCATAAATAATCCCAATGAACTAGGGTTCGCCAACTCATCAATCGGGATTACAGCAGCTAGTTGTTGTGAGTCATTTGAGTTGACCTCAGTCATCTTCTGGACCTATCAAACCTTTTTAACTTGTTGAGACTGAGATGACGAATTTTTGGTAGCCATGGTCAAACTATCTATTGTGTCTGTCCTCGACTCTTTATTGTTTGAAGGGTCAGGGTTGGCAATCGAAGTATTATTTGAATTAGGGTTTAAGTTATCAGAATCATCCTTGCCATTGAAAGGGGGGATTTTTCAAGCTAGGGTTTGTTATTAAACAATCAAAATTCATATGAATAACCTTGTGATAGAAGAGACAATAATTTGGAACATCTTCATACTCAACAGATTGCCAATTTCCACAATCACCATTACCAACATAAACTCATCTGAGTCTTGGTTTAGTTTGATCCAGTTCTACACAAATTCATGCCTTGCCTAGCCTCAACCGTCCGCAATAGATGCATCAATTTTGACAGGGTTGCTAACCAGCTGTCCTATGGAGAATAGTGTGGCTTTATGGAAGAGATGAAAAGGAAAACCTTCTAGTGATATCTAGACTGGAACAATAGGTGTTTCATTATCAACAAAAAAATCTGGAGTCCATTTGAGAATATGCATCCCAAACCCTAGAATTGTCCAGACTCCACGACACCAAACGTCTAAGATAATCTTCTTCATGATCAAAACAGATAAGTACATGTCGATTATCTAGTAGTCCAATTTGAAGGGTCCGGAAAAATCAATCTTCAAAAACTCTTCGCGTAAGGCTTCCATTGCAGGCCTACCCTTCATAAATTTGTCTACCAAGGCAAATTGCAAAAAACTAGCTAATTTTTGGTCCTGATCGGAAGAGAAGAAAATAGGTGGTTCAACATTATAGGTCAAAGGAGGTGCCAAAGGGATGTCAGCATCATTTGAGGAGAGAACAGAAGCAAAGAAATGTATAAGGGGCTGGGGGTTGCCCTTCAGCTCTCGCTAAAGGGCAGGAATGGCTAAGATTTAGAGAAAGTTTAAACAGTGAAGAAGGAGATGAAGAGAGAGAGAGGAGATCTACATTTGAAAAGTTCAATACTATGGAAAATATCTTTATCTTTAACTTATCAATTTATTGGCAGTGTCGCTATAGGAAACCATAATCTAAACTTCTAGAAGAGAAAAAGAAGATAAGATGCAAATATTATATGTTGTTCTCATAAAAAAGCAAGTTTGTTTAATTATTTGAAAAGAAATAGAATTGATGTATAATGTTATAACAAATAAAAAATAATAGTGAAAAAATAAAAATAAAAAAATGTGAAAATAATTATGAAGAAAAGAGCAAAGATATTAAATATATTTTTTAAAATATATTACTTTTGCATAAAAACTCAACAGATAAAATGTTTATATTTTGTATTATATGTTATCGTTCACTAATTTTTTATTTATTTTTTTAAAAGACAAAATTTTCAACAAATCAGGAATGTTACACATGTGAAGTACATACTTTTTCTAGTGTTCAATGTAGATGACTAATAGGTTTGTGCATGACTTTAGAACATTTAGTGCATAGATATGCAATGTCATTTATACCAAAGTAGACAAGTAGTAAAAATGTACATATTTTTTTGAAATAGCATATACAAGTTTTTTTCTAATGTTTATAAAATAATATCACCCGAATGATTTAGTTATTTTTCTGGTGTTTAGTGCATACTTTTAGCATATTTTTTGTGTGCAAAATAAATAATAATTTAGAACAATATTTTTTATACATTAGGTTAATTAATTACACAAACATTCCATGAGGTAACTAACAACTATTTTCAAATGCCTTCATGCTTGAAAACTTATAATTATAACCCTTATTTTCACTTTCAAATAACAAATTACCCCTTAAATGACCATCATCTCACTTGTTGGGTCAGGCCATTTTCTATTCTCATCCAATCCTTATGTTATTGGGTCTCCAACAACCTAGTACCAAATGGGTGAGTGTCAGATCATATGGTAGCCTAGATCTGACCTTGTCCTATTGCATCTTTCTGTCAAAATAAATAAATAAAAAGGCGTCAAAGTTATTTTGGACATGGTTAAAGCTATCTTGGTTATTGTTTTATGGTAGTCCATCGATGCCTAAAGCAAGTGCGTATTCTCTAATCTTGTCTATTTGCTTGAGAACTATATCAAATAAAACCACTTAAATTTTTTGAAATGATACACAAAGCAAACAACATTTATGCTATTTTGTACACAAACACTTTTCCATAATTTCATTTAGACATTGTTGATACCCGAATCGTGCATGCCATCCTTGTTATGAAGGGTTTTGTCTCGACATACGTATGGAGCATTTCCGCTTGACTCCAGGACAATGTGCAGTTGGATACTAATATGAACATGTTGTCATAGACTTCTTTCTTTACTATTTCATTTAATGCATACTAATATGGACATGCCATCATAGACTTCTTTCTTGACTATTTAATTTAATGCTGGGTTCAATCTTCTTTGTTGCTATGTCATTGTTTTGACATTTTCCTCCATGAGGATCTGTGCATACAAATTGAAGGTGATATACCTTTAATATCATCTATAGCCCATCCAATTGCCTTGCAATATTTTCTCAAAACTTTCAATAATTTTGCCTCCATGTCATCTGTCAACATTGAAGAAATTATAACATGAAATGAGTCAGATTCTTAAAAAACATATTTAAGATGTCAGAAAGTAATTGTTTAAGTTCAGTTTTAGGAATTTTTTTCTCTCTTATTGAGTTGACTACTTCTTTAACTTCTCAATTTCATCTGCTTCTTCTTCATCTTCATCATCAGTTAACTCACTATCCTCCACTTCTTGCTTCAATGCTTGTTATTCTACTAGTTCTTCCTGCTTATACTCAAAATTCACATTAACATCATTCTCAAACTTATTCACAACAAACATGATGAGAAATTATATGGGTATGTATTTCAAAGAATTATCCATATTAAAAGTTAATTTCTCATCATTCGCTTTCAAATTCAGTTTTTCGTTTTGCACATCAATGAGGGTCTGTTCCTAGCAAGAAATAGTCTACCTAGAATGGCAGGGACGTTCTCTTCTATACTCGTATCAAGAATAATAAAGTTTGAAGGAAGAGTAAATTTCCCTACTCTAACCAACACATCTTCCAAAATTCCTGTAGCTTGCTTAACAGATTGATCAACAAATTGCAATAATACTTATAAGAATCAATGTCTCTTATTGATCTTTTTTTTTGCAAAAATAGAATAAGGAATAAATTTTATGCTTGTACCTAAATCACACAATGCTTTAGAATATGTAAAATTACAAATGGAACAAGGAATACTAAAACTCCCTGAATCTTTTTTGCTTTGGTGGTAACCTACTTTGCAAAACAGCACTGCATTGTTATGTTAGCTTCATAATACCAGTTTCTTCAATTTTTCTTTTGTTAGAAATTTCACATAACTGGGCATCTTTTGTAAAGCTTAAAAAAAAAGGAATTTTAATGTACAATTGTTTAAAAATCTCTAAAAACTTAGAAAATTACTTGTCCAATTTATCCTGTCTAAACTTTTGAGGATATGAAAGATTTAAAAATTTTTCAAGAATTGATACAACTTCGTCCTTCTCTTTCTCTAACTTTCTCCTTTCTTGTTGTTCTTGCTTCTCTTCACTCTTACCTTCATCTTTCTTTCTTCAGAATCTTTCACTGACAACATTGGTTCCTCATAATTGTTTACTACTTCTCAACGTTGTTGCTTTAGCTTGCCCTCTAAGATTTCGTTCTATGTTACTAGGGAGTGACACTTGAGAATGTCTAGATATTATGTTGAATAATTACCAATTTGTGCTTCCAAATTCTTTAGTGATACTTCTTGATTGTTCATTCTAGTATCAGCAGGACTAATGAATTTAGACACCAAAATTTTCAAATCTGGTTTAGCTCCATTTCGGATCTCTCCTATTGCATTTGCTGAAATAGAAGAGGTGGCCCTCTCATACCTTGTTAATTCTGACTCCAAGAAAAATTTAGATGATTTCTCCAACTAGGATTGTATGTATTTATTGTATGGGTTGTTCCTGTTGAAGGCATTAGAAACATAATTAGCACTTTCATTCAAATTCTCACTAAACTTGTTACTTGCTTGGCATTCATGATTAGGGTGATTTCTACCACAAAATTACAGGTAATGATTTTAACAAATAAATATTAATACTCCTTTGAATAGTCTTAACATTCTAATTGTTCTGCAAATGCCACAGATTTATCCACACTGTGTACTGAAGCAACTCTCCTTTTACACTGTGTACTCTATCATTTGACCATTGATATGAGTTAGTGGCCATCTCTTTTGACAACTCATATGGTTCTGGGGATGATTTCATCATGGTGTTTCCATTCGATGCTTGTATCAATTAGGTGCCTTTTTGATGGATTAATTTCATAGAAAATTACAATCATAAACAAAGTTATGGTAGGGTAATTTCCTTAAACATCTTTAAAATGCTCTCATGCTTTATACATTGATTCCATGTCATTATGTATAAAAGAAGTAATTTCATTAAGTAAGCGTGTAGTTTTAGATGCAGGAAAATATTTACCCAAAAAAATTTCACTATAATCTCTCAAGTGGTGATCAATATAACACCCCGGCTAGGTTGGCGCAACAACTTTTGAGTGGAAACAATGAGTTCAAAATGTTTAATCCAAGTTGTAAGTAGCCCATGACCCAAGGTGTTATAAACATGATATAATATCCCCTCTCACTTTCGATGTGGGACGGGGTATCACATTCACCGCTCCTTTAAGGTTTGCAACCTCGTAAAGCCCAAGTTGGGGCCTAATAACATACTACATACACTACTTAGTACAGCAAAATACCACTGGCTCAATCTCATCCCGTGCAGAAACTACACGAGGTTCGCTCTGATACCAACTATACTAAATGCAACGCCCCAAATCTAGGATCGTAACACAGCGTGCCCTCACTTTCCTACTAGTACACCAGGTTCAAAATCTCAAATTCTCGATCACTTGCCTTAAATAAACTATGAACAGCTGCAAAAAATATTATATAATGGGGTGAGTAAACGTTTGTCCAGTAAGTAGTTCAAGTCCTCTTTCACCGGATTGAGTACGTTACATAAATAAAATTTTACAAATCACATTTGATCACATGTTAAAGCATGGATATAGATATATATATATATGTACAATTTTATAAAAATCACAAGTTCCAAACAATTACATATATGTAAAAACTGTGACAAATAATAGTGAATGTTTTATATCCATAACATAGACCAAAACCGAACAAAACAAAACACGCGTATCATACATACTCATATTGTTGGGCGAAAGGGTTTTCTAACGTTTAATCGATAACCTGGATATCCAGTGCTAACTATTAGACCTGTTAGACAAGGGCCAGACATAGGCCAGCTACTCTCCGCTGGGGGGAGTCAAACATAGGCTAGTTACCTTCCACTGGGTGGAGAATTATGAACTAGTTCCTACCGTCATCGCCAAAGTTATTTCAAGAGTCAAATCATTTTTCGTATCAAAAGTAACGAAACATACATCACACAGACATTATTTAATCAAAGTGCCACGTACTAAGTTCACATAAAAAAATATTAAATTAACCATATTCAATCTGAATTTCATAGGTGACATAATACTTTGCAAAAATATAATTTTTATAGAAAGATATATTTCAAAAGCATGAAATAGGTTAGAACCACTTACCTTGATAATTTATCCAAGTGCTGAACTTAACTCAATTATTTGGGACCCGAACAATCCTCGTCATCTATATCACAATTACAACAAAATTTTAAAAGAAACTAAATTATGTCTATAATTTCCTAAAACAATTCACAATCAATTATTCGGTTCCTAAAGACCAAAATTAAATTATATCTCTCTGACTTTTCTTTATAAAACCTACGATCAAATATTAGTTATGTACAAGTTACATGTTCTGTCAAAAAGATCTCCAAGTGATCCAAAGAAAAATCTCCAGAGCAATTTTTCTTTATGTTAACAACTCCCTTCAACCAAATTTTACTATCCAATTGAAAATCGTGACGATGACTGCATAATCCCATAACCATTACTGACTAGTAACCAAGAGAATTTTTTTCTTTTTAAATTTATTATACATACTAGTAAATAGAATTTGGCAGCAAGCACATGCTTACTGCCAAACAATCACAACATTAAGCCACGGAAACATGGCTGCTCACAAAGCCTTTTTTTTTTTTCTTTTTCTTCTTTTGCATCAAATTACTAGCCATAACATAATACTTTATAGTCAGAAACAAAACTCAGGAAAGTATTACCTCCACCATGGTTCGTCAATTACTTCCTCTTTTTTCCCTTGTACGGTCTTTAACTCTAACTCACAATACAATATATCGTATATTGTTTTACCCAAATATTTATAGGAAATTTAATCATTAAAATTTTTCCTATAATTTAGGCTAGTCTCCAAGATTAATATGTATTACTATTCTACACTTATTTTCCAACTAAAAATCTAGTATTTGGAATCTTCTAAATATTTATTTTATTTTTTTAATTTTTATGTACCCAAAAATGTGGGTTTTACAATCAACCCTAGTGCAGATAAGTCAACCAACACTTAACTTTATCCTGTAAAGAAAATAGGAACAATCGCAGAAGAATGGCATCTTCGGACACCCATTGATAACAAAAGGTGTCACACAACTCCAAAAAATTAGTAAGATGGATATTGGGAACTTCATGAGATAAAGCCCACCAAATTGACTAGATTGAACCATATTGATTATGACGGGTTTAATCTCAAAGGTGTTTGCCTGAACAATTGGTCTTTGAATACTTGATCTAACTCCTATCATCGTTGGTGCAATATAATCTTTCATAGTTTCATACTACTCTTCCTGTTGTGCTCTACCTCTCTTTTCTTCCTATCTATTATCACCATCTGTCATTGCATTTTTATGGAATGTTCTACTGATTTGTCAAATTGTTCTTTCGATTTCAGCATTCAATTCTTTAATATCACCCCATCTATTCCTGGTTATAAACCAGAAAGATCACAGGTAAACTGAAGAACCAACCAATGATTAAAACCAAAATAAATAAAAAATAATCCAAGATTAACCACAAAAAACTGAAATACTCTAAATAAATTAGTTCCAGGCAACAACGTCAAAAAATTTGATGCGCGTTAAATCTACTAGCAAGTGCACTCTCAATTAATAAAGTGATAAAAAGTAAGAATATTGTTTCTACTACTCAGGACTATTACAGATGCAGATTATAACAACTAGTGTTATTAGTTATCTAGGAATTCAACCAATAATATTCTAAGTAGCAAGCAAAAATTGCCAATTAAACCAAAACAAATGAGATTTAATCATATTAATTAAGCTGTTAGGCAAATTGATTTCATCAACAACTATGATTACACACTCTTAAATTTCGTAAGAATCCAATTTGAATAACTATATGTTGGCAGAGTTCCCTAATGAGCACTGGCTTTCTAAAGTTTGTATTATTCTTGTTCTACCAACTATTAGCCAAGTCTTCTTAGAGTTGATCAATGCAGATGT
The DNA here is from genome assembly GCA_025175665.1 of Cinchona pubescens. Lineage (NCBI taxonomy): Eukaryota > Viridiplantae > Streptophyta > Magnoliopsida > Gentianales > Rubiaceae > Cinchona > Cinchona pubescens. The sequence continues at coordinate 521,823 of JANKKI010000098.1, read as the reverse complement.
CACATGAATTGTGTTAAACTATGTAACCTCTTGCAGTTAACTCTCTCTCTCTCTTGATTACTCAACTGGCCACATAAATTATTTAGAATTACTCTATTCAAGAAATCTTATCCACTTTATGGTGAGAATTATTATGCCTGAAATTATTGTTCAATTCATATATATGATTGGGTTATGAGAATTAGATGTGACTTCCTCACAAACATATAACTAAACCAAATTACTCAAATAACACATAAGAAATCATTAAGCGCACAAATTCACACACTTTCAATTTAAACAAAAGAATTGAATACTACTCAATAAAAAGAAGTGCACAAAACACAGTTGTGACTACATCAAACTCTAACAGAAGAAACTACATCATAGCTATAAGAAAGATCAACATCGAATCTTTAATAACGGCCATGGAAAACAACAATAAAATAAATTAAAATCTTAGGAAACTCGAAATCGTGGCCAAAGAATAGATTTTTGAGTCTCCCTTCAGAAGAGAATGTTCTTCTTCTCCAAGTCCTGAGAATTCTCCTTAAACTAAAGTACGGCTAATAATGTTACAATTGACTCTCCTCTAATGCTACTAATAACCCTTATTTATAGTGTCCAGGTGCCTCTTAGGGTTAGATGGAGTTATAGGCCAAGAATGTTGTTGATGGGCTTGCAATTGGGGCCCAAAGAAAATAAACTCGCATTTGAATTGCCCCGCTTCTAGAAAAGCCATAACATCTCAACGCTTGATTTCCTTCTTGTCAGAGCGCCGCAACACTCTATTCCCAGATGTTCTACAAAATAAACGAAGAACATCGTGCTTTTGTAGAAAGGCCTACACCATAACGTGGCGGCATTGCTCTCAAATCCCTTCTTTGATTTTTTAGCTATATATTCTTCTACCTCTTCAATCTTCGTTTCATTCATTTTCCTACAAAAACATCCAAAACACACATAAAACTACCAAAATACTTCAGACACAATAAATAAATATAATATGCATAAAAACATCTAAAACAATCTTAATTCCTAACTTATCTTAGATCAAAATACGTAAAGAATAACTCTATGTTTACAGAGTTATCAGGTGCCCTTATTTTTCTTCTTCTTTTCTACTCTTCACTTGGCGAGGAACTTTTATCTAATTTCTTCTTCTATGTCTTAGTCAGATTAAATATTGAATCTTCGACTTTGTAAGCACTTTGTTGTTTATTTCTAATGCCTTTTTTTAGTCATTAATTTCATAGTTACTTTAGTTTAAATGCTTTATTTACAAACTTGTCTTTACATGCTTTATTTAATTGCTTTTATTACATGCTTTCTTTGAATTCATGTCTAGTTTATTTTTGTGGTATCAAAGCTTTATTTTATTTTCATGCCTTTAATTATGCTTTAATTAGTTATGAATTAAGGTTGGGTAGTGCCGATTCGATTTGGGTGAAAGTTGATTGGGTTGATTGAGTGGTGAAACAGACATTTTTTTATAACACTAATGAAATATGGAGTATAACTAAGGGAATTGACAACTTTCTTAATTAATAGTTAATCGAGGCAAGAAAGGAAGTAGACAACCAATTAAACTTAAATAAGTGATTGGATTAGGATAGAATTTTGATGTCGATGGTGCAATTTACCTAGTCGGTTGCCTAGATAATTAAATTTGGTTAGGTTTAAGTTGTAGGAGGTATTCAATATTAAGAATAGGTAATTCAGACGAGAAGTTAGGATCAGGTTAAATTTGGAAGTGGACCTCTACGTTAGCTAAACAAACCAATTGACATAAAGAATTAACCGAAATCCGAAAATTAACTAACTTATACACTAATCCACCATTTTTTTTTCATTTTTAGACTTTAGTATAGTTGACTCAAATTACCCCTATTCAACCTTTCGGAGAATAATCGAACAAAATAATCGATACTTATCAATCAATCCTTATAGATAAACTCTTACTTCTGCTATTCATTATTTTATCTCGAATTGGGTTTTAACAATACTAATTTGAAGTGGTTACTTCTATTGAACCATGCGTAAATCAGATTTCAGTACGCATAAAAGCACATAATTAATTTTATTTGGCTAAAGCTTCAGCCATCTTTCATACATAAAAAGAAGACGCACCCATGGCCACGGGGCAAGATGTATAGGCATATATAAAGAAACACTCCTTAAAGGTTGGATTACACCACGACTGTGTTTCATTTGCTAGTCTTACATTTACAACCTCAGAAGAAAAGGCAAGTGCAGTTCTCAGTACCAGGACGATGGAACAAAATTCCCTTATTTGAGGGACTACATCTGGGACTTCGGACCATTTTTAGGCATCAGTCATTTGATGCTTTTCCCGCATGTGCATGCCTAATAGCATATCAGGGTCCATCTTCTTCAACTGAATAATTAAGGGACAAGGATGAGCAATTTACAAAAAGAACAAGTACTTGGCTGAAAAACAAAACTGCAGCATATAAAGCTAGGGGTTTCGGGCGTGGAGGTGTTTGGGGTATGAGCAAGGAGTGGAGGTGTTTGGGGTATGAACAAGGAAGAAGTATGACGGAAAAGTCAGAGAGAGGCACTTACTGCTTAAAATGAATCCTTCAAGCAAGCTCTGTGCTCTTTCAGCTTGCTCTGGTGTACCTGATATTTGAATGATCTTCTGAGTTGACTCTGGTCTATCTTCAACAAGTTGAACATTTGCTCCAGACAACTGTCCCAAAACCTCTACAGGATTAATTTCACAAAGATGCAAATCCAATCTTGCCCAAGGAAATAACAGAGAGAAGTTAGAGGGAGACTGGAGCCACACACACCTCACTGATCTGAGCAAGCTTATTTCTTGATTTTGTTATGAGTTTGGAAGCTGCATTGGGTGGTATAACAACTTCCAGAGTGCTCCTAGTGACCAGTGGAACAGAGATTCTAGCAATACGTAAAAGAGGCACAGTGATTATGAATATCTTAACAACACAAACTCTTAAAGAAGCAAGGATTCATTACCTATTCAATCCAGTGGGGACATCTTCCGGATGTTCACTTTCATTTTGCTTTCTTGCATCATCACCAGATGTAGTGTCCTGAAGAATAAGAGTGAGCACATGAAAATAATAATGCAGAAATTCTGCAGAGTTGCATAACTGGCACCGAGCAATAAAGAAATGAGGAAATTTGTGCTGCAAGAACACCAATAGTCCTACCAATCTGCCTTTGTAGTGGACCAGTGGGGGAGGTAGGGATGGGGAGCAAAGATGTGCATATTTTAATCCTCGGCAAGGGAGCAACTTTATGTTTTGCAAACAGTAATGTTGTTGTAAATAAAACTCCGAACTTTATATTGTAATATTAAGAATTAATTCCACTTTGCATCCTTGAGGTTCTTGTCATTCCCATGTTGCATGTCAAACTTTTATTTTGGACACTTTGCACCTTAGAGTATCACATGCATCCAAATTTGGCCCAATTGTAAGTTATGTCAATAAAAGACACAGAGTTTCACTGGTGGCCGGATGCTATAAGGAAGCATTGCCACTAGTGGCTGAGATTTGCATAAAATCCTTGAATGTTGCACATGGCATGATTTTCAACGTGCATGGGTTTCTGTTAATTTAACTAACACCACTAGCATTTCGACCCAATTGGAATGTCTATAACTTTAGGGTGCAATGTGTCCAAAACAAAAACTTTGGGGCGAACTGGAATTAGAAAAAAACTTGAATGGTGCCAAGTAGCTCGGATATCCCCTAATAACAATTTTGGAGAGAGGAGGCACCATTAGGGAATGGAGGAAAATAAATGGTCTCCAAAACATTGAGGATCTCCTCACCTTCATTGGTTGCACAGTTGCAGTATTTATTGGCTGTGCAGCTGCAGTATTTGGCACATTTTGATGTGCTGAGATTAAAGGATCCTTCGCAAGATGGTCCTCTTGAGTTGGGACCATGTTGTTTCCAGAAGTTCCCTCATGTACAAGAGCACCCTCCATCAGGCTGGAAGCAGATTCAGAAGGTATAGGCATATTGTTTTTAAATAACTCACTGAAAAAGTAACTCCGAAGCTTTGATGTCAACTCAAGAAGAGCTTCTCGAGCTGCTTTAATCTCCCCTACAATCTGTCAAAGTAGTTAGGAATTCTGATAAAGCAAGTAATAGATCCTTATTTGCAAATCATGGTCCACTAGGTCTACAATTATTCTTTTTTCTAGAATTTTAATCGATGTGTTCATTATGAGAAACAATTGCAAGAACATGTAGAAACTGCAAAATGGGTTAGCTTTCCATTCATCTTAAAATTGGTGTCTGGAAGGCAAATAGTTGATTTAATTCATCTTATAATCCAGGGTCTACTATTTTTCACATCTGGTGGAGCATTTCTCAGGGATCTCCTGCATAATAAAACTTGTGTTTGTATTAATGAATGTCCACTCTAAGAATCAAGGTACAGCTCAATAATCATTCCACGGGGATCTGCCCCGGCATGTGCAAACTTGTCCAATTTGGTATCCACAATCTAAGAGCCAATATAGAACTGGAGACATCAGAAGCTGTGAGGACATCCAAAGTGGTGACAAGTATACATAAGAACAAACCTGTACAATCTCATCATTCTCCGATACACACACTGGAAGTTCTTCCCTGGGCAGGATTTGTACATCAGCTCCAGCTATCTTTCCCAACTCAGATAATGATCCATCTCTTCCATTGAAGCACGCAATTTCTTCTGATTGCAGAATTAACCGAGTGGTAACAATGTTTTCTTTTTCTGGAACAAGATCGACAATGTGGGTTTGGATATGCAACAATGCTTCTTGAGCAGGAAACAGCTCATCATCAGGACCCTAAAAAAGATATCAATGCCAGGAATATTTGAATTCATTCAAAAAAAGAGACTGTCTCATCTCATTACTTACAATCTATAAGCTGTTTACCAGCTCAAAGCAAACTTCAAAAATAATCTCAATGCTTCATACCACAGGCACCAAGGATGTTGCAACCAAGTCACAGAATATGCGCTCAAACTAGTGCTGGGAAACTAAGATCAGACTGATGACCTGATGTAGCACAAGATTGGGTATCTTGTCTAGAAGCACAAGTGGAACAATAAGGGGTTTTGGGGCTGTTCTGATGCTGTGAACAGTACCCGTGAATGGTAATCTGGGGAAAATTGAGGAGAAAAAGGCAGAAGAAAGGAAATCTGGGGGAATTTAAGAGAGAAGAATAAACAAACTAATAAACAATAACTGAAATGTCCCTCTTTATTGATTAATCTGTCTAAATAACTCTATAACAATGACTATTTATAAGCTACAAACCAACTAACAAAATAGAATCCATTATTTCTCTATTCCTGTCCTAAACATATATAGATACTACTAGAACTCTAACTAGTCTCCTAGAATAATTGGAAACTATTGAAGACTCGATAAACACAATTGCTGGAAAATTTACTGCAATTAAGTAAAAGACTAAAAATACCTTTATAACCTAAAACTCACAATAAGACGACTCCTAACACATCTAGAAGCTACACAACTATGAAAAGCTTTAATTTTGCTTTTCCTTGATCTCTTCATTGGCTACATCATGATCTCAACCAAAAACCAACAATACCCAACATTGGGTTTGGTCAATGAACATGTGCATGTCTGCATAGTATATATCGAATATGTCAGTATGCTCTTTTTGTCCTTAAAAAAAAGTTCATTAAAGATTGGAATGATGGATTAATCCACATCCATTTCAACACATGCATTTAGCGCCCAATATAAATGGTGAAAGAAATGCAGCAAACAAAGTGAAAAGGTTTGTGCTACTTTTACCAGCCATTCAGTCATACCCACTCATTTTGACATGCATATCTCAATCAGTGGAAGAGCCATACGAGCAATCTTCCTTCCAAAAATTCTGTCTCCACTAGACATCTACATTCGATGCAAAAATTACTGAGAAACACCATAACACAGGAAGTACCTCGTCTGACGTAACAATGATTATTTGCTCATCTGAGCCTGCAACTCGATCAATAACCTTGACATCTACACCGACCTCATTTTGGAGCAAATCCATAATCCCATCTGGTTCCCCAACAATACAGTTAACCTTCTCAACTGGGCATAGAATTCGAAATATGAGGTCTTCACCAGAAAAGAATTGTGCATTGTCAGTCATAGGAGTTGCTTCAGATTCAAGAGCATGCCCAGATTGGCGTGACAAATAAGTATTGCCACGTCCACCTGTTAGCCCAGCAGGAAACCTATGATCCAAAATTACTCCCGTCTGCAGATGTTTGCCGCACTAAATTGTTATGAGCAATAAAATCTTCATCAGGGAAGAATCGCTCGGGTGAATGTAGCCGACCATGAATTTGACTGCGATCTCGATGTTGACTCTCCCGCAAACGTGAGGAAATCACTGCTATAGCATTTTTTACCGCATTTACACACCCACAACCTGTAGGGTAGACAACTCTTCAGATGCATATCTTTTGGCATAATGCAAAGAGTGCTCATGATAAATTTTGTCAACCATAATCCCAAAAAAAAAAAGGGAAAAAGACAATACACATCAATACTTGTGAATCGACATCAATGCTGGTTAGTTTGAACATACCTAAATCTTTAGCTACTTGCTACAGAGGTAGCACATAAATTTCCTTTTAGAAAGAGAGCTAACATTTCAAAATGGTAAGTGCAGCACACAAGCACATTTTTAGGTATAACCAATCCGATCTGTAAGATTGATATTTTGTCTAGAACATTTGGCAAATGCCTTTCTTCCAGATTTGCAGAATAACCCCAAATAAGTTTTCTTGATCAGAGCAATGAAACAAATAAGCTATAATTAAACTTTAAAACTTCAATGACCCAGTATTTGAAGAAGAGCTATGAACCATAAAAGGAAAAGATCCGATTAGTTATCCCATGTCCATATTGAATGAAGTAGAAGAAGTTAGATCAACTTTTTGGCAAAGGAGATCCCAAAGATTCTTACCCTCCCACTGCCCCCCAAAAAAAAAAAAAAAAAAAGCCAGTATTGGTGCATGGTCTTTAGCTGTGATTTTCGCCCATTTGTTAAGGATAAATGAATTAATTGACTGATTTCCCTAGATTTCCTGTTTTCTTGTTTAAGCATGCACAACAAATACCAGATTTCGGGTTACCACTCACAAAAATTAAGCATCACAAAAGGCAACATTAGTTTCCATCAGTATTTTGTGCTGAAGCTGTCTTAATATGTCATTCTTCAAGAACTTCCCCTGCAACCAACACTAAGGGAAGGTTACCAAGGCAATTGTGTAATAGGAGATATTTTTTGCAAAATGAAATACACCCTTTGCTACTGGCCTTCAGTTTACAATGTCATTAAGCAAACAGACAAGACTTATAGTTAAAACTATTGGCACCACTTTACTGAGACTTGATTATCCACTGTAATGTGTCTGCAAGTTAAGATAAAGATTGTGATGTTACCAATGGCAAACAAAAATTATCGGCACACAATGAATTGTGAATAGTTGTTCAGTATAAAAAGCTAACTGAGATCAACTGTAAACTCCAGTGGGAAGGCAATTTTAAGGAGTGGCATAAAGAAGAATGAGCACTGAAACAAGCTTGAGATATCTATAATAAATGTAAATCCGTTTTTTTTTTTTTTTTTTTTTGTCATTTGTACAGACTGCTCTGAATGGTTTACACTTGAGCTTCCCTTGGATGTGGTTGAAAGAATAATTAAAGAAACTACAATAAACTAACTAATGCCAATGCCAACCCACATTACAATACTCCGATCAACAATTCACAGCAAGTTTTGAAGCTAACAACAGTATCTAGTAATGTACTTAAGTCTCATAGCACACAGGTTAAAGCATTCTAAATCTCAGCTGTTAATAACTTAAGCTACAAAGTGGGAAAAAGTTTGTCCGATTTTGTCTCAATCTGAAGTAATTCAAACCCAAAGACCAAATATCATTTAACATCAGAAGTAGAGTGAAAAATTAACAAAGTTGGAGAAAGTATTTTATCAACAGTAAACAGGTGGATACACTGCTTTGATCTTCAGCTAAAAAGAGCACCACGGGACAAGGGAAGACAATCACAAATAAGTGTTCCAGCAATGAAGGAATCAAAATTATCATCAACTGGATAGTTTTCTGCAGTTGAATACAAGTACAAGCTCAATTCTCTGATTCTATCTAATGCAGTGGACATGACTGTTACTGTTAACTTCGGTGGACATGCATAAAAAAATTATACTTCACCTTGATCAATAAGGAAATCAATATATCCAAGAATATTTTCACTTTGTCTGCAAAGAAATGAGGTTTTCAACATGCAGTCAAGCAAGTAAGGTGACCAAAATTAGGCTCCATTAACCAGTTAAAACAAATATAAGAGGAAAAAAGGAAGTTAAAGTGTCTTTACATGATTCTTTAGTTTATTCTATTCGAATAATGTGTTTCTCTTCTTTTCTCCTCTGCGTCAGCGTCATCCTACACCTTGCCTCTTGACGCCCTCCCTCTACTTCTTTTTCCAGCCTCTCAGACCACCTCCAATAGTTTCTGACTCCCAAATTAGTACACTGTCTTCCAGAGCTACAATCTCATGACCGTTGCCTTTCTTTCCAATCACCTCTAGCAGCAAGTAATCAGTCAAACAACTAAAAAAACACATCTACAGGATGTTCCGATTTAACTAGAGAGTGCAAAGGCATAGAACTCTAGAAACAAGAGGACAAATAAATGCAGTATTTAATCCCAAAACCTACCCAACACCCTCCGACCCCCAATCCACACCTCATTCAACCTTTTTGTGAAGCACCTCTGCTGGTAAGTAATCACTTAAACATCTGCCTGCCAAATATTCAGATGCTATTCTCCAGAGAGATAAAATCCCCTGTCCAACAAACCTCCCCCCTCCCAACCCCCAAAGAAAAAAAAAAAAAACAGCTCAGCCTTTTTTTTTTTTTTTTACTAGTTTTGGTTTGCCTTAGAAGTATCAATAAAGGGCAATCACTTACAGTCATGATTAAGCCAATGTACATCACAACATAGCTAAAATACCAAAGAAACTACTCAACAACAATCAATCAAGTAAAAACACCTGAAAAAATGTTAAAGGTCTTTGAATAAAAATCTAGTCCAACAACTTGAATGAAAGCCAAAACAACAATCAAATCAAAACCTGAACAATCTCTTCAGACTTTGCAACACAGCGAGGTAGAGTATGATCTCTTGGCAAAATCCTAATATGGGTTTTAGTCTCAATCCTCATTTGTTCAATAATCTATACAGGGATCCCTCCTTTCCCCAACAAAGACCCCACATGCATTCTTGATACGACCAACCTAGTCACCACAGCCTTGTCCCTATTCCCATATCCATACCCATCCTCAATGCTGCCGCCGCCAACATCACTCTCCAAAATCCTCTCATGTATCAAAAACAAAGCCTCCTGAGCGGGCGAAAATGCTGGAATTCGACCTTCCGGATCCCTCCTCCTCGTATCAGATATCTCAATAATCCTCTCCTCATCACCAGGAATCAATTCATGCACATTAATCCAAGCTCCGGTATGCTGTCTTATAGCCTTAATAATGCTCCCAGATTTCCCAATCACTCCTCCAGCCTTAACATCATGGCACAATATTCTATAACTAGTAGTCACAGTAAGTGAAGGGTCTTGCATTTTCCTCCCTGCACCACCGCCGCCTCCACCGCCAACCGCCGCTCCCCGACGGTGCTGTTGGGGATAATGGTAAGACCCAGAATGGGAATTGTTATAACGAGGCTTATTTGACCGACTTGGATTGAATTCAGAATCATAATCTTGATGGTCATAATAATATCTTTTAGAAGATCTTGATCTATCCATTTCACAGAAAACCACCTTGCAAATTTAGTCAAAAATGATACCCTTTTTTGTTCTTTATCAAAGATTGAGATGAAACATTGCAGATTTTGTAGGTCTAATTCATCTGATGATCAGATATGGAGGGCAGTGAACTCAAGATGGAGTCATATAGCTATTCAGTCTTGGACTTGGGCAGATTCAGAGAGAGATGGGAAGGAAGCTGCAGCTTAGGTTTACTTTAGATACGGCAAGGCAGTACTTGTTTCAATTTGTTCTTTTTACTGTACTACTACTATTCGTTTGTTCTTTCTCTCCTTTTTTTTTTTTTTTTCTCTTTTTGTGTGAAATTTTTTATTCAGGTGACAAAGGTGTTGTGTGGGGGTGGAAAAAGGAGAAGGATTTGAATATTTGACGATAATACAAAAGAAAAAATTTACATAAATTCGGTTTTTGATTGCGATCTGTAAATTCTGTGATTAAAATTAAATTTTATAAAATTTTATTTACATCATCTTATATCATAAATTCCATAACATTTAATTCACACCACAAGATCTAAGCCAAAGACCAGATTTACTTAACTCTTTCCCTAATACAAATTAGATACAAACATTGAAATTAATAACTTATGATTGAGATTTTTGAAAGAAGGGTTAATGGCATTAAGTACCTCTCAATTATGCCTATTTAGCATTTTGCATCTCGAATTATTAATTTGTACACTTTACTACCACAAACTTCAAATTTTTTGAACTATACTTCAATTATCCAATCAAAATTGCTGACATTTCATTAGTAAAAAGACCCTTTAGCCCCTCAGTCAAAATTCACCTCCACCTCCAAGAGAAAATAGAGGAGCAACCAATTTTTTCTTTATAATTTTATTAGACTCTTTCGACTCCTCAATAGGCCAAACCAGCTCCAAACTCTCTTTATCAGCTCCCACACCCAGTTCTCTCCGTGTGGCCTGCATATTGAGTATTGACCCCCACCCAATTATTCTCTCTCAATCACAAGACAACCCACACACTGCCACACCCTTGCACAACACACGCCAACACTTCATTCCTCTCCTTCCGGGTTTTTCTTCCCTTCCTCACCATTACAGAGACACAGCTCAAAAAATACAAAAATCACACATAAAGTGAGGAGGAAGAAATTTGCTGAACTTTTACCTACCACCACTGCCGTCGCCATTAACCATTCAGTTTGCTCTAGGTTCCACATCTTTTCTCCATCATGTGGATTATTTGATTTCTGGTATTTTATTATTATTATTATTATTATCTGGGGTCAATATTGAACTGATACTAATAGAGGGAAGATTTAATTTGTTAGCTGGAAATTAGCAGGCTTAACCGGTAAACCAATTTCAAGAAAAAACAAGTTGCATTTGGTTTGCATTCCATATGTTCGATTCAACGCCAAATAGAAATTAATATCCAGATGATGTATTCTCCTGGATGAGGAGCTTGGCAGTGGCATGGGTGCAGCGGCCACAATAACTAGACAATTCGCATCTTCCTTCTTTTGCTTGTCATGTAAATATGTGTGCGAACTGGTGTGGTAATGGTATTAAGTGTTTTGGAAAAATGAGAGTTGAGCTGGGGTTTGGGGCTTTTGGGTTGTTCGGGTGAGAGGTTGGTTTGTGTGTGTGATTTGTGAGGGAAAGAGGTGCCAGTTTGGTTGAGTAAATATGAGGTGGAATTTGTGGGAGAGAATGGAGGAGGATGGTAGTACTTCAGGTAAAGAAGTTCATAAATATGGTTGGCAGGGGAAGTGGGTAGAGCTAATGCGAGTATTTTACGAAGTGCACAAACATTGAAAGGCTAGATTTGTCATTCAGTGCTTGAAATTGGCCAGAGTTCAGCTGATCGTACCAAAGTACTAAAATTTAAAAGTATGAAGTAGTAAAGTGCTTATATTAATAATTCGGGGTGCAAAATGTTAAATGAGCATAACTAAGGGGTTGTTTGCAAAATGCCATTAATCCTTAAAGCATATCTATACTTCTATAAAGCAAAAGGCTGGGTTTAATTTAATTTGCCACTTGTATGAAGATGTCATATGACAATTCTCCAAAACTTCTTCCACCCACTAGTTCTCAATTATTATATTATCTTTTAATTTTTGAATAATTCTTTTTTACATTCCACTAACTATATATTGTTTTTGAGATTTTTTTTATAAATTTTTTTGGGTTAATTTCACTTTGTCCACTTAACGTTTAGGGTTATTATCACTTTAGTTTTTAACATGATTATTTAGGCATTTAAGTCCCAAGAATAACGATCAAAGCTAATGGTGTTAAATTTTTAGTCTAAAATAACATTTTTACCCTCAAATTAGATGTGTGGACATATTTATCTATGACATTCAAAATATCTTATTTTTTCTATAAATAGAGTTTAATGAAATTTAAGATATGGTAATAAGTGATACAAAATTATTGAATCATGTCAACAAAATGAGAGTGAGAAGGTGCTAAAAAAAAAGGAGAAGAGAGAATAAGGATATTTTTGTCAAAAGAATAATAAATATTGAGTTGGATTTAATGGAAGGATTTAAGTGTTTAAAAAATAATATTATGGACTAAAGTGATAATAATTTTATACATTAAAGAGAAAAATTAAAATTAATCTTTTTAAAAAAAAAAATTGCACACCCATATATAAGTGTGCCTTTCACACTAGTACTTTTAAATGTGGCACAAGATAAACGAGTTAATAATTGGTTTTTAAAACATTACCCACTTTCCACATTTGCAACGATTTAGCTATCAAAGTAGTTGATCGATTCTAATCTTTACATAAGATTTTGATTTGTAATTAGGTACGAATGCTTGATTTACTTCTGTGGCAAATGTATTTGTTTAGAAAGCTAAGGAGAGAATTTAGAATTATGACAAGAGGAGCAATAGTATGGATCTTGGCACCCGAGTCCCTTATTTATAGATACATATAAGAGGACTTGGACCACAATCCTACTAACTGACCAAGTAAACCTACGTATAAATTGCATATTTGCCTCAATGAAGATGTCACGTAAGCACTTCTAGAACAATCATTTAGAAGTGTGCCAAACTCTAATTCTGAGTACCATCAACTGTCCCCTTGGCTTGGTGTCGAACCTTGGAGTCGAGGTCGAGCCGATAATAACCAACAGAAGTCCCCTACAACTTTTCTCAAGTTATGATGTTGAAGCTCGGATCCCAAGGTATGATCTACCGAATCAAGGAATGTATTCCCCGAGCCGTAACATATACGAATCCTGATCTTTTCTAAACCACTCAATACAAAATCCTAAACTTTTTACTTTTCCCGTAAAGGCAAGTTTTTCTATGAAACCTGTTGTTTTGCAATGATTACTCCTCCATAATACCCGTGGCTCACCGAGTCCCCATACACCATAATTATATTCAGAGTACTACATCATTAATACATTTACTACACAGCGCTTTGTTTTCCTCACCCGCTTTTATTACTTCTCTCAAAAGACATCCTCATTTAGGTTTCTGAATTATTTCAAATCGCAAAGCGTCCTTTAATTTTTCTTTTTTTCCCTAATTTTCAGGCAAAAAAATTTTATTTTCCCCCCAATTAGGGCACAACTCTAGACTATTTATCAATGTTTTGAAAACCCGACCGGCCATTGAACCGGTGGCCTGTCCGGTTAGCTGTTCAACCTGTTTAGGTTTTTTTTTTTTTACCAAAGTGTGATATAATTTAAAATGACCTAAAATATATTTATATAAAATCTAAACTATAAGTGAAACACTATTTTTGGATTATTATAGTCCTAATACCCAAAAATACTAATCAAATTTCTAATAAGAAAAGTGAAATTTATTCAAAAAAAAGTATAAAAAAGATGAAAAAATTAATAACTTAATAGTTTAGGCTTTGGTGTGTTCAATATTTTGCTATTTTGGAGTTTATTTTCACGATTTTTTAATTTTTTTCTTTATTTAAATCATTTTTTTTCTGAAATTTAAAAAACCGATTTTTTACCGGCTCCCGATTTTTACAAGTGGTCCCGGTTTTTTACCGGTTCTGTCCGATTTTTTGGACAGACCGGATATGTAGTTGGACCGGCCGGTGGTTCCTCCGGTTCGAGGTCCGACCGGTCGAACAGGCCGGTCCGGTTCGGCTTTCAAAACACTGCTATTTATAAACTCCCTCTCCCAAAAATCTCACATTTTTATTCTACTTTTGCCTTTGCGAGAAGAGACCTTTCCTTCCCTCACACTTTTTCCTCTTTCCTCTCTAAGCAAATTCCCTGTGTCACCGCACCATATTCGTTCTTCTTCTTCTTCTTGCAAATATTCCATTTCTTGGCCAGTCATCCCCATCCCCTGCCACACCCGACACCGTTCGTTGCAACTTTTCCAGCAAAGCCCAAGTTCTTCAAGTTTTTTTAGGCTTTTCCCATATTCAACCAGGAGAAATGGCCGGTATGTTTATTCCTTCTTCTCTCATAAGCACTCCTCAAATCCTGACAGGCTGCTTAACCCCTTTGGCGAAACCCTTCTTGCTGCAGTTCCCTTAAGATGTGGATTTTCCTCCCAAACCTCCTTCGACCGAACCTCCACATAATGACTACCCCGACTTTCAAACCTTAAATACCCCGAACACCCTCGAACCCGAAGACATAAAAATTCTTAGGGATAGGTACCGATTCCCTAAGAACTTACATATCAAATTCCCTACATCCGAGGATCAAGGTCACTTGCCACCTCCTGGTTACTTAACGGTTTACTAGGAGCAACTCGAGGCAGGGTTGAGACTCCCCATTGCTCCTCTTCTTGTTCGGCTTTGCGATCGTTGGGACATCATCGTATCCCAACTGACCCTCAACGCCATCTGACTCATTGTTGGGTTTTCTTTCCTTTGTAGATTATACAACATTTCTCTTGCCTTAGATACATTTAGGATGATGTTAAAGTTTTTCCCCATGAAGGGTATTTTACGTTTCTTCCCGAATTCTGGGTAAACAGTTCACCACGGGGAACTCTTCTTCCATTCAAGATTGGAAGAAGTATTTTTTCTATATCCGTTACTTAGTGTGATCCTCCAATGCCCTGAGGTCCCTGTAACCTCGTTAAGGAGAACCTAAAGGCAAAGAATGCCTCACCTTCGGATTCCGATGACGCTAAGAGGCTCATCGAGTCCAAAATTAGAATAAGCTTCCACAACTTGTCGGCCATACTCTCTAATAATATCTTGGCTTGGGCTGGGCTATTTCCTTCTCATAATACTCCCGAGGACTACGATCCTCACAAAGGTGGTTGTAATTTTTTATTTTTTTTATTTTACATGTCTGAACTAACAAACTTTTTCTTTTTGCAGAGTTCGAAGCATTTTTGATAGGGTTGGTATCCACCACCCCTGCCACCGGTGCGGGCTCCTCTAATCAGCCTACCACCATCCCTTTGTTTTCTTTTCTTCTCATTTTTGGTTAGGCCAATAGCGAAAGTAAAAACATTGACTATGGCTTGAAAATAAAAATATAAATATGGCTTATTGTTGGATCGACTCAATTTGACACGGTATATCTAAACTCCTGATTTATCCAAGAAAAAATAAAGTCACACTCATATGAGAGCAATGAAATAATATGGAGATGAGTCGAACATGATCTCCGCATAGATGGGTTGTTAAGCATCAAACTTTTTAATTTGAATGCTACTTGAACAATCAAATTCGATGAAACTTAAATAAACCAAAAGTAAATCTAACTAATGCAAAATAATAATTAAGCTAAAGAAAACTTAACTAAAGCAATAGCAACGCAAATTAAATAGAATTAATTTCAATTGAAGGTAAACTTGGCTAAAATGAAGCAAAATAAGCAAAGGAAACTAAACTGAATTTAAATATGCGGATGGCGACTTATTGATTATTGTTAATCTAGATCAACCTCTAGATTGAAGGTCGAATTGTCTTTTAAGTGGTTAATATTTTCTCTCGCACAGTACCCTCATTGACTGAATTATGTGCTTCTCTCTTGCAATCAATATACTATAGATAAAAGGCCTGCAATTTAGAGTAGTGGAATTCACAACAAAACCACATGATTTTTATAATACACTATTCTGTAGCGTTTGTTCAAATTATTATTGTTGATGCAATTTTTTGGTAAGCTCTTAAGTCCAAGCGTACTTAAATACTAAGGTAGAAATCACGTGTAGTACATATGTTTGGAATATTTGAGAAAAAATGAGGGTGAGGTTTTGCCACCTAAAAAAATTCCAACACCGAAGTCAGTACTTTAGAAAAGAGGAAATTCAATAAGAATATAGAGCTTGTGTAATTAGGAAAGCAATTTCTGAATTTGACCTGCCATTTTATTATTTATACTCGTGGTTGATATGTCGGATTGATCCAAGAGTTGAGAATTAATTACTTGACTCATATAAGTATACTTTGGTGTGAGGATAAAATGATCAAAATATCCCAAGTGAAAAGGTGTATTATACCATCATCATTTATCCCCTACTCTCAAGTCAATTTTTTTTGGGTTGAGAATAGTAAATTAACATCTTGATGTAGTTTCAGCATCTTGATACAGTTTTAGCATCTTGATGCAGTGATTTGAAAAGTTAAATTAACCTATTTAAAACTTTCCACTGAATCTCACAAGTGCACGATATTAATGTAGTAATATAAATAGGGATCGTTCTCTCGAGAATTGTGTAGCCAAATACCAAAAGCAATTAACAATTTCTATCTAGACAAATCACTGGAGTGTTTTGAATTTTCATTAAACTAAATTACCACTAAAACAAAATTAAATACATGCAGTAAAAATCACTAATTCAAGATTAGATAATTTTAATAAAAAAATGGGTCAGGTACTAGGTTAGCAATTTTTCAGAATTCATTCAATAAATCAACCAATTGGCTTAATTCACGAAATGGAGATTCAATTCACAATTATCAACCCAACCACAATTCCTCACGTAATTGGATCCTATCAATTTTACTAATTTAGGGGTAAATTCTTATACAGATCTAATTTCAATTAAATTTAGTATTTTACTATATGAAATTATAAGGAACCAACTAGAAATTCATGTCAGCCACGATCACAAATTACTGATGTAGTCTAATAACTAACACTAATTTTTTACGGGGGATTGACTTCCATATCACCACAACCAATTTAACCAAATATAGATTTAACTACGCTCTAGAGTTACTCAAATTTGTGATAGTTATTACATAAAAGTGCAATTGATTCGATTAATTGTTATTTGACTTAATTCATGAGAAGATTGTGTTGCCTGTACCCAACCCTAATAAATTTAGTTCATAATTAATGAAATAAAAATACAAGAATTAATAAAAATACAAGAAAATAAATGAACCATCATACTAGGGTTTGATACTATGATTTGCATAAAAATAAATAACAATAGCAAGAATTATACTTGCTTGGACAATAAATGAAATTACTGGCAATTACTCTGAATTAAGAAACTTTGAATTGAACTTAAATTTTGTCTCTAAAATAAAGAATAGGGCAATAGAATGAAATGAATAAACTTGACTAGAGAGTAAAGTGGTGAAAAACTAGATTGATGATCATTCTTTTATTCTCATCAAGCGAAAGCATAACTATTAATCCCTACTCAACTACTAGAAATTAGGGCCTTTCCTAATCTGAACAACTACCAAATGGAATCCTAACACAAGTAGGAAACTGAAATCAAGCACAAAATCAGCATTTTCCATTTTCGTCCTTGCAGCCCACTTTGCCGCAGCAAACCTGGTTAGCCCGAATGAGTTTACCGCGATGAATAGTCTGTCTATCTGTCTCTTGATCAGGCTAGGTTGCAATGAACCCATTAGCTTGGTTCCCATCGCTGTAGTGAAGGACCTTGTTGTTCATGTTTGCACGATTTTTCGGCTTCTTTCAGTTGCGCTCCAACTTCTTGACAGGACAAAATTGCCCTTAACCTATACAAAAAAAAAAGACCAACATAAGTAACTAATTTGAACACAAACTAACACTAAAATCACTAAAAATACAAGAAACTACTTCAATACAACTCTACTTATATAAAAACATCACAAAAATACAATAATCAGGACTTAAACATTAGAAACTAAAGTTCAAAAAGAATACTAAAATAACCTTAATTCTAAGGTTATCAACTCCTCACAACTTAGCCTTTTGCTCGTCCCGAAAAAAATAAAGACGACAACTAAACATCATGAATAGAGAGAATGCAACTAACTCAATTTGAAATGTATCAATGAGCAATGAGTTTATTTATTTTTAATAAACAACAACATGATAGTTTATAAATTTTGAATAACTATTATAGGCAATAAGTTTATCAAGAACCAAAAGTTAAGATAAACTTCCACTAGCGTAAGAGAGTTTGACTAAAATCCCACGGTCACCATGAAAATGTTAAATACTTTACTGGAAAGAAAGAGAAGTAAGCATATTTACTCCAACTCACAAATCTTGACAACCTATATTAACCATAATTCAACCATACAACAATATGGTTAGACAAAAAATACAATCATTCCACAAATGCTAATACAGATTAATTCAAACCAAGGATTAGAGGATTTAAAAGCTTATAATGTATGTTAAAGGAAATGCAATATAGGATAAATATGGATAAATAACTAAAATCACCTAAATCATATTATAATTCAATTTTGAACCACAATCTCAGAGTCCACTCTAAACCACAACATCTAACCAACTATCTCAAAAAAAACACATAAACCTTCTTTACATTTGACTTCTTTACAAACAAATATCAACACATATCTTCCCAACCAATCATCATAAAAAAACAAAATTATAGTATCAATATAACATCAATACACACACACACACACTTCATTTGACTTCTTTACAAACAAATATCAACGCATATCTTCCCAACCAATCATCATAAAAAATCAAAATTATAGTATCAATATAACATCAATACCAACTAAGGTGATAGGTAGAAAGAAAAGTTAAACATAAAAGGTAAAGTTGGCTACTTATGCTGTTATAAAAACAAAAATATGCTAATTAGACTCAAAGGGGGACTACACTAGGGGTATCATATAACAAGGTAGGCTATTTAGTCTCAAACGAACCAAAGAATTTGACAATTCCTAAATCATTTCCTAGGTCCAAACTTTGCCCATATTTTGCGAATACAAAACTACCTCAACCAATTGCCTCAAGTCATAACCCTCCGAAAGAGTGTTATTTACATGTATTTTATCTTGAGTTTTAATAGTAATTCTAAAACTTTGTGTTTAATACGAAGCATATTTTGGTAATTTTAGGATTTTGTGTTAAAAAGTTATTTTAAGTGTTTTAGTGTTTAAATACACTTATTTATGTGTTTATTGGTGTTTTTATTGGTTTGAAGTGCTTTGGGGGGGTTAAACGGGATGAAAACAAAGCATAACGGAGTGAAAATAAAGCAAAACGGTGAGGCTAGGCAACAAGGCTGGCGTAGCCATGCCTTACCACTGTTAGCTAGGCGTTGCTGCATTTGGAAGAGCTCCGCGACATCCTTGTTGTAACAGAAAGGGGAAAAAACATTTTTTTGCGAGTTTAGAGCTTGTCGGGAACATTTTTGACCTATAAATTTGTAAAACCCTAGTAAATTCACTATAAATAAGTGTCCTAGGTCATTAGAAACATAAAGTAGACTAGATATTAGCCGAATTAGGTCACAAAATAGTTGGGAGAACATCGATCAATCTTTAGGAAATGATGTGGAGGAACAAAGAACGCAACCACGACTAGTTTTTCCTCTCTTTCCCTTTCCTATGTGATTTTATACTCTAGAATGATTGTAAAACATTCTTTTGATGTATTTATAACTATGAACATGCATTAATTCAATATCTAGGGTTTTATTTAGATTTTTTCCATGAAGATTGTTTGTTAGATTTTAATTGATCCCTTTAATTTCTCATGATTGTTTGCTTATTCGGATTAATCTTAATGCCTCTAAATTATTAATCACCTTCTAAAGTGATTTGTAAACCCTATTGAAAGAAGATACTTAAGGTTTGGATGGGTTCAAATTGTCTTTGTTTGGGACCTTCACTACAGATTGAACCATTTCGTGAACACAGATAGAAATATACCATTCATATTAGGAATGATCAAACTAGGGTTCATTATTACGCACTACCTTAACTTGAATTCACATAGAAATGTAGTAGGTTAGTTGGGATTAGTAGATTTGCATGAGATTTCGAAAGGAAACATGCGATTATATTAAATGAAACAGATTTATAGACAAAGTACTAGAAATTGACAGATTGAAATCCAAGCAAGAAATTGGATTGGTAAATGAAGAACAAACCCGAGACTTTTTAATACTTGATTTTTCACTTAAATTGCTTAGTTAATTTCTTTAGCTATTTATTTGTTCCTATTATTACTTCAACTATTCATTATTTAAATAGTTTTTTTACATTTATCACTCTAGTAGATAACAATCTTAATCAAGCTTAATCCTCGTGAGAATGATCTCTAACTTATCATTGTATTACTTGTTTGATATGTATGCATGCATGCATACGCGAATTGTGTGAACACTCACGAACACGAACAAGTTTTTGATGCCGTTGTTCGGGACTTATGTTTATTTTTGATGTTAATTATCATATTAAGCATTCAATTTCAAGTTCAAATTTTTTTTTTTTTTTTAGTGTTTCGTATGGTCAGTTTCTATTGTATGCCAAGGAGGTCAAGAGGACAACTTATTCCTTTAGACCTTGAAATCGAGCGAATAGCTAATCAACTAAGGAGAAAACTAGACGAGAGCTTGAACCAATCATACAAATGGTAGGTGAGAATAATATTGTGAACCTAGTCATTCAAGTACCGTAAAACCAAGGTGATCAGAGGTCTCGTATGGACTTCGAGGTTCTGACTGTAGATGGTCTTCAGTCTAGCATTTTGAAGCCACTAATTCAGGTGAATAACTTTGAGGTAAAACCACAGATCATTCACACGATGCAATCATCGGCTATGTTTGATGGATTGTCGAGTAATAACCCAAATGTTCAAATCTTCAACATTTTGGAGATTTGTGATACTTTTCGACACAATGGTATTTCAGATGATGCTAAAAGGTTAAGACTTTTCCATTTTCACTCTCTATAGGATAAGGCCAAGGCCTGGCTAATTTCACAACCTCTAGGTTCTATCACAATCTAGAATGAATGAAGCAAAAGTTTCTAAGCAATTTCTTTCCACCATCAAAGATAACAAAGTTGAGGAACAATATGACCTTATTTGTCAGCACGATAACGAATTACTGTTTGAAGCTTGGGAATAGTTCAAAAGACCTATTTGTCCCCATCACGATTTATCAAATTGGTTTAAAATTCAAACATTCTACAATTGGCTACAAGGACCGACCAGAACCATCATCAATGCAATAACATGGGGAGCCATTATAAGTAAGTCTTATGCTGAGGCAATTCAAATGGTGGAAGACATGTTCTCAAATAATTATTAGTGGTTAAACGAAAAGGTTACACCTTGAAGAATAACAGGGAGTTAGATGCTTTCACACCTATGGCAGCAAAGTTAGCTACCTTGACTAAGAGAATAGAGTGTATGGGTGTCCAAAGCATACAGGTACAGAGTCTATTTGTATTAGATGTAGTGTAATGTATGCCAGGAAGGACATTCGACCGACAAATGCTCCAACAATCAGAAAGCAGTGAACTATATTGACAATTATAATAGAAATTAAGGTAATCCTTACTCCAACACTTACAGTCCTGGTTAGAGAAACCACCCAAAATTCTCATGAAACAACAATTAGCAGGATGGACCATCTACATCTATGAGACCACCTTCCACCAGGGTTCCAAAATCATAATAAATCGCCATAAACATAGCCAGAGAAAAAAGATACTGTGGAGAAGTTACCGAGGCAATAAATGGCTAAAAATGATATGACACTCTAGATGGGCAGAATGCAGTGCTTCAAAGCCACATAGAATCTATTCGAAACATAGAGAGTTAGATGGGGCGGTTGGCCAATTCAATAAACAGTAGACCCTAAGGTACTTTACTGAATGACACAAAAATAAATCCATACAGAGAAGAAAATGAACATTGCAATGATCCTTCGAAGTGGCAACCAACTGGAGAAAAGGAAGATAGAAAGGTAATGAGCAGTATTCCAAAGTGACTAGTGGGGAAGAAGATAACAATCTAGAAGGAAGTATGCAAGAGAACAAGCAGAATGGTAAAATACTACTTCCGTAGCTATCGTACCCACATATTTTGAAGAAGCAAAAGTTGACACAATTTAGAAAATTCTAAGAAGTCGTTAAAAAACTTCATATAAACATTCCGTTTGAGAGGCATTTTAACAAATGCCTTGTTATTTGAAGTTCATGAAGGATATCTTATTCTAGAAAAGAAGGTTAGCCAACTTCGAAACCAATGCCCTGACAGAAGAGTGTAGCGCGATTCTATAGCAGAAACTATTGCCAAAATTGAAGTATTCTGGCAGCTTACTATACCATGCACAATTAGAATAGAATTTATTGGTAAAACCTTAATTCTTTGTGTTCTAGTATTTATAACTTTCTTAAAGACTTCTACCCATTATATATTCCCAAGTCTCAACACCAAATTCATCTTTTTACATCCATTAATATTAACAAAGGTTTAAAGAATTACACAAGTAAGTGAACAAAGCAAGTGGGTTTTCTCAAGATTTATTGAATTGTAAATTTTTGATTGAAATAGAAGAGATAAGTTGAGGAGACCTTGCTATTGCTTAGTTATTTTGGAAATTTATATTATCTTAAAGAATTGATGGTGTATTTTTGTGCTTAGTTTGTTGGTGGTAGTGATTATAATTGCTTTTATTTTATAATTGGCTGTTATTTTCATTATTCACTATGGTGGGTAAAAGAAAAGGGATAACTAAACTCAATTTTGATCTCACTAAATTTGTTTCTAAAAGTTCTCAAGATAAATATTAGACCGTGCTTGATAGAAAAACTTATTTACCTAAAAGAGATTTAGATTTTGATATTAGATGGGGTCATTATTGGGGAGAGAGAAAGAGAGAATGTGTGTGTGTGTGTGTTTTGACAAGAACATTAAGAGAATAAAATAGCTAAAATTTTGTCAATTTTCTCTTTCTAATGAATCTCCTTACGTATATTTTAAAGAATTTTATGCAAGGTTCAGGGAAGTTTCATATTCTAGAGAGATCATTAATACTTTATTTGAAACCCCAACTATTGAGAATGAGGAGTATAGTCAATATGTGGATGGACCTAAAGATCTAAAAAAAATATGGTTGAGGACATTTATCAAGGGCATGTAACATGGGAACTGACTACTGCTAAGAAGTAAAAACCCTTAATCATTTTTTCTTGCCTTCAGACATGCCTATTGGACATTATTTTGTTTGTACTCATTTCTTACCTACTTCACATTCTAGTGATGTTACTTTGGACATCGCATACTTGGTTCACTGTTTGAAGTTGGGATAGAGCATTGATATATGAAGATTTATTAGTCAAGAGATTCACAAAAATTGTGGTCATACAACAGTGTTGTTTCCCCTCGTTAATTACTGAATTATGTGCTTTAGCAGGTGTGGAATTGGATATGAACATATAGGTAAAAATTCAATCGCAACCAACATTTATTGGGCCACTTAGGCTATGTACGGAGAAAGAATATGAGAAACATCATAGTATGAAGAAATAATTATCTAAGATAATGAGAGTTGAGCAGTTCGTAAAACTCCACACCAATCTACACCGCTTATAATTGAACAGTAGAGAGAAATTGATACATTTCATACATAGAGTTTGATGCAGTTGGATGCTATTATGAGGGCTACCATGGACGCTTTGCATGGTATCATACATGTTTTCAAAGATAATTTTGGCAGCTTGGCATTATACAGGTTCAATTGGTTTTTCTAAAGTAGGTACGGGTATTGATGATATTGCTGGAGAAGAGTCTGCAGGCGATTACCGCCTAGAGTTCACTTATTTTTTGAATTATTTTGTATTATTTGATATATGTGTTTGTGTTAACTAGAGGTTGTATTATTATTATTATTAGTATTAGTATTATTATTATATATAGTCTCGAGTATTGTGGGAGTGTTGTTTTTCTTTTAGTTTTTATATTCGTGATTGTTATTGTTATAGTTTACTTAATCAATCTTGAGAATCTAAATGTGTTAAAAGATACCCTAACTACTAGTTGGCAGTTTTCAGAATTTCTGTACCCTCTTTACTTGAAGTACTATAGAAGGTTTTCCAGTATTAGTTGCTTTTAGAGTTATTTCTTTTGTTTTTAGCTACATTATGATTTTTAGTTAAGTTGTTTGTATCGAGTTCAAGTCTATATGTTATAATTGTTTAAATATGTTTATTTTAATGATCATGAGATAGAATTCTGAATTGTTGAAGTGTATAGAATATTATGACCATTAATGCCATTGAGAGAAGAATATACCATTTTCTTTGTTGAAAGTTTAGTGGGTTTTGTTGAGTGTTATTGTGAGTAGTGTGTTTTTCTTTTTAAGTGTTGAGTACTTGATTGGCATAGACTTGTGATTTGTTTTAACTTATGAAATTGGTAGATATATTATGAAATCTTTGCTTTGGCAAAGTATGTGCGAAACTTGAATTTTGAAAATGATTTAGACTTACTCTTTGGCCTGTTTGGGCCAAATTGGCTGACTATATGTTATATATTATCCCTAACGTCCCAATTTGAGGCCATTTTGCCTATTTTTCTTTGTAAGCCTAATAATTTAGTCTATTTTTCATTTTGATTTACTCTTTTTTCTATCCATCTCCTTAGATGTACGGATGGCCGTGGTTCTAGTTCTGGAACTAGAACTGCCGAAACCGCATTGTCGGAAACCGACAATTCTAGAAGTCAAACTAGAACTGTCATTGACGATTCTAGGAACCGAGACCAGAATCGTGTACAAGATTCTGATTCTGGTTCTCTATTTTTTGGAACCAGAACTGGAACCGGGTAAAAAAAAGAAATTTTTAATGGCCTTGGCCTATTATAGTCTTATAGGCTAATGTAATTGATACATTTAATTTTTCTTTAGATTATCTTTTAGTATAGATTATCCAAAATGTATCTTTACTTTAATTTTTAATGGTTCAATAAATAATATACTAGTGTACTTTTTTTTTTCCAAAAACAATTTAGTTTACAATTAAAATATAATTTTTTGTTTCTCATCTTAACTTGTATTAATTTTTTTAGTATTTTAATTTCTAATTTTTTATTTTTTTAAAAGAAATTTTAAATCAAAATCGAGACTGGAACCGAACGGAATTGGGGAATCGGCCAGAACCCTCTCCCCATAACCGAAACTGGCTGTTCTAGAACCATGGTCATGACTACTTAGTTATGGTTAGTCTCTTTGACTTCATGTATGTCATAAAACGTGATACTAATGATAGGTAGGAAAGGTGTTTATTTTGATTGTTGGGGAAGAAGTTCAAACTCAAGACTTCAGTATTACATCCCTGTGTGTTAGTGTTACAAAAAAAAAAAATGAATGAAAAAAAACAACAAAGAAAAAAAATTGAACTTTGTTGGAAAGAAAAGTCAATTATTGTGTTGTTCAACAAGGAAGGTTGTTTTCGCCTTCTAGTTTCAATATACTAAAGACGATGTATTTTCCTTCCACTATGACTTGATTTGGTTGAAAAATGTGTAGCGCTATAGGACTTCCTTCCATTGGGTTTGAGGTCCTATTTTTGATCTTCTGTCTAAGATGATTGTAGTCAGTTTATACATATTTATCCTACCTATTTTTATCTTAGCCTTACATTACAAGCTTGATAAAGTCCTAGTTTATCCTTCATTTGAGTTAGTTCGTATTAGCAATAGTGGTGATGTGTCGCGTTCTGTAATATTATAACATAGTCAATAGGGTCTTGTCTAGTTAGTGTTCGAGTAAGTTTTCGTCTATTAGTTGTTATTACCTTTGTCTTTGTTGAGTGTTTTGAGTGTTGGTGTTTTCTAATTGATATGAGACCTTTATTGAAATAGTTTTATGAACTTGAATAATTTTCTTTTCTTCTTTGTGGTCGTTGATAGTTACTACCATTATGCATATATGAATAAGATTGTCAATGGGACTGGCTGGCCCGAGCTCAGCCTGATAAATAAAGGGCCAAACCTTACATTAAAATGAGTTGGGCTATTTAGGGCTGATTATATTGTCTGAGTTGAGGTTGGGCTTTACTAGACTCGGCCCTGATTAAAACCCGACCCATATAATTATATAACTATATATATATATATAATACTAATTTTTATTCTAAATTAAATAATACTACTTGATTTTATGTTGATAATGGTTATTGATTTTAAGTCAGTTTTCATCTGTTAGTTGTTTATTGAAATAAGTAGTACAAACTATTCCATATTGTGTTGACCGAGTGTAAAAAAAAAAAACAAATAACATATAAAATTTATTATTGGATAATGTAAGTTTAGGCCAACCCAATTAAATATTGAAACCTAGACAATTTTGTAAGCTGAGTATGAGCTTAACATGTGTGAGTTTGGGTCGACCTGATTAAGACCCGAAATTCGAATAAATTTGTGATTCAAGCTCGGGCTTTTCAATGCCCGGCTCACAAAGTCCAATTGACAGCCTTATATATGAAGTTCCATTGCTCGTGTTCTGTTTCGTTTTGCATGGAACTAATGAAAATTTGGTTGTGAAGAGACAGTGTGATATCTCTATGAAATAGAGTTGTTTTCCATTTATTTTGGTCTAAATTGAGCTAGGATTCGAGGTCATTTTAGGTGTTTTATGCATATTTTATCACATTGTTGATTATTATAGTTTTTATGTGTTTTTGTTAGTTTTTTGTGTGTTTTTGATATTTTGTAGGAAGGTGAAAGTGTTAAAGATGTTAAGTGGAGAAGAGCATGAAGGTGATGAAGATCAAATCAAGTTTCTGATGAAGAAAGCAGGAAATGTAGTGGCATTCCTGTAGCATTGCTCTGCAATGCCACAGAATTCTTCATGAAAATTGTGCACTTTCCGGAAATAGATTGCTGCGGCACTCTAATAAAGAAGGATTCCTAGCACCACAGTGTTGTGACTTTTCCAAAACGGGGCAGTTTGCGAGTTTACCAATTTTGGTCTCAGTGTCAATCCCATTTAAAGCATTTTTGACCTACTACTCGTTCTAACCCTAAGGGGCACCTAGAAACCATAAATATGACTTATAGCTTAGGATCCTTATTAACATCAATTATTGTAACATAGTTTTTAGACGTATTTTACTTTGTTTTAGAGAATGTTTCAAGAATTGGGAGAGACCAACATCCTTCATCCAAAAGGAGTACATACAACAGCTTCAAGGCCTTCTAGAGTTTGTTTACTTTTATTTTATCGTTGTTATTATTCATGGTTTCAAGGAAGAATCGATTGTGATCTTATCTACTGCTATGATGTAGTCTTGTTTGTTAGGCAATCATGTAGCCACGACTATGTTTTATGCACACTGTTATTCAGTAGATTATAGTTCTTTTGATTTAATCATAAGTGTGTTGATTGTCGATTTTAATGCTTTCTTATATGTGATCTGTGTGACTTGACTTAATTACTTTTTGAAAAGAAGAATTGATCTCCCTAGAGTTGAACTTTGAGTATAGTCAATACAATTCATACCACAACTTTACTAGGTTTTCTTGAAATAAGGGATTTTAATAAATTTGTTCAGCTAGTTTAAAAGTAACTTGAGAGAGAGCTAACTTCAAGGGCTTCCATTAAACGTAATAATTATAATGATATTTGCCTAGATTAACTCTGTGAAAACTAGATTGAAAGGAAGCAGAATAGGAATAGTACAACCTTGAAGAAAGTTAGTGCATATTAGGAAACTTTGTTAACTTAAGATTGTCTGCTGCTAAATTCTTATGAGATCTAAGTTGCTAAGTGCTTAGTTATCGGTGTAATCAATTCCCAAACAGTTTTATTAATCTAATTTTCTTTTGTGTTATTATGTTATTAGTTAGTCATTTGAGTAGTAGTATAGAATATTGTTTGTTGATTTCCTAGATAATTGTTAACAATAACTGGAATTCATTTCATCTAGATACATATATTTAATCTCCTTGGGAATGATAATTCTTTCTCATAAAATCAGTCTACTAACTGATCAAGTAGTGCACTTGCTAGAATGACTAGCACGCATCACATACATTTGAATTGAATTTTGAACTTAGTCAATAAGATAATTCATACCACAAGTCAGTTAGGTTTTCTTAAACTAAGGAATTCTAATTAATTTTTGTGGGTTGTCTAGTGATCTTGCAAGAGAGCTAACAGATCGGGATTCCATAAATCATGCTAATTCTTGTGATACTTGCCTAGGTTACTTCTGCAAAGAATTAATCAAAAATGGATATAATGAGAATAGTACTAACTTGAGAGAGATTAGTGTGCAATAGGGAACTTTAGTAAATTATGCATATCTTTTACTAAATTCTTACAAAATCTTAGTTTCATAGGTGTATAGTTGCTGATGAAGTTCATTCCCTAACAATTTATTAATTTAATTTTATCTCATATAAGTGCATCGTTTACAATTTACTTTTCTAGTTTACTTTTAGTTAGAACAATACTTGTCCATTTCTCAGATAACTGTTAAAAAAAGAACTGAAGTTAATTATATCTGCATTACTCTCTGAGAAACATAACTCTACTCTTAGAATAACTTTACTATTCGACTATAAACATTGCTAGCACTGGCACACATCAAAAACTAATGTAGGAAAACACCCCCAAGACAAAGTGCCTTCCAATCATGCATACCACAAGAATGAGCTAAAAAATTCTGAGTATTACACAATAAGGCTTGCTTTGCGTCTACGTCTAGTAGCCCTCTTCAAGTTCAACTTCCTGGAGCACCCTCAAGCTTCCTTGGCTTGGAGACCCTCTAGGCTTACCTTTTTGGGAGTCAACTTCATACTTTCCCCATTACGATTCCCCTACAAACTCGCCTCTTTCAGAGCCCTTTCTTTATACATTGCCTTGTAGCGCATTTTTCTTTAGGGAAAAAAAAAAATCACCCCCAAGGAAAGAAAAATGAGTAAAAAATAAATAAATAAATAAATAGAAAGATAAAGATAAACAAAGATAGAAAAAATTGCAAAAAAATAAATAAATTAATACTTCATTACATTTGCAAGGGGCAAGGGGCAATAAGCATAATGGTTGTACTTAGAAAGCTTTTCTAAGCAAGAAAAAAGTGTTGAATTAGGTTCTCCCAAAAATGTTTGATAAACTAAATTCTCCAATAGCTCATCAGTTCAAGTAATCTACCAACTACAAACAAAGGACTCTTAGGGCCCAGCAGGCTAGACTCCAGAGTAGAGCTCATGATGATGTAAAAAAAAGTCCTCTAATAAAATAGTGATATGTGACCTAAATCACACGCACCAAATACATACAAATGGAGATTTATTTGATCAGGCGTGGGGTAAACCCAATAGACCCAGTATGGTGAAGGCCCGTTGAGACCCAAAGGATCTATAAATACGTCGATAAAAACTACATTTTTATAAATTCACAATTTCACACTATATCCACAATTTCTCTCTATAATTTTCTATTAGAGTTATTATTTCTCCCTCAAATACTCTAAAGTACCGGAATGAAATTGTGGACCCAAGACAACACCCACCACACTTGCAAGACTATAAAACTTTACATAAACTTATAGCTCAAGATTAGATAGAGATGGTAGTGGGTTAGAGCCAACCTATCTGCCCTGCATGTTTTTTAGCTGGCCCAGCCCGTAAATTACTATAGCAACTGGGCATAGGATTGGGCCTGGGCCTGGCCAGGGAGTTCCAGCCCTCGACACGACCTGCATCTTTAACTAGTAACTGGCCTGGTCAATGGTTCAACCCATTGAACTGGCTCAAAAATCGAACCATCCCCAATCCAATGGGCTCTGCCGTGGGTCAACCCGTTAGGTCGACCATTAGGACTCGTGGGCCACCCGTTGGAATTTTTTAAATTTTTTTTGCGTTAAAAGGCTCTTAATGACTATTTTACCTCTCCAACAGCTATAAAATGGCTAGTTTTTGGGGATAATGTTGAAAAAAAATTTCTATAAAGATCACACAATTTTCCCAACAAATCACATAACAATTTCTCTCTACTTTCTCTTATTTCATCTTTCTACTCTCCAACTCTATCTCCAAGTGCGGTTATAATTTCTTTCATACTACTTAAATTATAATATATACTATTTTAGAATTGTCTCATTTAAAATTACTCTTAAGTGGGGAGCTCAATTGAAGATTTAGAGATTTATCCAAAATTCAAGTGGTGAAGTGTTCAAGTGGAGTTCAAGTACTTAAGTGTATAAATTGAAATTCAACATTTCAATTTTCAAGTTAGTTTTTTCATACTTTTTAATTTATTAATTGTCCTTATCAACTCTCTTATTTTTTTTTTATTATTGCTTTATTATATTCTTTTATTTAAAAAATTAGTAGCTTGCATCTTTAGTTTTTATAATACCACTTTATTTGTTTCTTTATTTAAAAAATGTTTTCATTACAAGAAAATGGAAGAAGGATCACAAGCATCCCACATCCTACTAGATGATTCTAGAATATCTGCTAATTTAGATGACATAGATATCCAAAATGAACAAGCACCTACTAAATAACCTATTACTAATAAAATGAAAAGTCTCGTTTGGGAATTTTTTGAAAAAGATGAAGAAAATAAGACTGCTACTTGTAAATTATGTATTCCACCTATATTATCATTTAAGCACAAAAAAGTGAGGGAATCGTAACACTTAATAAGCACATTAGTAAAAAACATAGTAAACCTCAAGAAAAATAAAAAATAGTTCAAACACAAAGTCACACCACACAAGGTATAGTAACAGGTAATTTTAAATATTCACATGAAAAAAAATAGAAAGGAATGGCTAAATAGATAGTTAGGGATTAATTGCCTTTTGCTTCGAGTGAAAGTTCCATTTTCAAACAATACATGCACAAAACCGTGAATCCACAATTTAAAAGTTTACTAGAAGTACTTTGAGAAATGATATTAAAAGAATGTATAGAGAAATGAAAAATGAATTGATTGCTACTATTCCATCAACTAATTATAAAGTTGCTTTTACTGCTGATTTTTTGGAAAGCAATAACAAATGAAGATTATTTTTGTATCACTGCACACTGGATAGATATAGATTGGCATTTACAAAAATGAATTATTAGTTTTTAAATTTTTGAACACTCTTACAATGCCCCCCAGCGAATTAAAAGATTGATTACTAATTGTGCTCATGAATATGGTTTGCTTGAAAAAATTATATCTATTACTTTTGATAATGCCTCAAATAATACCACAAGTGTGCCTATATTAAAAGATGTTTTTAAACCTGTTTTAGGTGGTAAATTATTTCATAATAGATGTGCATGTCATATACTTAATATTTATATTCACGATAGTTTAAAATGGTTGAAGATATTACTAGTCCAATTAGAAGCGCCTATTTATTTTATTCGTTCATCTACTGCTCATCGACAAGATTTTAAACAACTTTATTTAGAAAATGGCATGAAATCTAAAATTTTTTCAATAAATGTACCCACTAAGTAGAATTATACTTGTCAAATGTTATCAATTACTTTTAGTTATGAAAAATTATTTTTTGCATTTTATAATGAGCATAATGGTTCAATTAATGTAACTTATTTAGGTGAGGAGGATTTTAATCGAGCTAAAATAATGGTCAAAATTTTAAAGCAATTTGAGTTTGATGTTACAAACTTGTTCTCCGCTACTTATAGACCTTCCTTTCATGTTACTTTATCTGAACTAAATGTTATTTAAAGTTTTTTTTTTAATCATAAAAGGAATGAGTTATTTTGATGATATGGTTAGTGCAATGGAAGAAAAATTTGACAAGTATTATGAAAATATTTTATTGTTATATTATTTGGCATGTATTATTGATCCACGTAATAAACTGTATAAGTTAGATGCTTTCATTGAATTTTTTAATAATCATAGTACCACAAATATCATAGACAAAGAGTTACTCGTAGAAACTACTAACTACTACAAAATCTTTCATGAATTATATGAAATTTATAAAGAAAACTCCACCATGCAACAAGGTGCATCTTCTAGTTCATCCACATTAGATTTACAATATGCTATGCCTCATATAAATGTTAGAACACATTTTTATCCTCATCAACTACTCCTTGCTTCGAAAAGAATGAGAATTGAAAATACTAATGAAGTTACTCAATATTTATCTAACCCCGAGTGATCCATGACATACGGGAGATGATGAATGCAATCTCAAATTTGATATTCTTTCTTAGTGGCAAAATTATAAACATCAATATCTTATTGTATCTCAAATTGCTTGTGATTTGCTAATAATTCCGATTTCAACAGTTGCATCGAAAAGTACTTTTAGTGTAGGTGGAAAAGTTTTAGATGACAGAAAGGTTTTAATAACACCTGCAACTTTGAAAATGTTGGTGTGTTTAAAGGATTGCTTAGACACTGAAGAAAGAAAACAAAGATTAATAATGTAAGATTTCGAAGAAGATGAAAGTAATAGTAGTTCACCAAATTGATATATAGTATACATAGGATTTCAATGTTTAATAATTTTTTGTTTGGAGGTAAGATTCTAGTCCCCTCCTTATGTATGTTGTAATAGTTTATTAATTTTATTTAAATTTTTAGATTAGTTTTATAACTGGTAATGATTTGGATGTAAGATTCAATGCCCCCTTCCTTGTACCTTTTTTAATAATATTTAAGTAATATACATGGTAGGGGTCTATGCCAGACCTCCTACCATCTCAAGGTGATTTTTTTACTAATTAAATATTTTGTTATGTGATTAACAAATAATAAGTTATAATAATAAGTATTCACTTATACTACCAAATAATAACTTGGTCAAATAAGTACTAATTTAGAATAATAAAGTACAAATAACTAATTTTTAACTTTGATCTTTCAATATTAAATAAGAAGTTCAATTTCGAATAATAAGTATTAGTTTGGATTTTAAAATTTAATTATTAATAACTTGGTCTGATATATAAGTGCCAATTTGGATTAATAAAGTAGTATTAGCTAGTAAATAGTAACTTGAAGAATTACTAAGCTATAATTTTAAACTTACTAATGAATAGTAAGTAAATGATTCTAAATTAATCAGTTATTAATTTTAAAATAATAATTTTAAATTATATAAATTATTAACAAGTAAAAATTTAAATTTCTCCAATAAATAATCTTAAAATTTAAGTAAGAAACTTAAATTCGAGGGCCAACTGGGGAGCCAACATGTGGGTTAGCTCGTGGGCCATTACGTGGGCCAATCCGATAAGCCGGCCCGTCCCGACATATCCCGTCTAACCGGGAGGCTAGACCGAAGGCCGGTTATGGACCACCTCCTTTCGCCTTCAACTGGCTCGGTTCGGCCCGTTAGGCCTAAAACGGCCGGCTTCTGACCCGGCCACGGCGACCTCTAAGATTAGACACTAAGGTCCCAATAGGACAATGTGAAACACTTGGTCGAAAAATCGTACGTGTTATTTTTTGACGTCAATATCTGGAAATTTTGGAGTAGTTAGTTCAACTCGATTGAAAGACTTACATAGGAGTAGTTGTGAATTATTTTTCAAGGATTGCGACTAACAAAGTTGACCCGTGCTCAGTCTCAGCACTTAGTGTTAGGCTTTCTTTTTACCAGTCAAAAAGAGTATTTGTAAGCTATTGGTCTGGTAAAAGTTTTCCTCCTGCAACTAGGGTGCTTTTTAATCATTCCAGCAGCAATCCAAGTGTCCAAATAAAATATTTTTTCCCATACCGTTTTCAAAATGTTCAAGTTTTTTTGTTATATAATCTCTTACTCTTTTTTTAAGGTATTACGAATTTTAGAAAAATTTTAAAAAAAATGTCTTTGTTTAAAGAGGTTATATTTCTTACCTCCTATTATGAAATAGGCAAGAACTTTCTACTGTGATAAATATGTTTTCATTGATGAATTTTATTTATTTGATTATTTTTCTAAATTAATCTTTTTTGTAGTTATATATATTTTTAACATATATTCGCAAAATTTATCTACTTTGGGCAGATTGATATTAAAACAAATTATTTAGGCATGAATATTTAGGTCACATTTGTTTATGAAAAGCGTGAGTGGAGTACTAGAAATTAATTGTGAAGTGCCAAAATTAATTATTAAAAATAAAATCTTTCTTATATGAAATGATGTTATTTATTCCATTAAATTTAACTTGCATCACATGATTGTTTAAATTAAATTATTTACCAACAACAGGATTGTATATGCTTTTAGGATTTTTCCTGAACGTATCCAAAAGGCGTATAGTTTTTCAAAGATAAATTAATGAATTTGTAGTACTTAATTTCTTGTAGTAGTCATCTCATACTATATAAATAGTATCGTATGGTGTGGCATGTAAAATTGCTTTATTCCATTTGCATTGGATACAACTTTAACTAAGATTGTTAGTCCCAAATCCCCATTTACCTGGGATAACTACCATTTCGACTATATCATATATCAACAAATTAACCAAGTATGAATTAACAAAACTCAAAATCCAAAAAAATTCAATCACTTAAAGCCTCTTTTTCTGACATGCGGACAGGACTTAGGTGCTTTAATTTTGTGAATTTGACAATTGATGATTTAAGTCTTCATTTTTAGTCTTGCTTTTCTTTTTCTTTTCTATTTAAAAAAAAAAAAAAAAAAAGCCTTCATTTTAGTCTTCCCACTATGTCACCAACAGAGCCCAAGTCCCATCCCGTGTATTGACTTTGATCATATTGGAAAATTTTTATTTTGGTTAGAAGTAATTATTAGACATATTTAACAATTATTTCTCAATTAATAAAAGTTTTTTACTTCGAATCGAGGATCCATTTTTTAAAATAAGATAACCTCTTTACTTTTTAAAAATATGAGCCACACTCCAAATAGAAATTTTAATTGATTGAGAAATAACTATTCAACGTTCCTGATATAAAATTTATCGATGACATTGTATTCATGCTGTTGTACTTTTGTCAGTTTAGCAATCACTCGAGCTTTGACATTTTAACCTCCGTAATAATGCGTTTGTTGATGAAATACAGAACTAATCTTGAATTGGAATGACTAACCTTGTAATTAAATTAGGTATTTATATTAGAGTTAGTGGACCTCTATCTTAATTGGCTTGCCCATGGGCTAATAAGATCTTAAATGGAAATAGTTTTGATGTATACATGGAATGTATATTTTGGCAGTATCACTCCTAATATTTCTTTGTCTAAGTTAGAAGAGGTTCCGAAAGGGGGAAAAAATTACAGCCTTACTCACCTTAGACTCTTATTTCGCGTTTGGTATGTAGGAATGGATTAAAATAGAAAATCCATTTTAACTTATCTTTTTTATTTTCTATTTGCTATAACACTTCTAAATTAAAAAACCCATGTTATAAGGAAATATCATTCTAACTAAAGTTTGGAAAGCTCATTCCTTGAAAAAAGAACTTGAGAAAAGTTCATTCCAACTCCAACTTGGAAAAAGAAAATTGTGGGATGTTAATTTTGTTCATTTATTTTGAAATTTGAATCCAAATATAACATTACAAGCAAATATAATTATATGTAAGATAAATAAATAAATAAAACACGATGTGGTTTTTTTTTCCATATATATCTCACTTAATAAATATAAACCTTTTTAAATAAATATAGTATTGTAAAATTAGCTTAATTTTACTACTTAATTAATATGCATTTGAACACAAAAAAAAAAAAAAATTACTATTATTGTAATTTTTTAAGAAATTTGTATCCTTAACACAAAATATTTGAATTTTCTCACACCTATAGAAATGTTAATAACATGAATCAAAACCAAAAAAATAAAAAATTGTTATATTTCTTAAAAAAACATTAGAGGTATGCAAGTAAAATTAATATAAAATCCTTTGCATTTTGACATCTAAAAATCATTATACCAAATACTAAAAAAAGAATGCTCATGCCGTTGTGCTATTAGTCACAAAACGTAAAACGAAAATAAATATTTTTATCTATTTCGAGTTGAAACACATTCTACCTAAAATGATCATTCCATTCGTGACAACTAAAAATCATTATACCAAATACTAAAAAAACAATGCTCATTCCATTCTGCCTTTAATTACTCAACGTAAAATAAAAATAAATACTCTTGTCTATTTCGAATTGAAACACATTTTATCTCAAATCAACATTCCATTCCAGGATATTCCGGCTTAAAACGTGGGGTTAGTGCATTCTTTACAAGTTTTTTTTATTAGTTAATTGTTCCGGACTTTGTATTGGCAATTTACCGACTTTGATTATAATGATTTCCTTCAAGGAAAAGTGCATGGTAGACTGGACCGGTTCAGACTTGACACAAGGGGAACAGTGAAATCAATTTAAGCATGGCTTCCCATGGAAAAATTTTGCATATTTATTGGAACCCATTTGAGGGCTTTTGCAACACTGATCAGACATTCTTGTCTCTTTCTATTTAGCTAGCATTAATAACAAACATTTTCTGATCACAAAGAAATGGCTCCAAGTTTTGATGATAGCATATCATTGTTTGATTTTGTTGTCCATAAAGGCAATGGTGTTAAAGGTCTAGTTGATTCAGGAATAGAAAAGGTACCTGAAAGATACATCCAACCATCATCTGAGCGAATAGACAAACTTGTTTTAGGCTCATACGAGCATTCTTCTCCCATTGATTTATCAAAACTAGATGGTCCTGACCATGATCAAGTGGTGAAGGCCATTGTTAAAGCTTCTGAAACTCTCGGATATTCTTCCAAGTCGTGAACCATGGTGTGCCTGTGGATCTCTTGGAGTCTCTTAAAGAGGCGGCGCACAAATTTTTTGCACAACCTCCGAAGACAAAGGCTGCTTATCTCAAGGGAGTCAGCCCTAGCAGCCTTGTGAAGTATGGAACGAGCTTTGCTCCTGACAAAGAAAAAGCATTGGAATGGAAAGATTATGTTAGCATGGTTTACACCACTGATGCTGAGGCTCTTGAGCACTGGCCTGAAGAGTGCAAGTAAGAAATTTCAGTAATTTTCTATGAACTTCTCATTTCTTGTTGAAAGACGATATCATTTTTTGGAATATTATTTTAAAAATTACTATAATAATTTTTTTAATGTAAAATAAAAATGTAATTAAAAAATATATATGAAATGACTACATAATGTTATTTGAAAAATAATAACAAAAAATATTATTCAAACGGAGCCCGTATTTTTACTTACCAAGATATATTTACTTGTCGATATATATCAATTTGAAGTTGTTCATAACTTTATTTTGTCAGGGAAGTGGCACTTGACTATCTGAAATCTTCAATGACGATGGTGACGAGGTTATTAGAGATATTATTTGGAAATCTTGGAGTAAAACTTGATGATTCAAAACTTGAATCCCTTATAGGCTTAAAGATGGTTAACATGAACTTCTACCCAGCATGCCCAAATCCAGAACTAACTGTTGGTGTGGGCCGCCACTCATCTATGGGCACCTTAACTTTGTTATTACAAGATGGTATTGGAGGTTTGCATGTGAAGCTAGAAGAAGACGTACTTTCAGGGAAGAAAGAAGAATGGATAGAGATTCCACCATGCCCTGGTGCATTAGTTATTAACAGATTGGAGATGCATTACAGGTTTGAATTCAATTTAAACCAATCTTGCTTTTCTAATTGTGTAAAATATAATTTATTCCGTCGAGGAAAAAATTAAAATTTAATTTTCACAAGAAAATAATCACAATATCTATAGTAAGTTTCATTAATTGGCCGGGTAATAGTATTTTTCAACAATTTATCTTTTATTCCTATTGCTTCTCATGAAGGTTGGGGCTTGTATAGCAAATTAATAATCCATATTTAGTGATTAATAATCCAGCTGTTTTTGTGTTAATAATCCATTTTTAGTGATTTTGTGATCATGAACTCTAATGTCAACCGTTCTTTAAAATGACAAAATTAAATTTTGAAACAGTTCACTCCACACATTGAATTAAAGCAATATAACCTAATATGCTTAATGCTTATACAAATGCAAGTCAATTTCACATTTGTCATTTTGTCAATGAACATATGTTATAATATGTACTACTACATCAAAACTTCCCAAAATATTTCCTTCCTCTTAGCCTTTAATTATTTCGTCTCAATTTTATTGTCACCAAAAGAAAGAGCACACATTTTTAGAAAATTCAATTATATGATATATATATATACACACACAAATATTATCCATTACTATTGATATAAAACAAGTTAAAAAGTTGTAATGTAATTATTTAGCTAAGAGGTAGAATTAAAAATGAAATAATAAATACATAAAGTGATGACTTCTTTTATAAATGTAATATTATTTTTAAAACATTCTAATATAACAAGTGCGACAATATAATATAAAAGGGTTAAATGCAAAAAATCCCCTGAACTTACACTCCAGTTGCACTTTGCCCCCCTTAACTTATTTAATACACACTTTACATCCTCTTTTATGTTTTGAGACAAAATTATCCCTATTATTTTAATTATTATTGTTTTTCTTTTTTTCTTCTTTTTTTTTTCTTTTATTTATTTTCTCTATCTTGTTTTTCTTTTTTCTTTTTTCTTTTTCATTATTCTCTCTTTCTACTACTAAATAATTACTTTAGTTTTAATAATTAATTAATTAAAGTTTTAAATTTTCACATCTGTCTAAATAATTTAATTTATAGATTAATCATCCTTTAATGCAATAAATATAATACAATAAATATACATTGTTGTAATATAAAGTTTGTGATTAACTATTAATAGATAAGATTAATAAATAAAAAATAAAATTTTTGAGCTAGAGGAAATTAAAAATTTATAGTATACAAATAAAATTATAGAATGAAAAAATATGTACAACATTTTATTTACTGTGTAATATCAAAAAAAATATATAGTAAGAAAATATTACAACTGCCTAATATAAGAATACTATATATTTTTAAATTCAAGTCAAATTATGACTGTCTATTATACACATCTATATGGCACCAAAAAAATGCCTTGTTTGCATGTCTTAGATACACATTTTAATTTTTTTTTGAAAAGTTATTTTATCTTTTCATAGTTTGTTAATTTGTTACTTATAACATTTATAAAACAAATAAAATGTATATTATATTATTTAGTATATGTTGCTTGTATTAAAAAAAACTTTTCTAATCTATAAATTATTTACAAATATGTAAAAAAATAAGAGATTTTAATTAACCAATTACTTTTAGTATAATAATTTAATAGTAGCAAGAAAAAATGGATAAAAAGATAAAAGGAAAAATATGATTTGAGAGAAAATAAATAAATTTGTAAGAAGAGAAAAAATGTTAAAATAGTAAGGGCAATTTTGTCTCAAAACATAAAGAAGTAAGAGATAGGGGGTAAAGTGTTTATTAAATAAGTTGAGGGGAGCAAAATACAACTGAGGTATAAGTTCAGGGATTTTTTTTTTGCATTTAACCCTAAATAAAATAGAGGAATACATGATTAACTTCAAATATGTTCATGCTAACTTGACCTGCTATTTTGTCCCCAGATACTAAGCAATGGAAGATATAAAAGTGCTGAACATAGAGTTCGTACCACAAACAATCAATCAAGGGTGTCAGTCCCAATTTTCACCGTTCCAAGACCAACAGAGAAGATAGGTCCACTGTCTCAACTGGTGGAACGTGACGGGGAGGCCCGCTATAGAGAAGTATCCTTTGAGGAGTACATGAACAACTTTTTTGGAAAAGCTCATGAAGGAAAGAAATCACTGGATTTCGCCAAAACCAACTAATTCTGCTTTACATAGATAAGATAAATAAGGAAAATTTACAAGTGAAAATTTGAAAATTTCCAAATAACACCCATCTCACCCGTAATATTACTGCCATTGTTCACAATATCACTATCCAGCAGCAGTGATAGTTTCATCGTGGACAACAACTAAAGTAGTAAAATGAATAAAGGGGCATTATTCGATATATATCAAATTTCACAGTTAGTGTCTGTGTATGTCTTAAAATTAATTTGTTTTAAGAATAAATTATATTTTTATATTTATATATATTTTGTAATATGACATTTTCGAATGAAATATATATACACATATATATATATATATATGTATGTGAAATCATAAATAGTTATAATTTAATTATATTTTATTCATAAATATCTCTAATCGTAGTGTTTGACACTGGTATATTAGCACATAAGTGTATGTGGATGCTTATTTAGAATATGTATATTGAATTGACTTTCTAAGAGTATTCCACATAGATTATTATTCGAATGTTAGTGGATTAATTTCTCCATTGTAATAGCAGTATAACGATCCTTGGATTTGAGATCATGAGTTTATCTTTACTGTGAATTACTATATATTGGCTCTATTAGTTATTACTTTTAACGAGTTGCACATACTGTAGAGTTCCGGTATAGTGTGAATCATGAAAGAAATAAGATATGACCAATATAGGATTCACCGCTCCTTATAATCGGAGAGTATATTCCATATTCCAATATGACCACTTCTTGAAATATGATTCTGAAATTTCTGTGAAAAGTAAAAATAGAATTAAAGGGTGTTTCTATTTCAAGTGAATTATATTTTGACAAGAAGTAAATTGATTAATTTAATAAGAGTTGATATTATATCTATACTCTTGAATTAATCGAGATATAGTGTCATGAAAGAATAATAATTACACAAGAATTAATTACGAATGGGTAATATCAAACCACTTGACATATCAACACTTTGGTGGTCATGAGACTTTGCCAAAAACCAATCTTAATCTATAAGTGTAAATTAATTAAATTTAGTGAATGAATGATAAGCTAAAGGTGTTTAATTTATCTAATTCTAATTTATTTATAATTATAATTTATACTTATTGCCAACGTGATTAGGAGCCTAAAGGGTCACACACTTAAGGATAATTAATTTGGGATTAAATTGATTTTGATAAGTATGAGATACTTATGGGCTAATTTATGAGATTACTTAACCTTTTGGATTCAATTATAATAATTTATAAAATTTAGGGGCTAAAATGTAATATGTTAGAATTTTTAATGATTTTATACTTATTTATATGCCCTTAATCCAAACTTATCAGGATTACTGTAATACCTTAAATCCAATTTGATTAGAATTCTAGACTAGTATGTGCGTCTATATATATGTATATATATATGTGTGTGTGTGTGTATGTATATATATATATATATATATATATATATATATATATAGTACTCCGTGTTTGAAATCAATCAATCGTATGAAATTTTCTAAATTAATTATCTGTGTAGATACCATTCATCTTAAAGGTCGAGTGTTGATTAGAGATTTTCTGTGATTTTAAGTTATAATTTTTATACTTTTCTTGTACTATATATAAATTAATCAAGGTAACTCATGATAGGAAAATAAAATTTTAAATTTCGCTGTGTAATATGATTTTTTGCTTTCTTATATTTAAAATTTTTTCGAGATAAAAAATTAGTTGAAAAATATCAATATAATTCATGTAGCATACACTTAGTAAGTAAGCTGAGTTAATTTTTTCAGAGTAGATCAGTGAACACAAAAAATGTTGGAATGATTATGGATGTGGGCATGAGAAAGAAGTGAAGACGTTGTCAAATCTATACATAGATCGGCTAGTGGCCCATGTCTTGCTTAGTAAGGCAAAAATATAATTAGACATGCTAGTGTCACGAGCTCACTCTTTCTAGTGCTCCCAACCCGTGCGGCACTTAGGTTTTCACCCTAAATCAGCCTTACACTCACAATAATAGAAGAGAGAGAATTGAGAGAATGAAAACTCTGTCATATTTAATTACTGAACTTCTGAGGTGTGTTACAAATGAGGGGGTTGACCCCTTTTTATACTTGTAAGAGAAAATTCTAGAACCTACCAAATTAAATACAAATCTACAAGATTCTAGAGAATTCTATACAAAAAATATTCCTTCTAGAGAATATTCCAAATCTACATGATTCTAGAGAATTCTATACAAAGAATATTCCTTCTAGAATATTCTGGAGAATCTAAGGTTACTTAAGGAAATTCTAAAGAATTCTAGAATGTTCCTTTATTCTCTGGGCCAATCATTTGGACTTACTTTTATTTTGGGCCAAATCTCTTTGTCTAAATGGGCGGATCGTGTCATTCTCCCCCACCTATTCTGGCAACGTTCTCGTTGGCTTTGGCGGTATTGAATGCGTCAATCTGCTTCACATCTAGCCAAAGGGCTTTGGCCGGCTCCTAACTATCCTTGCTTTTGGGCAAACCTTTCCATCGTACCTTGTATTCGATCCTGGGCTTGCAATACCGTTTGCGTACCTCAGCTCGTACCTTTAGTACGCAATCCACCTCATGATCATACGAGGTCTTTGCTCCCATAGGTGTCCGTTGTGATAGCCCGCGGTTGGGGTCTTCCTCGTCCCCGTGGTATGGCTTCAACAAGCTCACATGGAACACCGGATGAAGTTTTAGTTTCGAAGGGAGTTCCACCTTGTACGCCACCTTCCCTACTCGTCTTAGTACTTTGAACGGGCCCTCGTACCTTCGAAATAGTCCCTTATGCACCTTTCGATATCTAAGTATGGAGTGTATCTTAACTAACACAAGGTCGCCTTCCTCAAACTCAAGGAATCGTCTCTTCTCATCAGCCCATTTTTTCATCTTCTTAGCAGCCTTTTGTAGGGATGCCCTTGCCAAATCTGCCTCCTCTTGCCATGTCTTGGCCAGTTCATATGCTGCAGGGTTACCACCTTTGTGTCCCGCCACGACGGTGCTAGGAGTGAGTGGTTGTTGTCCTATCACTATTTCAAAAGGACTTTTCCCTGTAGACCGATCGTTCACCTGCAAGTTAAACGAGAATTGGGCAACATCAAGCAGTTTTGCCCAATTTTGTTGGGTTGAACTCACATAATGCCTCAAGTATAGCTACAATAGCGTATTCGCCCGTTCTGTTTGCCCATCCGTTTGAGGATGTGAGCTAGTTGACATGTTGAGCTCCGAACCCAGTAGTTCAAACAACTCTATCCAGAACTTACCAGTGAATCGGGGATCCCGATCGCTCACAATTGTTCATGGCACTCCTCAATACTTTATGATATGCTTCATGAATAGTCGAGTTGCTTTCTCAGCTGGACAGTCCTTGGAAGCGGCTATGAAAGTTCCATACTTCGAGAACCTGTCGACTACCACCATGATGGTTTGGCATCCCTTAGAGTTTGGGAGGCCAACTATAAAGTCCATTGAGACGCTTTCCCATGGTCTCTCTGGAACGGGCAAAGGCTCCAGCAATCCTACTGTTTAAGACTATTCGATCATGTCTTGTTGGCATAGTAAGCAAGTTCGAAATATCATAAGTCTCCACGTCGTCTCTCATTCGAGGCCAATAGTATCCGTTCTGCATCAGCGCCAAGGTACGGTGCATCCCTGGGTGGCCCGCCCACTTTGAGTCGTGGCACTCTTTCATTAATTCCCGCCTTAAGTTCCCATAGTGCGGCACGTAGAGATGTCGCCCTTTCGTATAGAGCAACTCCTCCTCAACCCAAAACCTTCGAGTTTTCCCCTCCTAGCAACTGCATCGTGTTTCAATCCCTCTTTGATCCTGTCGGGCAACAGACTCTCAGGTTGGCTAGTGGCCGCAAGCATCGTCTTTCGGCTCAAGGCGTCAGCAGCAGAGTTGACCCTCCCAGGCTTGTACTCCAGTACACAGTCAAACTCTGCCAAAAAGTCCTGCCACCTCGCTTGCTTGGGAGAGAGTTTCTTTTGGGACTGGAAGTAGCTTGTGGCAACATTGTCCGTCCGCACCGTAAAATGGGACCCCAATAGATAGTGCCTCCATGTTCTTAAGCAATGGACGACCGCTGTCATCTCTTTTTCTTGCACTGTATATCTCCTTTCCGCCTCGCTAAGCTTTCTCGACTCGTAGGCCACTGGATGTCCTTCTTGCATTAATACCCCGCTAATGGCAAAGTCCGATGCGTCTGTTTCCACCTCGAAGGCCTTTGAGAAGTCTGGCAAGGTAAGTACCGATTCTTGGGTCATGGCTTCTTTTAGTTTTTCAAAAGCTTCTTGGCACTCCTCATCCCATTCCCATGCCTTTCCTTTCTTTAGCAACTCCATGAGAGGCGTGGTGATGTTGGAGTAGCTTCGCACGAACTTTCGGTAGTAGTTCGTCAATCCAAGGAATGATCGCAGTTCTGTCACCTTCTTAGGGGGTTTCCACTCCACAATAGCTTGGATTTTTGACACATCCATCCGAATTTGGCCTCCCCCTACAATGTGTCCAAGGAACGGCACCTCTTGCTCTACGAAAGCGCATTTCTCCTTTTTCACGAAGAGTTGGTTCTCCTTAAGCACCCTAAACACCTTTCTCAAGTATACTGTTGGATGTGCTCTTCCAAAGTGCGACTATAGATCACAATATCATCAAGGTACACTACCACAAATTTATCGAGAAACTCTCGAAGTACCTTGTTCATCAACGTGCAGAAAGTCGCTGAGGCATTGGTCAAGCCGAAAGGCATGACGAGGAACTCATAG
Source organism: Cinchona pubescens (assembly GCA_025175665.1). Classification (NCBI taxonomy): domain Eukaryota; kingdom Viridiplantae; phylum Streptophyta; class Magnoliopsida; order Gentianales; family Rubiaceae; genus Cinchona; species Cinchona pubescens. Next base: position 477,253 of record JANKKI010000098.1, on the reverse strand, counting down.
GCACCGTATCGCGTCACACATGCTGTTTTGTGTTCTTCGCCTTCTGTAATGCGTACCTGCCAGTACCCCGACCTTAGGTCCAACTTGGAAAACCATCGTGCGCCTCCAAGCTGGTCGAACAAGTTGGCAATCAATGGTATGGGGTATTTGTTCTTCACCGTTAGTTTGTTCAAGGCCCTGTAGTCTACGCACATCCTCAGGGACCCGTCGTGTCTCTTATACACAGTACTGGGGCACCAAATGGAGACTTCGAGGGTCTGATGTACCCCGCATCCAACAAATCCTTCAACTGTTTTCTTAGCTCTGCTAGCTCCGGAGGGGCCATGTGATAGGGGACCATTGCAGGTGACTTGGTCTAGAAGCTGGGGATCAACTCAATCTCGTGGTCTACTTCTCTCTTAGGAGGCAATTCCTTCGGCAGCTCTGTAGGCATCACACTCTTGAACTCCTCCAGTACTGCCGCAACCACCTCAGGCACCTTCCTTTGGTTATCTCTCTCATCTACCTTCAGGGTCGCGAGGAATGTTGGCTCTCGTCGTTTCAACCCACTGTATATTTGGATGGCAGATAGGGTCTTGTGATCCCTTCCAGACTCCCTCTTTAGAGGTACCACGCATTGGTATTGAGAATCCAGAATGCATATACAGTCGGCGAAGGGAAGCAGCATGGCACTAATACGATCAAGGAAGTCAAGTCCTATTACAACATCATAATCATCAAGGGGGATTACCTCAAGTGAAGTCTTGCCCTTCCATTGCCCAATGGCTACATCCACGTTGCTCGCCAACCCATGGACAGGGACCTTCTTGGTGTTGACGGTCTTCAAGGTGCCCATGCCTTTCCCACTTGAAGGTTGAGTTTCTTGAGGCCGGCGGCCTCAATCGAGATGAAGAAGTTGGTAGCTCCAGTGTCCACTAGAGTGCTTAGCTTGTGGGCCGCTATTTCCACATCGAGAACATCAAGCCCCTCTTCTTTTGCGACTTCTTCACCTTGATGGTATTTAGGATCCGCAGTGAAGCCAATTGCTTTTCCTCTTCTTTCTCTTCTACCATGGCCATGGCTGATAATTTTGCTTTTGCAGGACATTCTCGAGCCATGTGTGGACCGTCGCAGAAAAAACACTTCAATGGTCGCTTGCCCTTGTCCTTTGTTATGAACGACTTTCCCTCGTTCTTGGAAGGGGACTTCTCCCTTGCTCCCCCACCAAATTCTTTGTACCTCTCTTTCGCAATCTCCTTACCCTTTGGTTTGGAGAAATTAGGCTATTCCTTTGGTAGGGTTGGCTTTTCCCGTGGCTTGAACTCCAAGAGAGACTCAGCCATCGACATTGAGTTGGATAGATTATCCACATTCCTTCTTTCTAGCTCCAACCGTGTAGAGTCCACGGCTTAAGTCCATCCATAAACTGGAAAAAGGCATCCTCCTCGCTCATACTTTGAATTTGCAGCATCAATTGGGAGAACTCTTTCACGTACTCCCTGACTTCACCCTTCATTTCCAGTCGGCAAAGTTTTGCACGAGCGTCCCTCTCTGCATATTGAGGATAAAAGTAGCTGCAAAACTCGTCCACAAATTGATCCCAAGTAGTAATGGCAGTGCCACTACGATTATACACTTCTGCGCCACCACCATAGTAAAGCATAATCCGTCAAGTATGATGAGGCAAGATTTACCTTCTGCTCATCGATCCAAATTTTTGCATTTCGAAAATACTGCTCCATGGACCACAGGAAGTTGTCCACTACCTTGGCCTCCCTATGTCCATTGAACTCCTTGGGTTTTGGAGCGTCTGATCCGGGTGTAGGCTGTAGCATCACCTTCCCGCCGACAACCGCTCCTCTCAAGGCAATCAATTCTGTCTTGAGTGCCTCAAACTCCTCCCGCATAGTGTTCCGAGCAACTTGGTCTTGCTCCTTACGTATGGCTGCAATTTCGTCTTTGATGGACACCAATTCTGCTTCTAGACTTTCGGACCTCTGGACCAAACCATCTACCGCAGCATTCAAGGCACCCTGCATTTCTCCCCTAAGGTCTTTGTCCCTGGACTCGACCCCGTCAATGCGTACGACTGCATTCTCGACAGCGTCGTGGGTTTCTGCCATGGCCAACTCGAGTTTCTCCACATGAGCAATGGCGGCTGCCAGCACATCCCTTGATGGTTCTCGCCCCTTCCTGTCCTTCTTTGTCTGAGGAATCTCCTCATGGGTCACGTCGGATGAAGTTCCAGCCATAATGTCTTCTTGCCAAGCACTTGCTACAAAACTCGCTCTGATACCACTTGTCACAGGCTCACTCTTTCTAGTGCTCGCAACCCGTGCGGCACTTAGGTTTTTACCCTAAATCAGCCTTACACTCACAATAATAGAAGAGAGAGAATTGAGAGAATGAAAACTCTGTATATTTAAAGGTTACTGAACTTCTGAGGTGTGTTACAAATGAGGGGGTTGACCCCTTTTTATACTTGTAAGAGAAAATTCTAGAACCTACCAAATTAAATACAAATCTACAAGATTCTAGAGAATTCTATACAAAGAATATTCCTTCTAGAGAATATTCCAAATCTACATGATTCTAGAGAATTCTATACAAAGAATATTCCTTCTAGAATATTCTGGAGAATCTAAGGTTACTTAAGGAAATTCTAAAGAATTCTAGAATGTTCCTTTATTCTCTGGGCCAATCATTTGGACTTACTTTTATTTTGGGCCAAACCTCTTCGTCTAAATGGGCGGATCGTGTCACTAGGTTGGTGGTTGGACGAAAAATTCTTATATGGATCCGGTCTACGATAAGTAGAATGGATCCCTTAATTCATATTCATCCACATCACTCTAACTTATTAAAAATAAATTTTTTTGAGGTGATATGAATAAATATGGATCAAGAGATCCATCTCACTTAAATTAAATCGGATCCTATATATAAATTTTTTAGTGGTTGGAGCACCCTTATTCTCTTTGTCTCAATTTATAAATAGGGACCCACTCTTACCGAATGTATTATCACACACATTTTGTAAATTCATTTCTCTTTACTTTCTCCATTTACATTTTGTTGAGTTTAGTGTTCATCAAGTGATATCTTTTGTCAAAATTGAACAAAAAGCCTAGCTCGACTCTCTATTTTTTGTTCTGTTCTTGTTCTTGCTCTATCTTGTTGAGATTGTGTAGCTTTTGAAAAAATTCACCAAACAAATAGAAAATTTTTATATGGACCTGATATATGGTAGGTGGGATGCAACCTTTAGTCCATATTCATCCACATCACCTTGAAGAAGTTTATGTTTAATAATTAAAGTGATGTGGATAAATATAGATTAAGAGATCCATCCCACCTAACGTGGAGCGGGTCTATGTAAAAATTTTTCCAAACAAATTAATTGAAATCATGGAACAACAAGAACTAGCAGTAAGGATATTGATGCTTGCAAGATTCCAAAATCAGTGACTAGAATGACATGATTCCAAAACTAGTGACTAGAGAACTGGTTCAGAATAGAATTGGAGCATCTCAAGCTCATGAACAACATAGCCAAGATGATAAGATGTGATTTTTACCGCAAATTTTGAGGCTTTCCAAAAATTTGTGTAAATGCTGAAAAAAATGGGTGATCAGCTTGATCGAAACCCTAGAAGTCGAAATGTAGGTGACCATGAGGACTTTGCTAGCAGTACCCATCACCAGTAAGAGACCCAGGTCCCTAACTCAATTTTGGCTCACCAATTAAGCTCAGTCATGATTGATTGGGACCAAAACCCAGTCTACTTTTGGCTAGAATTTATGGGACTCTCATGTACTTGGGTTTTGCTCTCTTTTCGTCCTGTTTGGCCTCTAAATCATTCAAAACCTACAAAAACATGATTAAACACATAAATAAATGTACTTAAACATTAGAAATACAAAATAAATTTTTAGAATAAAAACCCTAAAATTCATTATCTAAATGCCCCTACTTTTTAAATACAAAGCCTCAAAATTCGATTAAAACTCAAGGTAATGCAGGTAAATAACTCTCTTTTAGAGAGCTAACACACCCTCCCAACTTGAAATTTTACTCATCCTGAGTAATAAAGAAATACAACAAAACACATAAAATACATTAACTTTCTTCAACGTGTCAATTGTTGAAAGAATGAAAACTAAACAAGTATAGGAATGAACTCAACTTGGATATAGGAAAACTTGCTAATCAACCCCAAATCATCATGATGAAAGTTCTAATTGCCCCACTTAAGAAAGTAGGAATCACTCGCTCACTAATCGATGAAAAATTTATTAAACAAAAGCTTAATATGTGACAGACAAGTTGCAAGCAATTATCACACAAAATACTCACTAATGTAAATGAATTCAAACCAAGGATCAATTATGTTTTTAAATCTTGTAATGCAGGCTAAGTGATAAAAGTAGGATATATTTCGATATAACTAGTTCATAAGTCACCTCAGATATTTTAGTGAATAACTTGAACATTAACCCTCTAGAACATCCCTCTAACTACTACATCATTATAACCAACTACCATTTATGAAGGCAAAAATGTACCTTCTCTATTACAACTAGAAATATTTTTCCTTCTTTATTCACAACATTTAGAAAACATATAAATTTTTTTTTCTTTTTTCAACATTGTTTCTTCTTTCATTTTTTTCTCCTTCACAATATAACATAACATAGGGGATTTACAACAAACAAGCCATATAATATAACTTTTTCCCAACAAAACACTTCCTTTCCATCTAACACTAATACATTATAATCATAGTATTGATACCTAAAGAAATTAACACTAACTAATAAGGTGATGGGTGGTTAGAATGATAAAATAAAATGATAAGTTGGCTAAAATAACATGGTGATCCAAGAAATAAGGCTTATCAAGCTCAAGAAAAACACTAGGGATAATATTTCAATTAGGTAGAAATTTTGGCACAAACGGTTCAAGTTGTTGAAGAACTTGCCTAAATCATTTTCTTGGTTTAAAATTCACTTATAATTACAAGTATCAAATCACACAATCCCCACGAATGTTACAGGTAAAACAAAAATCGCAAGGTAATCATAATTAATACTCATTGTAAATTATCTTACTTTCACACCCTCACTTAAGGGAAGATATTTAAGTATATAGTGGTAACACTTTCACAATTAAAAGAGATCACAAAGCAAAGGAAACTTATATACACTCTCAATCCACAGATACAACAAATTTTTTTGTGGTTTTTGAAAAAATTTCAAAAATAACCCTAAATTTTAAAACAACTACCAAGCTTAAACCTAAACAAAAACAACTAAAAGAACCAGCTCACCCTAACACATAACGCATAATCACATTCACACCACTAAAAACAAACACCATCCCCTAACTTAAAATGAAATATTGTCCTTAATGTTTCACACCACAACTAAAAATATGAAAAGAATCAAAATAATAAAAAGTAAACAAAACAACAAAAACAATAAAAACAAAACTCCCCTGATTACGATTTGTAGGTTGTTTCATTCATGCTCTTCATCTTTCTCTTCCTCATCACTCATAGATTCATCTCCGCCCGACTAGTCATTAGTCTCATCCTTTGATTCCTCAACCTCTTCAAAGATAGATGTAGCCAGTAAAGTAGGATGTACCGTCATATCAACATGTGCGGCTTCACCAATATAATGAATTAGGTTCTGTTGGTCCCAAAGGGCAACCTAAGAGGGGGTTGTATTAGGTTATTTCAAAAACAAACCTTTTGATGTGCTTAATAGGAAATGCAAACTTTATGCAACAAATGAACACTTAAGCATAAATAATCACAAGTAAAGATTCAACAATTTAATCACAAATAACCAATAAAAAGATTGAGATTAAGATTATCAAACCAAACGCCCAAGCTTCTCAAGCTTGGAGTTTACAACCACAAAGAGCTTCTTACAATGCAACTACCAAGTTCTCAACTTGAAGTTTAGCCACTAAAAGGTCTCTTCAAAGTAGGTGAGACAATAACCTCTTGTACACAAATGAGGATCACTCTTGCTCACACTAAATTCCTTTAGTTGAGCCAAGAGTTTTATACTCACAACCTCCCTTTGTTACAATTGTTATCTCTCTACTCTTACACTTGAAGAACTCTTACACTCCTAAGCTCTTTTCACACAACTACCTACACTATTACAACACTTGTACCCACTATTTCTCCCAAATAGCTCAAGAATTACTTGTCATCAATGTAGAAGTCTCTTGTTATTTAATTCAAGCTTAAGGGTATTTATAGTTGCCCAAAAATTGCTTCCAACAACTTTCCAACGGCTATTTTCTGTTTACTAGAAAATTAGCCGTTGAACCTTTCGGACGGCCGATGCAGTAGGTGTGCGCCCGAACGAACTAGCAGTTGGACCTTTCGGACAGGCAACTGCTAACCTCTGCGTTCGACGCTGCATTCGTTCTCTGAGGGTATTTGTTCAGACTTTCGAGGATGCTTTCGTCCGAACCTGCGTCTGATCAAAATAATGTCTTTTGGAAAAAAGATCAGATGCTGTTCTTCGTCCCAGACTGCTTCAGGTTCTTTGTGTCGGACGCTTACCATTGTCTGAAGTTCTGTCTTTCGGAGAGTCCTTTGCATCCGTGGAGTCTTCTGGTTGTTTTGTTCGGATGATCATTTGCGTCCGAGCCTCCCTATTTTTTTGCACACTTGTTTTCAAACTATTAGTGCGATTTGGTCATCATCAAAACATGATTAACATAACTGGGGTTCAACAGGTTCCCTGTAGCCTTCATATATCAATATTGTTGTTCAAAATTTGCTAGGTGTCTTCCCATCCTTTGGTTGGCATTTGGGGGATTTTTTGAAGTTGATGCTTTATCTTCCCGCGGTTGCTTAGAATTTAGGGACTACTTCCCTACCATAAATGGGTTTCTGCATAACAATCCACTTATGTTGATTTTCATCCCATTGAACTCATGCTTCAAGACACAATTTAATATTTAAGCAAGGAATCACACCAGATCCTGCATTCCTAAATGAAGTAGGATCATTGATAAAGAAGTGGAGACGTTGGTGTTTTCAGGGTTATAAAGGGAAGTGTATTATCATATTTGGCTTGCTAACCCAATCTTGGTGCTCAATCTTGCTAACCACGGGTGTGCATACACTTCACAGATCTCAACAAAGCTTGCCTAAAATATTTCTATTCACTCCTACTGATAAATATAATGGTGGATTTGATAGTAGGATTCAAATTGTTGTACTTCCGGACACTTCCAAGGAATATTATTAGATTTATCTACATCAGTTTGATGAGGAAACGACATTTTTCATTACGGATATAGGAACTTACTACTACGTTACCATGTTGTTCGAGTTGAAAAATGCAATGAAGTGACATACCAAACGCTGGTACCTTCACAAGCTACCCAAGCAACAGATTATACACATCTAAATGTGGAAGTATATGTGGATGATTTAAGAGCTAAGAGTCACAAGGCAACCAACTTGATAGCGGACCTAAATGAAGTTTTTGAAGTATTGACTCATAGATGAAGTTGAACCTAAACAAATGCACCTTTGGAGTATCATCAGAAAATTCTTAGGTTTCATGATATCAGAAAGGGACTAAGGCGAACCCGGACAAGATTAAGGTTATAATTTATATGAATTCCCTAGCTCAGTTGAAAGAAGTTCAGAAGTTAACAGGTTGCATTGTTGCTCTCAACAGGTTCTTATCCAAACGGGCATAACGAAGTTCGCATTCTTCAAAGTGCTAAAGAAGGTGGAAAACTTTTAGTGGACTGAAGAGTGTGAAAGAGCTTTCATGGAACTAAAGTCTTACTTACAGGAAATTCCTCAACTACCAATCCTTAAATTAGGAGGAGTATTGTTGTTCTTATACCTATTTGTTAGGGACCTAGCCATCAGGTTGGTATTAGCAATATATCATAATAGAATTCAGAGCCCTATATACTACATCAACAAAGTCTTGCCAAGGGTTGAGCAGAATTACCCATGCATAGAAAAGTTGACGTACATTGTCGTTGGTGATTTCAACTCGAATGTTGAGGCTATATTTTCAATCACATCCAATCACCATCCTAACTAATTACCTACTAAGGCAGGTCTTAGGAAAGCCTGAGACTTCATGAAGAATGATCAAGTAAGTGGTAGAGTCGGGAAAGTTTGAAATATACCAGGGAGCCATCACGGGGTAGAGCTGCTAAGGCGGGTCTTAGGAAAGTCTAACACTTCAGGAAGAATGATCAAGTGGGTAGTAGAGCTGGTAGAGTTTGAAATACAATATCAGGGAGTCGTCATGGAGTAAGCATTGGTAGATTTCATCACTAAGAATACCACATCAGGTCCTCAAAATGTATTTATAGTGATACAACAGCCAGAGAGATCAGATTAGCCTGCTTGGCAATTGTATATCGACGGAACGTCTAATACCGAGGGAATTATAGAGCAAGCTTGATGCTCATCAGCCCCGAAAAGAATCCTATACCTATGCACTTAGGTTTGATTTCCTTGTCTCTAATAACGACCTTTGGCTAAATTTGAAGCTCTTATAGTCGAAATGAGTCTCGCCTAAGAAATGGGGGGTCAAGAAGCTACAAGCATGTAGTGATTCCCATCTAGTAGTCGTCAAGTGAAGGGAAAATATAAGGCCAAGGGAGTCTTGATGAAGAAGTACCTTGATAGAGTTCGTAGATTGGCAAATTGCTTTGGCTCTTACCCAGTTCAGAAGGTTCTTAGAACTCAAAACACAGATGCTGAAATTGGTATCATTACTTTATGGACATCTGTCTAAACCTCTACTCGTTGAGTCCAAAACTCTTGCACATAAAATTAGGTTGTAGGCCACATGATACCAGCTCAATCAAGGACATCTTTACTGAAGGTCCTATTTGCAACCCTTGCCAAAATGCGTTGCCCCCTAAGACGCTAATTACATGTCAAGAAAAATACACGAGGGAATTTGCAGCTAATATCACGAGTCTGGGACCCTGGCAAAGAAGGTGTTCACTATCCTCAATGAGGCCGAAGAGCTGGGGAGAAAAATATCCAAAATGCCATATCCATGCCTGAATTCCTAGGCAGCTAACCAGTGAAATGATTCCTATAGGAGGCTCGTGGCCTTTTGCTTAATGGGGAATTGACTTGTTGGGACCTTATCCAAAGGCCCAACTCAGCATGAATACTTGGTCGTCGTAGTGGAATATTTCACGAAATAGGTGGAAGCAGAATCGGTCTCCTCAATCACTAAACCCATGATAAGAAAATTCTTATGGAAGAACATCATACATAGGTTTGGAATACCGTATGCTTTGGTCTCGAATAATGGAAAGCACTGCGAGGGTCCACTGCAGCAGTATTGTGCTGACCTCGATAGGGACTAAAAACCAGATTGGATAAGACTAAGGGCCTTCGGATGGAAGAATTAACCAGCATATTATGGTACACAACCCCCAATGCTTCCATAAGATTCACACCATTCAGCCTAGCCTATGGGTTAGAGTCGGTAATCCTAAATGAAATTCGTAAACCTTTCCAAAAGACAGTTCAAAATTTCTAGCCTATAGATAACCTAGAAGAAATGTTGTCCAGCTTGGACTTGGTAGAAGAATGGCATGACAATCACTAATAAAACAAGCAACTTATAGGCAGAAGATGGCTAGGTACTACGACTCAAAAGTCAAGGGAAGGAGCTCCAAACCAGGTGACATAGTCCTTAGGAAAAATGAAGTAAGCAAGGTGGAAGAAAACCGAAAGCAAGACCCCATCTACAAAGGACCCTACCTGATCATAAAGGTTGGGAGGTCAGAAAGCTATCAGCTTGCCAATCTGGACAGAAAAACTGTGCCTAGGTTCTAGAATGCTAATCACCAAAAAAAAGGGTACTTTTAAGCACATACGCGTGCTCTTTGAATTATTTGGTTTATTTAGTTTCTTTTCAATAATATAGTATGTAGAATGCTTGATTTAGGAACAGATCTATTCTAGCCAAGTAATGGCAGAATTCAAATTCTGTCTGAATAAAATAAGGGAGCTATGCCTCTCATAATTTGCATGTGAAATCTAAGTTTTAGCAAACAATTTTACAAGTCTAAACATTATTAGTGTGAAACCCATTATTTTAATAGAATTGTTCTTTGATTTTAACTGGTTTAAAATGTTTTTCATATTATTTTTAGTCATAAAGTACTTCAACTTATTCGTTTTTCAATTCGGCAAATTTTTCGATTTACGCGATTTCGGTACCGGCGGGTAAACGGGTCAAAAGTTGGACTAAGTGTAATTAGTGCATTGTGGTGTGTGAGTGTTGTTTGATGGCTGATTTATAATGTTAATTTAGTAGCAAAAAAATTAGTTTTTGGGTCAAATAGTCAACTTGGAGACTATTTGGTCAACTTGGGTACTATTTGGGTCAACTTTGGAAGCTTTTTAAGTCTTCTTCTTGTTGTTTCTTCCTCATTTCTTCCTAGCAGCAGCTGAACTCCTCTTCCTCCAGTTTCCCCAAAAACTTTTCTTGGATTTCAAGTAGAAATCACTTGGAAGGTAAGATTTTTGTATTTTGCTAGCACTTTTTGGCTTATGGGCTTTATGATCCAAGCTTTAATTTCAAGTTTTGTAGGATTCTTTAGGGCTGAAAAATAACCCTCTTTGCAGCCTTATATGTGTTGATTTATGTATGTTATGGGTTGTTTTTAGTGTTTTGGAGGTTGAGAAGTGATTGGGGTTGATTTTTAACAACTTTCCATGGTTAGATTACAAATTTTAAGATTATGAGTTGGGGTTTTGTCTTCCATATGTGGCCTAGAGTGTTATGCTATCAATGCTTATGTCTATGCACATAATGATGTTTTAAGAGTGTTTTAACATTAGTTAATACAATTGAAACATCCTTATTAGTCAATTGATTATCTCTTCATTTTGTAAGATGTGTATAAGAGACAGAACTAGGATAATTTGGATAATTGGTTATGTTTGAAGGATCTTTAATGATCTTTTGATGATTTTAAGTGTTTCCTTGGTAGTGGGTTGGATAGGAAGCATGTTTGAATCATGCGTGTGGCGTAATCGGTAAAAATTTCAGTTTGGTAGTAAAGAGGAATTCCACCCATAGGTTGTTGCTCTAATGTTGTAATAGAGTTAATTGTAGTGATTATGGGGTATGGATTGTTGTGGAATGCTATTGATATACATCTAGATGTGTATAAGAGACAGAGATATAATGCACTCGTTAATTGGATGTATATGTTATTTTGAATTGGGTTGTAAAAAGGTCGCTTGAATACCTTAGAATTGGATTTTGTTGGCAGATATATAATTACATTATAAGTTACAAGGGAATATATAAATTATTCGGTTTTTCTGGAAAACTGAGCTTATTATCTCCTAATCTAGTAATGTACTGAATTTGAGGGGTTAACTAAGTGTTTTGACTGGGGTTTTAGCTTGTCGAAGTTGGTCAGAAATTGTGAAAAGGTCATTTTTGACCAAAGAGCTGTTGGTGTCGTTTTCTATCGTTTCGCGTCGTTTTCACTTCCCTAGTCATTCTTTAACTTCTACATCTCTTCTAATAGAGTCCTCTTATATCTGTTTTAGGTACCACGCCACCTACCGGCGATCGCGTTCTGTGATCATTTGTGCAGTTTTTGCTTTGATAGGTGGGTAACATAGACCCTCTTCCACTTGTATTTTGTTTAACAACTTTCGAAATATGTTTGGATGGATTTTAGAATGTGTATGATGTTTGGAACTGCACTTTTACCAAGTTTTGGAACTATTACATATGAAATCGGGACCAAGCTATTTTATGTTAATCAATTGATATGTTTGCAAACTCTTTTGATATGAAAGCATTTTATAACTGTTTTGGCTCATAGGTGACCTAGGTATATAATTTTGGATGTGTTCTAATGCCAAGAATAAATGTCAATAAACAACTTAATCTATAGTCATCCATGGGACGCCATGGTGATTGCTATGCTATTATGAACTATTTGATGCGGGGTCTTGTGATGGGATAAATGGTGTGAATCTTATGGAAGCATTGGGGGCTGTCTCTTACTACATCTGACTAGATACTGTAGGTCATACCTTTGAGCCTAAAAGATACTCATGCTATTTTATTATATTCCGGATTGAAACTGTACTTGGATTTGTTTGCTATGCTTTAGCATACTATGTTTTGAAATGATTGGATCTTTTTGGCTATGTTTTGGACATGCCTGACGTTTAAATGGCATGATACATTTTAGAAACTACTTATGATTATAGTTTATTGACGTTTAAATGGCATGAGACATTTTAGAAACTGCTTCATGACTATGGTTTTCGCAAATGTTATTATCTTTATGTTTTTTTTTTATCGAAATGCTTGGCCCCATTTGAAGAGCTTTTATGATATCCACTGAGCTAGTTATGCTCACCCCACGTGATTTATAATTTTTCAGATTAGGTGCTCATTTTTTACTCTCCACCGCGTTAGCAGCTTTTAGATTTTCTCCAGATTCCACATTATTGGTAGGACTCTGCGGATAATCTTCCAAGCTTCTCTTTTGTTTGGAGAGGGGTAGTGTATTAGATAGGTTTTGCTATTGATGAACTTTGTTTTTGTTGTAGCATCTTTTGTACTAAGAAGAAATTTTGTAATTCGTATTTTTTGTGTAAAATGAAATATTCAGTTTTATAGTTAAGTAATGGTTTGATGGTTCTATTACATTGCGGTTAAGTTTGTTGCTCTGTTCATTTGTGCCTTTCGCTTTGGGCCGGTGTACCATTAGCGCGGCGTGTTACGGTCCCGTTTTTGGGGCGTGACAATTAGTTTCTTCTATAACTAGAAGTATAACTGAAAATAATTATTGTTGGGCAAAGACAGAAACAATAGGCCTAGCAAGGGGACGCCTAAAATAGCTAAGCACATTCAGGGAATCTGGGAGCAGCCACGACCAAACACTAAACTCCCGATCTCACTTGCTCAAAGGCTTACATCTGCCTAATGAAACATCACAAAACAGCCTTACTTGTGTTGAGTGAACAAACATATGTGCACATCATAAAGATAAGAAAGGAATAAAGCTTAATAAAGGAAAGAGCATCACTTTCCTGAACCAGAAAAGTGATGTAGGAAAAGTTAAATCAACTTATTCACAACTTTCTACTAATTTCCATAAGTCCACGATTTTAGTATAGTAGAGTGAATAAGGATTGTCCTTACAGAGACTGTGCAGGCTGGTACTGAAAGATCTTCAACAATTTCTATTTAGACAATCATAGATGAAATTTTTGGATTTTTGAAATTAAATTAGACCTAAATTATACTACAATTAAAAGAATGCAAATAAAAAATGCTAATAATAAAGAGAGGTTTCAAATATTAAGAAGACGGGTTAGGTACTAGGCTAGCAATTTCATGTGATTAATCAAATTTCAAATTAATTGGTCCAATTATAATGTAAGGAAGTTCAATTTCCAAATATCAACCCAATCCCAATCTCTCGTGCCGTTGGATCCTATCAACTTAATGAATTAGGGTAGATTTTCTTCTATCCTAATTTAATCAAATCGAGTTTTACCTATATGAAATTATCAGGAACTAACTAATTAATCCAAATACTACTTTGATTACAAACTTAGTCTAATAATTAACACAAGCCTCCCATTGATCAACTTTAATGTCTCTCTTGGCCAATTAACTTTAACAAGAATTAGTTTTACATTCTTGATTCTTATAAACATGTTATTTATAACCAATTATTATGGTTATTCCAATTGACGATCTGTTTGAATTAATTCATGAAAAATTGCATCACCCGCACCTAACCATAATGAATTTAGTTCGTCATTGTTGGAATAAACAAGCAAGAAATAATTAAGTCGCAAGAATTCATAATTAAATAAGAATAAAGTAATTGCAATAAGACTTAAATAAAGAGTAACTAAGAATAATGAAACTTCTAAAAATATCTATATATGATATATACACTAACACACATTTATATGCTAAGATTTGTAACTTATATATGTAATTATATATATATATATATAATGAATTATATTTTTGTATACACACATTATATAAAGATGATAAAGTAGAAATTAGAATCAACAATCATTGATTGTTTTCAAGAATTAATTAACCACTTACTATTGTTGAACGTTGCTTTTATTTTTGAAGAATGTTGCGATTATAATTTGTTTATCATCTATGAGCTTATATTATCTTTTATTTATACTATGTCATATTTTGAACGTGTGAGATGATATAAAATTTGTGGAATGATATACTAAATTTTGAAATTAGAATATTGAATGAAAAAGAATTTATACTCGATTAATTTGATTTACTGGTCGAATAAGTCAAATTTAACGACTCGATTTTAATTAACTATAATTTTATATTAATTGAATTTGATTTTAAAATTTTTAAGTCGAAAAACAAACAAATCAAATCAAATAATTTGAAAAGTGAAACAATGGTCAAATAAGCACCTCTACCAACTCCTCCTTGACCAGCATCGCCATAGGTCGAATCACTCTCTCCCTCGTGAAGGGCCGGGTTTAGAAAAAGAGGAGTACATAAAAAGCAATGAAAACAATAAAAGTAGCTAGCATAATGCAATCTAAGATCTACCTTCTCATGTGCCAGGATAAATTGATCAACCCATTGAGGGGTAGGTAAGGACTTAGCCAGGGCCTTATCCCAGGGAAGAACATGTTAAATCAAATTTTTCAAAAAAGAGAAAAAGAAAGGAAAGTATAGCAGCCTGGCATAAAGTTAAAACATGACTGTAATAATTGCCCATGTTTTATCAATTAAAAATAAAAAAAATAATAATAAAAAATGAAAAAGGACATGGCAGCACATTTGACATGAAGTGGTCCATTAAGTTGACCACTTCATGCACAATGGCCACATTCCAGAACAATAGCCCAGAACGAAGGCAATTGCTAACTCTCACATCAAACTATCAATCAGTGGAGGAGACGTTAAACAGGCAGTTGTGGGGAGAGCCAAAAGAAAGAGCAATGAAGAGGAGAGCTAGAAAAGAAAAAGAAAGAGCAATGAAGAGGAGAGCTAGAAAAGAAAAAGAAATAGACAAGAAGGAGCAAAAACAGAAGGCAACCTTAAAAAAAAAAAACAGAACAAAATAGAGAAATTATCAAAGTTGGAAAGATCAAGTTAAAATATACCAAAGATAATTATGAAGAGATGGTATATTTCTTTGAATACTATTTTTTTTTTTTTTTTTTGTTTTTTGGCCTTTTGGCGTTTTGTTTTTTCTATATTTAGTTTCGTGTTTGTTACTATTTTCTTGTAACCGGTCATTGAATTATATCAATGACTCCTTGCTTTAATGCTCCTAAGAGCAAAGAAGATTTGAAGGTGTTTGTCTACGAAACAAACTCCAAATCCTTGTTCACGTGAATCAAACCTATTACGGAATCAAATTATAAACCTTTAAATTAGGAGAAGCCAAGTTGAAGGAGTATAAAATGGATTTGACTTGGAATCCGAAATTGAGCAAAGTAATACGTATAAATCATTAAGCAATCAATGCATTTTGGTTCTTATAAGGCATATTGTTCTAATAAAATATATGTTGTAGTCTTTGTTCATTTTTTTAAAAAAAGTTTAAGTTGAACTCAGTTTATGTCTTACAATTAAAAAATTAGCACTAGCCTTATGTGCCTTATAATAGGTTCCAGTGCCTTATTTGGTTTTTTAAATTATTTAAAACACTAAATTAAATTAATTGGTTTTAGTATTTTACAGTTGATTCCAATGCCTTATTTTGTCAAATTGTCTTTCAAGGCATTAAATCAAATTAAATAGTGTTTGTGCCTAAAATTAGCTTTTTATGGTAATAAACCAAATTAATTAGGTTTAATGCCCAAAATTTTCCTTTCAGACATAAAATTAAATTAATCGGTCTTAGTGCATAAAATTGTCTTTTAAGACAATAAATTAAATTAATTTTTTTTAATGCCAAAATTACCTACTATATAATAAATTGAGCTTAGTGTCTAAAATTTCCTTTCAAGGCACAAATCAAATCAATTGGCCTTGTGTCCAAATTTGCCTTTTAAGGCACCAAATTAAAATTAATCGACCTTCATATCCAGAATTACTTTTAAGGTAATAATAAATTAAATTAATTGGCTTAGTGCCCACAACTAGTTTTTTAAGGTATTAAATTAAATTAATTTCTTTAGAGCCAAAATTACATTTTAAAGTAACAAATCAAATTAATTATCTTTGACCTTTGTGCCCACATTACCATCTACAATAATTAAAAATAAAGACATGAATTAACTTTGGACTTTATGTCCATCTTACCTTTCAAGGCATCACAAAAATATTAAATAAAATAATTGGGACCAGTTTTTAAACTTGTCTAAACTTTTTTTTTTTTTGTCTCAAATGGCTAAATTTTCATTTAAATATCAATTGCCTCAAAAGGCTCAAAAGCATTGATATTTAAAAAGTGTAGTTCATCTAGAACTACGTGTGACTTGATTCCAATTTAGATACATTAGAACTACAAAATATATTATTTTGTGGAGTTTTTGCGTCAACTAAAAATTCTGCTTAATAAAAAAAGGTCAAATTCAAGTAACCCGTCAAATGTTCAAAATGGGTCAAAATTAATTTATTTTTCCATTAAACTCAAAAAAAAAAAAATACTCCAAATATAAGTAAATTTTTATTCACACGAACTACGTGAGGTTGGAACCCGATAACATATACATAAACTGTCTGAGTATATTACGTAGATGCAACCCCAAAAAATAAATAAAATTTAAGTTCTTCCTATTTTTGTTCGTTTAATTAGAAGTAAAATTAATTAATTGACCATTAGAATCAAAAGGTGTTTCTCTAAAATTAGCGAATATAATTAAGAGATTTAATATCTTACATGGGTTCGACTGACACAAATAAAAATTCGTGTGACCAAATCATACGAGTGAGATCAAGTTGAACGTTAATTTGCAAAATATTAAATTTTTGCTTAAAATGGTTTTTGGCACATCCGGTGGAACCCATTCTTCTTTTTATCTCTAATTGTTTAATTAATTTTATTATGTTGTCTTAGAGGTTAGAGATGGCACCCAAGATTGTAATTCACTTCCATGAGCTTCCGTGCACCAAACAAGGAAGTGATTTGAGGATAAGAACCAAAGAAGGACAACAATATAATGACGTTCACTATAGATCACACAAAAAATTCTTTGGAAATAACCACGTCTCAATTTTCTTCAATTGCGATCGCGAAGGCTGTGAAGGGGCAAAAAGGAAGCTCTCCGACCGTCAAGGCTGCGAAGGCACACAGGGAGGTCGCCCCAACCACTATGACTGCTGGAGGGCAAAAGAAGCTCACTCTGACCATCAAAGCTCGAAAGGAGCCAAATAAACCTGCTCCACATGCTACTGCCAAGTCTGCTAAACGGCATAGAAAATTCACTCTACCTACAACTACAAAAGTTGCTATGTGGCAAGAAGAAACTACTCCACTTGTGACCTCTAACAATGCAAGGAAGCAAAAGAAACCCACTCCAACCATCAAGGATATCGAGTGGCAAAAAAATTTATTCCACTTGGAATTGGCAAGACTACTTGGTGGAAAAAAGAAATTGCTCCGCATGCAATCGTCAAGACTGTGAGAGGGCAAAAGGATTGAGAGGTGTTCCTTGTTCTAAAGTCAGTAATGAGTGAAACATAAATGCTCCAAAAGTGACATCGTACAAGGAGTATAAAAAAATACTTTGACATCAAATGAACAAAATAAAATTGTCCTAACTACAAATGCTCGTAATGAGCAAGTTAAAATAGCTCTGGCAGAAAATGCGAACCCCACTCAAAGTGGTTTTGCAAGTATATAGTCGATGCTAATTCCAAAAAACACTATGTTGCCGTTGACATTGTTGAGAAAGTCAATTTCAAACCCAACCAAAATTTTGGGGTCGATTATAGTTGACTTTTCATGGACCGAAATAATAATGACAACATCTGCTCAAGAAGAAGAAAATATTATTTCCCGGACTTCTCAAGTGCTTTTGACCTTGAGGAATATTGGGATAATATCCTCTTCAAAGGTTTCACACTAAAAGTTAAAATTGCCCTTGAAGCCTGAAATTCTTAAACTCAAATTTGATGGAGGAAAAATAAAAAGATCCAAAAACAAGTGAAAGGGTTTGAAATAAAAAAAAAAGTGATAACCAAACTATTTTAGAGGAAGCAAAGAATCATGATTTTCCTTCAAAGCAAAAACAAACAACTCAACAAGAGTTTGAAAGAAAAATAACAATACTCGAAGGAGTTCAAAATGAATACTTGGCGATACTAGTTACTAGTATTACTTCTCTTGTAGAAAAAATTCAAGAGTTGAAAAGAAAGCTAACTGAAAAGGAAGCTGAAATAGTCACTTTGGCTGCTCAAATTGCTAGCCAAGCAAGTACTTCTACTTGTGAGCATATACGAACTCATAAAGTTGGTCAATATTCAACAACATCTCTTACACAAGATGAAATGTAAACTTACAAAGTTTGATATTTGAGGGAATAAGAGACTTTCAAACATCCTTAAATCCTCTTGTACCTGGACATCGTAAGCTATATTATGACACGATACCATATCACTCGAATGATCAAAACCCAAAATCTAAGAAGTTTGATGGAATCAATGGCTTTGCCATATGAGCACTTAGCTTATTTTTACTCGGCCTATGGTAAATCGACTCAAGTTGATGCTTTGTTGAACCCCAATTTGTGCAATCCCTTAAAGGATCTGCTTTAGTTAGTACACTCAACTACAACCCCATTCGATCCTCACTTGGGATGACATACAAAGATCCTTTCTTGCTCACTTTGTGAGCTCAACAAGAATCTTTCTATCATTGATTTGGCTGATACACGACAAAATCCAAATGAAAGTGTCATCGATTTCACTACATGATGGAGAAAATTGAATCTGCAATACACTGAAAAATTAACTAAACAGGTGATAACTATAGGAATTTGGGGATAATTTATTTACTATGAACCCTAATTTGATATTTTGTAACCCTAATTTTACGTGTTTTGTGTGTGATTTAGGAGTATTAGGTTAAAATTAGATTTTGAGTGTTTTAATGTGTTTAGGTAATTTTTGGTGTTAATTTTGCGTTAAAATTACTAGTAATGTTCGTATGTCTTGTGTTATGCAGGAAAGGGTAATTTTGAAAGTTCAAAAGTGGAGACTTGCAATCAATGACAAGGAAAAGGGGGAAATGAGCCTAGCCAAAAGAATATGGCAATGAAATTCCTTGCCGCAGCAAGGATTTTACTAGCTATAGCAAGGCTTAAGCAAAGAATAAAAGGTGCAAAGGCAACACATGTGGGCCAGCGGGGAATCTGAAGCAACAAGGAATCGAATATGGGCCACATAAAATTGGTTTATTGAAGAGAAGCGCACATACTCCTATAAATAGCCTTTTTCCCTCATTAAGTTAATAGTTAGTTTTTAGGTATTTTTTAGAGTAGCCGTTAGGGTTTTCTCTTGGAAAATTTTATAATTTTTTTCCATTAAATTCTTTAGCAGTTTTCGAATTTCAATTTTGGAAATGTTTTGTGGATTTATTACACTTTATAATTTTGGATACGTGGATTTTCCGAAAAACCTGTAACAATCTTCGGAGTGTTCAAATACTTCAGTATTCATCGGTTTCAATTATTTTTACTTCAATTTTGTCTTTCAATTATTTAATTGCTTTTTGTTTATTTTAATTAATTTTAGTTAGGGTTAAATTCGTAGTTCAATTTTGTTATTAATTTTATTTTGCTTTTGTTAGATTTTCAATTAATTATAATTAGGGTTTTCATTAATTAATTCAATCCGTCATTCAATTTATGCAAATTTATTCTTTCATAATTTTCTAGGGTTATATCGTTATTTAATATTTTTATAAACAAATAAAAAATCCAAAAAATTCCAGAAAATAATTCTTCTCAAATTGTGATCATCTGAATAGTGATTGATATTAAATATTCAGTAATTGACCAGTTTGATTCTCGTGGAAATGATCCTTATTACCTATATAATACTACGTGACCCGTGCACTTGCGGAGACGTATGTTATTACATAGTTAATTTTTAAACTAGGATTTGACACGTATCAACAAACTACCGTTCAAATGTGTTACAATAATTTATTGGCCGAAATGGCAACATTGCAAGTGTTAGCATTGCTAAACCTGAAACATTCGAAACACTTGTTTCAATAGCTTGCAATGTTGAGAGAAAAATTTCTCGATGATAAATTACATGAAAAAATGGAGTTTTAAACAAATAGAAGACAAAAAGTCATTGCCGAGAAAAGTGAATTAATAGCAACATTTGTCAATACCAATTAAAAAAAATGGTAATGGTGACTAAAAAAAAAAAAAGAAAAGAAAATGGAAGGTCACAAAAAACCTACTTTAAAAGAAAGAAAAAAAAATGTAAGATACACTTCCAAAATGACGATGTAGATTACATGAAAAGAAAGGTAATATCTTTGTTTGAGCAGAAGTAAAGGTGACTATAAATTTTTAAACAATGATGATCCAAAAACCATTGAGAATTTTTAATTAATCCACAATGGATAAAAATGATCTTTTGCTGAAAAAGAAAATCAAAAGATCAAAACTCTTATTGAGAATGCATTATTCAATCTAATAAGTTCTTATTTCTTCGATTGAATATCTTTCTCATAAAATCTTTAACAATAAAAGTGTCAAAAAATGAAATGAAGAATTGAAGTCTATCAACTCAAAAATGCTTAGAGCACTCAAATAGTGAAATTTATATCTTTCTTAAGTGTTGAAAAAATTAAAATCTCACGAAAGATAAAGTAAAATTTTCAATTCAAGTAAGTAAGTCCTTAATTTGTAATTTAAGTTTGCTAGAAAAGGAACACAACATCGGCTCAAATGCAAATGTGTGTATCCTTACATAAATAGTAAATTTATTAAAGGTAAGTTACCTAAATGACAATGTAACTTATCCTACTGAACTACGATTGGCTTGATCCCAATGTTTGGGTATGTAGGCAGTCTAGTCTTGAACTAGATGCAACCCCCTTATCAAAAGGTATATGTTGCCCCTTGTAAAAGTTTTTTCTACCGATACATTTTTAAAATGTTAAATTGATTAATGACTCAAAGAAAAATCTACCAATAATTTCAAGTAGTTAAAAAAAACTAATTAATGCTTCAAATAAAAAAAATTTTGATGTATTTTCAGGTGGTTAAACTGGAAATATTTCAAAGGAAAATCCACCAAATCATTTTCAAGTGGATAAACTGTTTTATTACTTCAAAACTCATCCACCAGTTTTTCAAGTGGTTAAACTGATTAATGTTCAATCATTTTATCACAAAAATTCTTGAAAGACTTGATAGAGTTTTATGTGATTGTTGTACTATTTTTCTAGTACAACTCAAATGTATAAAAATAATAAGACAAAAATGCTAAGTCTAGAAAAGTTGTCTTGAAGTTAAGAAATATAAGTGTAACCTAAGTGCAACTAGGCCAAAGTCTCAAAATCATATAGCCTTGTTGTCACAAAATTGAGTGCAAAGATCAGTCAAAAAATTTATAGCACATCAAAAAAATTTATAAAAGAAAGTATCGACTGTTGTACATATCAAACAAACAACATTTTCTATGTACAATGCTCGAGGAGGTAAATGTTAAACCAAATTTCTTAAAAAGAAAAAAGATTAAAAAGAAAGTATAGCAGCCATGCATAAAGTTAAAAAATGATTGTAATAATTGTCCATGTTTTATCAATTATAAATAAATCAATAATAGGAAAATGAGGAAGAACGCAACTGCACGTTTGGCATGAAGTGATCAAATTAAGTTGTCCACTTCATGCATAATGGCCACGTTCCAAAACAATAGCCTATAAGTAAGGCAATTGCTAATTCGCACATCAAATTATCAATCAGTGGAGTAGTAGGCAAGGAATTGGGTCTTCAAATTTTCTAAATAAAGAGAAATAGGCATTAAAAAGATAGTTGGTAGAAATGTTGAGTTGAAATTTTGTCGTAGTCACCCAAAATTAACAACTCTCAATAATAATAATGTAGTAGTGGTGAGTCAAGTTCGTCCCACCGAAAACGGAGTCTTATTCTTGTGCCAAATAGAAAAAAATGGGGGGTTTTCTTAAATGCTTTTGAACTAAAAAGTAAAACAGTAAAATAATTAACGAGAATTCGATGCACTAAGGAAATTCTTGGTTTCGGTCATATCCACTATGGCAATTTCACTATTCGATACTTGACACACAAAATAATTCAATTCTATATCAAGTACTAATTGAAGAGTTAACCCGAATTCCAATTCAAAGTTGATTCTTGTTTCTTTCTAAAGTTGGTTAATTTTCAACACGCGATCCAATTAACCCTATCTATTAATTCAACCCAGACATGTGCCAAAGATTAATTAATAGAAGCATTAAAATCAACAAGAACAATTAGACTAATTAAACATAAACATATGCGGTTATGCCAATTAGTTGATTAATTTTTTTAAATTCAATAACACTAATCGAGTAATTATCAAACTTAGTTGCTTCACAGATTGAATTAAGCACACGCGGTTAAAACAATCTAGCAGTAGATTAATTCTAATAACTTAATATTCTGCAGCAATAATAAGTTAAAAATACAATCATAAAATTAATCGCAGAAAAATAATCAATATTTGATATGTAATTGAATAAATTACATCAAGCACAAGAAGTCTCACAACATAGTAGAATTAACCATGGTTTCAAATCCCGTGACCAAGAAAAGGGTTTAGATACAAAGTGCCATAAAAGAATGAATTTTTGCTAAAAATCCTAGATAAAACTAGAAAATAAAGTGTCGATACTTTTTCTCTCACCCAACATAGGGTATTTACAATGAGTACTTTATGTTACAATTACAGTCTACGGATAAGAACGTGAAATCGTATGAAAAAGAGTCCAATCGGGCGAATAAATCTGTCAAAAACCCAAAAATAAACAATACTGTTGTTTCGCGTGCTTATGCGCTGCCTATTTTGTACGCCTGAACATAATCTGGAAATTTTGCTTTCGGATGCAGCGCACATGCGTTGCACAACTCCAATGCATGTGCGTTGGGTTTCACTTTTGACTTTAATTTTGACCCTGATGTATACTGAATTTGGCAAAACTTAAAACATAAAAGTTATAGCTCTATATCTTAAATTTCCAAAACATCTTCAAAATGAAGGATCACCTCAATTGGAGCTCAAATAAGAA
The DNA here is from genome assembly GCA_025175665.1 of Cinchona pubescens. Taxonomy (NCBI): domain Eukaryota; kingdom Viridiplantae; phylum Streptophyta; class Magnoliopsida; order Gentianales; family Rubiaceae; genus Cinchona; species Cinchona pubescens. The sequence continues at coordinate 453,978 of JANKKI010000098.1, read as the reverse complement.
AGTTATACTCAATCTACCACACTATATCAGAATCGCTCCTCGCCGGTGCACATTTTTTAACTTTGCAATTTTGAACAAGATGCCTATATAATCTTGGAAAATTCAGAACATAAAAGTTGTATAACTCTTCAATAGCTTTCTAAATCATCCAAAATCATCTCAATTTAAGAATGGACTCGAAATTTATGCTTGAAATACAAAACAACATCCAAAATGGCTTCATACTCATGCATGTTCCGCCCTTAACATTTTTTTTCATCTTTTTCATCTTTTTCAGCTCTTTTTCACTTTAACCCTAAAAAAACTAATAATAACCAAATTAAACTCAATAATAACTCAAATCTTGCTTAATAATAACCAAATTAAGCTCAATAATAACTCAAATCTTGCTTACAACACATAAAAATGAGGTAAATGACACATAAAATTTAGCACAATTATGAACTTATCAAATTACCCCACACTTAGCCTTTGACTCATCCTCGAACAAACATAAAATTAAAACATTTGAGCACAACAAAATTTCACTCAACATATTCCCTCAAATATCCACATAAATAATCAATAATTAATCCAACAATCAGAGTAGTCTACGAACCAAAAAGCTCAAATGCTAATAAAAATCAAAACATGAAATTGGTGTGTATGTGTATATAGCCATTCAAACACTTAGATTTGAAAAATCTCTAGATTAAATCATGAAAACCCTCAAAATTTTTTTCTAAACACCCCATAGCTCACTCTTCTTACACCCCTCCACTAATCTAGACAATTGATTCAATTCAAATTTAGGTAGAACTTTTAGCTCGAACTATAGGTTAGGATATTTGTTAGCCAAAGAAGGAAGAGGATATAGCAAATAATAACAAGAGCTTTATAGTAATGGTGGCCACACATTAAAATAAAACTTCTCTTCACATGCGAAATATCATACATCCACAACCCCATACTTGTGTAACAAACACCAATGAACAATTTGTAAAACCAAACATGCCAACCTCTCTCGGACATATATACATCACATCATCATTTTATTTTTTTTATGTTTGCTCACAGTACGGGTACCAGTGGTAGTCACTACCCGCAACAAATAAACACGCAGGTACCAGTAATGGGCACTACCTGTAACTACCGAAACTTCCATATTCATCATTTTTTTTCAACAATTTTTTCCAATACCCCATTTTGCTACAAAAATGTACATCACTCACTTCTCACAAACTTCCACCTTTATATCCCTTTAACAAATAATGTGCACCATAAGCTCTTAAAGGGAAAAGTTAAGATAAAACAATGAAAAGAAACATTAAGATCAATAAGGGTAGGTAAATTGCGTTTATGTGAAAGAAGGTGAATGATATTTGTCTTCACAAGAATAAGACTCAAATAAGGTACTTAGAAATAAATTGTTAAAATGGTTGGCTATAATGGCTCAACAAACAAAAAAGGCACTACCCTCTTCTTCAACTAAATTAGGTCATCTAAGAATTCGCTTTGAAATGTAATAAAGTGAGTTTTTGGGGTGCAACATAATTGAGTCTACATAAATTTCTCTAAATATCCCAAATCAAAAATTAATGCATGGCTTTTTGCTCCAAATTCTTGAAAATCATGAATGGAAAATATTAACATTGACTACTCACTCATGCATAGTTCAATTAATGATTTATTATGCAGAAAAATGGGAAAATATGTTAAGCAAAAACTTTCAAAAATTTTAAAAAAAAATGGTCAATTAGTCCACAAAAATTTTTGAAAATTTTTGTCATCTCAAGGGAATTATTTGTTTTGTTATGTTTTGTTTAGTGTCTACTCTAGCATTCATTCACAATAAGGTGATATTTATGGCGGATACTACTTCAAACACGAATTAAATCCAGAGAAGCTTTCCTTTTTTCCATTTTATGGTTTTATTTTTGCATTGAGGACAAAGCTTATTTTTAAGTGTGGGGTGTGAAAGTTATTTAGTTTTTTAAGTTTTTGGTGTATTTTGCTCGATAATTTTGCAATATTTTAACTTTTCCTTTGATCTAAGAGTTTGTCGAAATTTTTGAAAAATTTTGTGGATTAATTGACCATTTTTTGAAAATTTTTGAAAATTTTGCTTAACGTATTTTTCCATTTTTTTGCATAATAAATCTTTAATTTAACCATGCATGAATGAGTAGTCGGTGTTAATATTTTTCATTCATGATTTTCAAGATTTTTGAGCACTAAGCCATACTTTAATTTGATTTGGGATATTTAGAGAAATTTATGTGAACTCAATTATGTTGCATCCCATTATAAATATCCCTTTGTTGCGCATGAAAGCTGGAGAGAACACTAAACAAATAAAACAAAACAAAGAATTCCCTTGAGAGAATAAGAAAAATAAGAATAGTGTAGAAAATAATCCTACAGTAACCAAGAAAAAACTGACTCTCTTAATGGAATACACAACTAAAAATAACGAAAAGATCATGACGAAAATAAAACCTAGCTAACAGAGAAACAAAAAAGATTTGGCATGCCTAGGAAATCAACTGCCATAAATATCAGATAAAGGAAATGGCCCAACACATAGGGCATAAAAAACTAAAGGAGCTTGGGCCCCAAATCCTGTGGGAAAAGAGGAAAAGGTGGGAATGTGGAAGGATCCTCTCCCCATTCTTTGGCCATCTGACGAACTTCCATGGTGTGCTTCCAGGTAAACTAGTATTGCATAAATGAAGCAAAACGTTGACTCATCTGTTGTTGCTCTGCCAAGATTTGATATAGAAGCTCCTGAGTCTGCTATGGGGCAGGTACCGACTCATCATCTGAATTACCAACTTCATCTACGTGTGAAGTAAAGGCCTGAGATTGAGTGCGTTTAACTGGAGCTCTTATACCTTTCATTGCAATCAACTATCTAGGCTTCAATTTTTCTTCCGAATGATCAATCACCACACCACTTTCCAAACACAAAATCGTAATCAGATGGGGAAACCTTAACCCTGGTTGCTTATTAGTAGTAGAGTAGCAGATTTGTTGGCGTATAAGCTAAGCTAATTGACATCTATGGCTTTCTCGGTAGCAGTGCAATACAAAATTTTGGTCCTTTCCATAGTGACGTGGGCAAGATGGTTTACAGGAAGAAGGCGGCCACACAGAAACTTGAACCAGACAAACCAAGTGGCTTAAGATTATTAGCGTTGAAATGCCGAGCCACGGTGCCATTGGTCGTGTAAGTCCATTCCATGTCCCTATCTCAAAGAACACTAGTGATCTGCTGAAGCTCTAGTTGGAATTTTGGGTGTCGGGCCATTCATCATTATGAACGCGATTGACCTTCAAAACTCTGTTGATTTCATTGGCAGAGACATCCACGTCTTTTCCTCTCACATATACTTTGGTGGAGCTATAATGATCAAAAGTAGAATAAAATTCATGTACCACCGGAATGACGGCATCTATGGGGGTAGAGGTGAAAAGCTCCCATTCACGATTGCGAGTGGTTAACTTGATTTCTGGCACCCCTGCCAATGGAACTTGTATCCCCCTTTCCTTAAGTAAATACTTGTAGCCTGTTTCAAGACATCATTTTCATATTTCTGTTGAGATGTTTCGTTTAAATACCTGAGACCTCCACCTACTCTAGGTTGTTGAGCCCCGATGATGAGGATTCTCCAGTACTCTTGCCTGTGGCTGTTTTCTTTGCCGTTCTTCCATTCCTATAAAAGATAAACATGCATCATTACTCCCAAACAAACAATTGTAACACCCCACACTTAAGTAAAAGGTCATTTCTCAAATCATAAGCCTTAGAATATACAATGGCAAAAACTAAGGCTTATATACATTGCATGAAGATTTCTATGCACAAAAATAATAAAAAAGACACCACATGGCATAATAAATATTCTAGAGATTGAATTCATGCATTAATGCCTTATGTTTTAACATGTTTATTCATTGAGACAATTTATCGAACACATGGCATGCATAAAGAAAGAGGAAATTTTTGTGTATAAAATAATCATGCAATCCATCCTCAATCAACAATCCAAACAATAGTCTCATTACTCCAATTATATATTTAAAGTTCTATCCATATGAGATTTATTCAATCAATGCATAAAAATACTCAACACATTCTTGAGAATTAATTGAAACCCATAAGGAAAAATTGGAGAAAGAGAGAAAAATTCATATCTTGATTTGATTTTTCCTTGAAAAAGAAGAAGATCAAGTGTAAAATTGATGAATTTGGGGCAATTTGAGGAAGAGATAAAAGTGGGAAATTTGAAGGATCAAGAGGAATTTGAAAGAGAAGAGGAAGGGTATGCGGTGTTATGTGTGAAAAAAAAGGGTTTTGACCCTTATAATTCTTTGAGCGCACATGCGCTGCAAGCTCAGCATGCGAAGCAGTGTGTCCATACGCTATTCTGCCTCGCGCACATGTGCTAGCGAGGCAAAAGCTTAATTTGAAATCGAGCTCAACGCATATGCGCTGGGCTTTCAGCATGCATATGTGCGAGAGGCAGAACAAAAATAAATTATTTTTTTTCAAAACTATAAAACATCAAAGGCGCAGTTTCTACCTTAAATCACCTACATAACACGCAAAAAATCTTCAAATGACCATGTTATCATTTTATCCCTTTAATGCAACTGATTTCCCAATTAACAATGAAATTAAAATATGCTGTCCTTTTAACTAAAATAAGCAGAAATAAAGTTGTAAAAAAATTAAATAACGGAACAAAATTCAAATGGACATGGGTTGCCTCCCATGCAGTGCCTTTGTTTACTGTCATTGGCTTGACTTGATGCTCATCCTCACAAATCAAGTAACTCCCATGTTGAGGAGTCCAAGGATCTTCCGCTTCACTGTTTTCACAAAAGATTGATTCAATCTCCTTTGTTCTTTTAGAACCCGAACAAGTTTCTCTTCTCGTGAGTTGCTAAGTTGATTTGAGATGATCACCCTATCATTATCCTTCAAACATATATATTTAAGGTGACTAGGAAGGCGATTGTAATCCGAAATTGTTCCCTGCACAACAGATAACTTCAATTTCTCGCTAGAAAGTAGTAAGTCAGCATTAGGACTTCCATTACTTGTTTGCTGCAACAAGTCCTTATACTTTTCCTTGAGATGTTCTTCACGGTTCATTTCCACCTCCTGATTATTGGTATTTCCATGAATTTCTTGTATTGGAGGCTTACACACATCAATTATAGAAATAAGTTTAGCATGGTCAGACGGTTCAACATCATCATAAATGTTAAACTTAAGATTGTATCACCAAATTTCAAACTAAGAATGCCATTAAGAAAATCTATCTTGGTTTGTGAAGTAGTTAGAATTGGTCTTCCTAACAAAATAGGAACATTTGAATCACTTTGTTCCATTTCTAGAACATAAAAATCAGTAGGAAAAACTAGACTTCCCACTTAAACTAAGATATCCTCTACAATTCCCTTAGGATAGGCTAAAGATCTGTCAGCCAACTGAATTACCACACCAGTTTTACTCAATGGTCCGATTTTCAATGCATCATAGATAGAATATGGCATGATGTTAATAGATGCACCTAAATCCGGAGCATGGCCTTTTCAAAGTGTGTATTTCCTATCTTACAAATAACAGAGAACATACCTGGGTCCTTACGCTTTTTCGGTTGGGATTTTTGAATAATAGACGATGCATTTCTCCCAACCTCTACCTTTCTAACTTTCTTCTCTTTTTGCTTTCGTTTGTGGGTACATAATTCCTTCAAAAACTTAGCATAGCGAGGTATTTGTTTAATAGCGTCTGCTAAAGGAATATTCACCTCACACTTACGAAATGTATCATACAATTCTCTATCGGGATCCTCCTTTGAAAATTCTTTCAATGCCTTGGGAAATGAAGGTTCGGGCTTATATTCTGGCCATACAGGAACACTTTTGTCTTCACTGCCGCTGCTTCTCTTCTCGCTTGGGACAACCTCTTTTTCAGCTTTTGTCTACTTCTCCTCGGCCTTAACATGTTCAGGAACTATGTTGTGTTGCACTTCAACCTCTTTGACACTCCTCAACATAATTTCACTCACGTTCTCCTTGGGGTTGATTTAGATTGTTTGAGACGGTAACTTTCTAGAATTCTGTGATTCCAATCGGTTGATTGTAGTCGCCATTTGTCCCATTTGGTGCTGCAACTGCTGAATACTTGCCTTGGTATCCTGTTGAAATTGCATAGTATTAGCCGTTAAAGTATTCAACATTTCCTCTAAAGACTTACTAGACTGATTATTCAGATTAGCTTGCTGTCTTTGAGAAAATGACGGCCTATATGGTTAGAAATTCTACCGATTCTATTGAGGCTGAGGTTGTGCTGGATTTCCGTATCTCAAATTAGGATCATCCCTCCATCTAGGATTATACGTGTTAGAATAGGGATCATAATTTGGTCGTGGCTAAGCCTGTCAATGGGTCAGGTCTAGCTCGGACCCGACCGGATCCGGACCTATTTATCCGGGTCTGAATCTATAACAAATTTTGATAACCCAGATCCGATCCGGACCCATTTAGCTATTATAATAAACGGGTCGGATCTGAATCTTGGTATTTTGATCCGATTAAGACCCGACCAGAATCCGATTAAAATATTTAATATATAATAAAATATGTTGTGTAAATTGCCCATGTAATTTATATTTAATATAAAATACATGCATAAATATTAATTATGAACTCAATACTTTTGTATAATTAAAAATAAATAAAATTTGATAAATTGTAATAGTTTTACATTTAATTTTAAAAAAAATTATTAAGACCCAGATCCGGATCCGACAAGACCCGAAGGATCTACTTTTGTAGACCTGTTTGGATCCGGATCCAAAACTGGTAATATTAATGGGATCCGGGTCTGGATTGCTAGATCCGACCCAGATATGACTAGTTTACAGCCCTAGTCGTGGCTGCCCTGAAAATGCTTTTGCCACATTTACTTGTTCTTGAGATTTCTCTTGTAATGTGGGACATATATCTATTGAATGTCCCTCGTTCGAGCAAATGCTGCAGGGTTGTGCCGTTCCTGAAGCCAATTATCGTACAAAAGAAGTCAGACTAGCCATTTGTTGTTTTAAAAAAGAAACATTTACTTACCACTCGTTCACACGTTTGAGAGATTGATCACATCGTGACCCAAACTTTTGAGAACGCGCGGCCATATTCGATATAAGCTAACGAGCAGCATCTATGGTCAAATTGTCTAACGCCCCTCCACTTGCGGTGTCGACCATGTTCCTTTCATTCGGCAACAAACCTTCATAAAAATATTGAATTAATAAGGAGTCACTTATCTGATGATTCGGACAGCTTGCACACAATTTCTTGAATCTCTCCTAATACTCATACAAGGATTCGTCATTGAATTGTCTTATGCCATAAATTTCCTTTCGAATATTTACAGTTTGAGAGGTTGGAAAGTATTTGGCTAGGAATAGTCTGCTCATTTGATCCCAAGTTGTAATACCACCTGAAGGTAAATCGAACAGCCAATCCTTTGCCTTATTTTTGAGCGAGAACGGAAATGCTTTTAATTTGATATGTTCCACTAACACTCTAATGGGTCTCATACTCGTGCAAACTACATGGAACTCCTTAAGATGCTTCCATTCAGATCTTTACCTGGCAATGCATGAAATGAAGGTAATAGATGGATTCCAGATTTTAATTCAAATGTGACATTTGCATCTAAATCAGGATATGTAATGCATAAAGGTTGTTGGTTTAAAGTGGGCGCTGGTAATTCTCTCAAAGTTCATTGTGCCATGTTCGTCTCTTCTTTTTGTTCCTTATCACCTGCAAAAATAAAATTAAACAACTGTTTGTCCCCTAACTGTCTCTCTCTTAATTCTTTACCCAATTTGCGTAACGTTCTCTATATTTTCGAATCAAATTGAAATTCAACTTGTCTAGCAGATCGCATCATTGGCATACACAATTAGCGAAAGAATAATAATAAAATAAAATAAAAGAAAAACTGAAATAAATAGTACAAAAATAATTCAAACCGATCCCCGACAACGGCGCCAAAATTTTGGTGGTATGCTGAGTTGAAATGCTGCCGTAGGCACCCAAAATTAACAACTCTCAATAATTACAATATAGTAGTGGTGAGTCAAGTTCGTCCCACAGATAACGGAGTTTTATTCTTGTGCAAAACAGAAAAAATGGGGGTTTTCTTAAATGCTTTTGAACTAAAAATTAAAACAATAAAATAACTAACGAGAATTCGATGTAAATAAATTCTTGATTTCAGTCATATCCATCATAGCAATTTCACTGGTCGATTCTTGACACACAAGTTAATTCAATTCTATATCAAGCACTAATTGAAGAATTAACCTGAATTCTAATTCAAAGTTGATTCTTGTTTCTTTCTAAAGTTGGTTAATTTTCGACACGCAATCCAATTAACCCTATCTATTAATTTATCCCAGACACGCGCCAAAAATTAATTAATAGAAGCATTAAAATCAACAAAAAAAATTAGGCTAATTAAACATAAATACACACAGTTATGCCAATTAGTTGATTAATATGTCTAAATTCAATAACACTAATCGAGTAATTATCAAACTTAGTTGCTTCACATATTGAATTAAGCACACGCGGTTAAAAAAAATAATCTAGCAGTAGATTAATTCTAATAACTTAATATTTTGCAGCAATAATAAGTTAAAAAGAACAATCATAAAATTAATCGCTAAAAAATCATCAAAACTTGATATGTAATTGAATAAATTCAAGCACAAGAAGTCTCACAACATAGTAGAATTGACAATGGCTTCAAATCCTGTGACCAAGAAAAGGGTTTAGGCACAAAGTGCCATAAAAGAATGAACAATAATTTTTCTGCTGAAAATCCTAGATAAAACTAGAAAATAAAGTGTCGATACTTTTTCTCTCACTCTACATGGGGTATTTATAATGAGTACTTAGGGTTACAATTAAGGCCTAGGATAAGAACGTGGAATCGGCTAAAAAAGAGTCATATCGGGCAAAGAAATTTGCCAAAAACCCAAAAATACACAATACAGCTATTTCAGGTGCACATGCACTGCCTATTTTGGGCTCACATGCGCCAAACATAATCTGAAAATTTTGCTTCTGGACGCAACGCATTGTGCAGATGCGCTGCACAACTCCAGCGCATGTGAGCTGGGGTTCACTTTCGACTTCGATTTTGACCCTGATACACACTGAATCTGGAAAAACTTAAAACCTAAAAGTTATAGCTCTATGTCTCAGATTTGTACAACATCTTGGATCACCTCAATTGGAGCTCAAATAAGAATGTTTGCTCCATCTACCACACTGTGTCAGCATCACTCCTCGACGGTGCACATTTCCAACTTTGCAATTTTGAACAAGATGCCTATATAATCCTAGAAATTTCAAAACATGAAAGTTGTAGAACTCTTCAATAGATTTTCAAATCATCCAAAATCATCTCAATTGGAGCTTAGACTCTAAAGTTATGCTTGAAATACTAAACAGCATCTAAAATGGCTTCATAGTCATGCATGTTCCGCCCTGAACATTTTCTTTCATCTTTTCATCTCTTTTTTACTTTAACCATACAAAAACTAAAAGTAACCAAATTAAGGTCAATAATAATTCAAATCTTGCTTACCAGCCCTGAAACACATAAAAACGTGGTAAATGACACAAAATATAGCACAATTATGAACTTATCAACAGTTATTGGGGAAGCCAAAAGAAAGAGCCATGAAAAGGAGAGCTAGAAAAGAAAAATAAATAGATGAGGAGGAACAAATATAGAAGGCAACCAACAAAGTAAAAAACAAAAGAGGGAAATTATCAAAGTTGGAAAGATCAAGTTAAAATATACCAAAGATAATTATAAAGAGATGATGTATTTCTTAGAATCCTTTTTTTACCTTTGCCTTTTTGTTTTTCTCTATTTAGTTTCGTGTTTGTTACTGTTTTCTTGTAACCAGTCATTGAATTATCTTAATGACTCCTGGCTTTAAGATTCCTAAGAGCAAAGAAGATTTGAAGATGTTTGTCTGTGAAACAAACTCCAAATCCTTATTCACGAGAATCAGACCTCTTAAGGAATTATATATGGTTCAAATTATAATCCTTTAAATTTGGGGAAGCCAAGTTGAATGAGTATATAATCTGGATTTAACTTGAAATCCGAAATTGAACAAAGTAATACATGTGTAGTTCAAATGCCCATTTAAATCATTAAGCAGTCAATGCATTTTGGTTCTAATAGGGCATATTGTTCTAACAAAATATATGTTGTAGTGGTTGTTCATTTTTTTTTAAAGGTTTACTCTGTTCGTGGCTCTTACAATTAAAAATTAACTCTGGCCTTAGTGCCCTATAATTGGTTCTACTATCTTATTTTGTTTCTCAAATTATTTAAAATACTAAATTAAATCAATGAGTCTTAGTATTCTAAAGTTGATTCTAGTGCCTTATTTTGTCTAATTACCTTTTAAGGCATCAAATCAAATTAAATAGTCTTAGTGTCTAAAATTACCTTTTTACGGTGTAAACCAAATTAATTGGCTTTAATGCCCAAAATTATCCTTTAAGGCATAAAATTAAATTAATTGGGATTAGTGCCTAAAATTGCCTTTTAAGGCAGTAAATTAAATTAATTGATTTTTATACACAAAATTACCTGCTATGATAATGAATTGACCTTCGTGTCTAAAATTTCCTTTCAAGGCTCCAAATCAAATCAATTGACCTTGTACCGAAATTTGCCTTTTAAGGCACCAAATTAAATTAATCGACTTTTGTATTCAAAATTACCTTTTAAGATAATAAATTAAATTAATTGGCTTTAGTGCCCACAATTTCCTTTTAAGACATTAAATTAAATTAATTTCTTTAGAGTCAAAATTACCTTTTAAAGTAATAAAATAAATTAATTGTCTTTGGCCTTCGTGTCCACGTTACCGTCTATGGTAATTAAAAATAAAGTCATGAATTAACTTTGGAATTTATGTTCATCTTGTCTTTCAAGGCATCACAAAAATATTAAATAAAATAATTGGGACCAATTTTTAAAGTTGTCTAAATTATTTTTTCCTTAAATGGCCAAATTTCCATTTAAATACTAATTGCCTGAAAAGCTCAAAAGAATTTATATTTAGAAAGCGTAGTTCCTCTTGAATTATGTGTGGTTTGATTCCATTTTGGATATGTAGGAAACCCTTTCAAAAGATTCAACTGCAAGATTTACAAAATATATCATTTTGTGGAGTTCTTCCATCAACTATAAATTCCACTTAATAAAAAAATGGTCAAAATCAAGTAACCTGTCAAAAGTTCAAAATGGGTTAAAATTAATTTATTTTTTCCATTAAACTCAAAACAAATGCTCCAAGCACAAGAAGTCTCACAACATAGTAGAATTGACCATGGTTTCAAATCCCATGACCAAGAAAAGGGTTTAGGCACAAAGTGCCATAAAAGAATGAACAATAATTTTTTTGCTGAAAACCCTAGATAAAACTAGAAAATAAAGTGTCGATGCTTTTTCTCTCACCCTACATGGGGTATTTATAAAGAGTACTTTGGGTTACAATTAAGGTCTACTGATAAGAACGTGGAATCGGCTAAAAAAGAGCCCAATCGGGCGAAAAAATCTGCCAAAAATCCAAAAATACGCATGCATTTTCTGATACTGATGTTTCAGGTAACATAATCTGGAAATTTTGCTTCTAGACGCAGTGCACATGCGTTGCACAGCTCCAGCGCATGTGCGCTGGGCTTCACTTTCGACTTCGATTTTGACCCTAATGCAGACCGAATTTGGAAAAACTTAAAACATAAAAGTTATAGCTCTATGTCTCAGCTTTCCACACCATCTTGGATCACCTCAATTGGAGCTCAAAATAAGAATGTTTTTCTCAATCTACCACACTATGTCAGAATCGCTCCTCGTCAGGGCACATTTTCCAACTTTGCAATTTTGAACAAGATGCCTATATGATCCTGGAAAATTCAAAACATGAAAGTTGTAGAACTCTTCAATAGTTTTCCAAATCATCCAAAATCATCTCAATTGGATCTTGGACTTAAAGTTATGCTTGAAATACAAAACAGCATCCAAAATGGTTTCATATTCATGCATGTTCCGCCCTTAACATTTTCTTTCATCTTTTTCAGATTTTTTTCACTTTAACCATATTGACAAAAACTAAGAATAACCAAATTAAGGTCAATAATAACTCAAATCTTGCTTACAACACATAAAAACGTGGTAAATGACACATAAAATATAGCACAATTATGAACTTATCAACAGTTATTGGGGAAGCCAAAAGAAAGAGCCATTTTAAGTGAGAGCTAGAAAAGAAAAATTTCTTTGTGCTTCTTAGGAGGAACAAATATAGAAGGCAACCATGTATAAAAAACAAAAGAGGGAAATTATCAAAGTTGGAAAGATCAAGTTAAAATATACCAAAGATAATTATCAAGAGATGATGTATTTCTTAGAATCTTTTTTTACCTTTGCCTTTTTGTTTTTCTCTATTTAGTTTCGTGTTTGTTACTATTTTCTTGTAACCAGTCATTGAATTATCTTAATGACTCCTGGCTTTAAGATTCCTAAGAGCAAATAAGATTTGAAGGGGTTGTCTGTGAAACAAACTCCAAATCCTTATTCACGAGAATCGGACCTATTAAGGAATTATATATGATTATCAAATTATAATCCTTCAAATTAGGGGAAGCTAAGTTGAATGAGTATATAATAGATTTGACTTGAAATTCGAAATTGAATAAAGTAATACATGTGTAGTTCAAATGCCCTTTTAAATCATTAAGCAATCAATGTTTTTTGGTTCTAATAGGGCATATTGTTCTAATAAAATATATGTTGTAGTCGTTGTTCAATTTTTTAAAAAGGTTAACTCTGTTCATGGCTCTTACAATTAAAAATTAACTCTGGCCTTAGTGTCCTATAATTGGTTCTACTGTCTTATTTTGTTTCTCAAATTATTTAAAATATTAAATTAAATCAATGAGTCTTAGTATTCTTAAGTAATTCTGGTGCCTTATGTTGTCTAATTACCTTTTAAGGCATCAAATCAAATTAAATAGTTTTAGTGTCTAAAATTACCTTTTTACGGTGTAAACTTTTTTAATTGGCTTTAATGCCCAAAATTATCCTTTAAGGCATAAAATTAAATTAATTGGGATTAGTGCCCATGTTATCGATTTAAAATTGCCTTTTAAGGCAGTAAATTAAATTAATTGATTTTTATGCCAAAATTACCTGCTATGTTAATAAATTGACTTTAGTGTCTAAAATTTCCTTTCAAGGCACCAAATCAAATCAATTGACCTTGTATCGAAATTTGCCTTTTAAAGCACCAAATTAAATTAATCGACCTTCGTATTCAAAATTACCTTTTAAGATAATAAATTAAATTAATTGGCTTTAGCGCCCACAATTAATTTTTAAGGAATTAAATTAAGTTAATTTCTTTAAAGTCAAAATTACCTTTTAAAGTGTCTAAAATACAATTAATTGTCTTTGGCCTTCGTGTCCACGTTACCGTTTATAGTAATTAAAAATAAAGACATGAATTAACTTTGAAATTTATGTTCATCTTGTCTTTCAAGGCATCACAAATACATTGAATAAAATAATTCGGACCAATTTTCAAAGATGTCTAAATTATTTTTGCCTCAAATGGCCAAATTTCCATTTAAATACTAATTGCCTCAAAAGCTCAAAAGAATTTGTATTTAAAAAGTGTAGTTCCTCTAGAATTACGTGTGGCTTGATTGCACTTTGGATACGTTGGAAACCCATTCAAAGGATTCAACTGCAAGATTTACAAAATAAATCATTTTGTGCAGGTTTTCCATCAACTAAAAATTTCACTTAATAAAAAAAGAGTAAAAATCAAGTAACGCATCAAAAGTTCATAATGGGTTAAAATTAATTTATTTTTTCCATTAAACTCAAAACAAATGCTCCAAATACAAATGAATTTTTATTCACACAAACTACGTGAGATTTGATTTCAATAACAAGTACGTAGGCAGCCGAGTATATTACTTAGGTGAAACCCCAAAAATAAATAAAATTTAAATTTTCTCTATTCCCATTTGTTTAATTGGAAGTAAAATTAATTAATTGATCATTATAATCAAAAAAGGTATTTCTCTAAAATAAGAGAATATAAGTAAGACATTTAATATATTGAATTGGTCCGAAACGACTCACACAAATAAAAAGTTGCACAAGTAAATCGTATGAGTGAGATCACGTTGACGAAAACTTAATTTGCAAAATATTACATTTTATCTTAACAAAACATATCCATAAAACCGGTTGTTGAAATTGAGTCCCAATCAGGAAAGAACTGCCCCTTGAATACATGCTCGAACCATGGCCGGTTCAACATGCCATTCATACCATCCATCTTGGTCGTGGTGGCACGCCCATGAATTTTGAACTCAGACATTTTCCTTAGGACGTGGTCCCTTCCCATAACTCGGGAAGAGCTGCTATGACTAGGCAAATGAGGAGATGGTATGAAAGTAAAGTCTGTAGAACTGGCTGAACGAGACAGATCAGTGAAAGTCTTCTGTTTTTTAGAGGAGGGTTCTGTAGCACCTTTTCCGAAGGCCGGGATCTCGGCACTAGGAGGAATTACTTGCAAAAGAACGTCATCTATTGTTATAGTTTCAGAACGCTGAATAGAAGAGTTGGACTCTTTCAAAATGACAGGCTCCTTGCTCGAAACTATAAATCAAGACCAAACCACCTGCAAGACCATAACCACGAAAATAAGTCATGTTCAGTAAGCTAAAGGAAGTATAAAAGATAAGAAATAAAATTACTTTAAACATAGTTATCAGATGGAATCAACCCAAAATAAATCAAAGTCATCCTTTGTAACGGGCTCTCCCACTAAAATGACACAATTAGCAACCTCGATCTTGATCAAAGCTTCAAAATGGTGTTTATCGCCCCTAGGATAGGCAGGACGACCCTCACTTCTCCATATTGCGGATCTAAGATTGATCTCAGACACCAACACAAAAAAAGAAATTCCCTTTCTAAGAGGCAATTTTCCCTGGGACATCTAAAACAGCCCTACAAACCCCAGATTCATAGTGAACATAAACTCAGTCACAACCCTCTTTAGCAAATCTCCTAAAACCAAAGAAGTGAAGCAATATACCTCAAGTTCATATTAGCCTCAACTACCTTGCAAAAGGTTCAAAACTCACCAAGTACAGAATACATATGGGGTGATTTAGCCCAAAGAAAGTTTCAACGTGCCCAAAACCTTCCTCACAAATGGCGTAAGGGAAAACAAAGCCCAGCTTCCAGCTGGCTCAAATAAACAGCTGTTCTATCAGCAGGAGGGTTGTTGATTTGGCTTGATTCTAAGAGGAATGCAAATGCATGTTTGGGGGAAAATGAAATTTATTGCCTATTTCCTCCACTTCTTTTTTGGAAAGAAGAGAAGGAAAAGAAGTACCAACAGGAATTGGGTTGCTCTCAATCGCCTCTATCAGCACAACCTTTTGGTCAGAAGGAATGAAAAGAAAAGAGTTGGAAGGCTTACCTCGAGCTCCTAAGTCAGCCATCACAGATGCTTAAAAGTTTCACAAAGGAAATGTAAAAGAAAAAGGTTTTCTAAAAAAGAAGGAAAGGAAAGCAAGATGAAAGAAATCCTAGTAAATGAAATGGAATTGTTGCTCAGAGATAAAAGCAATATTTGAATATCCTAAGAAACTTTTCAAAATTTGAAAAGGACAAATATCCAGCCTCGAGGTAGTTAATTAACCGCTTACCTTAAAAGGATACAACATGGATAAGACGTGCATCAATAAGGATAAGACGTGCATCAATAAGGCATGCAATGTTTTTTAGCCTGACTTAAAAACTCGGAATAATCAAGCTGGCAATGCGTCGGTAGATTAAATCCATGAGTAGATCTTTGATTAGCCAAAAAGCTAGTACAACCAAAAGAAAAGAAAAATCTCTAAGAGAAAATTGGAGTAATTAGAAAGTCAAGCTGAAAATTGGATTAATTACATAGTCAAGTTAAAAAAGGAGAAATTGATATTTCACAATTCGAATTTGTGATGACATGGTTAACACAATCCCCAAAGGGGTCACTAATCGATAATGATAATCACAGACATCCAAATAACGACTCTACCTAAAATAGGTGTCCACGGTCATCAAGTGGCTCAGAAATAATATGTAATTTCAATGGTTAGACTATATTCACCCTATAAATATAATCCGTCAACCATAACGCGAGGCATGCATTTGGCTACAGAAATATATGTATATACTCTCTATACTTGAATTTGTAATCCGATGTTAAGCATGGAAATGATGCCACAAAGTAATTGCCCCCAAGTCTTTCAATTCTATTTTGCAGTATATTGGGTTCTCTTCAGCATGCTACTGGACATGGAATGGATTATTGGATCATCAAGTGTCATGCTATCGCTCATGCTATTTGTGAGAATTTGGTAAAAGAAAATGTATAATGTGAGCCAGAATTTTAGGGTTAATGACACTTTGCCCTCTTGAACTATATGGGTAATTAAACTTTGCCTCCCTAAATTATAGAAATATACACTTTACCCCGCATTCACAATATTCATCTTTTAAAAATTTTAAAATATCAAGAAAATTTTGCTAGATGACTAAAATACCCCTGGTACTATATTTTGATTTTTATGTATTGTCAAAATTTGATCATGATGTGATAATTATTTAAAAATAAGCACAAATAAAATATATAATATTTTAATGTAATCTATATAAATATATTTCTCGGTTAAATTTTTAAAATTTTTAGATTTAGTTTTATATTATTTCAAATTTGAATGTTTAACTGTAATAGTAGAACATTTCCAAATGGGCTAATTTTCTATGAAAACTTTTCTATAAAGGTATTGTCTAAAAATATAATTTCTATAAAACTTTGTAATTTTTTTGAGGTTTCTTAGTGTTTTATAACTTTAATATTTGACTTAATCTATGCAAATTACAATGTCGGCTATAATATAATTCAACAATTTCTCACAGTCTCATTCCTTAAAGTCCAATATATCAATGTGTTATTATATTTTATTTGTCCTAATTCTTTTATAATTGTCAAAAATCAATTAAATACATAAAAAATTAAAATATGATACGAAGGGTATTTTAGTCATCTATCTAAATTTTTTGATATTTTAAAATTCTTTCATATCAAAAGATGAATAATGTGAATGCTGGGCAAAATATATATTTCTATAGGTCAAGGAGGCAAAGTGTAATTAGCCATATAGTTCAGGGGGACAAAGTCTTATTAACCCAAAATTTTAGCATAGGTAGCCAATAAATGTTGCCTATGAATACCAAGCAACAGTGCATAACTACATATTAGATGTTGTCAATATTACATGAACTAAGCAGGAAAATCGATAGGTAAATCCATCTCGAGCCACACTTATAAACTTTATCTTTAAAATTAAATTTTATAAAATTGTTTACATGACTGATATCGTTTATTGCATATGATTTAATCTACGCAACATGATTTTCAAAATAAAGTCAAAAATTGAGTCTACCTATATTTTCCAAGTTGATTGATATGTAGTTCGAGACAAGTGGCTAGAGGAGCGATTGGATTGTTTCTTGTAGTATTAGAAGGTTAGTTATCTAATTTGTTTTACCAAAGCAAACCAATGCTATATATTTTTAACAAATTGGAATAGCTTAAGATATGTATTTGAAGAGTGTTAAGAGTGTAAGGATAAAGAACTTTATTTAAATAAATTTTCTCTCTGTCTTTTCTCTAAATACCGTTTCTCTCTCTAGAATTTTTTTTACAAGTTGGCCATGGCAGCCACTAGATGTGTATCAGCAGACTGGCAAACCCTTGTCATTTGCTGAAGCTTTGCAAGGGAAGAAAACTGCCAACAATTCTAACATCTTCAATGAGAGTATGGTTCTCAAGGAACTGTAGTCCTTTAAAGGAGAACCAGCCCCACACTTCTCAGAGGAGGAAATTCAGAAGCTATCTGAGCCACTGAAACTTGCTTTGATTCGGAAGTTTGATCATGGTAAGCCTAACATGGGAGCCTTCGTAAGAGCTTTCACACCATTAGATTTGTAGGGGCTTCACACTGGGTTTAATGGATCATAAATATGATTTGCTTTCAATTAGAAGAGGATTATTTAAGATGTTGGTTGAAAAGTAATTGGTTTATTAATGGCTTGTCCTGCATATGAAAGCTTTGAAATGGCATCCAATGTTCAGAACTGGAGTTGAGCCATCCATTATTCCAATTTGGATCACTTTTGAGGATTTGGCATTGTGTTTCTTTAACACGCATTCGGTATTTACAATGACACAATCGGTTGGAAAGCCATTGAAAATAGATTTGGCTATATCCACTTTATCCAGACCAAGCCTAGCCTAGCTAAGGTTTGTGTTGAAACAAAGCTCAAGAAACTTCTTCCACATCGAATCAGGCTTACTTTGGGAGAGGAAGGTTTTTGGTAGAAAATTAGTTATGAAAACCTCCCTTGTTATTGTTCTAAATGTTCGAAATAAGGTCATCAGGCAGCCAACTGCCGAATTGGCATGCCTTCAGCTCTAGAACAACAGCTCCTGAGCACGATCATCACCACAAAAAGCAGCCAGTGCAGCAAAAGCAGTAGAGTGCAGTAGTAACATATCAGAAAGGAAAGGGAAAAGTGGTTGAGAAGAAAAAGCAGTGGGTTCAAGTTCCTTCAAACTCAAGTTGGGCCATCAGGAGTGAAGCAATCTGAAGTATCTCAACAACCTCCTGAACTTCAACAAACTCAAACAGCCGCACAGATCATTGGAAGAGCAAGATGTTCAGATATTGAATGATTTGGAGACCAACAAAACCCCAGAAAATCAGGAAGAGCCAAATATTCAGCAAACTCAATCAGCACCAATCTCTTCATCTGTGAGTACAAATTCTGCCTGCTCAGATCTCAAAATATTTATAAGAGAACAAGACCCCAGAAGTTCAGGAAGTTATTCAGTTAGAGGATTAGCTGGATTCCCCTCCAGTAGGGATTCAACTACCAGATGATAACGGATTAATAGAAAGGGTTTCTGATGACAATGCAGCAATTTTTTTTGATAAAGAATTCTAATGATGACGACCTCACTCATACTCAGATACTGATAAGGTGGACAGGCCAGTGGTCGATAGGGCAACGCAACTGAAAAATGTACAACCACTAGTCAGGAGTTGAGCACAAAGTTACGTGCAAAGACAGATTCACCTACAAATGAATTCACTTTGATAGTATACAAGAGGACTAGAAAAAGAAAAAAGCATGTTGCAGGACCTTTGGTTGTGACTAGGACAGCCTTGAGGAATTTCACACCGCTTCCCCCTCCAAATGTTTCACAATGAATTGCTTCTTTTGGAACATCAGGGAGGTGGGCAATAAACCCTCCACTAGGCGTTTGAAGAAGTTAATAAAGATGTACCAAATTAGTTTTTTAGCTCTTTCTGGAGGTTGTAAAGATTAAATTAGGGTTTACTGCAATGAGTAATACTACAAATAAAATTTGAGTTTTCTGGAACTCTTATATTTCAGTTCAAGTACTTTCTAGTGAAGACCAGGTGGTGCATTCCTTGGTGGATTCCCCAGGTTTCTCTATGCAAATAAACATCTCAGCTGTCTATGGCAAATGCACAAGATATGAGAGGGTAGGGTTGTAGAGTTCTTTGAAGACTTTCCCATCCAATTGCAAAAGTCCATGGCTTGTTGCTGAAGATTTTACCATGTAGTACTATCCTCATATGAGTACTTGGGCAGAAGTCAACCACATGGGGCCACCATGCAAGACTTTGAAGACACATTTACATAGTGTTCTCTTTTGGGGTTTCCATACATTGGTTCAAAGTTCACCTAGGTAGGACAACGCACGAGGGGGTTTGGTTTGGAAGAGGCTAGATAGGGGTGCTTGTAATCAGATGATGTTCAGTCAATTCCAATTCTTATCTTTTGCTCATCTAAGCTAAACCTGTTCAGATCACTCGCCTTTGCTTCTTCCCCTAACTCCTAATAGTTGTAATGGTCCAAAACTCTTTAGATTCCTTAATGTGTGGAGTAGACACAACTCTTTTCTGAAAGCTGTAGAGAAGAGTTGGAAGCAACAAAGCCAGGGAACTCCTTTACAGTCTTTTTCAGCTAAACTAAAAATACTTAAATTTGATCTCAAATGTTGGAATAAGATGCACTTTGGTGATATTTTCAAGAAGACTAAGGAAGCTGAGGAGAGGGTGTTGCAAAGACTAGGAAGCTGAGTTACTTCAAAACCCTAGTCCTATGGCTCAAGTTGAACTTGCTCAGGCTCAAGCAAGCTTAGCTAAACACCTAGCTAATGAAGAAAATTATTGGAGGTAGAAGGCAGGAGTGAAGTGGTTGCAAGAAGGATATAACTGTTGGGATTTCCTGACCTTAATATAAAAATAACGCAGCGGAAAAACACCGAAAATCCCTATAAGAGGATCCAGATCGTTCCGATTAAATCGTCTAGGGTTTAGATATATATACCTTTGATGCTCGATAGCAGTAAAACCCCAGTTGCGATCTGAACCTTTCACGATCCTAAGAACCACAGTAACATTGTCTCTTATACTTGTCTGTCTCCTTGGAGTATAAGAGACAGCGCCTAAGGTCTGACGTGTTCTAAATGAGACGTGTGTCAGACCTTACGAACCCTAAAGAATCATATTCTATATATAGCGGTTAACCTAAATTCAAAGAACTCTTCTTTGATTAGAATTCTTCTATCACACGTATTAGGTATGGCAACGTGTATGAGATCTAAGATAATCCGTTGATTTATTCGGAACATTCTGTGTTAATGTGGCCGGTCTGAAAAGAAGTAGTCGAGTAAATCCAATGTAATTAGTAAATAATTCTCGTTCATTGAATCTAGACACAAATTCTTATTCAACGAACTTAGTCAACAATTAACTTAACCCAATGCTTACTCTTAGTGTGTGACCCTTTAGGTTCATTTAACGTTGGCAATAAGTATAATTTCTAATTCCAACACTGTTGCCTTTAGTACATAAACCAACAATACTCCCACTTGGACTAAAGACAATTAGCCAGGAAGTTTTGGAATTGAATAAATTAAACACCTTTAATTTATCATTAATTTGATCAAATAACCCATGTCTTAATCCTTTTGTCTCACGATGTCTTAGTTGGACATAGAGCATGGACAATGTCATCTCTATTTGTGTCCAACTATTTGATTTCTCGATCTCGAAGTAGAATGATAAAACAAATGAATTTGATCACCTTATCAAT
The DNA here is from genome assembly GCA_025175665.1 of Cinchona pubescens. Classification (NCBI taxonomy): domain Eukaryota; kingdom Viridiplantae; phylum Streptophyta; class Magnoliopsida; order Gentianales; family Rubiaceae; genus Cinchona; species Cinchona pubescens. The sequence goes on along the minus strand of JANKKI010000098.1, from coordinate 432,617 downwards.
CCATTTGAGCACGGCCATGCATTTTACATTCCTACTAATCGAGGGGCCCAAAGACATCTCTCTCATAATAAGAGGGACAAATTCCATCTTAATCACTCATTTTCCTCCGCATAATTTCTACATGTTCAATCACAATCTTTATAATCATCCGGTTAAAGACAACGTTTGATTGTGTCAAAACACATAAGTTCTTATGTAGGAAACTATGGTGATCTCAGTCTAAGGATGAACAACATGTTCATAATGAGAATTACCAATGACATAAAACCATGTTGTATTCTCATAACGGGTCAATCCAGTACATTTGTTCGCCAACAAATACCCATGATTTTTTATTATATCCATATATCCATAATCATCATATGATTATCAATCAAAATCATACTAGTCTTAAATCAACACAGTTCCCACTATATTGAATAACTAGGGACATTTAGAATAATAAATTATTCATGGATTCTAATATTAAAACATGCAATAATAAATCTCTTTATAAATAAAATATCATGATGACAATATTCGTTTTAAAATTATCCATTAAAAGTCTCCCAATTAAACAATTAGGTCCAATCATACATATGTCTAAGACCTATTGACCGAACATGGCGATCATGTTTTGGTTGTGGTAGTGGTTTAGTTAATGGATCAGCAATGTTGTCATCAGTTGGTACTTTGCATATTTTGACGTCTCTCTCTCAATGATCTCACGAATGAGATGATAACGTCTTTGGATGTGTTTGGATATTGATGCGATCTAGGCTCTTTGGCTTGTTTCTTAGCGAACATCTATTGTCACAATAGATAACGTCTCTTATACCCTAGTTATTCAATATAGTGGGAACATGTGATTTAAGACTAGTCTCCCGTTTGATTGGAAACTTATGAACTGTGTCTCTTATACACATCTAGAGATTAATGCAAGAACATAAAGATGTTTAAGTCTTAATGGAGGACTGGAAAAAGAGCTTGTGGTATTCATGCCTTTGTCACATCTCACCAGGATCCGATTGGTATCTACTCGTTATGCTCAAAGCATATGTTATAGCCAGTTTGTTATGAACTTCAACATGAACAACATGGAGAAATCTGTTTCTGAGCATTTTAGCAAAAGGTAAGCAGTTATGTCGAACCTGTTGCTGGCCAAGTTTTAATGGTTCATAAAGGTAAGGGGCAAGAATCCTCTTTTAGAATCTTGCATACTAAACCTCTTTAGTACTTTATCTATATAAGTACTTTGACTCAGCCAATGAGCTTAGATCTCAAACTGTCTCTTATACACATCTAGATGTGTATAAGAGACAGAGCCCAAATCCTTCATTGAGAAACACTTTCCTAACCAAGACTTGACTTTATAAGGTAGGAATGTCATTTCCAATGAGCGTATGCAAATTTGGTACTAATAGAATAGTCTTGTCTCTTGATGACATACTGCTAGATGTGTATAAGAGACAGGAGTTACCTTGATGAATCCAAACTCTTTGATTGCTTCGTCAAAGCGAAGATTCAGCATATGATGTATTGATCTCATAATCCATAAAAGGAGTTTGAAGCTTACATACCTTTTCAGAATTCTCAGCTTGTACAAAACCCTCAGGTTGTGTCATATACACATCCTCGAGTAAGTTTCCATTAAGAAACGCTGTTTTGACATCCATTTGCCATATCTCATAATCATAACCAGTATGCTGCAATGGCAATAAGAATCCTTATGGATTTAAGCATAGCAACTGGTGAAAAAGTTTCATCATAGTCTATACCATGAGTTTGTTTGAAACCTTTTGCAACCAATCGTGCTTTGAAGGTATGTAGATTGCCATCCATGTCAGTTTTCTTCTTGAAAACCCATTTACACCCAATAGTTTTTATACCATCCGGTGGATCAATCAAAGTCCAAACTTGATTGTCAAACATGGATTGCATCTCAGATTTCATGGCACTTTGCCATTCCTCAGAGTCTGGACTAGTCATAGCATCTTGGTAGCTAGTGGGCTCTTATGGTGATCCAGATGAGTAACACATCATTTGAAACTGTTGTAAGTATTCCATATCTCTCGGGCATATTTCTAGCTCTACCGGATCTACGGAGTCCTTGCGTTTCATGTGGAAGCTCAACAACGATTGTGAGTCATTCCCATGTTCCAATTGTGTTGTCTCATTCGAACCAACAACTAATTGTGATTCTTGATTAGAGTGTATAAGAGACAGCCTGTAGAGGGCGAAATTCGTTCAAGATGTACTCTCTCCCACTAGTTCTTTTGGAAAGAAACTCTTTTCCAAAAATATCCCATTTCGGCAACAAACACTTTGTTTTCGGAGGGATTGTAGAAGTAGTATCCTTTAGTTTCTTTAGGATACCCCACAAACAAACACTTATCGACTTGGTTTCCTACATAAGAACTTATGTAATTACACAATCAAACGTTGGATCTGTCTCCGGATGATTATAAAGATTGTGATTGAACATATAGAAATTATGCGGAAGAAAATGAGTGATTAAGATGGAATTTGTCCCTCTTATTATGAGAGAGATGTGTTTGTAAAGCATAACCCCAAAAGGATAAAGGAGATCTGTATGACTCATCATGGATCGAACATATGTATGATTGGACCTAATTGTTTAATTGGGAGACTTTTAATGGATAATTTTAAAACGAATATTGTCATCATGATATTTTATTTATAAAGAAATAGCCTATTATTGCACACATTTAGATTAGAATCCATGAATAATTTATTATTCTAAAGGAGCAACTTGGCGTCAATCAACAACAAGGTGTCGAAAACTTTTGAACATTTCAAAGACTCGATTTATGTTTCATTAGATAGACATATCCATATCTACTGAAATCATCGAGAAAGTAATGAAATCTTGGTAACCTCCTGCAGCATATTTAATGGATACACACAGATGTATGTGGTCTGTCCTGTTATACACATCTAGATGTTCACGTGTCCATAAAAGGAGCTTTAGTCATCTTTCCCAACAAACAAGATTCGCAGATATCATAAGATTCAAGATCAAATTGATTCAAAAGCCCATCTTTATGGAGTTTTGATATGCGCTTCTCATTTATGTGACAAAGCGACAATGCAGCTAAGGAAGCAGTTTGGATTAGGAAATTTGTACTGATGTTATAAACAATTCCTAGATTGGGCTAATCAAGTTTAGAACGTAAAGACCATTATGCAAATCAGCATTTCCATAAAACACGTCTTCACGGTGAATGGAGTGTGGGCTTGTTTTGTGTATAGGGCTTTTCTTATAAGCCTTATTTGACCTTCCTTCGTTTTATCCCTTACCTTTATGAACCATTAAAACTTGGCATGCAATTTTTGATATTATGCTCAGATTTTAAGCATCGAATGCGGCTCGAAGCAGATTTCTCCATGTTGTTCATGTTGAAGTTCATAACAAGTGGCTATAACTCTCGGGAAGAGAATTCGGATCAAATCCGTTGCCGGCTCTTGACTTATGGGAAATCCAAGTCTTTCAAGATGATCTATGTGACCCTTCATCTTCAAGACATGAGGACTAACAGCGCTCCTTCACCATTTTGCGGGAATGTAAAGCTTTGGTCGTATCAAACCTTTCTGCCGTGCTAACATTGGAACATTTCCTTGAGATGATTGACCATCTCGAAAGCTTCCAAGTGCTCCAAGTCCTTCGAAGGTGGGCTCATGGTAGCAAGCATAAGGCATCCAACATCAACGAGTCATTAGAATGCTTCTTTGTAAACATCTCTCTGCTCTTGGAGCATTGGGCAGTTCGGGGATAGGATTGTCCAACATACTTCCTTTCTTGTTTGAGAACAATTCTCAAACCTCGAACTCAAGGAAGTTGGTCCCATTCAGCTTGTCCTTCTCAAGGATAGATCGCAAAGATAGTGTTGAAGTGTTATTAGCGGCCATCGATCTACAACAATTATGCAAAGTACAATATTTCGATATTAATATAAAACTCCCATCTAAATCAATTACCCTCATAAATGAATACACAACAGTTTGTATTTAGTGGGTTAAGATCCATATTTCACTCTAACTTTAACTCGGCTTTGGCATGACAATTAAAGTTTAGGGATGTTAGGTAACTCGACCGGATGTCAATCTACATCACCTGTCTCTTATACACATCAGATGTGTATAAGAGACAGGATACAAACATGCCGGTAAATCATCTTATGATTATTCAAATCTTTTTTGATAGCCCAATATTTATTGGCCAAATTAAACATATAAGTAGCACCATTACTTATCCTTTCGACTAAAATAACTAATGTACTTTTACTTTAGCAAAACGCACATCAGTGATCAAAGTCTTTGGAAGGTGTTTAAATTTGGTGGCATACTGATTAATTGAGGGCTTAACATGTTATGTGAACTTGTTAATTGATCATATGTTTTCATGCACCACATATATTTAACATTTAACATCACATAAACATATACAAATAATAATGATAAACGTGTCATAGCATGGCCCTTAAACTATGGTGATCTTCATAAGCCAATATGAAGATCAAGGTCAATCCTAGGGTCAAATTACAACTTCAAAATTTCTTCCATCTTCATGGAATACACCTTGTTGTTGATTGACGCCAAGTTGCTCCTCTTGCCTTCTTTACAAGCTTTGTAATACAATAATACAAAACTTTAAAATTACAAAAAAAGAAAAAAATGACACGCAGGCCGTATTTATATAAATACAGCCCAGAATAGTAATTTATTTCTATTTTGGGGTGTAATTCTCTTATACACATCTAGTGTATATCAGACAGATACATATACATATTTTATTGTCATATTACGATCCATATTGTTTCATAACTTAATGTGTACTTGCAACTTATTGCCATCGGCGGTCCCGCTTAGCCTTAGGCGGGGTCGAGGGCAGCGCCTCAGGGTCCAGGCGAGCCAGGGTCGACGGCGCCCACGCTAAGAGTAATCGTAACTCATTTAGCGGTGTCTTTGTCATAATTTTCATGATGCGAATTAAATTCATCGAAGAACATACACATATCATATATGTAAATCATTGAAGCATATATACATATATATATATATATGCATAATTGCGAAAATACATATATCATATATACATAATTCAACGAAACATACGTATATCACATATACATATAGTTCAACAACAGAATCTATCAAATAGAATCATCGAAGCAGAGTGTTTCTATCGAATAGAATCTTTGCATACATCATATGTATGTATTGAGATCAAGATATCACTGCTCTAGCAATGTCTCAGATAATTCCCATAGCTGTGTGTCTCTTATACAGGTCTAGATGTGTATAAGAGACTAAGGTCTGACGAACGCCTCTGTATCCACACGAGTAGCTTTTCCGATTTTAGGGTGTTGCTTGCTAGAGCGGTGTTTGAACTATTTCGTAGGGTTTTTCGTCAGTGTGATTGTCAAACATGGATTGCATCTCAGATTTCGAACTAACTTCATATTCTATATATAGATGTTAACCTAAATTCAAAGAACTCTTCTTTGATTAGAATTCTTCTATCACACGTATTAGGTATATAAACGATGTGTATAGTCTCTTATATAGTTCCTAACGAATTATTATAATTACTATTTAACTGGACAATCCAGTAAATCCAATGTAATTAGTAAATAATTCTCGTTCATTGAATCTAGACACAAATTCTTATTCAACGAACTTAGTCAACAATTAACTTAACCCAATGCTTACTCTTAGTGTGTGACCCTTTAGGTTCATTTAACGTTGGCAATAAGTATAATTTCTAATTCCAACACTGTTGCCTTTAGTACATAAACCAACAATAACAACACCAAGTTTTTCTATTCTCATCTTCAAGCAAATGGAATAATTTGAGTATCCGGAGAATAAAGGGAGCTAATGGAGATTGGATTGAAGATATGGACACATCAAACAGGAATCAGTTTCATTCTTTTAGAAGCTCTTTGATGCTGACCGTACTCAACCTATTGGAGACTCACTGGATTTTATTCCAAGAATTGTGACTCAAGAAGATAATGCTAACTTTGTACCTGCTCCAACCATACCAACCATAGAGGAAGTCAAGGAGGCGTTGTTCTCTCTAAGCTCTAATAGTGCAGCAGGTGTGAATAACTTTAATGGGGTTTTCTATAAAACCTGTTGGCACATCATTGTAGATGACCTTTGTAAGGCCATGGAGGATTTCTTCTCTAGTGGTTTCTTGCCAAAGGCAATCACTAGTACCTGTGCTTAATTCCAAAAGTGAAAAATCCAGCAACTTTTGTGGATTTTAGGCCTATAAGTCTTTGCACTTTTTCTAGTAAAGTTTTCTCCAAATTTTTGGCTAACAGGATGGGTAAGTTGTTGTCAAAGATTATTTCACCTGAACAAGGAGGATTTGTACAAGGTTGGGTCATTTCAGAAACATCCTTCTACCTCAGGAATTGGTGAATTTCATTGATAAGAAAACTAGGGGAGGTAATCTCCTGTTATTCTGAAGCTAGACATGACCAAGGCATTTGATAGGGTTTCCTGACAGTTTCTCTATGCAATTTTGAAACAATTTGGTTTTTTAGATAACCGGATTACTTTGGTGTAAAGTAACTCAGAAACTTGTTGGTATTTAGTCCTATTGAATAGAGTTCCGATTGGTTTTTTCAATTCTTCTAAGGGGTGAGGCAAGGTGACCTCCTCTCTTCTTCTCTCTTCATTATAGCTGTTGAGGGTTTATCAAGGGGATTAAAGAGAATTTCATGAAGGCAGATTGGTTGATTAGGTTACAAGAAGGAATTGCATTCCAATCACACATCTTTCATATGCAGATGATGTGATTATTTTTACTAATGGGTAAAGGAGTAATTTGAAGCATTTAATGAAGCTTATCAATCACTTTGAGAATATTTCTGGGCAGCTTGTCAATGGTTCAAAGAGTAGCTTTATGGTCTCCAAAAAAATGGCTTTAACAAGGATTAGAGTCATTTCTAGGATCACAAGTTTTGTTCAGACAAGACTTTACCTTTTACATATTTGGGTTGTCCACTGCACAAAGGAAGGAAGAAGAAACAGGTTTGTCAGCCTATGGTGGAGAAGGTTAAACAGAAGATTGTGGGATGGAAGTTGAAGATGCTATTTCTAGGAGGCAAGCTTATTCTCATTAAGCATGTTTTGAGCTCAATCTCTTTATATTTGTTGACTGTTTTAACTCCACCTAAATGTACACTAAAGGAGATTAAGCAATGCTTTGCTAATTTCTTTTGGGGAGAGACTGATTTTGGAAATAGGAAACACTGGATATCATGAAAAAAAGTTTGTAGGCCTATAGAAGAAGGAGGACTAGGCATTAACAGCTTGGAGGTTGTTAAGAAAGCTTTTTCAGTTAAGCTCTAGTGGAACTTTCGAACTCATCCCTCTCTATGGAGTCAATTTATGGCTTCAAGATACTTGCACAAAGTTTTACATCCAGCTATTGGGGTAGTAAAAGAAGTAACTTCTTCAACTTGGAGAAGAATTATGCGATGAAGGTTAAAGACTTGACAGAAGAGCATATGGTATGCCTTATAAGGCAAGGAAATTCTTCTGTGTGGTTTGACAATTGGACTCAAGAAGGAGCTATGACAAATCTTCCTCAATATGATGCACCAGTAGCTGATTTATCCCTTGCAGAAGCTTAGACTGGTCTAGACTGGAATGAAGAAATTGTTCTAGCAGCTTGTCCCAATTTCCCAATGCATTTGTTAAGAGGGAAATCTTTACTGTTGACAGAAGGTAATGATGAATTTGCTTGGAAGGAAACTACTGACGGTAGTTTTACAACTTCATCAGCAATTTAGGTAATTGGAAATAAATCATCACCCTTATTCTCCAGGAAGATGATTTGGTCACACAAACTACCTAAGAAGGTATCCATTTTTATGTGGAAGTTGCTCAATAATTTGTTACCTCTAGATGATAAATTGCAAACTATTGGGTTTTCACTGGCTTCCAAATGTCAATTTTGCACTTCTAAGGAGACTTCTCTTTGAACATCTTTTAAAGATTGCTCTTTGGTTAATGAAGTTTGGATTTTCTTTATGAGAATGTTGCACAGTTATCTAGAAGTGGGCACAGTGAAGCAGTTGCTAAACGCATGGTGGCTCAATTCAACAGATACTACTGCTCATGGTAATCTTTGTAGATTGATTCCAAGTGTTATCTATTGGACTATTTGGAAAGCTAGAGTTGCTAGTTTTTTTTTATGGAAAGAAGACAACCTCAGCTGCTATGATTTCATCAGTTAACGGGATGCTCAGTTCCATTTCTCAAGCCTTTCCATTCTACAGCTCAAGTCTGGAGGACATCAATTCACTTCAACTATGTGTGCAGGCGTTGCCAAATTACAAGAGAACAAAGATTACACCGGTCAACTGGAGTGCGCCTCCAGTAAACTACTTCAAACTTAATACTGATGGAGTATCAAGAGGGAACCCAGGTTTAGCTGCAAGAAGGGGAGCAATAAGGGATTTGAATGGGAAACTTATAGCTTTATACTTTCTCATCCTTCTATGACGGCATTCACTCAAATTTCTTTGCAGAGTTAATGGCATTACTTGAAGGAATTCAGTTATGTCAAAAGTTGGAGCTGCAGAAGGTTGTCATTGAAGTTGACTCCATGATGGCTCTGAATCTGATAACTCAGAAAGTCAAATCACCATGGCAGTTAGATAGTTTGGTTCAACTCATTCAGCAACATCTTTCCATTATGGACTTCACAACTTTACATGTTTTCAAGGAAGGGAACAAGTTAGCAGATTTGCTAGCAAACATAGGATGTGATGAGTGTAATAGATTGTACAATTCATCCAATTTGCCTTTTCCAGCTAGGGGAGTTTTTAGATTAGACAGGATATCTTGTTTGTATCTTAGGATTTCCTCTAAGAACCCTAGCTAATTTTTAGGGCAAAAACAAAAAAAATTAGTTGTTTTAATAATATATTTATATTGATTAAAAAAAAGAGAGTAAGGATAATTTTGTTCCTGACCGACATAACTCGAATTTCTCATAAGTAGGGAATTTTTATTTTGGTCAGGAACAAATACTGGACATGATCAACAGTTGCTTCACAACCAATAAAAACCTGCCATTTGGAATATAAGATCTATGTTTTTGGATAGGATGACCCTCTTTCTTTTAGAAATATAGACTCTCAACTCCAAATAGAAGGCTCCCATCAGTTGAGAATCAACTATTGGACATTTCCAATAATTACTTCTAATCGACATAAAATTTCTCCTGATAGTAGTAACATAAATGCATTGGGTAGAGAGAGGTTTTCCTCCCAATACTTTTCCCAAAAAACAACGTTTCAAGCTCTAGAAGTCCGCAACAATCAATTGATGGTTCAGAATTTGACAAAAGAAGAAAACAATTAACAAATGGGAAAAGAAAAACAAAAACGAGACGCACCCAGAAATAAGCTATTTGCTGCATGTGCAACTTTTCAACAAGCTAGGTTCCGATTAAGATCTCATAAATTTAGGCCACGGTACAGAAATGTTGAGATTTAAACAAAAAGAAAACGATAGGGACTCAGTTTCCTACACAGTGCAAATACAAGAAGCCACTATTGTCTTCTTTGTCTGAAATGTGGCCTATATTTCAAAATAAAAAATGCCTCGACAACATTGACAAAACCAAGGAAAAGAAAAAAATCCCAGAGAAATAACTTCCTAAACCTGCATCTAGCATGCTGTAAGATCTCAGCTTCTGCAGTAAAACCATCTATTGGATGTACAAGTTCATCTAGAGCTGAAGTTGAATGCCCTGCTGTTGCGGATTGTCTACTGTCATCCAAACACGGGAAACGGTTGCAGACGCTAGGGATGGATGTCATCTTTCACTCTTTAAATATACCACAGAAAGAACAAAGGGCAAAAGCAAAACAACCTCTCTCTTCTGGAATTGGATGTCTTTAATATGCGTCCATCCTTTGGGTGGTGATAGTTAGATTGGAGAGTCATCTGTCTCTCTGTATGACATGAATACTTGGGAAAGCAGCAGCAGGGATAAGAGTGTTATTAGATTGCTGACAAAAATAAAAGATATGACTAAAGTAATGCCCGAAAACTAATAGGCACCAACTGATTGCATTGATGTCTTTCCAACATTAATTTTCTGAAGTGGTATTAGTTGATGGATATAGCCAGAACTAAAACACAGCATTACTCAGAAAATTCAAAAGCTATTGTTTTATCAGGCAACCAATGTTGGATGACGCTACCTGCCCTCTTTCAGAAGTAGTTGAAGGTGAAGTCTTGTATGTGTTACTATATTGGGCTTTTTATAAAAATACAAAAAAGGAATTAGTGTTTTAAAGAAGTCAAATTTGTGTTGACATTAGCCTCCTAAGTTCTTACCATTGAAATTGAAGTTCATTACCCTCATTTGGGTCAAAGTTAACTAATCACTGAATGAAGGATACAACCACCAAAAGAAGGCAGACAACTTGCCTGAACCCACCCCTGCTCCCAAAGCAACCAAAATAGTTTATAACATATTGATATTCAAATAGAAAAAGAGCAAGACACATACATTTATTCTGGTGAACATCAAGGCAATCTTTTTAAGTATACAAACCTTCGTTCCAGCTACGATGGTACCATGAAGTGGATGAGCAGCACAGGCCGTAACAGTTTCAGAGAGTTGAATAAACATGTTTTGCTTATGCTGACCATTTACCGTAGCGATTTCCTGTGAATCCAGGCTAAGAGCAACAAATTTCAGTTCAAGCCAGCCTTTGTTACATTTGTCCCTTCCTCTATCTATTTTCAAATCAAAGCAAAAGGACGGATTCTGCCCAGGAGAGACAGAGACAGAGACAGAGACAGAGATATAGACAGACAGACACACATATACATACAGAGAGAGAGAGAGAGGGCATTTTTAGCTGGAAAATGAGAACAGCAGGCAGATTTATAAAGAAACTAGATCGCAAATTTCAAATTGTGATTCAACAATATACACTACTGAAACAACTTCACCTGCCATTTTCTTTCTAGAATCTTGTACCATTATAGCAAAATAAGCAATTATTCTTTTTCATGAAGCACAAAAAATGTTGCTGGAGAAAAAGGTAAGAATATGATTAAACTAATAAATCTGTAGGATCATCTTACTTGTAGTCCACATGACAGGGGGATGTATGGTCTTGATAGAAATCTAAAAGATGAAGTCCTGTCTCAGAAGATGATCCCACTGCATAGATCTGCAACAAAACCATTGAAAGGTTAAAATTATTTTTTGGAATTTTCTGTGCTAATTTGAGTGAAAAATAGAGTAATGACAGCATGATAATTGTCTTCATGCAGAAATCTTAAAGTAGCAGTATTTATCACACACCAGATGGCAGACGACCAGTTATCTAATTCATTTGTAGTAATTACAAGAAGCATAACTTCTGTGTCCCTCGATAAGTCTATTTTTGACATGATGGGCAAAGCTGAACTAATTACATTACTGATTGAAGTGCTAGTTGACTTAGCAGCTGTTTTAGAGCTACATTGGTTCCCTTACATATGCATTAAAACTTTGAAGTTGCATGCAACACATATTATGCAAATAAACAAATTGCTCCTATGAGATTTTCCATCCCATGTGATCTAGTTGAATAATTAACCTGTTTGAAAGCCTATTAAATTGAAGAATAAAATGTAGCCAATCAAGGCAACGCTCTAATGTATCTATTGTGATCAGCTTAAATTTGACGGACACTTTACCACTCTCAAAATATCTGATCAATACGGTAAGAGATAAGCAACACAAAAAATGTCAGTGTACATATATTACATAAAACTGATTCCACCTCTGTTTAAGATGATATCACAAATTTTTCTAAGAAAGACGGAGTCAGCAAAACCCAAATGGGCAAGGGAAATTTTGATAACCATTCAGTAGCCCACAATCCAGGAACTCACCTACAAATGCTGGTTGCAAAGGAGAATATGCAAGCCTTTCATCCATCTTATAATAATGTAAACATGAAACATCTATCTTCTTTTTGTTTTGTGCCTACTTTATTTGTCATAGAACTCCTTCCTTGGTAACCTTTTATCTAAAGCTAAAGAGTATCAGCCAAATGGGAGTATTATAGATATAAAAGTGACTTTTCTCATACGTGCAGATTATGTTTCCAAGATTGCATTGTTCAGAAAAAAGGATAGACTGGCCAGCAAAAAGCATATCTATAAATTTGTATTTCGGGACAACCAGTTCAAACAACTGCAAAGCATAAACAATTACATGCCACATTGCCATTAGGCAAATAAGGGTAAAAATCAATTTATTTAATTAGCCACTGGAATGGAGTTCATGCAAATCATTTTACTTACTGAGTAGACAGGTAACCAACACGGCTTTCTCAAGTAAGACAGATGAGCCAAGTCAATAAACTCATCCCTAACGCATCAAACCAAACAGTCAAACAAATTAAAAGCAGAAAAAAAACTAAAGAAAAAAATGGACACTGCTAATAACTTCCAGTGAGGCAAAGTTGATATAAATCCTTCAAATACTCACAACCAAGGTGGAGGAGGGCAATGAATATGCGTTCACTCGCAAATTATGGACATCATAAACACCAGACCTGAGGAGAAAATCAGAAGCCAAAACATAAGGAACAAAGTTGATAGCAATTAACAAAATCTTGAAACTAAAAGAAAGAAGGCTCAACTTGATTGGTCAGGTTAAACTGATTACAACAATCACCATGGGATGTTCCTTGTGAGCTCTAACTAAGCTCTTAAAAGGGTGAAAATATTGCTCTATTATACAATGCAAAATGTATTCAGTAACCCTAACTCGTACTCCTTCCCTGTTTTAACTTCTACCCTATATCACAACCGTCTGAAGATTTCATGTGATATATCAGTTCCTACTATTAAAAATGTGTTTGTTTTGGGGGCAAAAAGTGTTTCATGACAGTTTGTACAGTACATTGTGGCCGATCATACTTCTAAATTGCCCAAATCCTATATGATTGACAGCAAAAATATCAATAATTTGTAATATTAGTACCCAAACTTGTCGTGATATTGACAAGGTTTTTAAGATTGCATTCAATAGCTAAACCTAAATTAGATAAAATACGAGAACTGCAGTCAGAAAAATGGTTAGTAAACTATCCTACTTTCAAATATTAACTCAGAGAATTAATTTAATTAACGGTCAGAACTCGACTGACAAAATGCAGCCATCCAAATGCGATGGCATCATAATCAACTAAAAGATAATACAACAAAAAAGAAGACAAAATTTACAAGATTATACAACCATGCACTAAGGTAATCACTGCAGAACCTTTATTTATTTTGTAAACAGCAGAAGCTAAAGTGGGACTACAATAACATTAGATAAGAAAGCTAAAATGGGTTTCAGAAAGAATATTTTCATCATGCAATCCCAAAACAAGCTTGATGCTAAGTTCAAAAAGAGTTGATGATAAGCAATGGCAGTTTGTATCATCATGAAATACAGCATTAATGATACTGGAACACAACAAATTTTGGAACCTAAATTCTGTTGCACAATCTCCTTATTGAATATAACCAGTCCCTTCATTTGTTTGTTGAGTGATAATTTAACATGGCAGTACGGATAAGATTAATCACAGCATACACTTAAACAGGGTGCTACTTCATTGAACTGAAAATTCACTGGAAGTGTCACCAGCAATCACTATTTTTAATTTCCACAAAAGCCATTCTTTATGGGCAAACCTGATTCTGTTTGAGTCTAACAGTGTACTTAACAAATGTCAGTTAAAGTTGAGCGAGCGATCAGTTATGGCAAAATATTATCACAGGGCCTTCAGTCCTCAGCCAGGATTGTGTACACAAAGGTAGCCCTCATCTTTGTAATCTTATTTAGCTTCTTCTGCCCTTTCTTCTTTCTTCTTTCTTCTTATGTACTTTCTCTGATTATACACCTTACTTATCTAAATGTTGCTGCAAAATTCTCGTGCTGATTTTTGCCATTAGAATATCATATGTTGCATATTTTCATTCACAGATACGGATGTCTCTCGAATATTAGCTAAAATATTACTTGACCCAATTCAAGATTCTTATTGGGAAGATTAATGTCCCCTAGAGCAAAAATTGCAACATGTCATTCTACAGGATGTAAGAATTAGCTAACTATGATTCAGTTTGACAAAGCACCTCAAGAAAGAGATAATTTACTAGGCTAAAGGAACAATATTGATCTTCTTTTATGATTTGCCTGCAATCTTGTACTTTTTCAGCAAACTATAGTTCAGAATAACCATTCTTGCTGTTAGTTAGCCTTGGAGAAATTGTATCATCGCATGAATGAGTTACATGTTAACAAGCAAAACAATGAGATGCAAAACTGGGAAAACAGATGAGTCTGCAAAAGGATTAGGTAATTGGAATTATATCTTATGATTTAACATGCTACATCCTTTAGGGACACAATAAATCTAAGGGGGTAAGGGAAATAAATCCATTATCTGCAACCTACCAACCATCGTCAAGATGAAATGCTAATTGATATGGGCAAGATGGATTGAGGTCAATTGACAGTATCTCCTTTGAAACAATATTCGATTGAGCCTGCAGTGCATGTACAAAACAGGAATCTGATCATCAAGCAAAGAAAATAACAAAAGTAACAATATTCGATGTATCATGTGCATGTCAATGAATCACATCAAATATTTATTTGCAAAACATTTCAGGATTTACTGAGCTGAAAGGTGTCTGCAAAAGAATTTGCTAAGAACAAAATTCCATCCAAATCAACATTCCCAGGAAATCATAATACACAATGAACACCAAGGCTTTCTCAAACACAAGAGAAAGCAAAGTTTATCAAAGTAAGAAGCAGTGTTGGAGAGTAACTTGAAAGTCTCACAGAAGAAACATCAAGAGTCTGAGCTTCTTCAAGTTTGGGGAATATGAGATCGTTGAGGAATTAACCTAGAAAATCTGGAATTGACTTCAAAAGTATCTCAGGGCCCAAAGTAGGTAGAGTTTCCTAAGAACACATTATGTGCACCAAAGCACCAGCAAGAAGCTCCAAACATAGAAGAAGATAGTTGTGAAAGTAGCAGATCTACAACCAAATGCAAGAGACTACATCCCAAAAGTACCATACCCCTGCCATTTGTTGCAGTAAAAATTCCTGCTTATACATATCTATTTATGCAGCATTTTGCTTCATTTCCTCATCCTTATGCTTCTGCAAAATTTTGGGAGCTTACAAAAGTTGACACATTAAGGAAGCAGAACTATATACAGAAGGAATCCCAGTTGACCAAGTAAAAGATGTTTGAAGTTCAGAGCAGTAGCCGTTTCAATGAACTGAATGCAGAAGGAAAACAAGAGGTGAAACTGGTGATCAGGAAGAAGATATTACAAGAATGAAGAGAAAATATCATCACACACAAAACTAAAGCACCTTGAATGACTCTACTCCTGGGTTCATACAAGGCTTTTCCATGTAATAATTGTAGTTATTTTCAAAGGGAAAATTCTATTTTTAATATGTTAACTTCAACTTATTAACATAGCAAAGTACTTCAGCAAATTGAAGAATAGAGTATTCTCTTCCCAATAGCTTATGCTTCACACATTACATTGAGGAGAAGATAATTCGAATGGTATGAGAGCATGAAAAGATCTTGGTTTCAATCCTCTCAACCACCCAAAACGAAAGTGTGCATGAGTTGGCCTATTGAATGAAATGCAGTTGCATAAGGGGGCGTGCTAGAGTGTGTAAAAGAATAAATTACTCTCCTCCAGTCAATTTAAGCTTCCACAGTGGTGGTCATTTAACATACATGCATTCCTATGTATTGTGAATTCCTATTAGATATATATTATAGTCTTGCTTGAAATTGATTCTATGTATAATGCAAAAATTATCTGATCTTCTTAAGATGGAAATCATATTTGTTAATTCTTCAGATTGATTGTTTTTGACATCGTCATTGAGCTACAAACAATTGAGGTGAGCAATTGTCCCACCTCAAGTGTTGAAAATTTCTTTGATACCTTATAAACTTTTTTCATGTTCTATAAAACTACTTAGATTTTAGTACTGAATCCTATAAAAGCTGGAAACTTCACAATTGCACTCTTTGGCTAAAGAAAAAAACCAAACACGGGTATGCAAGTCAAAGTAGCCCAAATGTGTAATAATGTTTTATTTCGTTAGGAGTTAAACGACAGTTTTATAGAAACTAATCTTCATTTATTGCATTTACCATTTACTTGGATAATTTCGTACATTCCTAATTTTCTACCAATTAATTCAACCAATTACAAATCCAAGAATGCTATCCAAATATTGAATCAATATTAATTAGTCAATTCAACGAGTCATTAAGTTAAGTTCTTATTCTTTTTGTTTTCAAATCATTTTTATAAATATAATAAATTAATATGAAACCTTGGCAAATTTTTGTTACTAGAAAATAATAGCATTAGCATCAATTTGATTTAAAACTTCATTTCCTAGACTTGCCTCAACTCCTGGACTAATAGAGGGACACCTAAAACTTGATGCAATAGGTTTGCCTTGTATTAGAGCTAGTAAACCCTACTCACACTAGGGTCCGTTTTGTATTGCTCACATTCTAAGCTCTAATAAAACTTCCTACCATAATGTTGTTTTATTTTTTTTTTTTTTTCAAAAAAAAAAAAAGAATAGCATTGATTTGATTTAAAAAGAGACAATAACAGATAACCCAATGATCTATTGTACCAACAATTATCTTCTGCCAATTTGTGGTTGCGCTCACCTGTTAAGGTAGTTTCCTCGTGCAGGCATGCTAGTAGGCTGTTTCCCTTGCAGCCCTACGGGTCCTAGCTCGGTCACTTTAAGTTTCTTATAAAGTCCCTTCCTATAAACTCTTCACTATTCCTTTTATCTATCAAATTTGTCCTCAACTGCAGAAATCCTTGGAACAAATGGTTAGGTAATTCCTCACATGCAAAATTATATGGCATCTACTTTAACGGCTAATTTCTTTCTTTATGACTCATTTGAGAAATCATAACACAAATGGAATCGTTTCTTTCAGTATCAGGCAGTTTGATTTCGCATTTCGATATATGTTAAACTTTGCCCTTTAGAAGGGTGAATTTTGAAGTGACTCATTGCCATGCTGAATTTTCCGCCCTGGCATATTTTTTGAACCTAAAAAATTATTGTAGCCCTTCACAAGGGCGAAATACTGAATTCAATGTAAAAGCATATTTTCACCCTTGTGAAGGTCGAAATTGAGGATTTAACCCAAACAAGGTAAGAAAATCTCATCCAAATTCAAATTTACATTTCAAACTACGACCAAAAGTTTACAAAATTTATTAAATTCAAAAAACTTTCGTGAGTGCATGCACATACAAGCATAAAGAATGTAGAGATAAAAAACAATAAAATACAGAATTTAATACATTATAAAACAAATAATATTTGAATAACTATATGATAATGCCAAGAATATTTTATTTACATATGATACTACCAAAATCATAGCCAATTTGTAATAGAAAAGAGAAAGCAAAGTAATTACATTAAAGCTAAGAATTAGAAGCGTGGAGGTAGGAATTAAATAATGTCCAAATTGAGGAACTTTGTCAAATCAAAAGAGAGGAATTCTAAGAACGTAAATTTGGTTAGAATAGAGTTTTCCTAATTATTAATCCTAAACTTTAGCCTAGAATTGTTTTTTCCTTGTTTTTATTATTGCAAAATTTTAGGGTATTCACATTCTATAAAAATGATACTATTCAAATAAAAGGTAAGAAAAATCATTTCAAAATTTTTTACCTTTTGAATTATTCATTTAAGATTTTAAAATGATTTTCTTACCTTTTATTTGAATAATATCATTTGTACACAATGGGAATGACTTAAAATTCAGCAATACTAATTGCAACAAGGAAAAATTATTCTAGGCTAAAATTTGGGATTGATAACTACAAAATTTTTTGTCCCTCTCTCTTCATTTAAGAAAGCTCCTTAAATTTGAACATTTTTCATTTCCTATTCCTACCAGCATTTTCTTCTAATTCTTGACTTTAAAATAACTATTTTATTCTCTCTTTCCTATTATGATGTGGCTATGATGTTAATAGTATGATATGTCGCTTAAAATTCTTGGAAAGCTCTATTCTTATCCAAGTATTCTTTGTTTTATAAATATATTAAATTAGGTATTTTATCATTCTTTTTTTAAGTAAATATATTTTATCAATCTTATATTAACATTATCAACTCTATATTCTTTATAATTAGGGTTAATTATGTTTATGGCCAAAGTACAAATCACACCTTGAGGTTTGACCAAACAACTGCTAACCCCTTGAACATAAACTCTCAAACGGAAAAAAGTAGAAAGACCAAATTACCCACAAGTTCCTATTAGCAAGACTAAATTACTAAAAGAGATGTGGTCAACGTTTGTTGACTATCATGAGGGATGCCATTGTTATAGTTTTGTGAGTTTTATGGGGGTATCTATTAATTGATCAAACCTGATTGGATTGGTAATTTGCCCAAATGTAATGAATCCTTATGCTTACATGTGTGTGTACACATATACACACACAAGCACAAGGACAAACACACTATACACAAGATGTTTTGTAATTTTTAGGTACTAAATTATGTAACAATTAGTATTTAGGTTATACTTTGAAATTTATGTAAGAATTTGAATGATATTATGAAAAAGAAAATCCTTAACTTTCGTCCTTGTGAAGGGAGAAATTACTTTCAATATTAAATATAATATGTCACCCTTCACGAGGGTGAACTACTATAGATTTCAAATTTCATATATATTTCAAGGGCGACTATTTTATCATTTTCGCCCTTTTCCATGATAGTGAACAAGAAGAAAAAATGCAAAGCAACGCTAAGCGCAAATAGGTCACTTTTGCGTCTGAAGTGAGCAAGGATAATAAAGCTAAGGCAAAGTGGGAAAAAAAAAAAAAAGAGGGTAAAAAAAGCACAAAAGTGAAGCTCACAAAAACATTTTTCTTGACTTCATATGTTTGTGCATTTGTTTTCTACTGTTGGATCTCTTTTATTTATTTTCGACCATTGGATGAATAAAATGCGATGGGATGCATTTACTTGCAATGTTTTGTGTTTTTTATTATGTAATTTGTTATTTAAGAAACTTGTCAACTATTATTATTGCATAATTCTAAGACATAAACCTATACCTAGGAATAATACACAAGCATGCACTTCGCTTTTGTTCTTTGCACTTAAGTCCCGGAAGGCCTTTGTGCTCTAGTGCACTTTGCAAGGGCGAAAATTATTAGACAATGGATTCCAATATTCACCCTTTGGAAGGGCAAAATTTAACTTATATTCGCATTTCAAAAACACAAAAACAATCCACAATTTCTCAAATGTCACAAAAATCAAGAAATTAGCCTCCTCTAAGACCAAATAGCTCCGTCCATCTCAGACTGATTATGTGGATAGTGGCATCTCTTTTACCTCTTTAGACTCCTAAAATGAGGTTTGGAATTTTACAACGGCAAAATAACATCCTATTCTGCTTCACAAATCAAATCTAGTATTATTTACTTAAACTAGGAACTAATTTTTCTCGAAAAGTTTGGACAGTTTATAATTATCCTTGTTGGAATACCTTATGACTAGGGACCCAAATCCCTAGTTTGAGCAGAATACTAGCACTGCATAATACTAGTATTTGCCCCATTAAATCCTCAGCCAACCAGTTATTATCCTAACTCAAATTCTAGAATTTCGTTTTATTAGAGTTTCAAATTACTCTCCAACATGGAATGGATCGTGGTACAGATTGATACGTGGTTCGGGTATGGGTACGCAGTGCGAAACTTCCCAGTACGTGGTATGGACGGGTAGGCTCAGGTGGGACGCCTTTTTAGGATCTAAATTCATTATTTAGGATCATTATTTAGCTTAGAATTAAGTAGTTAAAAAATTATAAGTACTGAAAAATAATAAGTTTACCAAAAATTTCCTAATCTCATTAAATACCTGTATTCCTATCCATAAAAAGAAGTTGATAAGTACTTAAATTCTTGTTTCTATTATTTCCCCTTTCCTATATGACTCCTACTCTCACTAAAAGAAGTTGAGAAGTACAAATTCTTTTCTCTATCCTATTTGACTCTTACTCTCCTTCTCCCTTACAACTCTTTGGGACTTCTATGCTTTAAACAGCATTCTGGATCGCAAACGATCCATGTTCCGGAACAACCGTCCTGGAACGCGGATTGCAAGGGAAAAGAGCGATCCATGTAACACTGATGTAGTTTCTATTGAAGACCAACACCAAATATACTAAAAAGCTTCAGCATCATTTCTCCTGAAAACTATAGATCCATAACCACTAATATTAATGAGAAAAGATCATTTTAGAAGGCAATACATGGAGTTTCATTCCAAGGTTTTGTATTTGTAATACATTTCTCAGATCACTTTATGCTTTCTTATTTCGGTTCTAATATCTTGCAGGTCATTCATGGTTCAGGTGGAGAATCTTACTCTTACCCAATTTAGCCAAACTAATCAAATAACAAGGTTTTTATTTCCAAATTTTGTTAATAAACAACTTATTTTATTTCCCTTCTCTAAGACTAGGTAAACAAAATCAACTTCTATAAACAGCTTTGATATGTACCAACTGGAAGGATACACTCAGATTTTGTTTATACACCATGAACAACTCAAGAAAAAAATTCAAACAAATTTGCAGATTGGAAAATACTCCATCCCATTGACATTGTCATCATAGTGTCATCAAATTTTATAATCCAACATTCACAATGCATGTGCTCGGATTAACAATTCTTTCAAGAACACTACAATTCACGAAGAATGCTTATTATTAAGAACTTCAAAAAACTAATAACAGCAAGTTCCTAATGGATATTACTCAAGTTAACTGACAGTTTGAGCTGACAAATCAGAGACTAATTTCACAGAATAGGTAAAAATTAATATATGCATAAAGGGGTAAAAAGTAACATATGCATGAACAGGAATATCAAATGAAAAGGAATGGGGCTTGCATCTGTTATAATACATAATTTATTAAAAGAAACTCTAACAGATGTATTCACATACCTTCAAAGACCCAATTTTCTCCAATTCAGAGGCCAATTTCACAGAAGCCAGAGGATAATAGTATGCCTATTACAAGAAATACAATTTAAAAGTTAGAAAACAGCAGTGCTTCTTAATCCTAGTATATCTTACCAATGTAGAAGTCTTTTTTCACCGAAAGGTCTATAAAAGATGAGCAACATTGATCAGAATTAAATTACTTATCTTAAATGCAAGACACTCAAGTTTTCATTGTAGCATTTAAAAGATAAGTTGTGAAAGTATTATAATTTAGTTGAATAGATGCTAAATGGAATTACCGTCAATGATCAAAATACAAAAATTTGTACATGGATTGAGGGAAACTGTACCAGACACATGTTGAGGTCACCATAAACAACAGAATGAAAGAGCATAGAAGAGGTTTGACTCTTTATTATATAGAAAGCTGAATACAATTGACTAGTTCTAGCATGTTCTGAACAACTCATTTCTACTGGAAGAACGAATACAGAAACTAAACTGTTTGAAGGGTGGTACCATTTTGTTGTTTTGGAAAGCAGCTGATGAGGTCCCTCCACGAAGATCCCACATATATATAATGCCATGTTTGTCTAGCACCAAATATAACCTGCCGGTTTGATGTAATATGATTATCTATATTGCACATTGTTAATAATTAAAGACCTTTTTTCCATTTGTATGATACCGTAAGCTTTTAAATAGAATTCACATCAGAATGATCAAAGAATGACCTGATTATCTACATTAAACTTGATACTATTAATGGAACTAGGAGAATTTGTTGCAAGATCAAGACATGGAAGATTACTCAATCTTCTATCCCATATATTAATTATACCAAGCATATCAGAAGCAAGTACCCTGTCAAAGGAAAAAAAAAAATATCAAAGCAAGCAAAGTGAATAATCCAATGTAGAAAGTTAAGGATCCATATAGACCATAACAAATGATAAATATAAGTATGACATGTAATTAATGCTATAATAGTTAAGCATTGATGACTAGAAAGTGATGCCGGCAGAAGCATAAGAAATAGGAGAAAAGCAGGCAGAAGCATAAGAAATAGGAGAAATTTCTTAAGTAGTGCTTGTTTTGTTATGGAAATCATTCTTTTTGGGTGCTGATTTAAAATTGGATTTCTGGCAAGGTGGAACTTGCATTTGTGACCTCGCATTTATTGAATGCGAGGTCACGCGGAATTGGATTTTTTTTTAAAAAAAATTGTTTTGCATGACCTCGCACTTGAAAAATGCGAGGTCTGGACAATTTCCTCCAGATTGGTATACTGCTCCATGAGGCTGGAGGTCTGGACAATTTCCACCCGATTGGTATACTGCTCCATGAGGCTGGCGATCGCTAGTCAGTATCCCGATTGGTATACTGCTCCATGAGGCTGGCGATCGCTAGTCAGTATTATATGTGCCAAGGCGCCTCGAATGTATATATCTCCGATCTTCACTGTTTCTCATCTGATCCATCTTGGATCGGATGGCTGCTAGCCCCCATTTTATTTATATATTTTTTTAATTTTCAATCCTCCTTTTTTCCTCCAACTAGGGATATAGGGATAGGGTAACTGAATAGGATTTCTCATAATCAAATAGTAGTAGCTCAGGCAGCATACATTAGTACTCCAACAACTATACATTAGTACTCCAACAACTATCTCACTCTGTGATTAGGTAGTAGTACTATTAAGAGTACAGCTCTTGGCACTAGCCGCTAGCAAATTTATTACCACCACCATGACCTCGCATTTGTTGACTGCGAGGTCATGGAATTTTTTTTTTTTTTAAAAAAAACAAAAAAAAAAATTCCCAGACCTTGCATTCAACAAATGCGAGGTCATAGAACTTGCTTGACGGAAACACAATTTCAAATCAATAGCCAAAAAGAATGATTTTCAAAAGAAGCACAATTTCAAAAATTTCTCAAGAAATAGGAAAATTACTTTGATCCATGATCAAAGTTTGGTTTTTTTTTAGGGAAAACCAATATAAAACCTTGCTTACGGGAGCAAATCTGCTCAAAACCCGAGTAGTTCTATCAACAGAACTTGAAGAAACGATGTTTCATTAATTGTCAAAATCTGAATTACAAAACAGTATAGAGTAGTCTATTTATGGAGATCCTAATCCTAATCTAAAACCTAATCTGATAAAACTATTTAACTTCCTTATCTTTATCTCCAAAATCCTATCCTAACAGATATTTATCCTTTTGGCTTATCCTTATCGAATCTCAGCAGAATTTATCCTCCATCAGTTCTCCTTGAGTTGGAGAAAGCTCGTCCTCAAGTTTTAAATTTTAGCTTTCCACTATCAAAAGGATTTCCAACCAAGGCTCTCCAACATTTTCGAAAGAAAATACTCAATATGTTTGATGCTGCATTTTTTGTATTTGTGATGATCTATAAAGTTGCTCCATATGAAATCACCAAATTCCCAAACACCATTAGCACTAACAGCAAAAATAAGTTTATTGGGTAAATATGCATCATGCTGGAAAATGCCTTCATCAAGAACAAAATGAATACTCTAGGAAACATTTGAAACACCCATATACTGCCACCAACAGAAACTTCGGTCTGACCACTAATCATTGAATGAACATGAAGCCTTTTAGTAAAAAATTGGAAAGGGGCAAATTTACTAATCTCATCTACTCCAGCTCTTTCTGGACTTTTGTCAAACACAAGGTGCATATCCATATTTAAAAAAGATTTAGATAGCGGCTGCAGCTTGTTCAAATATAAGTCTTTTCTGTCATGTATGCTGATATCTAAAACTAGACTCTTATCTGGATACACATCATAGACTGGAGGCGAGTTCCAATCTGAAAGGTTCTTCCTGATATCAACCTCTGATTCCTCTAAAAACAGCATCTCTCCATGACTATTTCCTGTGCATCGAAGACTTGGGGCTAACATCTTGAATCTCATGAACTTTCAAATATTCTTGATTCATGAGTTGATCAAGCCTATTGGACAACCATTCAAGTTGCTACTTCACTTCTTCCAATTCCCGCTGCCTTGTTGTGGACTGCATTTGGCTCTGATACCAAATGATGCCGACGGAAGCGCAAGAAATAGGAAAATTACTTTGATCCATGATCAAAGTTTGGTTTTTAGGGAAAACCAATACATGTAAAACCTTCATTAGGGGAGTTAATCTGCAGAAAACTCAGAATAGTTCTAGTAACAGAATTTGAAGAATTTCATTAATTGTCAAAATCTGTATTACAAAACAGTATAGAGTAGTATATTTATAGAGGTCTAATCCTAATCTAAAAACCTAATCTGATAAAACTATTTAACTATCTTATCTTTATCTCCAAACTCCTCTCCTAATAGATATTTATCCTTTTGGCATATCCTTATCGAATCTCAGCAGAATTTGTCCTGCAGCAGAAAGTATGTTAGGTCCATATGAGTTGCAAGAGAACAGTCTCTCGCCAATCAGGCAAAGGTCAATCCAATCAACATTTTGATGCTTAATTTAGTGGTAGCATGCCAGCTGAACACTCTGAATGTCGAGCAAAGAGCAAATCAACCCCACTTCCCACGGAGTCGACACAACACAAATATAAACTTCAAAAGTTAGAATAGTTTAGCATGCAACACCCTGCTAGTGTTATAAAATATTTCTAAGCAATTGCTAGTAATATTAGTGGAAATTATTGCAAGAAACTTTGTATATGTTCTGAAAAACTGAGAATCTCGATAAGTAACCTCTTCATGACAAAGGTAGAGATGCATTTGGTTGAGGCACCTCAGCTTTCCATGTTCAAGCTCGGCTTGATTACCATCTAAGCCGAGGCTCAAATTCAGCTCAAATACTGTTTGAGCATGAAATTCTGTTCAAGCTTGTATAATCTCAAGCTTGATTTCATTAATTTTCTACTTTTGTTGAATGAAATACTCAATCCTTTTTTGTTTGAAAAATAAATGTTGAATAGCAATCTTTGATCATAATAAAAGAATTTAAGAATTTAAGTCTATAATCTCTTAGAAGTGAAAACTAATTTAAGAAATATATCATTCAAGGTCACTAATCATACAAGATGCGTAAAAGTGCCTTAACATGCTTTACTCAAGAGCCATAACTGATAGCAAACCTGTTTTGTCAAAGCTTGGCTCATCTAACAAATGCAAGATAGTATATGATGTCGAGTTCAAGCATTCAGAAGTCGATCGAGCCGAACTTCAAGTTTTTGTAAATGACTCGGCTGACAAACAGATATAAGTACAATGCAACTCTACCTAAATTAAGTGACATACTCACAAAACATTTTGAAACCCATATACATCATAAAAGTTCTCATTGTTCAAATGAATGTTACATGGATCGCTCTTTTCCCTTGCGATCCGTGTTTCAGGAATGTTCAATCCGAAACATGGATTGTTTGTGATCCATAACACTACTTTTAGCGTTCCGAAAGAGTTGTAGAGAAAGGGAGAGCAAGAGTCAAATAGGGAACAGGAAACAATAGAAACAAGAAGTTCTGTACTTGTCAACTTCTTTTAGCATTTCTAAAGAGTTGTAAGACAGAAGGAGAGTAAGAGTCATATAGGGAATAGGAAATAATAGAAACAAGAATTTCAGTACTTATCAACTTCTATTCATGGATAGGAATAGAGTTAATTTAACGTAGTTAAACTTATGGTCTACTTATCAGTACTCATAACTTTTTAACTACTCAATCCTAAACCTCAATAATGATCCTGAATAGCCATTTCGATCCCAAAATAGCGACCTATCTAAGCCTACCCCTCTGTACCACGTACCAAGAAAAGTCCGTACCGCGTACCAAGTCATACCACGATCCATGTAACACTGGTTCGAACATATAAGTAAATATAATTTGACTAACCTATCAAGGTTTAGCTATCCATTTCTAAATCCCTTAACCTGAAGGTCACAAACAATAGCAATCCATTTTTAAATCCCTTAACCTGAAGGTCACAAACAAAATTCCCTCATGGCATTTAGACATACTAGGAGTAGGAGGCATCAACTTGAAAATAATAACCAACAGTTTTTCAAGAATAGCTTCTAGATCTCTAATAAATTTTATTGCTCATATAACATGGTCACCAAAAAGTTTTTAATCACATAGGAAGTATTGAATGGAAGGCTTCTAATTTGTTTAAGATTCTACTTGTACAATATAAGAAACAATAAGGTTATTCAAGCATATTTGTGATTGCACTTGCCATTTGATCTTACGGCCTTTTACATCTGTCATCCTCACTTTAACTACACTATTAAAATATTTTGTCACCGCAAGAATATTGTTTGCATGGCGAAGCATCATATATATGTGTGTGTGTGTGTGTGTATCTCAATGGCCCTGATCTGCTTCTCTGTCCTCTTTAATACTTATCAGATTGTTTTATCACTGAACTTTTGCAAAGAATGTGCACTTCAATATCTCCTACACCCAAAGGAATAGGGAATCGACAGCAATAGGCTTCGACAAATTGCATAAACAAATAAGGCAACAAAGTTAATACAAATTTCTCAGCAAGAAAATCTATTTGATTTCCTATATGGGAAACAACTTGACATAGAATTAGTGATAGCATATTGTCACTCCAGGACTGTGTTGTCAAAGTGGTTGATGTTCATTATATTCGCAAAAGAAGAGCCTTTTTCCCCTTCCTATTACAAATCAGTAATTCAAGTCAAACTAATATAATACTATTTACTTTATTCCAGAGGGTCCCTTGCTTTCCAAATTCTCTAGACATGTTTTAAGCCTGCTCAAAACTCAAATAATAATATCGAGAACTAGAAATTTCCCAACAGATTCGTATGGATAAATGTCCAACCCAAAAAGGTTGCCCAAATTGAAATAGAGGTATCCTCCAGAGATCAGGGCGTATAGATGTTAAAAAGCCAATCTTTCAGACACCCTGAGGGAAAACCAAAAAAGGAAAGAGATAAGACAATTGTTTGCCTTGTGACCTAATTCACTGCATTCTGAATTGCATTAATATTTTATAAATGACATTTTTTATTTCAAATTACAGCAACAATTACCCATAGCAATAAACAATATGCAGCAGGACGGCTAGTTTTTACTTTTCACCAACCTTGAATTATCATTCAAAGAAAAAGCTATGTCAGAGAAACCTTTTTGTACAACACACCCATGAACACCAATTGTAGGCCTTTTCAATCCTTAAGACCTGCAAGGATAATGCAAAACAAATGGATATCAATGTCATAAGAACTAAAGAGAAAGCTCCAATTAAAGATGAATTGCCATTGGAAAAGACTGCCCAACTACAGAACTTTAAAACAGTAGCTATATTAAATTCTGTAGCATAAAGAACATTTCTTTTTTCCTTGTCATTTCCTAAAATGCCAATAACTGGAGGCAAAAATATCTCAGGTGTAAATCAGACCATTACATCACCCTTATGCTTTCAAACAGGATGAGAAGGCCAAAACTCAAGAGACGAGGCATCATAGAAATGATTCATCACAAAGCAAAAGGCAAATTTACAGCTAGATGTGTATAAAAAAGATTCCTAGCTGGCACAAAGAAATCAGAAATTCAGATTGATTTCATCTGATAAGATTCATAAGCTTTTCAACATGCATAACAGATACAAAAAAAGTTTGACATGGTTCATTTACACATCTAGATGTTAAACTTAAAGAAGAAACGTTGCGAGGAACGTGACAAAAGAAGGTTGCTCAAGTTTTGTCGAGTCAATGGGAGATTGACAACTTGAATGTATTCGACAACAAACAGCAGTTCTGAAAGTTTTAAGTTTTCCAGCTCAAGTTCGATATTGTAGTTCCACCATTACCAAATTCCACAACAGTGTTTTGCTCCTATAATCACAGCCCAAAATAACTTATACTGTAACATGATACACATTTCAAACGTCACTTTATAGTACACCCAAAATCAAAAAGAGCTTGGACACAAGTAAACTGAAGTGAGAGGAGCAGAAAAAAAGGGTGTCTGAGCATTAAAGAAACAAAAGTAATAGATATTAAATTGCATTGAACTGGAATGGATCAGCACATTGAGAGGAGTGAGACAGTAATCCTTCCAAGTTCACTGTCTTTCATCCAAATGCACCTCTCAATTGAAAAACTCTACCTTTCTTCTGCTTGCAATGAAGGCAAAACGGTCATAATATTCTCTTTCATTTGGGATAACTTACTCACAAACACCTTATCCTCACAACATAACAAACAGATTAGGATTAAGAAGTTAAAGTAGCTCCCAGACCCATCAGTCGCATAGAAAGCACCCCTGTGGAAAGGAATGACACCAAGTTCTGAATTCTCATTTGAAAATTGTCATCTAATCACCACCTAAACTGTATTCTTGGTGTTCAAACCCATGGATTACTAATTCTCTAGCACAGGTCCCTTGGCATGAAAAAACTACCGTTTCATCATACCAACAAATTCTTCCCCTGAAAGTGTTGCTACAGATCCTTGCTTCAAGATGAACATATTTCAAATTCCATTGCAACAAAAGCCAAAAATATAAACTTACTTCAACAGGTTCAGTAGAGACATATCCAATGTCATAAATATGAACTTCACTGCTTTTTCTCGATGTGCAGGCAACCTATAGGAAACATAATGAATAGCCGTGAAAAATCAATAACCAAAACAAGCAGATGCAATATGCAAACAGAGATACTATTACTGAACTACATAACTAATGTTTCGGCTTGAAACAGAAATAGAGGAAAGCGTAAATCCAGTGGAAATATCATGCCACCTTAAAAAGGAAGCAACAAATATGAGAGACTATATAGATGTAAAGTTAGGTAATCAGGTTTTGATAATAGACTGGTTTATCATACCCTTCTCTATCTCTCTAATACATTGAGCTTTCATACATCTGCTTTTAGCTAAAATACTAAGATTACAACTTAAATTTCTTTAGTGTTTTTTCATATCGCCTTTGGGTAAAATGCAAATAACCCCTTGTGGTTAGGCCAATATGCACTTTACCCCCCTGTGGTTATCAAATGTGCATTTGACCCCCTTGTGCTTCAATTTTTTTTTTTGCAAAATGGATGGAAACTATCAAAAACTAACAGACACTTGTGAAATGTCATATATGCCCATAACCAATTAGAGTGTTCTTACAAAGTTTTGGAGTCAAATTGAAAATAAAAAAGATAAGAAAATTTTACGGGTCAAATTAAAAATAAAATGGGGTCAAATCAATTGCAAATAAAAAAAATTCAACCTCATTTCCTCTCCCCCACCCCAGCCAGAGTCACCCTACCCATCTACCCCAACCCCTCCTCCACCCCAGCTACACTCCCCCACCATCCACACCACCCCAGCTCCGTTTCCCCACCAATCCCGCCAGCCCCCACACTCTCCCATCACCCCTGCCACCCCAACTCCATTCCCCAACCACCCCAGCTCCATTCCTCTACCATCCTCCCCCTCCACACTCATCCCATCTCCACCCCTGGATCTCCTTCAATTGCCCCTTCCCTCATCCCCCACCACCCCAAGCCACTCCAACCCTCTTCTCCCAACACTCCCGCCACTCCAGCCTTCATTTCCCATCATCCCTGCCAGTCCAGCCCTCCTCACCCACCACCCCTGCCCTCCTCCCCCACCACCCCACGCCATTCCAGCCCTCCCCCTACCCTCATTACTCCCCAGCCACCGCAGCCCCAATCTCCCTCTTCTATCTTCCACCATACAACTACCTCCATTTTCAAGTCAAACCCAAATTCATAGCAGATCTACAACATCAACGCATAAACATAACAAATCCAATCCATATTTATCACAAAATATTACCAACATTCATATCTGAAACTATATCAACAATAACTGTAAAAAAATTAATTTTTATTGCTTTATCAGGAATGATCGAGACAATGGCTGATCGGGCGGGTGGCCAGTGACGAACAGAGGCCTAGGGAATTTGGAGGGGAAATTAATCGGGGCCTTGGGGGTAGGGTTGGGGGAATGAGATCAGGCTTGGGTGAAGGAGGGTGAAGGAGATCGAAGTGGTGATGGTGGCCGGGGAGGGGAGGTGAGGGGGCGGCAGGGATTTTGAAGCGGAGGTGGTGGCTGAGGTAGAGAAGAGGGAGATGCCAGATTGTGGTGGTGGAAGGGAGAAAAGAGTTAGGGTTGATCTTGGAGTGTAAAAAAGTCATTTTCGTATTTTTATAATATTAATTCTTTTAGAAAACAATCTTAGCCGCGTTATCCGCGCGCATAGGACAATCAAAATCTGTTAGTTTGGACGGATTCCGTCAATTTTGTAAAAAAAAAAAAAAAAATTAAAGCACAAAGGGGTTAAATGCACATTTGATAACCAAGGTAAAGAGCTGATTAGCTTAACCACAGGGGGTTATTTGTATTTTACCCATTGCCTTTTAAGGCCAATTATCAAATTGAGCAAGAAGCCAAAGTGTACAACAACTAAATCCTTCTCCCAGGAAAAATTAATGAAAACAATTAAAAAATAAAAAAAAAAATGAAAGCTTGAGCTTGCCAAATTTTCAAGTAATTTTCTGCTTTTACAATCAACCAATAAAATTTTGGAGAAAATGAAAAGATAAAGAGACACATCCTCATAAGATGATTAGCAGTTTGGTGTAGAAGGGCTATTTCATGAACAAGAAGGGCTTGCTTTTATTTACTAACTTATAAAAATTTTAATAGGTAACCATTCCTTTTCGGTAATGTGAAATCAGAAATTTAATAGGCAAGTAAAAAAGCATATTACGTTAAAAAATGGACTTACTCGGGAATCAAACCTAGCAAGGCTAGCATCAAAAGGAAATTCCAGAAATTCCCCTATCCCTTGGAATCATAAGATGCCAAAGAGCATTGTCGAAAGTCAGTCATCAACCAACTTCTCAGATCATAAATTTTTATTAGGATATATAAAGGGGAGAAATGGCAGAGATCATGTGATTAAAACTAAAGGTTGCTGCTTCAATATGGCAACAAGGGGAAAGAAATAATGAAGTTAAATTATTGAGTTGCTAGAATAGATTATACTACCTTGTTTCAATAAACCACTTAAACACATCAGAAATTCAAGAGCAGATACTGATGTCATCTAAAAAACAAAAGAAAAACGCAAGATGGTGGTGTTAAAGCTTGTTCTCAACAGCTTCAACTCAGTTGATTGTTGCATTTTTTAAGCTAAAGGGTGTTTTGAGGTGTTCTCAACAGATTATCAGTGATCAGCTTTAAAAATGAAACTATAGAGAACAACCCGTGTCAAGAGATAAAGATGTCAATTCCAACTCGTGACATTGTATATTCAAGAGTGTTCCAAATTAGGTGACTTGTAATACATCCCACTAGTTCTGTGGTAAAAGAATTTGGTGCCTTTTACTTCTTTTTTTTATTGTTTCCCTTAGAGAGAGAGAGAGAGAGAGAGAGAGAGAGAGATATGAGTACATTTAGATTGTAATTGAATTGAATTTCTATGAGTTTCATCCCAAAAGGGCAAAATCCTTGGTCAACCGCTGATTAATGCTAACAGTATCTGAGACAACTAGAAGTGCATTTTTTGATAGGCAGTTACATTTCTTAAAGTGATAACTTTTGCAAGATGAAATCAGAAATTCCAACTTTCACAACTCTCATATAAGATAGAAACCTGCAAGAGTCAGGAAAAATGGACACTAAAATAGATAGCTGTCAACTAAAGCATTAGAAGAATGGTATTTTAGGTTTTCAAGTGTAATTGTTCATCATAAATAGTAACAAGGTCAAATCAGTAAAGCAAGATAAACCAAGAGTGTGGCTTTTAAAGTAAATATGTTACCGCGCATGTACATTACATTGTAAATGTCAATTAGGCTACATTACTCCTAATGCTCTTCAACCTTATTTTAAACTTTTAACAGTGAACCACAATCCAACAAAATCATTACTTTTCAAGAATCATCTAGCAAGATGAGAAATACAGAACAATTATGAGTAACACATCAAATCAATAAGGTACAAAAGTTACATGTTGGTGAAATGCATAAATTTTGAACTCAGATTGAATATTGAAACCTCATATTGATTTGCAAGGTTCCATCGAACAACATCCAGTGGTTGACGTGTAGAAATGTGCAGCACTTGCTTCATCTCATCTTCTTTGACCCTATGGTTCTTCGGATTCACTGGGCGAGTAGAACAAAGCAGTTAAAAATACAAAATATACAGAGTAAAGTGAACTGAAGAAGAAAAACCAAAATGAGATAATAAGTATCAAAAGACAGAAGTTGATTCACTAAAACACAAAAGGTGGTCTGTATGTATCAACTGAGGAATCAAAGACATAAGCACAAGAAGGGATCAATTTACAGAGGGGTATGATGTTCAAGGTGTAGACTGAGGAAATTCCACAGGAAATTGTGAGTCCTCTGACATATGAATAGAAACTACTAGTGCTTGCCTGCTTGATTTAAATATACTATTGTCCAAATAGTGAGATGTAGTTCAGTATGGTCCACAAAGAAATGTTATGCACAAAAACAGTTACAAAACAACATTGAAACAAATTCTTGACACTTTTTGAGGTCTTCTAGTGAACAAAGTTGCAGATAACTAACAGGATTCAACAAAGAAAAAACCTATGCCTGAATAGCATTGGCAAAAAAAATTATGCACAATAATAAATAACAAAATATAATATGAAGGAACAATGCAAAAAGATGTGTAACTTCCACACAGAATCCACAAGACAATGATTTATTACCTTGGCAATAGAGCTCATCAAAATCATGAACTGTTAAACAAGACCTGATTTTGTCACTGAGGCGAGATATGTCCCCTGCAAAACAATGCATCAGTTTCAGAAGAATATTAACCAGAGTGGAAAGGGTACTATATTTAGCTACCAGAACAGCTTTGGGATATCAAAACTGAAGCTGTACAGACACGACATGAAATTTTCAGTATTTTCATATGTATGCGAATATGTTTTGATGAAGATCCAATTTAAATAACTTCATCAGTAAGGTTTAGTGGCTTTACATATTGCTTAAAGAGTAAATACATGAAATGGAAAAAATTAACAATGCAAGTGCTTAAAAACTGAGAAAACTTACACAAAGGTTTTTCCGGTCATTTTGTGATTCATTAAGGAGTAAACCAAAATTCTACTTCTATTCATTATCTCCCTATCATAATTATGTCAAATAATTGCAGAGGAGGCGATGCATTTCAGATACTAATGGTTTATTGGCAATAAAAACTATCTTAAAAGTAGAAAAACATGTACCTAATTGAGAAATAATTGTGTCACTTACAAATTACAATCATTAAGATTTTAGAGAAAAACTGATGTGGGACTCACCTTGCTGTCAAATTCCAATGCCGAGATGCCCTGCCTATAGACAAACTAGAAGGAAATAGTAAATGTTATTAACACTCCAAATAGTCCAACATATAATAAAGAAAAATTTAAGAGAAGTTTGTGTACAAATTACTTTTTTCTTCTAACGCATGGTTTACATAAAAAAAAATGGTCAGCGATCTTATTAAACTTAATTCTAAATAAATTCACCATTAACTAAAGAAAAAAAGACAGAAAATATCATTCCACAAGTCACACACAAATGGATGTGAGATACGAACATCTGCATAAGTCTGGAATTGTTAGCTCCACCAAACCAGTCCACCTATACAAAAACATTTGAAACAGTTGAAAAGTTTCCTCCATACATAATAAAAATTAGGAAAAATATTCCAGAAAATTAAAGTAATAATTAAGTACAAAAAAACAAAAATCACTAAAATTTCCCGTACACATGAGTTTGACATGGCACGCCATCGATGTGATACGCATGAGGAAATGCTCCCATCTTTCCACAAACAAGTAAAAATTGATGAATATTCTAGAAATCAATTAAGAAATACTATCAATATTTCTTAAATAAAAAATAAATAAAAGCAAAGTGAGATTACCTGGGAATAAGAACGCATTGCTAACGTAGAAATATGATGACGGTACTCTAAATCGTACTTCCCGTTCAATTCGACAAGACTTCTCTTCCATTGAGCCCTAAAATAGATTTTTCAGTTTACGAATCTCAGTCTGCTAACAGATTATATCTAAAATGAATTAATTTTTTGGAAATTAAAAATAATAATAATAATAATAATAACCTTTTTGCCTTAGGTTTTTTACTTTCGGAAGGAGGAGGTACGGGTACCAAATATTTCTCCATGGTTGCTCTTTTCCGGATCGAGTCTGAGACTAGTATTAACGTGTATGATATCTTTTCCCGCCAATTTATTTATTTTTATTTAGATGTATTTATTTATTTTTTATCTTTTGCTGATGTGGTGAGCGCCGCCGACATGGTTCACTGATTTTTTTTTTAATATTTTAAAAAGTGCTCCAAATACAATTAGACGTGGCAAAATGGATGCAAATCCATTTATTATGTAAAATTATTCACAATGGTTGATTCTAGAAAGTATGATGGATATAAATAATTTATTCATTTAAAATTATGAATTTTAATGCATAATCTATCTAATCCATATAAATCAATTTAACAATCATAAATTATAATGAAGTTGATTTAACAATAATAAATTATAACGAAGTGATAACCACATACTTGCAAATAATTTATTTTCACACATACATTTACATATATTTATGCACATTTTTGCACACACATTTTACACAAACTTTCATACATTCTCACATATATATTTACATACACTTACACATATTTTCACACACACATTTACACATACTTTCACACATTTTAACACATACATATTTACACACTTACATACATTTTTACACACATATACACTTACACATTTTCTCACACACACACTTTCATACACTTACACAGATTTTCACACACTTTCACACATTCTCACACACATATTTTCACTCATGTATTTTCACACACACATTTACACACATTTACTCACTCACATTTTTTTACACACGCACTTACACACATGCACACTTATACATTTTCTCACACACTTTCACACATACAAACTTACACATTTTCTCTCACGCAGACACTTTCATATATTTTCACACACACACACACTTTCACACATTTACATAATTTCACACACTTTCATACACACATACATTTTCACACACACACACACATTTTCCCTCAGACACACATTTTCACACATACACACACATTTTCACACACGCGTACACACATTTGCACACATACGCACACACATACTTACGTTTTCACACACACTTCACACTTACACACATTTTTAGACACTTAAGTATATTTTCTCACACACACACACTCATGCACATTTTCACACACCATACATTTTCAAACATTTTCACACACACACACACAGTTACACACACTTTCACACACACATGCTTACACACATTTTCACACATACACACTTATATATTTTCTCAAACACATACACACTATCACACGTGCACACACTTGTACACATTTTCTCATGCACGCACACACACTTACACACGTATGAACACACACACATACTTTTACATATGTTCTCACACACACACACATTTTTTTTCACATTTACACATATTTTCAAACACACACAGACACATTTTAATATTTTCATACACACAAATTTTTGCATCATTACGCACATTTTAACACACATACACTTACACATATTTTCACTCACACTTACACACATTTCACACACACATTTACACATACTTTCACACATTTTAACATATACATATTTACACACTTACATACATTTTTACACATTACACACTTATACATTTTCTTACACACACTTTCACACACTGACACAGATTTTCACACATTCTCACAAACACATATTTTCACACTCATGCATTTTCATACACACATTTACACACACTTTCTCACACACATTTACACATACTTACACGCATGCACACTTATACATTTTCTCACACACACTTGCACACATACAAACTTACACATGTTCTCTCACTCAAACAAACTTTCATACATTTTCACACACATACGCACATATTTTCACACACACACTTACATTTTCACACACTTTCACACATTTACATATTTTCACACACTTTCATACACACATACATTTTAATACACACACACACATTATCCCTTACACACATTTTCACACATACACATACATTTTCACACACACGTACACATATTTTTGCACATACGCACACACACATACTTACATTTTCACACACACTTGCACACTTGCACACATTTTCAGACACTTAAGTATATTTTCTCACCCACACACACTCGTGCACATTTTCACACACACACACTTTCATATATTTTCACACACACTTTCACACACACATGCGTGTATAAGAGTTACACACATTTTCACACATACACGCTTATATATTTTCTCATACACACACACACTATCACACGTGCACACACTTATACATATTTTCTCATGCACACACACACATACTTTCACATATTTTCTCTCACACACATTTTCGCATAATTATGCACATTTTAACACACATACACTTACACATATTTTCACCACACACACGTACACATTTTCACACACGCACACACTTACACATTTTCACTCACACTTACACATATTTTCTCTCACACACAAGCTTTTAAATATTTTCAAACACACACACATATTAACACTTTTTCTCACACACGTACTTACACACCTATACACTTACATAATTTTTCATACACACACACTTACACATATTTTCACACACTTATACGTACTTATATACATTTATACACAATTTTACACATTTGCACACACACGCTTGCACACATTTTCATATGAGAATCTGTGAAAGTGTGAAAATATGTGTAAGTGTATGTATGTGTGTAAATGTATATAAGTGTGCATGAAAATGTATGTGTGTGTGTAAAAATTTGTGAAAGTGTATGTGTAAGTGTGAAAACGTGTGTTTGTGTGTAAATGTGTGTAAATGTGTATAAGTGTATGAAAATGTGTACGTATGTGTGAAAACGTGTACGTATGTGCGAAAATGTGTAAAAGTATATATATGTGAAAATGTGTGAAAGTGCATGTGTGTGAGAGAAAATATGTTTATGTGTGTGTATATGAAAATATGTGTAAGTGTATGTGTGTTTGTTAAAATCTGTATAAGTGTGTGTGCACAAAAATGTGTATGTGTGTGTGAAAATGTTTGTGTGTAAAAATATATGTAAGTGTGTGTGTGTGTGTGAAATTACATGGAAGTGTGTATACGTGTGTGAAAATGTGTGAAATGCGTAAGTGTTTGTGAAAATGTGTGAAAGTGAGTGTGTGTGTTTGTATGAAAATGTGTGAAAGTGAGTATGTGTGTGTGTGAAAATGTGTGAAAAGTATGTAGATATGTGTGTGTATAAATGTGTGAAAATATGTATAAGTGTGTGTATAAGTATGAAAATGTGTGTAATTATGTGTGTGTGAAAAAATGTGTAAGCGTGTGTGTGTGTGTGAAAATATGTGTATGTGTAAGTGTGAAAATGTGTGTAATTATGTGTGTGTGTGTGTGAGAAAATATGTGTGTATGTGTGAGAATGTGGGTAAGTATATTTGTAATTGTGTGAAGATGTGTATAAGTGTGTGTGTATGTGTGAACATGTGTGTAAGTGTGTGTGTGAAAATATGTGTAAATGTATATGGGTGAGAAAATGTAAGTGTATGTATGTGTTTTAAAATGTATGTGTGTGTGTGTGTGAAAATGTGTGAAAGTGCATGAAAATGTATGTGTAAATACGTGTGTGTATAAGTGTATGAAAATATGTGTAAGTGTGTGTGTAATTGTGTGTGTAAAATGTATGAAAATGTGTGTAAATGCATGTAAACGTGTGTAAGTGTGCAATGAAAATGTGTAAAAATATGTAAGTGTGTGTAATTGTGTGTGTGTGTGAAAATATGTAAAAGTGTGTGTGTGTGTGTGAAAATGTGTGTAACTATGTATGTGTGTAAATATGTGTAAGTGTGTGTATATGAAAATGTATGTGTGTGTGTAAGTATGTGTTTGTGTGAAAATGTGTGTAAGTGTGTGTAAAAATGTATGTGTTACTGTGTGAAAATGTGTGTTAGTGTGTGTGAAAATACGTGTAAGCGAGTATGCAAGAAATACGTGTGTGTGTGTAAAAATGTGTGAAAGTGTGTGCAGGTGTGTGTGAGAAAATGTGTGTAAATGTTTGAAAATATGTGTGAGTGTTTGAATGTGTAATAATATGTATAAGTGTAAAAATACAAATCTAAATGGTTTTTAAATGGATAAATAATTTATCAATTGTGCATTTAAATTCATCCATTTAGATCCATTTATTAAATGATTTAAAATGGATTGGATGAATTTTATCTATATCTACTTTAACTAAAACCATAAATCATCCATTTATCGATTTTATCACCTCTAGCTCAAATAGAAATAACTTCAATATGGATCGAGTGGTAAAGCCTTCCTCCTAAGTTATTTTTTTCCCTAGTGATTGTGCATTCCAGACTTGATACCTCTTTATTATAGTTTGTCCTCAATTATTCTCAATAGATATCAACATTGAAAGAATAGTCATTCACTAGCCTACTTTTTCTATTCGAGAGTACAGGCCAATACACAAAATCTCTAAGATACCCAAAAGTTCCAACGACCCACTTCTTCTCAACTCATCTCCCTTCTTTCTTGAATCTCTTCTCTTTCTTCTCATGTGCCTCTCGTGAAATGTTTTCTTTCTATCACTACTCTATCTCGTGCTTCCTATTCTCCAGATCTGGAAGTTGCATGTGATTGGAACGGTGATGGTAGTGATTAGCTGTGTTGGACACTAGGCTTGTAGTGTGGTGCCTTGTGATGGATTTGTCTTTTTTACTGTCGGCGGTTGGTTTGGATTCTTGTGGTGATGATAGTGGCTTTGTGACATGTTGATGTGGTGGTGGAGGTCAATGGTGTGATCTGCTATGTGAAAAGCGAAAATTCGTGTTGATGGGTGGCAGTGGTAGTGGCCTACTGGCGAAAAGAGAAGAATGGTGTTTTTGATTGGTGGTGGTGATAATGGCATGTGGTGGTGGCATTAGTGTTGATGATGGTATATAGTGGTGATGGACTATTGACTAATTGTAACTTGAAAAGAGCTCAAACACAGAAAATTAAAAAAAAAAAAAAGTGTAGAAGTGAAAAAAAAATTTTGTCCAGATATGTAGGCATTAAAAGTCAGCCTATAAAGATTACATACTGTAATCTTTCAACAAATTAAAGACTTATTTAAGACTTATCTTTCATTCTTAAATTTTAATTGACCCCATCTATAAATTTTAAGCACAAAACTATAAGTAATGTTTGCATTCTTACAGTGTCTCTGATGATACTACTACTTTATATAAAACAGTAAATCCATCTATTAGGGAATGTCATGTGTCACTTCAACTTTCTTTTCATTTATCACTAACTAAAAATTACAATAATAATGCACATAACTAACTTGATAACTTTTGAACATTCAAAACTTTAGTTTATCAAGTAATCTTTGAATGGAAAATAAATATATATTAATTAAATACTCTACCGTTATAGTTACCAAATAATAATTGATTAGAAAAATAAATATTATAAAGCATCGTTACAAATTAATTAACAACTATGACAAATATATACTTAGTGTTTTTTTTTACACAATTATATCGACAAAATTAAGTTAATTTGTAATAAACAAAATAGCATTTCTAAACTAATGTGTTGGTTTGGCCATTTATAACTATAAAGTGTCCATTTAACAAAATGAGTTTTATCCTCTGTACCTTTGCATGAAATATGGTATGTTGGTCCCAAAGGGCAACCTAAGAGGGGGGTGAATTAGGTTATTTCAAAAACAAACCTTTTGATATGCTTAATGACTAAATGCAAACTTTATGCACCAAATAAAAGTTTAAGCACAAATGAATACAATAGATATTCAACAATTTAAGCTTAAAGAACAAATAGGAAGATTGAGATTAAGAGTATCAAATCAAACTTCCAAACTTCTCAAGGTTGGAGCTTACTACCACAGAGAGCTTCTTACAAGACAACTACCAAGTTCTCAACTTGAAGTTTAGCCACTAAAAGTCTCTTCAAAGTAAGTGAGACAATAACCTCTTGTACACAAATGAGAATCACTCTTGCTCACACTAATTTCCTTTAGTTGAGCCAAGAGTTTTACACTCACAACCTCCATTTGTTACAATTGTTATCTCTCACCTCTTACACTTGAAGAACTCTTACACTACTAAGCTCTTTTCACAAAACTACCTACACTATTACAACACTTGTACCCACTATTTCTCGCAAATAGCTCAAGAATTACTTGTAATCAATGTAGAATTCTCTTTTAGTTTAATTCAGGCTAAGGGGTATTTATATGTGTAGCCCAAAATATGCTTCTAACAACTTTCCAACGGCTATTTTCTGTTTACTAGAAAACTAGCCGTTGGACCTTTCGGACGGCCGATGCAGCAAGTATGCGTCCGAACGAACTAGCCGTTGGACCGTTCGGACAGCCGCTGCTAAACCCTGCGTGCGACGTTGCGTCCGTTCTCTAAGGGTATTCGTTCGGAAGTCTGAGGAAGCGTCTGAACCTGTGTCCGGTCGATGCAATGTCTTTTGGAAATATGGTCCGACGCTGTTCTTCATCCGAGACGGCTTAAGGTTCTTTGTGTCGGATGATTATCATCATCCGAATTGTCTTCCTTTCGGACAATCATTTACGTCCGAAACTCCCTATTTTTCTGTGCACTTGTTTTCAAATTGTTAGTGCGATTTTGTCATCATTAAAACATGATTATCATAACTAGGGTTCAACATGGTAGACATAGGTTTTCAAAACAATCATATGTCGAAGTCATAGTAATATTGTTACTACATATCTAATTTATTTATTTTCAACTAATAATTAAGTTATATAATTACTTTTATGGTAGAAATATAAACATTTTATAATTGATAATTATTTTTTTATTATTTTCTTATTTTATTTGTCCTTAGTAAAATATATTAATATCATTACTTAATTTTATTTGTCTTTATATGGTTTGATTACTAAAGGTTTATGCTATCATCATTGTTTTAGTAATATATTTTATTTAAAAATTGAATAACGACATCAATCTATACTAGAGTATAGGAATGCCACATCACTCTAACTTTTTTTTTCTTATTTATCACTACCTAAAAATTATTATAATAATGTGCATAACTAATTTGTTAACTTTTGAATATTCAAAAATTTTAATTTATATGCTCAACATCAAGTAATGTTTGAATGGGAAAATAGATGCATATGAGACTCTATCATTGTAGCTACCAAATAATCATTTAATAATAAAAGGAGATATTTATAAAGTATTTTTGGTTAGTAAAATAAAATACAAATTAATTAAGCAACTATGGAAAAAGAACTATGTCAAATATATAATTAGTATTTTTTGACAATTTATATCACCAAAATTAAGTTAATTCATAATAAACAAAACATCACTTCTAAACTATTGTGTTTGTTTAACCATTTATAGCTAAAACATTATGTTTATTCCATTCAACAAAATGATTTTCCTCTATCTTTCCATGAAACATTGCAGGCGTAGGTTTAGGAAAAAAAATTCATATGTCTAAGTCGTAGTAATATGGTCCCTTTGGAATAGAAATAATAGGGAATTATTTACGGAATAATATTTGATTAAAATTTTAAGTGATTTTTTTTTGGAAAATAATGCTGACTTTTGGGATAATGGGATCTTGTTTGGATATGAAATAATATTTTGAAAAACTATTTGGATGGCAAATAATGAATAATTATTATTTAGAGAATCATTTAGATACACAATAACAATCCAAAATAAGTATTAAAACATTAAAATTGGCTAGTTAAATTGTTCGATTTCACTATTTTAAACAACTTTAAAGAATTGCATCAATTGGAAAAAAAAATTCAACGTTGCTTAATTTTGAAAAATTGGAAAAAAAGAGTAATGAAGAATTTGATAAATATTGAATAGTTTAATCAATGAATATGACAAAATATGAATAGTGTGAAAAATTATTTGGTAGAAAAATAGTTCATGACCAAACAGTTTTCACCATTAACTAATAATATTTGGTAAATAATACACATTATTTGCAAACCAAACGAAGTCGAGCCGTTACTACATATCTAATTTAATTTTCAAATAAGTTAAGTTATGGTAGAAATATAAGCATTTTAAATTTCATAATTAACAATTATATTTG
Organism: Cinchona pubescens; assembly: GCA_025175665.1. NCBI lineage: Eukaryota > Viridiplantae > Streptophyta > Magnoliopsida > Gentianales > Rubiaceae > Cinchona > Cinchona pubescens. Next base: position 390,283 of record JANKKI010000098.1, on the reverse strand, counting down.
AGCAAACACTCTCAAAGGTTACCAAACTGTACAGAGGTGGTCAATTTGGTCACCAACTATTTTATGGCCTAAATGCTCACTCAACCTCTAAAAATGCATCTTTATGGTCACTCCATTTATTTTTCTATTAAATGCTCCATTTGCTACATCATGTGATTTTTTTGCTTGTGAGTTTTGCAAGGGTAAAAGTGTCCAAAGAAAGCCACCATGAAGTGACCAGATTTTATGTCTGCAAGCGAAAATTAAAACAAAAACAAGTTCAATAACTAAATTAAACAACCATAATTTGATAAGCACGAAGCCACATGATTAATAAAATACTAGTATGCATACTCAGTAAAATACCAGTAGAATATCCAGTAAAATACCTAATAGCATAATATTACCACTAATTGTTCAAAGTGCATACCAATCAAAAAATTGTAAGTATAACTATGCATTTGTTTAATAAAAGAAAAGTCATCTGATTACGTCAACAAATGGCTCAATATTCAACTCAAATATATAAAAGATTCGTGACCATCAATTTCGGGCTGAATTTATATTTTTTCTAAAAAAAATATAGATTAATCAAAATGTCATAACATTCTTTTATTTGTTGTTGCCTCTTCAACCCTGTATCTTCTGAAGAATGAGGTTATTATGATAAATTGATATTTAAATTTAAACATAGCACAAATAATCATATAAATAATCTAAAAACCTTCATCCATGGATTGATATAAAAACTTTATTGTTAGGATGTGACCCAAAGGGTTAAGAAGAGATTTTTACCTAAAAAATCAAAATTTTGTAATAAACCGGGGAAGTCCGGGGTTGAAGAAGAATGTCAAATGTATGACGTCTCTAGAAGTCTACATGAATACTTGATCAACCAACTCCTCATCTCGGATAGTTGTTAATACCCTATACTAGTAAAGATCCCAAATAATTAAACTACCTGTTGACCTACTATCTTGGTATTGATCATGACAAATACAATATAATAGTTTATAAATGAGTTGTGCAGGAGTTTTGTAGACTTTGACATAACAAGGTTTGCAGACACTGTATGTCATTCAAAAAGGAGGTGCTTTGGATGCAAAAGAATGCCTGAACTGGACCATTTTTCTTGGACACAGGAATTCGTTCGAATAGAATGTCTCGGACGCAATACATCATCCGAATAGTTAAACAGAGAGCAAGCTTATGATTCTGAGAAATTGACAACGGATGCTCAACATCGTCTGAAAGAAATTCTATCGAACACACCTGACAGTTCGAAGTAAGAGAAATATTTGTAAGGCATTAGACTTTTCGAACGCACTCTATTGTCTAAGGATCTAACTCAACAAACAATTAGCTTTGGACAAAGGAACGGATGCAACCTCGGCAGTCCGAGCATAGATCTCAACCTCTGTGTTTTTTATGTTCGGACACATCAAAAAGTTCTCGGACGTCTGAATCCCATAATAGTTAGTTTCTCAACATTAACTACCCGTTGGAAGGTGGTTGAAAACTCTTTTACTACATCTATAAATACCAACCAATCTGAATTTGTGAACAATACCTTCCATATTGAATGCAAGCATCTACAAAAGCTATTTGAGTGAAAATAGACTTTCAGTAGTGTTGTATTAGTGAAATTACAAAGTGTAAAAGTGAGTGATCTTCAAGTACAAAGAGTGACGAGATAACTATTGTACAAAAATGACCAGGTTGTGTGTAAAACTCTTGACTCAACTAAAGATAATTAGTGTAAGTAAGAGTGATCCTACTTGGTGTACAGAAGATTATTGTCTCACCTACATTGAAGAGGCACAAAGTAGTGGAAGTGTACTCCAAACTTGTGAAGTTTGGGAGTTTGGTTTGATCTTTTTAAATTCAATACTTGTCTTTTATTTATTCTTATTTGTGCATTTATTACTTTGATCATTAATTGAATTGTATCCATGTTACTTGAGTTTTTTATTGATCAAAATTTGCAATTAGTTTTAAACAATCTAATTCAACTCCCTCTTTGGTTGCTTTTGGGCCAATACTTCCAAGTGAAAGAATTTAACTTTTGGTCAAAACCATAATCTTAGAAGCACTAGAAAAAGGATAGAATAGACAATTTCTGAGAGAGAGGGGAGAACGAATTTTCTCTCCCTAATTTTAGGTTAAAGGCCGCTTCTCACTGACCTGGAGAGTTTGAATGATTATTCATAGACTTAAGGCAATCAATTAGGATTTGGTAGAATCCGGTTTAATCCAGGTTAATTCCATATTTTTGGGTTATTAATAACTAACTGTAGACTTTCTAAAATTAATTAGACTAGTCCACATATATTATTTATTTCCCAAGTAATCATATTTTAAGTTCAAGTCTCTACTCGACTTAAATACAATAACTCAAGACACAAGTTCAACAATTCATATACAAAATATTTTTTCATGTATTATTAAATTTCAAACTATTTTAAATCAACTCTCATTTGGTTTCATCTCTAAAATTGATCTATATACAATACAATACACAATGTGTAACTCTTGCACTCATCTGCTAGTTTGAACTTAATTGATCGGCATGCCCTTGTGTGTGCGATTAACTATTTTTATGATCCTAATGACATTAGGATGATTATCAAATAAATTGATCATGACTAACTAGATCAAGGGTTTTTTCTATTATCTCATAATCAACATCAAAATTCTAAAAGTATCTTTCGGGAGATAATAACTCTATAACTCCCAAATTGTCTCCCAAATCCACCAATGACGTTTAGCAACATATCATGGCCATCAATAGGATATGAATGAGAGGAATTTATTATAAACCTTTATATCATGATTACCATGTCGTAAAATCCTCCTATTTTCGTATCCAATCTAGGTCATGACCATGCATGGTTTTCTTGTCAAACCGATCTACGATCTCTTATATGGCTTGTGTGTATCTTAGCATGTATACCTAAGTAGGAAACTCTTTCCTTTAAACGTCAACTACCTTGGCCAAGGATTTTCTTGCTAAGATTCACCATAATCGTATCATTAACGCCTTTTTTATGTTTCACCTTGTTGGCCCCAAAGCAACCTAAGAGGGGAAGGGGGGGGGGGTGAATTTGATTTCTTAAAAATTACTTTACAAAATATACACTTATAAAATCTTTTGCACTAACAAGTAGTTTGATAGAGATAAGATCAATTAAACTTATGAAGTATAGAAATGGTAAAGAGAGAGATTAGACAAACATCTCTAGTGGACACTTCCAAGCTACCAAGTTTCAAGTGTTAATCCACCAGAATGCTTCTCAAATTTGGTGAGCCAATAATCTCAAATGTACACAGAGTAGGACAATCCTTGCTCACACTAATTCTCTTTAGTTGAGCCAAGGATTTTACTCTCAACCTCACTTTTGTACAACAATATCACTCCACTCAACATTTTTGAATAGCACTCTAAAGTACACATTAATATAATATTGCTCAATGGCTAATTTGCACTCAAATTGCTTTTCTTCTTGCTTGTATTCAATGTGTAAAATTATTTTTACATTACACTTAGAGTTGGTATTTATAGGTGCAATAAATTGGGTTGAAACCATCTCCTAACGGCTTAATAATAAATGTTCAAAAACTAGCTGTTATAGGTTTCGGACGTCCGATGTTATTATTGTGCGTCCGACCCATCGTCCGATCTTAAATAAAAGTGAGTAGAGGATTTAGTTCGGACGACCGAGCTTGCATCCATTCTATCGTCCGAATCACTCACATCTAGACATTAGGTGTGTTTGAAAGGTTTACACATCGGATGGTGTATTGTGTTCGAAAGATTTAATGCTTAACAGGGAATATTTTCTTTCAGACAGTCAGCTTCTTCCGATGTAAGTTTCCTTCGGACGGTTGGATGCATCTATTGCAATTGCTTTAAAACACTTGAATCTGCCTTACTCTTTAGGAAGGAGAAATACGTCCGAGGAAAATTCCTTCGGACAGGCTTGTGCTTCCGTTGTAGATGCTCCAAAATTTTGCTCTCTGTCTTATAGTTCGGACAGTGAATTGCGTTCGTGGTAATCTTGTTCAGATGAGCTTGTGCGTCCAAGAAATATAGTGTTGTTCGGATGGTGTATTTTTTCTGAAAGCTTTGTTTCCATCAAATATAATAGTAGACCTGCACAGCTTAGGTTAAAAGGTTAAAATGCATTTGTCATCATCAAAATAAGATTTGTGGATCATCAATCTTCCCCTTCTGATGATGACAATCTATGAATCAAAATCAATTGCAACACTTAAAAAATTTAACACAATCAATTCCAATATCCATCAATTAATAGACTCCCCTACTCCCCCTTTTGACATCATCAAAATGAATTAAGCTCCCTCTTACGTAGGCAATGTAGTAAAACCAGAACATAATCAAACCGGAGTAATAAACCAAACCAAACCAAGTAGAGTAGGTAATAATTTCATATAGAACAGTCAACTTCAACAAAACAAAAGAAATCTAAGTAAATAAAATGAGAGTAATCAAAAAGTCTAAGTGGAGTTGTTTTTCTTCTTGGAGCATTCTTCAAGTTTGCGCTTCTTGGTGGGTATATCATCATCGGTAGCTTCACTGTCGTGATCATCAGGATCTCAGCGTTGCATGATGTAGTTGAAACTGTCGTCAACATCTTTGTCATCGTCATCATTAGCACCAGTAGCAGTAGATTTGGCAAGATTGTTTGTACTAGTGGATCCTCACGGTCTTAGGGCTCAGAACAATCTTCCACGCTATTGGTACTGTCATAGCTGTCAGAGGAAGAGCACGTCAAGAATATATTGTGACTGGATATTAGAAAACTGAACCCGAGTTGAGGCAGACATCCCCAAATTTAGTGCTTCTTGAAGAATGGTTTGTCTGATTTCCAGCCTCTTTAGCTTTCGAGTGGTGCGATGTTGGAAGGTGCTTATTTGATTACTTAAGGAAGTAACAAGGGTGCATAGATGAGATAAGGAGGGTTTAGAGGATGAAGTGTGAGGGTCAGTCAATAGTGGAGGTGTGGAAGAGGATGGTTGGGGAGGAGGGGAATGTGGAAGTGCAATGACGGAGATAGAAGCCTAAGATTTGGATTTTTCAAGTTCATAGGCAGTCTTGGTAAACCATTGATCATTAAAAAATCTTAAACCCTTGCGTTCAATGTATGATTTATTAAAATAAGGAGGAAATTATTTTTTGCCGATGAATGGGATATCAAAGTGGTCAAAAACCCTAGTGAGAAATTTGTCAAGAGGAATGTTTCTGTGTGTGTCAGTTAAAAATAGCTCCCATAAAGAGATGGGCATATCCAGAATAGATAGCCAAAGTCAAGTGGGATCCCTTTAAAAACACAATAAAACAAATATAACTGCATTTTTATGGGCTCCGTGCGATGCCCATCAATCGGAAGCAATAAATTCGTGACTAATGTATATAAGATGTTGAGTTTAAGTGAAAGCAGTGTGGTTTTGGCTTCCGAAGTCTGTTTAAAATTGATTTAAAAATCTGTCGGACCTCATCAATATCGAAACGAGTATCTAAGCCAGGCATTTATCCAAAGAGAAGAAATATGAAATGTCATTGGGAGAGGCAACATCACATTCGAAAATAGAATTGATAACATTCGAAGAAATTTCAAGATTCAATTGATTGACACGGGAGACTAATGTATGAACAGTTGAGCCCTTTCTAAGATTGGCAGTAAACTGCAATACCATATCATGATAAACGGGCAAGTCTAAATGAAGTAATTTACCCAAAGATTGATTTTCAAAGCAAGTTTTAACAAATGGCAAATTCAATTAATCAAAAAGACTAAGTTAGAAACAGGTCGTTGAACAATGATTGATTTGCTAAGAAGTGAGGTATACCTCCCGATGCCTTGGCATCAATACATGTAGGTAGAGAGGGATTAGGGTGGATTGGGGATTTGAGGATGTTTGCCCTTGCACCGGAGCCTTGCCCTTCGATTTTTTGCCTTTGGAAGCAATTGAGGATCCTCCACGTGACCGAACCATTGTGAATTTGAAATAGAAGAAAAAGAGGGAAAAGTGAAGTTGAGAAAATTTTTGGAAAGTTGCAAGAAATGAGATGGTAGAAAGGTGAAATGAGGTTCAATTGATATGAGTGAGGGTTTTGGAATGGAGATTCTTAACCAATTTTACAAGAGAAGGGATAGATTGAGAGAATTTTGAGAGGGTGTAAAAATCGCCAGAGCTAGGGTTCGGTGGATAGGGAGTGTCCGATAGGAGGAAAATGAAGAGTTTTAAATGAGGAGAACAATTGTTCGGAATCTGAACGTTTAGTATGCGTCCGATCGTCGTGCGTCCAAAAGTAGATGAATGGACTGCCGAAGGTCTATGTTGTGTGTCCAAGGAAGTGTCGGACGATGATAAGCGTCTATGAGAAATTCCAAAGAATTAGAAAAAGAGAAGAAGAATTCGGACAATTATAAGCTTCCGAGACAGAAGAGAGGATTTTGGACGTTTAGGTACGTCCGATAGAACAGATAGTTCGGATGATCATGTGTGTCCGAACTCAGAAATTATACAGATAAAAAATTAATGATGCCCAAACGAGTTCCGAAATTCAAAGCGATCTAAAGCCAAAGGTTATCAGCAAATTGATCTTTTGTACGTAAAAATTCAACACAAATTTCCTTTTTGCACACAAGATCTCTGATAAAATAGTGCTTGACATCAATGTGTTTGGTTTTAGAATGCATGACAGGATTTTTTGTGAGATTAATTGCACTAGTATTATCACATCTTATAGGTACACAATCAAAAATAACACCAAAGTCTTTTAATGTATGTTTCATCCACAAAATTGTACAGTTGAGTACAACAGTTTCCAGCAACAATATATTCGGCTTCTGCCATAGAAAGAGAAATAGAATTTTACTTCTTGTAAACCAGGACACTAGACAGTTACCCAAGAAGTGACACATACCACTAGTATTTTTTATATCAATTTTACAACCAGCAATGTCAGCATCAGAATAACTAATTAATCAAAATTGGAGGATTTTGGACACCGAAGACCAAAATCCATTGTACCTTTTAAGTATCTGAAAATTCTTTTTACTACAATCAAGTGTGATTCTTTAGGACAAGATTAAAATCTAGCACACAGACAAACAGCAAACATAATATCCGGTCTGCTAGCTATTAAGTAAAGTAGGCTTCCGATTATACCTCTATAGTGTTTTTCATCAACACTATTACCTTCTTCATCTTTGTCAAGTTTGGTTGAGGTGCACATTGGTGTCCCAACCTGTTTGCAATCTTCCATTCCAAATTGCTTGAGTAGCTCCTTTGTGTACTTGATTTGTGTAATGAACATTCATTCCTTTGTTCGGTGAACTTGGAGTCCAAGGAAGAATTGTAATTCTCCCATCATACTCATTTCAAATTCTTTTTGCATCAAGCACGAGAATTCCTTGCACAGGCTTTCATTAGTTGTTCCAAAAATAATATCATCACATAAATTTGAACAATTAAGAAACCATTAGAATTAGTTTTTGTAACGAGAGTGGTATCAACAACACCTCTTTTGATTCCATTCTCAATCAAAAAACCACTTAACCTTTCATACCAGCTCTGGGAGCTTGTTTCGAACCATACAAAGCTTTAGAAAGTTAGAAAACATGATTTGAAAAATTTTTATTTTCAAAACCAGGGGGTTATTCAATGAAAACTTCTTGATCAATAAAGCCATTTAAAAATGCACTTTTGATGTCCATTTGGAATAATTTGAAATTGTTAAAGCATGCATATGCAAGAAACATGCGAATGGATTCTAAACGAGCAACGGGTGCAAAGGTTTCATCAAAATCAATGACTTGTTTTCTTCTTGAGCATAACCCTTTGCAACAAGTTTAGCTTTGTTCCTAATGATTTTACCTTTATCATTTAATTTGTTTCTAAAAACCCATTTTGTTTCGATTACGGGAAGAATTGATGGTCTTTCAACTAAGGTCCATACATTGTTTTTCTCAAATTGGCTAAGTTCATCTTGCATAGAAAAGACCCAAGATTCGTCATTCAATGCATCATCCACACATTTAGGTTCAATATGAGAAAGTAATGCACAATTACTATTCAAAAGTTTATGAGATCGAGTTTTTACCTCATCGGATGGATCACCTATGATCAAATCTTGAGGGTGACTAGAAACAAATCTCCATTCTCTTGGAAGATCTTTTGGAGTGTCTTCGTTCTTTTCTCCTTCTTCATCCAAGTGATGGGTGTTGTCCTTATTGTTTGACGTGATCTCTTGATGTTCTTCATGAATAGTGAGATTTTCAAGCTCATTTTGAATACTTACATCATCATTTTCACATACATTGGCTTTGAAATAACATCATTAGTTTCATCAAATGTAACATGCACAACTTCTTCAATTAAAAGTGTTCTTCTATTGTATACTCGGTTGCTTTCTTGTCACTAGAATATCCTAGAAAAATTTCATCATCCAATTTTTTGTCAAACTTTCCAAGATTTTCTTTGATTTTTAAAATAAAACATTTACAACCAAAAACTTTGAAATAGCTTATAACGGATTTTTTACAAAACAAGAGTTCATAAGGTGTTTTATTTAAAATAGGCCTCAACAGAACTCGATTCATAACATAACAAACCGTGTTAATGGTTTCGGCCCAAAAATATTTTAGTAAATCACATTCACTAATCATAGTTCTAGCTGCCTCTTGAAGTGTTCTATTTTTTCTTTCAACAATACTATTTTGTCGAGGCTCTCTAACAACCGAAAATTCATGCGAAATACCGTTTTGATCACAAAATTCGAAAAAACCTTCGAATTTAAATTCGGCTCCATTATCACTTCTCAAAAGGATGATTTTCAATTTCAACAAAATTTGAATTTTGGAAAACAATTTTACAAAATTTTCAAAAGCTTCATTTTTGTGAACAAGAAATAGTATCCAAATATACCTAGAATAGTCATCAACAATCACAAACGCATATTTACTACCACTGAGATTAGCATGTTGAGTTGGACCAAACAAGTCCAAATGCAATAATTCCAAGGGTTTAGACGTAGACACACAATTCTTTGGTTTAAAAGACACTTTAACTTGTTTACCAAATTGGCATGCATCACAAATTTTGTTTTTCAAAAACTTCAATTTTGGCCACTCTCTTACTAATTCCTTCTTGGCAAGTTTTCAATTAAATCCATGTTGAAATGACAAAGCCTTCTATGCCAAAGCCAAGGATTATCTATAGAAGCGGTTAGACATTTTACATTACTACTACCAATATTGTCAAGATAAATCACATAAACATCATTATGTCTAGTACCTTTAAATAAAACAACATAATTTTTATCAAGAAATAAGACATTCACGTTTGGTAAATAACACATATAGATTTTTATCACATAGTTGTCTTACATTTAATAGATTGTAATTCAAGTTATCAACAAGAAGCACATTTTTAATCGAGATCTCACCTATTTACCTACATCACCAAGGCCTATTGATTTTGCTTTCATGTTATCCCCAAAACTCACATTTTCACTACTTCTGGATATGAGTTTGGTGAAGAGAGATGCATCACCCATTATATGTCTTGAGCACCCACTATCTATGAACCATTTGGTATCCTTGGTGATATTCATTTCCTATACAAGAAATTAAGTGATAACTTTTGGTACCCATATTTTCTTGGGTCCATAAAAGTTAGTAAAATGACTACAAATCCATACAGTATTCATACCAAGTTTTTCATTTCTCTTGACATAGAAGTTATTTTTCACATGTCCATCTTGTTGACAATAATTGCGAATAACATTTTTATTTCCATATAAAGAAGGTTTTTAATTTTACAAAGCATAAATCATTTTTCCTTCTAAAGGTGACAAAGTTCTTGTTGATCAATACATTTCTATTCCTTTTCAAATCAACAATATTTTCCTTTTTTCTATGCGAGAGAATATTCAAGTCATCCAATCTTTTCTTCAAGAAGGCTTGTTCTTCCTTGATCCTTGTTTTAATATGCATTATTTTCTTCAAATCACTGTTTTCTTGTGACAACCTATTATTTTCATTCACAAGTTTAGAGTTAGCATTCAATAAAGTATTTGATTTATTTACTAGCTCCTTATTTCTAGCATATGATTCCTTTAATCTATCATACAATTTTAAAATGAAAGTTTCAAGATCATTGTCATCATTTTCATCATTAGAATCATAATTAGAAGTTACCTCATCATCACCAATGGCCATAAAGGCCATTTGTGCCGACTCCATTTGTTCTTCAACTTTTCCTTCGGAGTTGCAATCATCCCATGTGATTTGGAAATTATTGAAGCGGGGCTTTCTTCCTTCTTTTTTCTTCTTGGAAGTATCTTCCAGACACTGATTTGCAAAGTGTCTGGGTTGACTTCACTTAAAGCACTTTTCATTTTACTTTTTCATTTCTAGCTTGGTCTTCCCTTTGAAATTATTTGAGTTGATAGCTCCACCTCTTCTCATTCTCCGTTTATTGATGTAGTAGTATTTGAGAAATTCTTTGGTGATGAGTGCAAAATCTCCTTCATCAAGATCTTCATCTTCTAGGTTGATGGAGCCATTTTCATCTTCTTCTTGAGAAGTCTTTAATGCAATGCTCCTTTTTGGTCGTGCTTCTTCATCATCCACCACTTTAGCCTTTAGCTTCAATTCATAGGACGTAAGAGAGTTAATTAAAGATTCAATCGGCATGGAATTTAAATTTGTTGCTTATTCTATAGCGATAGTTTTGGCCTCCCATAAGAGACAAATAGAGCATTCAAATTTTTTCTATTCTTTTTGCCCAAAGATATTCCTTACCCAAGGCCTCAAGATCCTTACTGATGTCATTGAACCTACAATACATTTGATATCAATGTTGTCATGTGGTTCCATCTTGAAGGACTCATACTTGGCAACTAGTAAGGATTTCTTTTGCTGTCGAACATCATCGCTCCCTTCATGAATTTCCTTCAATTTATCCCAAATTTCTTTAGCGGAAATGCATCCTTTGACACGAGTTGATTCGTTAGCATCCAAGGCATTGTATAGCACATTTATAGCTTTCGAATTTAAGGTCAAGTTTGCCTTGCTTGTGGAGTGAGCTCGTCCCTTGTCTTTTCTCTTGTTCCGGTTGGATGCATCCATTGCAATTGCTTTAAAACTCTTGAATCTGCCTTACTCTTTCGGACGGAGAAATATGTTCGAGGAAAATTCCTTCGGACAGGCTTGTGCGTCCGTTGCAAAATTTTGCTCTCTGTTTGATCGTTCTGACAATGAATTGCATCCGTGGTAATCTTGTTTGGACGAGCTTGTGCGTCAGAGAAATATAGTGTTGTTCGGACGGTGTACTTCGTCCGAAACCTCTGTTTCCACAGAACAAATATAATAGCAGACCTGCACAGTTTAGGTTAAGAGGTTAAAATGCATTGTCATCAAAATAAGGTTTGTGGATCATCACACCTAAGAGTAATGGATTCTTTGTGATATGCAATCTTTCCATGTTTCAATTACATGATGCTAATTAGTGCTTTTTTATTCCCTAAAAGAGTACAACATTATATACCAAGAATATCACATATTCAAGGATGAGGTGTTCATAACATTATAAGTCAAAGGACTAATCTACATGATCATGGCATTATTGGATCATTGATAAGTGAAAACCCCATGTGATCCAATATAAGTTATGGTCTAGGTCAACGCATTGTTTTAGCAATCATCTATCATGTCAATCCTCACAACTTATGTGAGATTCGATCATTCTGACTTGTGAACAACTCATGTCACATTAAGGAAAAGTCACAATACTAGTTTTCGAGGGTAGTCACGCCCAATTGAGTACCCTCTACTAGGAAATATAAATATCTATGAATGATATAATTAAAGATTTAATGTGTCATATTCACAACTCTTGTGAATCAATCTTTAGCATCACTCAATGGACTTATTCAAAATAAGTCTATTACTTGAGATACAATAATGAAATATAAACTTGCCAATAATTAAATTATGGGATAAATTTTAACATAAATATATTCTATTATATTCATGATAACCCGATTGGGTTTAGAACAATATCCTAACATCTTTTGCTTTAAAACTTCAATTCATTACCTAAAATAAAAATTAACTTCCACATCTACACAAAAACCTTTAGTTCATCACCATTCACCTTACATCCCTAGGTTTTTTTTTTCCCAATTCTATCATCTCAAAACTACAAAACCAAATTCTTAACCTTCTCAACATCTATCAAATAATCAAAGATCGGATACTAAACATCAAATTCTTCAAAATTTCAGCCAATAATAAATGGAATTTTCAAAAGATGGAGCTAAAGATAAGTTCATGGAGTTTTAGTTTTAGAAGGAGCAAATTTGAGTTTGCCAAGGATTTGAAGGTTAGAAGAATGAGAGGTGGCAATGCATGTTACATTGGTGGGAATAATTGGGGGTAATTAATAAATTTTTGGAGGGTTGATTGGAAATAAATCAAGTTGTAAATAGGGGAAGTCATACAGGAAATTTATTTTTCACATTTTTATCCCTGTAAAAAATTAGGTGAAAGTCACATGACTTAGCAAATGGAGCACTTAACAGGCAAAATAAATGGAGTGATCTTAAAGATTGGAGTTTAGAAATTGAGTGACCATTTGGGCTACAAAAATAGTACGGTGATGAAATTGATAACCTTTGTAAAGTTTAATGCCTTTTAGGCCTTTTGCGCATTATATTTTTAATTGTTTTCTTTTTATTTATAATTAGTAAAATATATTAGTATTTATATGGCTTGGTTACTGAAGGTTTTATATCATCATTAATTGTTATTTTACTAATATTATTTTATTTAGAAATTAAATTTAGATATTCTTCATCCTGTGCATAACACCTGGAAGTACTCATATAGTTGTCGCGTATGTTAATTTAGTCTCAAAGGTTCAAGAGTAATTGAGCTAGCTATAAATCTCTTCCTACTTTTTTGTTACCCAACCTACCCTAAAGGAATTCAGGGAAGCTCTCTCAAGATACCATGTATCGATTGGCAACAGCTATATTTGCTTACTCTATGAATGGGTAGGAATCGGCTTGGCATACATGCTTTATCAAATCCAATGACTTTGTTTTAGTCCTTCAGGTAATTTTTTAGGCTAAACATTGTTATATTAAAGTTATTATTTAGGTTAATTAATTGACCCTTACATCCCCCATTCTCATCTTTTTATTATTTAGTTGGCTTTTTAAGTCCAACTAAAATATATTTTTTACTATTTAATTGTTTTTAGTCCAACTAAAATATTGATAAATGTTTTGGAAATTGGACCTACAACTTTTGAGGATTATGTCTGCTGCTCATGTACCACGTTGGATAGAAGGGCGAGGAGGTAACAGAGGTGGGAAAAATATAGGAATGGTACAGAAGAAGCTATTAAAGTTCTTGTGGACGAAGGAGGAGTAGTAGTAGTTCAACTTATATAGAGTATTTTTAAATTTTAACACTGAGTTCCACAAACAAACCGTCAAATATTGCTATAATATCCCAAAGAAGGTCATATAATAATATCACAAATAAAGCTTACAAGGCTACGTACATTTGAAAATTCATTACTACGGTCTACACCTGTTTCCCAATTTGATGCTTCCTTGATGTCATTTCCAGAGAATAAAAATCAAGAATAACAAATACTGAAAGCTAAGTGAGAGCAGCAAGTAGGGTATAAACAAGTTGACCAGAGTACAAATTCTTTACTGAGTTAGAGCTCGAGTTCAAATAAGCACTTATAATAGAATTTGAATTTGAGTTCGAAAAATTTAATAGTGCTCCACCTTTGTTTAAACTCACTCAAAATCAAGTAAAAATAGCTCAAATTCGAGTTCGAACTTGTGTAGCTCGACTTTTTTGGGAGAAATTGAAAAAAGATATAATTTGTTTAAATAGTATTGGTATTTTGGTAATTTTGTACATACACACACATGCGCGTGCGCGGGCACACACACTATATATATATATATTCTTTCTTTTGTTCCCCACCCTATACATTGGCTCTTCCCATTCTTTCCATATATTAAAAGAAAACTTCCTTCAACGAGACCATAACTTAAAATACACATATTAGAAGTAGTCGCACAAAAATACAGAAATTTTTTTTAATTTTTAATTATTCATACTTGATTGAGTTCGAGCTTGAACTCAACTCTTGAAGCTCAGGCTCAAATTCAAGCTCGAGCGGTGTAAAATTTACACAAACAGTATTTACATCCATACTCTTTACCTCGTTAAGCTCCCCAACAACCCGGCAAAAAACCCAAATTGAGTGAATTATTTAAACAAAATAAAAAAAAAATGAAAATAAACATGATACATAGCACGTAGGAATCCAAAAAATATATACCCTCCAAATAGAAGCAGTGATAATACTGAAACTCTTCCCAAATTCTCACACATCCCTAAACCCTAAGCCCCAAGACCAAGCCGAAAACCAAATCTATTTCTTTATATATTACCCAAACAATTCTTTTGATTTGAGCCACTTTATTTCGTACCATATCTACTGTCTCATCAAACATTACTAGAATGGTCTCGGAGAGGCTACTTTATAGTTTCCTATGCTTCATCACTATGCTTATGTCACATAGTCATCCAATTAGTATGATTTTTTACTTTGGTATGATTTCTCACAACTTCACATTTGAGTAATTTAACCGTGATTCTCTTGAAAATGATGTGGTGAAATATTTAGCCAAAGCCATTGTCAACATCTTGCTTCACCTAATGCCTTTTGGGAGTTGAGTATTTGTACAGTGTTGGTAGGAGTATTGTCCTCACCCTTGCTGCTTTTCTGGAGGAGACTTCAGGACATGCCCTAGAGATACACAACGAGTGGTTGGCACCAGCCATAATTTCTTCCTATCTATATTGGCAGCAAATATGGATACCTTCTAATCACATCTTACGTCCTTGTTATGGTTCTACAGGTAATTTTTGATGATATGATCGTTGTTACACTATTACTATTTGTGTTAATTAATTACCCCAAACCCATTAGTTTCCTTTTTTATACTACCCGCTTTTCCAATCCAACCATTACATTTTATAATTAAAATTTATTATTATTTATTTATTGTTTTGAAAATATAATGAAACAATGATATATATATATATATATATATTTAAAAAAAAAAAAAAAAAAAACCCCACCCACTCCTTATACTATAATAAGTCGAATTCATAACTAATAGGTCATATGGGAAGCGTCTTATCACTTAAGTTGAAAATTAAAAATTTAAAAAATACACATTCATTCAATCTACTTAAAAAGAAGCCTGATGTGAATACTGACGTTGTTTTTCTCTATTAATATGAACAACCAATCTATGAAATTTTGTCTAAAACTCATGGGAGTTTAATAGAAGAAATACAAACTATGCAATATTTTATTTCATGTACTTGCACCAAATAAGAGGAAAAAAATTTTCCTTTGAGATCTATGATAAATTGGTTCATAAAAGTTAGAATCAATTTGGTTTCAAAATGATACTAGCTTAAAATCCAGTGCTATGCGCAAGCAAATAATATATATAACTAATGAAATGAAATATATTAGTAGGAATGATGATGACAAAAAACTTTTAATAGTTAAGTAAATAAAGACAAAAAATTAAGTACTTATATTAATAAGATATACAATACCAATAATTTAAAAGGAACATATAATTGTTAATATGCAGTTTAAATCTTTATACGTACTACTACAAAAAAGTTAAATGTAAATGTAAATAAATAAGATGATTATTTATTGTACAATAACAATGACATTTCTTTGGCATGAATACGTTATGTTTTACGTATGTCAAGGGCTTTTAGTTCACAATGCGACTCCCATCAATCATGACTTGTCTATTTTTTTCCAAGGGTCGCATCTCTTCATCCCGACAGAATTCTCATGTATGTACTATGCTCATACAATAATAGAGAATTAAACCATTAACTTTTTTATGATCTTATTATATATATATAAATAGGGTTAATTTTAGATTATCCCCTCAACTTAAGCATTATTAATACTTTAATCAATAACGTTATCTTTTTAAAGTCCTTTCACTATGCCAACTAAATATTTTGACCATTTTACCTTTATTCTATTCTAATCTTGATTTTTTGTTTATTTTGTCTAATAAATCAAATTTTTCATAAAAAAGAAGCCTTAATTCATGTAGAATTTGATCTTAACAAATGTCTAGACAATAAATTCGATGTTTTTGCTGGCTATTTTGGTTAGGATTAATTGAAAAAGATGACAAAATTTGAC
This sequence comes from Cinchona pubescens, assembly GCA_025175665.1. Classification (NCBI taxonomy): domain Eukaryota; kingdom Viridiplantae; phylum Streptophyta; class Magnoliopsida; order Gentianales; family Rubiaceae; genus Cinchona; species Cinchona pubescens. The sequence goes on along the minus strand of JANKKI010000098.1, from coordinate 373,981 downwards.
CGACATTATTTTTAAGTACAAATCTCTGTAACAGACAATCAATTATAATAGTTTTGCGTCTCTTCATTAAACTGACTCGTTTAACTTGAAATTTTTGACTAAATGGATAGATACACCATGAGTGTAGAAATTTTGAATCAATATAATTCGTTCAAATTTGGGCCAACTCAAATAAAAATAATTTTTTTAAAGAATAATAAAGAAAGTACATTGTTTTTTGTTATTGGTGGTGGTTGTGAAGTTACTGAAGGAATGGAGAGCAATTGAGGTAAAAAGAATAGAATAAAATAAGAAAAGAATGATCAAAACTTTGAATTGATATAACACAGGGGTTGAAGTTTCAAAACATAACAATAAGAATTAAAGTGTTATTGACACTAAAGTTTGAGGGATAAAGTGTAATTAACCAAAGGGTATGTTTGTCCATTGAGCCAAAAATTCAGACGCCCTTAGAGTTGACTGTTGGTCTTGGGACTTCAATGATAAAAATAATGTTAGAGACTAAAGTGTTAGTGACCTTAAAGTTTAAGGTGGCAAAGGGTAATTAACCCATTTAGATAGTTATTTCATACAAAAATAGAAAATTAAACCATTAACTTTTTTTATGAATTATTTTGTGGATACAAATAATTAAACAAAGCAAAGAAGTTAATAACTATTTATTATAATTTAGTTTATATTTATTCTTTAGATGTACTTTATATATATGGAGATAGAACCAAAGTTTTTAAATTCAAAATTTATTTAGTTTTTTATGTGTGATAAATTGCATTTTAATGACATTATCTTTGGGATAAATGAATAGGTTATCTTTTACGTACAAAATTAACATCTCGCATATGTTATGTTCATACAAAAATAGAACCAAATTTTTTAACATTCAAAAATTTTTTAGTTTATTTTTAATCTTTAGTTCAAAATTTATTTGAAAGTTATAAAGATAGAACCAAATTTTTTAACATTCAAAATTTATTTAGTTTGTTGGGTGTGATAACTGCATTATCTTTTTATTAATTAGTAGAAAATACAAAAGAAATAAAAAAGTGACACTGGGTGTTCTCTTCTAGCTTCTCACGTGAGGGAATTTTCTATACTATAGCTTCGTTTGGGGTTGGGATACTAAGCTAAAAAGTACTTTTAGATGGTAAAAACACTTAGATTTCGAGTGTTTAATAAGTATTATATCTAAATTTAAGAATAAAACTTTTGATCTCAAAAGCATTTTTAGCACAAGCTAAAAATTGGTATTTTTGAATTAAATTTTCTTTTAAAATAATTAAAGATAAAAGTTTGGTCATTTTACCATAAATTTAGAATTGCATAAAGATAGAATTCTTTTTAAAATTCAAAATCATATATTACTAAATATAAACAAATACTTATGCAAATTTGCATCCAAACAACAACGATTAAGCACTCTCTTTAAAGTTTTATTTAGTAAAGTGCATTGACATAAATCACCGCAACCCCAATGGGTCCTACGTAGTATAGATACTTAAAAAAGAAAATAGTTCAATTTAACCTTTTATACTTTATAGCCTAAAATTTTTATGTGCAACTATATGTAACTTTGTGTCTTGTTAAGAAAAAAATTGTGATTGTAATTAGCACAAGATTCTTTTTTTTTTTTTTTATTAAGAAATATCACAATATTTCAAAAAAAAAAAATAATATCTTTATTCATGGTCTAATATGTATTAGTCCCTAAAATAATGTATTTATGATACACAAAACATTACATGATTAATTAACATTGAAGTTTTCTTACAGATTTAATGCAATATTTGTATTTATTGATGGGTATACTTCATTATTATTATTATTATTATTATTATAAGATTTTATTATATTATTGTTGTAGAAAAATGATATTTTGATATCTTTTTTCGTACGACACAATCTAGACTATTCATATATACCTCTATGTGTTTCGAACATAAATTCATCTTGTTGCGTTAAAGAAACCTATTAAGATTTTATTATGTTGCTATTGAAGAAAATTACATTTCTCTCTATTAAACTTCCATTATGAACCTTGAAATATTTATATTCGTTCCTCAAAAGAAATAAAAAAGAAACATACTTTTATTACATTACAAATATTTTTATTGTGAGAATGGTTATTGTGAAAGCATAAAACTTTGTGCAGAAAAAAAAAGAAAGAGAAGGTTTAATTTATAAATTAAATGGTAAGTTTTTACTAAGATTAAAAATTATATTTAGCCTAATTACTGAGCCTTTGACATTAACTTTAACACATTTCAATTATCTATATATGTATTGAGGAGAACTCGAGACAATACTCGAGAGGATCCAAGTTCGTGCATTCCATTGTCATTCTTACATTTTTTTAAGAAAAAAAAAATTCACTCCATATCTTTCACTTTTCTATAAAATCCTAAAAGAGACCCATTTCCCTCTCCTATCCCCCTTTCCTTGTCGCACTTCTCACTTTCATCTCCCATCCTCTTCGGGTATGCTTGGTACAATACCCTTCACCACCCTCCTGCCATGATCATCACCATCACCACCTCCTCCTCCTCTGCTGCCTCCGTTGCCATGGCTCCACCACCTCTATCTTCACTAGTCCCCTCCCTCCATGGCTTCACCTCGTACATCATCTCAAATGCCACCTTTCCTAGAAAAGAGAACACCTCACTATAACTTAAAAAAAAAAAAAATGAGTTGTTTTAATATTTCTAATGTCTCTAATGGAAATCAAGGCCAATACGGACTGAGTGATAAAAGGTTCCCCGTTTAAGTTGTTTACTCCTGGTGATTGTACATTCCATTGTGATGCATAATTTTTTTGTCAAGAGTATTATTTATATCTTTCATTTTTCTACAAAACGCTAAAGCTTAGTTTGGGAGTTTTGTAGAGAAAAAAGGAAGAGAAATCGTTAGTTAAGAAGTAAAGGAAGAGAAGAAATAGGATAATAAATGTTTTCAATGTTATTTGGGAGTAATGAAAGAGAAAGGAAAGAAAACATCACTAATAAATGCATTTTATACATTTATCTTCAAACTTGACTTCGTGTTGTTCGTTTTGATGGAAAATATGACATTTTATGTACTTGAAATGGCTAATACTCACTTTCCTTCTATTTTACTCTAATTTTGGAAAGAAAGTTTTCTTAAGATTTTATCCCTCAATTTTTCTCATTTTCTCTTCTTTTCCATCCACTTAAAACTCTTCTAAATCTAGCTCTTCCTTTATCTTCTTTTCTCTCCATTTCTTTCCAACCATAGGGACTGTAAGAGACCCATTTCCCTTTCCCATCCACCTTTCCTGTCACACCCCTTCCCTTATCCATCCCCTTCCACTTCGGATATGCTTCCTGCACTGCTCTACACCACCCTTTCTACCAAAACCATCACTATCACCTCCTGTTTCTTTATCTTCCCCCTTTGCCTCTGCTACCATGGCCCCACTACCTCCATCTTTACTAGTCTCAACCCCTTCATGGCTCCACTATCTACATCACCTCTCCTGTCCTCCAATTTCATCACCTCCAATGCTACCTTTCCCAAGACAAGAGAACACCTCACTATCGTTCCGAAAAAAAAAATTTGAGTTGGAAAAAATGAAGATCTGGTTAGATTTTGTGTATTTGTTGATGGATTTTACATTTAATAACTATTTCTAGATTTTGTTTGTAGTTTGATATAGGTTCTTTTCTTTTTTTTAGCGAAAGACTTCATATTAGTATATAGTACCTATCCATCTTGGTTGGTAAAAGGTATAGATAACGAAAGACTTCATATTAGTATATCTATCCATCTTGGTTGGTAAAGGGTATAAATAACATGAATCTTTGGGTAGTAATTGGTTTAGTCACATAGAGGCATATACAGCTTGGATGCCCCCATCTTAGTTGAAGCATAACTTTCACATATTCGACATTAAAATGGGTTTCTTAAATCAATATAAGGAATAAATATACATAGGTTTGCTTTTAAATGTAATTCTTTTAATATCTAATGTAAGAATAGAACATGGATACATCTTTCTTTCTCTTCGAGAAACATAGAGTTATATATTAAAAGGTACTAATAGTATTAATTATTGCCTGTAAAAAGTTAGACTTATACAATAGTTTGGTCTAAAGACAAAAATTTTTTACATGAGTAACTCACATGTTTCTTGAAGTCGTGATTACAACAACTGTATCGTATCACATCATACTCTTGGGTATTCACTTAGGATGGCATGGAATGTGGAAACTTCATCTAACTTATCTGTTATAGGCCTCATTGAATCGCGTTCCTTCACGTACATCCCTTCCTCATAGCCCTATTGGGATCCAACACCTTAAAGAAATAAATTTAGATAAGAAAATGCCATATGGAGGCTTCCTAATTTATGGTTTTCGTTTAATATTGTTGCATAGATTATTTAAGAACAGCTAACTAGTCACGAACAAGTGCAAACTCCCATTGTTCAATAACACATAAATAGTAACAATATTCTACAAAGTTTATAGCAAAATGATCATTAGAGTAAGTAGGAAAATAGTATCCTAACTAAATCAAACAAACAAACAACCAAGACTTATTCTTATTAAATAAGATCAATTGTATGAATCCTTCTGTACATTTCATACTATCATGAATCATATATAGCGAAGTAAGTATAATGGGGATTCATTGGCAAAGATGGGAAGTGCGGCTCAAGCAGAACTAGTTCAATTCAGCTCAAGTGACATCCCAAGAAGAATAAATAGGCCTTTCAAGATTAGATGACTTTAGTATGCCCTCAATTAGAGTACTTGTACGTACTAGATAGAATTATTTTTCAGTATTGAGTATCTTAATTGTAGTCTATGGTTTTCTCTATTTTCAATTTCTAATTTAATCATGTACTTTGCAGAGGAGGTTTTGGTTTAATCCTCCTCTTTGTAATAACTATTATTACAATGGGTGTCCAACCAACCACCAAGATATCAGTGATTCTACCAAAATAAAAAAAGAACAAAATCAGTAGTCCTCATAATTAGAAATAGTATTGACAAACAAGAATCATTTTTGAGCAAAATGAAGTCATTGTTTCCAAAGCTAATAAAAGTCATATAATTTATCTTTTGAATCATGGACTTAATCTAGATATGCTGCACTTGTTCCTGAATGACATCTAACACAAACATAACCCAAGAACACACAAACGAAAATCTCTTAGACTTTTCTAGTATTTCTATTATTTTTTGAAATTTCTGGTCTTTTACTTTCTTTTTTTTAAATAGAGACAAAAAAGTAATACTCAAACAATGTAACAAACTAAAATAATGAAACCAACAAAAGACATAACCAACTGTATCACATATAGACAAAGCACATAGGACATTCCCTAACTTTAAAAAAAAAAAAATTTGTCCCCAATGTTTCCAAACAAGTAAACATAAATAAATAAAAGGATAAAATGCAAGTAACCTCCTTGTGGTTAGGCGAATAAGTACTTTACCCTTCTGTGGTTATTAAATGAGCGTTTGACCTCCTTGTACTTCAATATATATATATATATATATATATATATATATTGTAAAATGGATAGAAACCATTAAAACTAACACCGATTTGTGAAATGTTATATATGCGTCTAACCAATTACAATTTTTTGGATCAAATTGAAAATAAAAATGGTTTACAAAGTTTTGGGGTCAAATTAAAATTTTTTAGGGGTCAAATTGAAAAAAACAACTCTTGGCTTCCTCATCCACCACACAATAGCCATGGCTTCTACCACCACCACTTCTATCGCCACCACCACCCTTTCCTTCTCCTTCCCAGTCTATTTTTCCCCTACCCTCCTAGCCCCATCATTCCCTTCCTAGCCCTACCTCCACCTTCATCTCTTCCTGTCTCCTTCACGATCGCAGCATTCTTGAACAACGCCAAGCTTGTTTCAAGTATGAATTGAACCATTAAGGCAGATTAAGCATGTATCTGCACTACTAACTACCAAGAACAAAACTAACAAGCAATATGCTGGACATATAACTATCAAAAGAAAAGCCTTAAAAGGCTATAACTTCTTTGGAATTCAAACTTCTCAAAGAGAATTAAGCATTATTGCATCATTCTTAGTAGTATCTTATCCCACCATTCCATCAATAAAATCTAAACCAAAATTAAGCATGCTTCAGATCTAATAATCTAAAAATGATGTTGTGATATAGTTCACTTCAGATTCCGACTACCTCGCCGTAACTTATTTGTTGAAAAATAGAAAACAAAGAGAGAGTAGTCATCAGGAACTCTGTGAGGGAAGGGAAAGAAAGGATGGCAAGAGCGAGATCAGAGGAGAGATTGGAGAAGAGAAGGAGATCAAGAAGAGATCGAAGAAAAGAGTGAGGGGGAAGGAAGTAGCAGCAGGATGGGAGTGAGACTGTGGAGAAAGATCTTATCAGAGGGGGTGCGAGAAAAGGGATAATAGGATTGGAATGGAGAGGGGATGATGATGTTGTAGGGTTGAGTGGTGGTGAGGGTGGTAGGGCTAATGTGGTAATGATGGTGGCTGGGTAGGTTAGGCTTTTTTTGGAGGCAAAAAGAGTCAATTCATGTGTTTTTTACAATGTTAAAATTCTTTTCAAAATGGTTCTAGATGTGGCTTAGGCACGTGATTCTTAAAACTATTTAGTTTTGGTGATTTTTGACAATTTTACAAAAAAGTTCGAAACACAGGGAGGTCAAATGCATATTTTTTAACTACAAGGGGGTATAGTTCTTATTAACATAACCACAAGAGGGTTATTTGCATTTTAATCCTAAATAAAAACTAAAGAACAAAGGACTCCTTTGAGAGATTGGTAGTGTAACTGAAACTCTAATACTCATCATTCTTTTCATCATCATAGTCATTATCATTATCCTCATGTTCCAAATTGTTTGCTGCTATATCATGGTAATATCCGTAGTAGGAGCAGATCTAGGATCCTGACTTTGAAGGGAAGGGGGAACGACTTTGATGAGTGTTTAGCAATACCTAAAGTAAAAGTAACTTTTTATGCAAGAAATAATTTTACATGTAATTATAGGGATCTGATGATACTGGTCCTAACTTTTTATGAAATAAAAATATAATAGATTTAACGATTTTAGAACTGAAGAAAAATAAATTTAAAATGAAAGTTATATGTTCATTTTTATGTAATGAATTGAAAAATCTTATGAAACTTTTAAATTTATAAGTGATACTTAGTCTTAATTTAGAATATACCATTATTTTTAATTATATAACTTAAGAAATTCAAATCTTTAGGGGTCAGTGTATAAAGAAAAAAAATAAGTTGACAAAATTAGAGGGCTACAATTATAAGAAAAATTAAAACTTTTAAAATTTTATCTAACATTTTATAATTTTCCAAAGTTGAGGGGGTGCGATTTCTCCCCGTCATGTGAACATGGCTACACCCCTGATTCACGGGCCATACATGATCAAGGACAGATTCAAATCACCCATGACCAATGTCCCAAGTTAATATCACAAATCACTTTATGCACTGCCCAATAAAGTAATCAACCATTAGTACTAAACTTTCCATTTCAAAACATATACAAATTCCATAACTAACATGGTGTCAATTTTCAAAGCACCCTATGCACCCTACTTATACCAATGTCCATCACTAGTCACAATTCATGTAATTCTAAACCATGAAAATGCATAGAATTTGATTAATATAACATGAAATACCATTTAACAAACACATAAATTGATAACTCTATAAAATTGAGTTATTCTCCATTGCTTCTGGTCTAAATTTTGCTAGGTGTCAAATAAAAGAGTATATTTTATGATTTTTTGTGCTTGTTTTAAGTACTTTTGTGTTTTAATATTTTATTTGTTTTTGTTGTGTTCATCTATTTTATAGGTTGGTGGATGATTTCATACTAAAAGGTGTGAGGAATATGCGAAGCAGAGCTGATATCGAGAACACATTCTGGTTATCAAGCATCGTGGCTTTCCAATTAACAAAGGAACAAATGCCACAACATTCATAAGAAGTCTAAGAATCTAGAGCAGAGCTCTCAGGCAATCTGATGAAGGCCAAATTCAAATGCCACGGCGTTGTGCTTAGTTTCTATAAAAGATAGTAAATTTTACAACTTTTGATCCAATTTTGGGCCATATGGACCAATTTCAACCAAAACCCTACTCCAACACCCAAGATATATTACCCCAAGATATATTACATCTATGAACAGGACCTCTCGGGACGTATTTTAACATGTTAATTTATGTAGTATTTCAGGCTAGGCTAGTTTAATTTTAGGATAAACTTTTAGTTTAGTTTGGGTTTTTACAACCCTAGAAGGGTTTTTGGTGGATTGTCAATGGGATGTTGTGCTTCATTTGGTTGGAGACTTCAAGCAATGATTTCTCTAAAAAAATTTCGTGCCTAATTTTACAGAGTAGTTATAGTTAGTGGTTGATGTATCCCAACTACATAACATGAATATTTGATTTGAGTAAAGATTCGGCCTTTTGGGTTTGCTATTCATAAGAGTATGTATTATTGTGCTTAATGAGTTTCTTTGTATGATTTGATATTCAATGATGTTTAGAAATTGATATTTGAATATTAGTCAAGAGTAATGCATACCATAAATTGTTTATGTTTATAGTGGGAGGTTAAGCATAAATGAGTTTTGTGCTCTGTTCAGTGATTTGAAAGAGTACTACTAGCTAGGGTTCTAAAGATCTTGATGTTATGGTTATTTGCCTAGATTAACTCTAAAAAAGACTTTCTCAACAGTAGATAAAATTGGGTTAGTTTATTAGCTTGAGAAAGACAAATATAGTAAGACTATTTAGGTAAATTTGCCATATTATGTGTATTTTGATTTGATTTTAGTCTTATGGCTTTGTTAATTAGGTAAAGTCAATTTCCTAGCAACTGTCTTATTGTTTTTATTCACGTTTTCACTTATTTAATTGTTTCCATCTTTGGTTAGATTAATTTACTCCTTATTTTGATTTCTCATATCATGTCTATAGTCTATTTGTAATTATTTATGACTCAATCACTCTTCTTGTTAGAAACAATACTCGTACTCTTATCACTTTATTACATGTCAAGTAATGCACTTGATAGTTTCTGGCACACATCACAAATAACTCAAAAATAAAATTAAAATAACTGTTTACTCCCTCTATAATACTTTAGGTAAAAAGGATATAGAAATCCTAAATGCTATCATCGGGTAGTTAGTGAATCTTTTAAATAGTTAGATGTTTAAGACTGAAATACTCTACTTAAAAACATACAAAAAGCAAAAACAAAGGAAATAGCAAAAACTAACTAAATAAAAGATGACTATACATGCGAAGCAGACACAAAATACAAATACATAAGAAAGATGCTAAACATAGACTTATTGTGCAATAAGACTAAATACAAGTCCAAAATAATTAAATTCCAAACAAACACAAACAATCACACTATAACTATATTAACTAGACAAACTAAACTAAACTAAACAAGAACATAGCACAACACAAACACCCATCATGAACATAAACAAACACAAAATTTTAAAAAAAAAGAACTCCCCTTTATTTTCATAATGATGCCACGGAGGTTTACCAAGTGTGTGGTAGCCCCTCAAAAGTGCACCATATCCTACTGAACATCCAAAGCAAACTCGGATTATGGGAACATTGGTAAAAGAAAGTAACTTCTCTATGATTCCTCTCTTATTCTGATCCATCTCAATTATTAGAGCAGGTTCTTTCTTCCAAAATACTTCCATTAATGGCGTCTCATATGCTTCTCCAACAATGTTCAAAGAAACTAAACACTTGTACCAACAAGAATTTCGGGGATGCACTTTCAATGCAATTATTAGTCACAATGGTAGTAGGCAAACAAGTACAGTTGGTGTATTTTAATAAGAGAAATTATTTAAAGTTTTGACTTTACAATTCTTTCGACATTTAAAATGGTGAATTATTGAGATTTAATTTTAGGAGTTACATTCCTTTCTTCCAACATTTTAAAGGGTGAATTATTGAGGTTTAAATTCTTTAAATTTTGAAAAGAATGATTTATTATGATTCAAAATTGTTGGTTAAAAAATTTATGTTATTAATAATTTTAATTACAATATTTTTATTTATTTCATGAGTTACAATCTTCAACTCTAAGACAAAAACACATACATTGTATGTGAACAAGAGTATATAAATACTAAGAGTTTGAGAAAGAATTAGGTACAATTTTTTCCTAACTACAATTCATTTTATTTTCATAATTATATTTTTTGGACAAAAATAACTTGTGTGTAGAGAAGCATTTGCTTCTCTTAATTACCATATCAAAGGGAAGCAACAACCTTGAGTTGGACTATTGTATCCTAGAGGCAATGCGCTAAGACCTTCTGCATCGGAGTTCCAACATACATAGGGGCGTGAATTGCCTTAAGTAGAGTGAAATTATGTGTCTCAATAGTACTGTACATTTTGGACGTTGTTAAGTTCGTGGACATCACACTTGAAGTTCTGAAGATTTTATATACTCTCCTCTAACAATTTAAGATGATTCTCAATTTGAGAATAAAAATTCCATTGTTCTTACTCCTACCATTGGTTCTATGGATCTTAACAAACCTTTCAATTTCAATGGTGAGCACTTCAAAAGATGGGCCCATAAGGTACTCTTCTACCTTAAACTCATGAAGGTAGCTTGGGTACTTCCTACTAAGAATGTTATTATCTTATTTATTTGTATATATTTATTTATTTTTAACTAACCTAAAATTATTATGGTTTGGCCACCAAAGTTCTTAAAATTATTCGTTCAAACCCTAGTATCTAGTCGGTAGTTACACCTAATTAGAAGAATGAAATTCAAACAATCACACGTAAAGAAGGTAATAGCTTATAAAATAAAATGATTTTTATGCATGCCCTCACAGTCCTCCCTCCTTAAAAGAATTTGGTCCTTACAATTCTCACCTTAGGATATAAAAAGTTTGGGGTACTTTCTTCAAATCTCCCCCTCTAGTTCCCAAGTTGCCTCTTTTACCCCATGGTACCTCTATAATACCTTAACTAAGGGGATCTTTTTGCTTCTCAATACCTTTACCTTACGATATATTATTTGTATTGGTTTCTCTTCAACTAAAAGATCATCTTGTATTTCTAACTTTTCATGATGTAAAACGTGCTGAGGATGTGGATGATATTTCTTTAAGAGTGAAATGTGGAAAATATTATGTATCCTTGACAGGTTAGGTGGTAGATCCAACCAATACGCAAATTTTCCAATTTTTTGAAATATTGTAAGTGGTCCTACATGCCTAGGACTCAATTTCCCACTTTTCTTATACTTAATGGATTATGCCCTTTTTAGGTGCAACTTTGAGGAATACCTTATTCCCGACTTCAAATTCTAGATCTTTCCTCTTATTGTCTTCATAGCTTTTCTATTGACTTTGAGCTGCACGCATTCATTGCTAGATGACTTTAACTTTTTCATAAGCTTTCATAAACCAAGGTACACTAGCAACATCAAAAATCTTTCTTTTGCCAATTTCATCCCAATATGTTGGTGGGTGACATTTGCTGCCGTATAGAGATTCATAAGGTGCCATGCCAATGGTAGAGTGATAACTGTTGTTATAAGTAAACTCTACCCAGGTAAGATGTTGATCCTAGTAGCCTCCGAAGTCCAGGGTACAAGCTCTAAGGATATCTTCAAGTGTTTGAATGGTTCTCTCAAATTGACCATCCGTTTGCGGATGTGTTGCAGTACTAAGGTTGCGTTTGGTACCCAATGCTTGTTGCATTTGGCTCCAAAATTGAGAAAAAAACTAAGATTTCTATAAAAAAAGAACGCTTACTAAGAAGTAGTGGTCCATGTAACCTTATAATCTGATCAAGGTATATTCGTGCTAACTTCTTGAGAGAACATCGCACATTTACTGGTATGAAACGTGTGGATTTGGTAAGCCTATCCACCACAACCCAAATTGCATCATGTGACCGTTGAGTTCTTGGCAACCCAACCACAAAATCCATAGTAATATGTTCCCCTTCCACTCAGGTATTTCTAGAGGCTGAAGTAACCCTGATGGTCTTTGATGCTCCAATTTAACTTGTAACAAGTTGAAACAAAGTTCTTTATATCTTTCTTCATATTATCCCGACAATAGAGTTGCTTCATGTCGTGGTACATTTTGTTACTACCTGGATGAATAGTGTACTTGGATTTGTGTGCTTCTTCAAGGATTTCCTTCCGTAGTTCAACGTCTTGTGGTACATAGATCCTATTATGAATTCTCAATATACCTTCTGGTCCAATACAATAATCTGGTAGTTCCCCTTTCTGTGCACTATCTCAACGTCGTTGTAAAGTAGGAGAGACATTTATCCTTTCATTGAGCCTCCTTAATTCGTAATTATAGAGAAGATTGAGCACTAGTATTTCCAAAAGTTACTCGTCTTGACGTTTGTGTTGGATTCCACTCGCATATATCTTCTAGTAATTTTCATTGCTTCACCATTAGCCTAGATACTTATGCTTTCCTACTTAAGGCATTTGCAACAATGTTCACCTTTCTTGGGTGATAACGGATACTACAATCATAGTCTTCCAAATATTTCATCCATCGATATTTCTGTAAATTTAATTCTTTTTGAGAGAAAAAATACTTGAGGCTATTATGATCTGTGTACACTTCAAAAGTCACACCGTACAAGTAATGTCTCCACTTCTTTAGACCAAACACTATAGCAACTAGTTCTAAGTCATGGGTTGGGTAATTTTGCTCATAAGGTTTTAATTTTTGGGAGGTATATGCAATCACTTTTCCATCTTGCATTAACACACAACCCAACCCTGCTTTAGAAGCATTTGTGTACACTACAAAGTGTGTTCCTTTTCTGATTGGGTAATGCCAAAATTGGGGCAACAGTCAAACATTTCTTTGGCTCCTAAAAAATAGCTTCACTTTTATCATTCCAAATGAACTTAACTTGTTTTTGGGTCAATTTGGTTAAAGGACTAGCAACCTTCAAAAAAAATTTCACAAACCGACGGTAATATCTGGCTAGTCCCAAGAAACTTTGCATCTCTGTTACATTCTCCGGTTGCTTCCATGTCACTATCGCTTCCACTTCGATGGGTCTATAGGAATGGCTTCTTTGGAGATTACATAACCCAAAAATGATACCTTATTTAACCGAAATTCGGACTTGCTAAACTTAGCATATAGCTTGTGCTCTTTCAAGGTTTGTAACACCATCCTTAAGTGTTACTCATGTTCTTCTTGTGATTTTTAATACACCAAAAATATCATGGTCCAAATAATCAGTTGAAGGTAAAGAAAGCATACATTCTCAGAAGCCAATTTCAAAAGACCCCAAAGTGCTTCCATGGATGTCCATCGGCACGACCCAATAATATACCTAAACTTCAGCATTTAGCACTAATGCAACAAGTTGTGGATATTGTAGGAAGCCTAATCATCAGGAAAATGAATATTGGAGAAAGGCAAGGAATTGTATTTGCTGTGGGAGTGTCAAACACCAAATTAATAACTACCCCAAAATGTGCGAGGAAGGAGGTTCTTCTTGTCGCCAAGGTAGACCAATTTAAAAGAAACCAGAAAAAGAGGAAATAAATCAAAATTTCTTGCGAGGGTGTTTGCAATAGATAAGAAAGATGTCCCAAAAGCTTCCAATGTGCTTGAAGGTACGATCCCTAAATTTTATGGATTAGCTAGAATTTTAATAGATCTTATCTACACATTCTTTTGTGATACCTATTTCATGCATGATATTGATGTGGAAATTGAAAAGTTACGATATCAATTAGAAGTTAGTACGCCTATGGGACATAATGTGATAATTACAAATTTATCTTATAAGAATTGTGATGTCCAAGTTAAGGGAAGGAGGTTTCCAACAGATTTAATATCTTTACCTATTCACGGTTATGACATTATATTGGGGATGGATTGGTTATCTAAGTATCATGCCCAACTAGACTGTAGCACAAGAGTAATTAAATTTTGTTTACTTGGGGAGCCAATTTTAGAATTTGATACACAGAGAATGATAAGTTCTATGGCACTTATTTCAGGTGAATGTGCTAGAAAACAATTATAGAAGGGAGTTAAAGGATATCTAGCCTACATTATTAATAAGCCAATGGATAAGGCTAAAATATAAGAAATACCTGTTGTGAAGGACTATCCTGATGTTTTCCTAGAAGAACTAGCATCCTTACCCCCAGAAAGAGAAATTGAGTTTGTGATTAAGCTCATACCTGGATTAGCACTAATCTCAAAGATGCTATATCGCATGGCCCTAGTAGAACTAAAAGAGTTGAAAAAATAGTTGCAAGACCTATTAGAACTGGGATTTATTCAGCATAGTGTGTCTCCACGGGGTGTGCCCAATATCTTGTTCGTGAAGAAGAAGATTGGAATCTTAAGGTTATGTATAGATTGCCGAGGGTTAAATAATATTACCATAAAGAACAAGTATCCCTTACCTGTTGTTGATGATCTATTTGACCAATTACAGGGGTCAAAGTGTTTTCGAAATTTGACTTGGGACAGGGTTATTACTAATTGCACATTAAGAAGGAAGATGTGGCTAAGACTGCTTTTAGTATTTTGTATGGATTTTTTTCATGTTAATATAAAATAAAATAAATTAATAAAGTTAAAGAGATAACACAATATAATAAAGTGCAGCCATAAGAATCAACATAAAGTTCACATCAAGGTGGATACGGTCGGCTTCTCATGAAAGCCACGGCCATCTCTCTTTGTACACCAAGCTAATGAAAGAACTCCATTATTTAGCTTTCACCCTTTAATTCGAGTAAATCCCTCCAAATAATAAATTTTCAGCCATTAAACTCAACACCAAGTGACCACAACAAGATTAGTAAATTTTAGAGTTCGAGATTACCGATATAAAATCACACGCCTAAACACCGAAGATCATCCGATCGAAGGTGCTTGGGTTGCATAGCCTTGGGAGGTAAATCATTTTGACCAAGTCTGTTACAGGCTCTGCATGTCTAACCCACACATGGCAAGGGCCCAGTTACTTCCGATGCGATAAAGTACAGAACTGGGTGGTACATCATGCACAAGTAGTTTTACATAAACAAATAAATCAAGTTTGAGGGGTTCAAAGTATACGAATCACATTATGTACTTAAACATTCAAATAGCACATAAAATCACTAAAAGTTCCAACCATGACATGAAACTCTTTATAGACATATTCAATAGAAACAAGAACTAGGAATACTCACAACTCAATATAATAGACTCCTCAAAAATGCCTTTTGTTTATTTAACCTAGCCAATTAACCATTAGTACCCAATTTAGGATTTTTTTTCTCATGAAAAATAAAGAATATAATGGACACAAACATGAATTTTAATACGGTGTAAAATTATTATACACAATTATGTAAAGCATACCTCTAATGCTTTACAATTAACTACTACTTACTATTATTGGTAACTATTCATTTTGGTATTATCAAGATTTAAGAATTTCAAACATAGTTAGTTTAAGTTTATTACTCTAATTTCCAGTTTGCTTATGTAAACTTTAGGTTAAATTTTGCTAAGCTAAACATCCCTTAATCAGCCTACAACTCCCTTAAACCAATAAACCCATATAACGTTTCTAGTACTCAAGTAAAACCTAAAAACATTCAGCCCCTAAGCCCTCCATTCACTCCAATTAATCTTGTGCCACATCAGAAGTAGGAGGGGAGATTACAACACCTTGGTTTCTGGACTACAAATAACTTAGCTTAAACATTTTGAACTCGTTGTTTCCACTCAAAAGCTGTTGGGTCACCCCAGGCCCGGGTGTTACAATTGGTATCAAAGTGAATCATGTGCGGTATTTGCATGGGGTGAGACTGGGTCAATGACATTGGGCCATGCTACCTACATGGTATATATGACATTTTATTGAGCGTCAACTTGGGCTTTGTGTTAAGTAGGGGTGAATGTGATACTCTGTTCCACATCAAAAGTGGAGGATATATTGTATTGCTTATAACATCTTAGTTTCTGGACTACTAATAACTTGGCTTGAGTATTTTGAACTTGTTGTTTCCGTTCAAAAGTTGTTGGGCTAAACCAAGCTCAGGGTGTTATGAATCTTGAACCTAAGAACTCATAAATTAGGCTCTTCAATCGCACACCCTAAAACGAGCAGCCCTGCCCAACATTTTACTAAGCATGACAATATATTACAGCCATAAACAACCCATACATGCCTTTAAACCAGCCCATAATTCACCTCTGTTGAAGATTTAATAGAGCTAGAATCTATATTGTGATAACATAGCTTTAAATAGCAAATTAAGGAGTTATCATCTATGAATTACAATCTACCAATAAGAATTGATTCTGATAGAGATCCTTGGTTTATTTCTTGATTTTGGACCCAAATGCAACAAGCATTGGGTACCAAACTCAATCTTAGGATTATAGCATATCTACAAATGGATGGTCAATTTGAAAGAACCATTCAAAAACTCGAAAATATGCTTAGAGCTTGTACCCCTGGACTTCGGGGACTACTGGGATCAATATCTTACCTGGGTAGAGTTTGCTTAAAACAATATTTATCATTCTACCGTTGGCATGGCACCTTATGATGCTTTATATGGTAGAAAATGTCGTTCACCAATATATTGGGATGAAGTTGGTGAAAGAAAGATTATTCATACAGCTAATGTACCTTAGATTGAGGAAGCTTATGAAAAAAGTTAAACTTATCCAGCAACAAGTGCATGCAGCTCAAAGCAAGCAAAAAAGTTATGAAGAAAATAGGAGAATAGATCTGAAATTTGAAGTCGGGGGTCAGGTATTCCTCAAAGTTTCACTTTAGAAGGGTACAATTAAGCATAAGAAAAGTGGGAAATTGAGACTTAGGTATGTAGGACCATTTGAAATAATACTACAAACAATTGAAAATCTGCATATCGGTTGGATCTGCCACTTAACTTGTCAAAGATGCATAATATTTTTTGTGTTTCACTTATGAAGAAATATCACCAAGATCCTCAGCATGTTTTACATCATAATGAATTGGAAATACAGGATGATCTTTGGTTTGAAGAGAAATCATTTCAAATAATGGATCATAAAGTAAATGTATTGAGGACCAAAGAGATCCCCTTGGTTAACTTATTATGTAGATACCATGGGATGGAAGAGGCAATCTGGGAACAAGAGGATGGGATTCGAAAGAAGTACCCCGAATTTTTTACACAGTAAAGTGAGAATTTTGCAGGCAAAATTCTTTTAAGAAGGGAGGACTGTGAGGGCATGCATAAAAATAATTTGATTTTATTAGATATTACCTTAAATAATTTTAAGAACTTTGGAGGGGGCCAAACTATAATAATTTTAGTTTAGTAAAAAATAAATAAAGAAAAAATAATATAAGTAAATAAGATAAATGACAAAAAAATAATAAATAAATAAAACAAAACAAAATTAAAAAAAGTAGATGACTAGGATTGTAGCTAAGCATGAGGTGTCGCACACCCTAGTAGTACACCTTGCTTAGTTACGCAAGTACTACTAGTAGTCGGCTAATAGCTTAGGGGAACAAGCCAAAAAAAAAAAAAAAAAAAAGGAGAGAAAGCAAAGAACAGCCGAGAGGAGGAAGAAAAGAAAAGGAAAGAGAGGATAGAGGGAGCCAAGAGGTGAAGAAGGAGCAAGACAACACAAAAAGGTAACTTACTATTCTTCTTCTATGCTGAAACTTTGGTGGTGATGGACAATTATTCCATGTATGTTGCTGAACATAAGATTTCAGTTTGTGTGAAATCGTATGGTTCCATGTATGTATTGATCATAAGATTTTGGTTTGTGTTTATTCATAAGATTTGAGTTTTGTGGCTACCGTACAAGTAGAATTGTAATAAGTTTAGATAAGGCTCTAACAATGAAGTGTAGGAATTTTGGCTGCTGCAAGTATTTTTCTGCACAATATAATATTAACCAACAAGTTAAATATGTTTAAACACAAGTTTTATGTGTATATGACTCATATAGTATGAACTCATGTTATTTTGTGTGCAATTAAAAAATCCTGCGTGATTGTAGTTCATGGGAGTTGGCTCCTTAATTTGCTACTTATTGTTATGTTATCACCATACAGATTTTAGTTCTATTAAACCTTTAACATAGGCAAGATTATGGACTTTTTTAGGGGTAAGTGCGGGCTACTTGGATGTCGGTATAACGATGTGTTGATTGGTGTGAATTGCAATGTGATATGCTTCGGTCGAGTTGCAATGCCATCGTAAGCACCCAAAATTAACAACTCTAGTGTAGTAGTGGTGAGTCGAGTTCGTCCCATAGAGAACTGGGATTATTTTCGTGCTAAATTGGAAAAAGGGGGTTTTGAATTCCTTTAAACTAAAACTAAAATAATAAAATAATTGGATAGAATTTGATTAAGAAGAAACAATCTTGGTTTCGGTTATATCCACCACGGCAATTTCACTAGTCGATCATTAACACACAAGATAATTCAATTTATATCAAGCACTAATTGAAGAATTAACCCGAACGAATAGCAATTCAAAGTTGATTCTTATTTCTTTCTAAAGTTGGTTAATTTTCAACACGTGATCCAATTAACGCTAACTATTAATTTAACCCAGACACGCGCCAAAGATCAATTAATAGAAGCTTTAAGATCAACAAGAACAATTAGACTAATTAAACATAAACACACGCGGTTATGCCAATTAGATGATTAAATTTCCTAAATTCAATAACACAAATCCAGTAATTTTCAAATTTAGTTGCTTCACAGATTGAATTAAAACAATCTAGTGGTAGATTAATTCCAATAACTTAATATTCTGCAGCAATAATAAGTTAAAAAGAACAATCATAAATTTAATTGCAGAAAAATAATCAATACTTGAGATAAAAGTGAATAATTCGAGCACAAGAAGTCTCACAACTTTGTAGAATTGACCATGGCTTCAATTCCCTCTACTAAGAAAAGGGTTTAGGCACAAAGTGCCATGAAAGAATAAAGAGAAAAATTTTCTACTAAAACCCTAGCCAACAAGAAAATAAAAGTGTCGATCCCTTTTTTCCAACTTGGGATATTTATAATGAGTATTTAGGGTTATAAATAATGCCTACTGATAAGAACTTGAAATCGGGTGAAAAAGAGTCCAACCGGCAGAAGAAATCCATCAAAAACTAAAAAATACGCAATTCTGCTGCTTCGCGCGCACATGCGCTGAGGTTTTGCCCGCATGTGCGTGCTAGGCAGTGCTGACAAGTTGCCAGCGCACATGCGCTGCACAACCCCAGCGCATGTGCGCTGGGCTTCACTTTTGGATTCAATTTTGACCCTGATGCAGACCGAATTTGGGAAAACTCAAAACAAGAAAGTTGTAGAAATATGTCTTAGATTTTCAAAACATTTTGAATCACCTCAATTGGATCTCTAATGATAAGAAATATATGCTGAATCTACCAAAATGTGTCAGAATCGATCCTTGCCAGTACACATTTTCCAAGTTTGCAATTTTGAAATAGATGCCTATAGAATCTTGGAAAACTCAAAACATAAAAGTTATAGAAATATTCAATATATTTCCAAATCATCTAAAATTATCTGAATCGGAGCTTGGACTCAAAATATATGCTTAAAATACGAAACAGCATCCAAAATGGCTTCATACTCGTGCATGTTCCGCCTTTAGCATTTTCTTTCATCTTTTTCCATCTTTTTCAGATCTTTTTCACTTTAACCCTACAAAAACTAAGAATAACCAAATTAAGCTCACTAATAGCTCAAATCTTGCTTACAACACATAAAAACCGTGGTAATTGACACATAAAATGTAGTACAATGATGAACTTATCCTTGATATAATTGTATGTACGGGCAGCATGAAGGTGTTGGCCTAATTTTATGTTTGCTATGATTGTGTGTCCGGGCTGTGCATCTTTAGTGTGTCCGTTGAATGGCCTAATTTGTGAGTTCTTAGTTTCAAAACTAATTGATGTGAATGGAAGGTTTTAGGGCTGATTTTTCCTAGGTTTTTACTTGTGAGTTGTAGATTGATTTGGAGTTGTTTAGCTTAGCAAAATTTAACTTAAAATTTACATAGGCAGTAAGCAAATTAACCTAACTATGTCTAAAATTCATAAACCTTGATAATACTAAAATAAAAAGGTATCGATGATGTTTAAGTTGTGAATAATTGCAAGCATTAGGGTACATTTTATGTACTTGCATTTAATATATTACACCATGCTATAACTCATATATGCATTCATTATTTTCTTTGTCTTGATTAGAAAAAAATAAGCTAAATTGGGTTCTTATGGTTAATTGGACAGATTAAAGAAAAGACAGATATTTTTGAGAAAACTATTACCGTGAGCTTGAATACTCCTAGTTTTGTTTCAATAAATATGCCTATGGTTAATTTTCATGTCATGGCTGGAATAATTTTTATCTTAGTGATTTTTTGTGCTACTCAAGTAATTAAATTAAGCACACAATGTGATTAATTATTTTAAACTCCTTGAGTATGATTCATTTATATATGTAAAATTATGCGTGCTTGTTGTGCAGTGGCTTATATCTGTATCACACCAGGAGGAACTGGGCTCATGCTATGCATGAGTTAGATATGCAGGGACAATAATAGACTTGGTCGTAACGGTCTACCTATCATGGCTATGCAATCCAAGTATTTTGGATGGGACAATCGTCGGTATTTGGGCATGTAATTTTGTATCGATACTTTCGAATTACCAATCTTGTTGTGGCTACTTGGTATTGTAATTTATGGCTGGAAATTTATTGTGCAGTGGCTTATATCTGTATCACACCAGGAGGAACTGGGCTCATGCTATGCATGAGTTAGATATGCAGGGACAATAATAGACTTGGTCGTAACGGTCTACCTATCATGGCTATGCAATCCAAGTATTTTGGATGGGACAATCGTCGGTACATTTGGGCATGTAATTTTGTATCGATACTCTCGAATTACCAATCTTGTTGTGGCTACTTGGTATTGTAATTTATGGCTGGAAATTTATTATTTGGTGGGATTTACTTGAATTAAGGGTTGAAGGATGAATAATGGAGTACTTTTCTTAGCTTAGCGAACTGAGAGATATGGCTCGGCTCAATTTGAAGCCGAGTGTATCCATCACTACTTGAATTTTATTTTGCTTCATATGTGTGTAACTTAATGTTATGCAAATCTTTTTTGGCTGCATTATATATTTCGTTCATGATTAGCACAAAATTTATTTATTTTAATGGACCTCACTGTAGGCCTGTCAATGGGTTGAGTCTAGACCCAGACCCGTTTACTCCGGTCTGGTTCTATGACAAATTTTGATTACTTGGATTCGATCCGGACTCGTTTAGATATAGATCTTGTTATTTCAAACCGATTAAGACTCGAATTTGATTAAAATATTTAATATATAACAAAATTATTATATAGAAGTTAGTATTATTCTATATGTACATATAGATATATGTTGTGTAAATTGCTCATGTAATTTATATTTTAATGTAGAATACATGTATAAATATTAATTATGAACTAAATACTTTTTATAATTAAAAAAAAATCGATAAGTTATAATAGTTCTATATATAATTTTAAAAGCTATAAAAAGAATATCAAGACTCGATCCGGATCTGGATCTGACAAGATCCGACGGATCCAGGTATGGATCTATTTTTGTATACCTATGAGAGATCCAGATCCCGATTCAAATCTAGTTATATTAAACTAATCCGAGTCTAGATATGTTAGATTTGACTCGTTTACAAGCCTACCTCACTGGGCATAATCTCATAATTTTTGAAATTTATTTTTCCTGACAAATCCAAGTATTTTGTGAGAAGGATGTCTAGCAACTAGAAGTTTTTCCTAGGCAGTCTATAGTTCTTTATGCTTATTGTAAATAGTAGCTTAGTAGTTGTAGTTTTCTAGTTTGTATTTGTAAGTTTGGTGTAAAATTGTACGAGTTGGCTATATTTTATTTATGTTTTGGAGGCCTAAATAGCTTGTACCATGTACTAAAGTTGGTTTAAGATATATATATATATGTATATATATATATATATATATATATGTATGTATATAAATGTATTTAAAGTTTGGATTTTCAGTTTTATGTTTCTAGCGTGATTTGTTTATTGAGTCTTGGCGAGAGCTAGGCAGGCGTCTGACTAGTTCAACTATGACGCCCCAGCTACATCACCAACTTCCAGTGAACTAGTTGGACGCCTACCTGGCTCTGGATAGGACTCAATAAATAAATCACGTTAGAATCATAAAACTGAAAAATCTACACCTTATGATACATATATATCTCAAACCAACATTCGTACATGGTCCAAGTCATTTAGTCCTCCAAAACATAAATGAAATACAACCATAGCACTCGTACAAGTTCACTTCTAACCTATCATTATAAACTAGTAAATAAGTTACAATCAGTGCGTAAACAACTATGAACAGTCAAGGAAAACTTCTAGCTGTAGACACCCTTCTCACAAAATCCTCGGATCACTAAGAAAAAATAAATTGCAAAGATATTATGCCCAGTGAAGTCCATAAGAAAAAATAAATTGCAAAGATATTATGCCCAGTGAAGTCCATAACCGAAGGAATTTAATTTTTTTTTTCCTTTACGTTAATCACAAGCATAATATGTTAATGCAATTAAAGGAACAACGCATAATGAGGTGCACACGTATGAAGTAAAATAAAATTCACATGGAGGTGCATACAGTTAGCTTTAAATGGATGCCAAAGGAGAGCCATATCTCTTTGTATGCCAAGTAAATGAAAGAACTCATTATTCAGCTTCTACCCTTTAATTCGATTATACCCCTCTAAATAATAAATTTTCAGCCATAAAGCTCAATACCAAGTGAGCACAACAAGATTTGTAAATTTGAGAGTACTAATATAAAATCACACACCCAAAAACCAACGATCGTCCCGTGCTAAGGTGTTTAGGTTGCATAGCCATGGTAGGTAGACCATTTTGACGAAGTCCGTTACGAGCTCGGCGTGTCTAACCTACACATAGCATGGGCCCAGTTTCTCCCGATGCGATAAAGTATACAACCAGGTGTATATCAAGTACAAGTAATTTTATATAGCAAATGAATCATGTTCGCGGAATTCAAAGTAAACTAATCACATTGTGTGCTTAACTCAATCATTCGAATAGCACATAAAACCACCAAAAGTTCCAACCATGACATGAAATTCATCATACATATTTTTAAAAACAAGAACTAGTAATACTCACAGTTCAAGATAATAGACACCTCAATAACGTCTTTCTTTATTTAACCTATCCAATTAACCATAAGTACACAATTTAAGTAGTTTTCTCCAAGAAAAATAAAGAATATATTGGACACATACATAAATTACAACATGGTGTAAAATATTATACACAAGTACGTAAAACACATCTCTAATGCTTACAATTAACTAACTAGATAGACTACTTAATATCATCGGTAACTATTAACTTTGGTATTATCACAGTTTAAGAATTTTAAGCCCAGTTAGTTTAAGTTTATTACTCTAATTTTCAATTTTCTTATGTAAACTTTATGTTAAATTTTACTAAGCTAAACATCCCTAAATCAGCCTACAATTCCCTTAAACCAATAAACTCCTACAACATTTCTTATACTCAGGCAAAACCTAAAAATATTCAGCCCCTATGCCCTCCATCCTCCAATTAATCTTGAACTTAAGAACTCATAAATTAGACTCTTTGGTCACACACCCTAAAAGGAACAGCCCTTGCCCAACATTTTACTCAGCATGACATTATATTATAGCCATAAGTAACCCATACATACCCTTAAAACGGCCCATAATTCACCTATGTTGAAGATTTAGTATAGCTAGAATCTATATTGTGATGACATAGTTTTAAATAGCAAATTAAGAAACTAACCTCTATGAATTACAATCTGCCAGGATCTTCAATTGCATACAAAATAAGATAAGTTCATATTATATAAGTCATATACACATAAAGCTTGCTTCTAAAAGTGTTTAACTTGTTGGCTAATGTTTTATTGTACAAAAACAGCCTGCAGCTGCTCTTACACATGCATAATTAGAGCTCTACCTATACTTACTATTAATCCATATGCAGTGCAGCCACTTACATGGAATTATATGATCAAACACAAGTTATATCCTTAACTAAATTCAGTGCAATTCTAATTGTAGAACAGCCACAAAACTGAAATCTTATGATCGCCAACAAGCTAAAATCTTATAATCAACAACATACATGAAACTATATGACTATGCACAAGCAGAAATCTTTTGATCAAATACCACATAGTTGTTAATCCCAATCAAACATTCCATCTATAGATGAGGATTAGGAAAATTACCTTTTTGAGTTCCCTAGATCTTCTTCCCTCTTGGCTCTTCCTCTTTCGTTATCCCCCCTATCTCTTTCTTTCATTTTCTTTTTCTTTTCTCTCTTCCTCTCGGTTTCTCTCTTCTTCTTCTTTTTTTCCCTTGCTGATTGTTACGTTTTAGCTCTAGCCAATTAAAGTACTATATAGGAAACAAACAGGTTACAAGTAGACCACTAGTTTAGGGGCATAGGTGGTAACGTGTACAATTAGGAAGATGACACCTTAACTAAGTTATAATCCTTGTCATCTTGTGTGTATATATATATGTGTGTATTTGTTTTATTTATTTTATTTATTTGTCTTGTCTTTATCTTATTTATATATATATATATATATATGTATATTTTTTTTATTTTTTTTATCTTGTTATTATCTTATTTATTTATATTTATTTATTTTTAACTAACCTGAAATTATTATAGTTTGGCCCCCAAAGTTCTTAAAATTATTCATTCAAACACTAGTATCTAGTTGGTAGTTACACAACTTAGAAGAATGAAATTCAAACACTCACACATAAAGAAGGTAATAACTAATAAAATAAAATGATTTTTTTGCATGCTCTCCTCACAATTCTTCCTCCCTAAATGAATTTCGTCCTCAAAATTCTCACCATAGGATATAAAAAATTTGGGGTACTTTCTTCGAATCTCCTCTTCTAGTTCCAAGGTTGCCTTTTCTACCCCATGGTATTTTCATAATACATTAACTAAGGGGATCTTTTTGGTCCTTAATGCCATTACCTTATGATCCAGTATTTGTATTGATTTCTCTTCAAACGAAAGATCATCTTGTATTTCTAACTCTTCATGATGTGAAACGTGAAAAATATTATGTATCCTGGACAAGTTAGGTGGTAGGTCCAACCGATACGTAACTTTTTCAATTCGTTGCAATATTGCAAAGGTCCTACATACTAGGACTCAAATTTTCACTTTTAAGGAGGGAGGATTATGAATGCATGCATACAAATCATTTATTTTATTAGCTATTAACGTCTTTACGTGTGATTGATTGAATTTCATTCCTCTAAGTTGAGTATGTAACTACCGACTAGATACTGGGGTTAGTTCTGAACGAATAATTCTAAGAACTTTGGGGGCCCAACTATAATAATTTTAGGTTAGTTAAAAATAAATGTAAATAAATAGGATAATAACAAGATAAATAAATAAATAAAATAAAACAAGAATATATATACACACACAATCTGACAAGGATTACAACCTAGTTGAGGTGTCAACTTTCTAATTGTACACCATACCACCTATACCCCTAAACTAGTGGTCTACTTATAGCCTATTTTTTTTCCTATATACTGCTTGAGCTGGCTGGAGCTAAAACATAATAATCATCAAGGAAAGAAAAAGAAGAAGAAGAGAGAAACCGAGAGGAAGAGAGCAAGAAAAAGAAAAGGAAAGGAGATAGGGGGAAAAAGAAAAAGGAAGAGCTGAGAGGCAAGAAGAGCTAGGCAACTTAGAAAGGTAAGTTTCCTAATCCTCATATATGGCTGGAATGTTAGGTTGAGATTAACAACTATGCGGTGTTTGATCATAAGATTTCAGCTTGTGTATATAACAAATCATGTAGTTTCATGTATGTTGTTGATCAAAAGTTTTAGTTTGTGGGTGATCATAAGATTTCAGTTTCGTGGCTGCTCTACAAGTAGAATTGCATTGAATTTAGGTAAGGCTCTAACTTGTATTTGATCATATAATTCCATGTAAGTGGCTGCACTACATATGGATTGATAGCAAGTCGAGGTAGAGCTCAAATTATACATGTGTAAGGGTTGTTGCAGGTTGTTTTTGTACAATATAATATTAGCCAACAAGTTAAACATGTTTAAAAGCAAGCTTTATATGTATATGACTCATATAATATGAACTTATGTTGTTTTGTATGCAATTGAAAATCTTGGTAGATTGTAATTCATAGATGATAGCTCCGTAATTTGCCATTTAAAGCTATGTTATCACAATATAGATTCTAGCTCTATTAAATCTTCAACATAGGTGAATTATGGGTTGTTTTAAGGATATGTACAGGCTATTTATGGCTGTAATATAATGTCATGCTTAGTAAAATGTTGGGCAGGAGTTGCTCGTTTTAGGGTGTGTGGTTGAATAGCCTAATTTATCAGTTCTTAGGTTCAATATTAAGTGGAGTGAGTGGAGGGTTTAGGGGCTGAATGTTTTTAGGTTTTACTTGAGTATTAGAAACATTGTAGGAGTTTATTGGTTTAAAGGAGTTGTAGGCTGATTTAGGGATGTTTAGCTTAGTAAATTTTAACCTCAAGTTTGCATAAGTAAACTGAAAATTAGAGTAAATAAACTTAAAATAACTATGCTTAAAATTTTTTGAACCTTGATAATACCAAAATGAATAGTTACCAATGATAGTAAGTAGTAATTAATTGTAAAGCATTAGAGGTATGCTTTACATATTTGTGTATAACATTTTACACCATGTTATTAATTATGTATGTGTCCATTATATTATTTATTTTCATGGAAAAAATAACCTAAATTTGGTACTTATGATTAGTTAGACAAGTTAAAGAAAAGAAAGATGTTTTTGAGAAAGAGTCTATTATCTTGAGCTATGAGTATTCCTAGTTCTTATTTTTAATGAATATGTCTATAAAGATTTCATGTCATGGCTGGAACTTTTAGTGATTTTATGTGCTATTCGAATGTTTAAGTTAAGTACATAATGTGATTAGTATACTTGGAACCCCTCGGACTTGATTTATTTGTTTATGTAAATCTATTTGTGCATGATGTACACCCGGTTGTGTACTTTATCACACCGGGGGAACTGGCCATTGCCATGCAAATGTTAAGACACCTGGAACCAGTAATAGAGTTGGTCAAAATGGTTTACCTACCATGGATATGCAACCCAAGCACCTAGGACAAGACAATTATCGATGTTTGGGCGTGTGATTTTATATTGGTACTCTCAAATTTATCAATATTGTTGTGGCCACTAGGTATTGAGTTTCATGGATGGAAATTTATTATTTGGAGTGGTTTACTCGAATTAAAGGGTAAAAGCTGAATAACGGAGTTCTTTCATTAACTTATCGTGGCGTACAAAGAGAGATGGCTCTCCTACGGCTTGCATGTGAGGCCGACTATATCCACCTTTATGTGAACTTTATAGATATTCTTTTAGCTGCACTTTATTATCATGTGTTATCCTTGTAATTGAATTAATTTATTATGTTTGATATTAACATGAAAATACAGAAAAGAAATTATTTTTGTTTATAGGTCTTACTAGGCATAAGCTCATAGTATTTTTCAGAATTTGTTTTCCCTTACAGATTTGAAGGTTTTTTGAGAAGGTCATCTAAAAACTAGAAGCTTTCCTTGGATCTCCCTAATTGTGTGCAATGATTGTACTTATAGCTTAATGGTTGTAGTTTTGTTTTTTAGTTTGTAATTATTGGGTGAGAGCGTATTTGTACAAGTGCTATGGAAATATTCTATTTATGTTTTGAAGGCGAAAATGGCTTGTATCATGTACTAAAGTTTGTTT
Source organism: Cinchona pubescens (assembly GCA_025175665.1). NCBI lineage: Eukaryota > Viridiplantae > Streptophyta > Magnoliopsida > Gentianales > Rubiaceae > Cinchona > Cinchona pubescens. The sequence continues at coordinate 345,954 of JANKKI010000098.1, read as the reverse complement.
GAGATATGTATGCAACCTAAGTTTGGATTTTCAATCAAGGGTTATAGGCATTAAGAGACAGGGGCCTTATTGCTCAATCCTAGCGAGAGCCAAGAAGGTGCCTGACTAGGTCGAAGGTTGGAGACCTAGTTGGGGCATAGTTGGCGTCACAGTTGATGCCAAATGTGATGCCCCAACTAGATCTTCAACATCTGAGACCTAGTCGAGTTCCTGCCTAACTCTCACTAGGACTGAGCAACAAAATCACAGCTATAACCCGTGACTAAAAATCCAAACTTAAGTTGCATACATATCTCAAGCAAATTTTAGTACATGATACGAGTCATTTATGCCTTCAAAACGTAAATAGAATACAGCCAAAGCACTCGTACAAATACACTTTCACCCTATAATTACAAACTAGAGAAGAACTACAACCATTAAGCTATAAGTACAATCATTGCACACAATTCGGGATAACCAAGGAAAGCATCTAGTTGTTTGACAACCTTCTCACAAAACTGTCGGATTTGCAAAGGTAAACAAATTTCAAAAAATACTGAGTTTATGGACAGTGAGATCCATAAACTAAATGAGATAATTTCATTTTTTTTTAAATATTAATATCAAACATAATAAATTAATGCAGTTAAAGGGATAACACATAGTAATGAAGTGCTACCATAGGAATCAAAATAAAGTTCACATATAGGTCGATATGGTCGGCCTCACATGGAAGCCGTAGGAGAGCCATGTCTCTTCATACACAAAGCTAATGAAAGAACTCCATTTTCTGCTATCACCCTTTAATTCGAGTAAATCCCTCCAAATAATGAATTTCCAGCCATGAAACTCAACACCAAGTGGCCATAACAAGATTGGTAAACTCAAGAGTACTGATATAAAATCACATACCCAACCACTGAAGATCGTCCCATCCAAGGTACTTGGGTTGCATAGCCATGGTAGGTAAACTGTTTCGACCAAGTTCGTTACTGGCTCTGCATATCTAATCTACACATGGTAAGGGCCCAGTTACCCCAGTGCGTTATAGTACACAATTGGGTGTACATCATGCACAAGTAGTTTTACATAAACAAAAATAAATCAAGTCCAAGGGGTTGAAAATATACTAATCGCATTGTGTACTTAAACTTTCGAATAGCGCATAAAATCACTAAAAGTTCCAGCCATGATATAAACTCTTTATAGACATATTCAAGACATATTCATTAAAAATAAGAGCAAGGAATACTCACAGCTCAAGATAATAGACACCTCAAAAACATCTTTCTTTTCTTTAACCGGTCCAATGAACCACAAGAATCCAATTTAGGTTATTTTTCCCTGAAAAAATAAAGAATATAATGGACACATACACAAATTATAACATGGTGTAAGATATTATACACAAGTACGTAAAGCATTCATCAAATGCTTTACAAATAACTACTACTTAATATCATCGGTAACTATTTATTTTGGTACTATCAGGGTTTAAGAAATTTAAGCACAGTTAGTTTAGGTTTATTATTCAAATTTTCGGTTTGCTTATGTAAACTTTAGCTTAAATTTTACTAAGTTTTCGGTTTGCTTATGTAAACTTTTAGCTTAAATTTTACTAAGCTAAACATTCCTAAATCAGCCTACAACTCCCTTAAACCAATAAACCCCTACAACATTTCTAATACTCAAGAAAAACCTAAAAACATTTAGCCCCTAAGCCCTCAATTCACTCCAATTAATCTTGAACCTGAGAACTCATAAATTAGGCTCTTCAACCACACACCCTAAAACGAGCAGCCCTTGCCCAACATTTTACAAAGCATAACAATTTATTATAGCCATAAACAGTCCATACATAACCTTAAAATAACCCATATTTCACCTTTGTTGAATATTTAATAGAGCTAGAATCTATATTGTGATATCATAGGTTTAAATAGCAAATTAAGGAGCTATCATCTGTGAATTACAATCTGCCAGGATTTTCAATTGCATACAAAACAACATAAGTTCATTTTATATAAGTCATATACACATAAAGCTTGCTTCTAAACATGTTTAAATTGCTATCTAATGTTATATTGTACAAAAACACCTGCACAGAGCAATCCTTACACATGGATAATTAGAGCTCTACCTATACTTGCTATCAATCTATATGTAGTGCAGCCACTTACATGGAATAATATGATCAAACACAAGTTAGAACCTTATGTTTGGTGAAATGTTGATTTGGTTTTCAAAAACAACAAACAAGTAATAATAATAATAAAAAACTTAATTATCCTAATCAACTCCCACATATTCGCAAGAATATGAGGTGAGTTTGTATATAGGATAAGCAAGGATCGTTCCCACAAGGACTATTGGACCCAGTATTAGGTTCACATGCCTATTTACTAGTTAGACGAAATAATCAAGAGTTTTTGACTAAACCTAAACTAAATTTAATCACGAGAAATTAAAATAAAGACAAAAATGCAAAATATTGTTCCTACAGAAAGCAATTAAACATAATTGACTTAAAACATAAATCAATCTATTCTACTTGCAAGAATTTACTCAAGAACAAGAATTTAAATTAATCTACTCTTGTAAAAGTGATAGAAAAATGATGAAATAAAACACTGACTACTGAAGCAATTAAGAATTGAAATGTAATAAGATAAGAACGATAATTAAAGAATAAGAACGCAATTAAAACAAAAATTGAATTGCATAAAGATAAATCAAACTCAATAATTGCAGCGAAAACCAATGTTAATGATCGTTGAATCTTGAATTCTTGACAAGAGAATAAAATTCTAGCTTGAACACTTGAGAAAATCTACCCTATGTTTAAATTATAGTTCTAACTATTGAAAACTAAAAACTAATGATGCCCGATGGTGGATGCTTGTTTCCTGCCCTTCTCTTGGTGTATTTATAGTTAAAATTAGGGTTTTGGGGCTCTGGGATGATAAGTACACGAACTACCATGTAAATGAGCCCACACAGGACTTTTCCTGCATAATAAGCAAGCCCATGAAACCTGCCCGACGACACACGCCTGAGTGCTGCATAAATGTCGTGCCCGGGAGTGACTTCCAGAATCGAAGATTTGAACTACTGGACATCTGCGCCTGGGCTATGCAAATTGGTCGCTCCTAGGCACCATTTCCAGTAAGGAGACCTCTATATATTTTGCAATTTTGATCCTGATGCTATTGGAATCTCAGAAATCTCGAAACATGAAAGTTGTAGATCTTTAAATTAGCTTTCCAATGCATCCAAAATTATTTCAATTGGAGCTCGGGTAAGAAAGTTATGCCATTTCCGCCAAACTATATCTACATCGCTCCTCGCCAATGCACTTAAATTCCAATTTTGCAATTTTTCTCCAATTTGTGATCAATTTTAACTCATTCTTACCTCAAACCCTAAAAAACTCAAAATAAACCATTTTATCTTATAATTACACAATTCTTTCTTATACATCACTAAAAATGAGGTAAATGATGTATAAAATATATGATATTTACGGGTTTATCAACTACTCCACACTTAGTTTTTGATCATCCTCGAGCAAAATATAGAAATAAATCACAAACATACTCAACATATCTCATTAATTATCCACATCTGATTTCAAATAACCAAGAACCAAACCATCATAAGGAAAATAGTCAAATGATAATAAACCCCAATACATGAATTCAACTGTAGGTGTATGCATAGCCATACAAAAATAACTTTTTAAGACACTCAGATCAAATCATGCAAACCCTTTTGAATTTTTCTCACCATTCCATAGCTTACTCTTCTTACATTTCTCCACTAATGTAGACAACTGACTTGACTTCAATTAGGTAGGACTTTCAACTTATAACGTAAGGCTAGGGTCTTGACTAACAAAGAAAGAGAAAATGATAAACAAATAAGAAAAAGAGCTTTAAATTTCAGCCCTACTCGCCAACACTTTGTAGAAATATCTCCCCATTATTTTTCCTTTGAATCGGAATGCTACTTAATTTTCTATCTTTTTTTTTTCGATTCCCCAATACGGGTACTAGTGGTAGGCACTACTCGCAAAAAATATCTACGTAGGTACCAGTGATAGGCACTATCTACTAAAACTCCAATACAGGTGCCAGTGATACAAGGGTACCACCTACAATGGTCAATACACAATTTTTTTTTTCCTTTTAACACCCCTATACCTTAAACTGCACAATATTCATTCTAACACTCTCATACAAATGCCTTCCATCCTTATATCCCCTTAACAATTAATGTGGCATTGAAGCTCTTTAAGGGACATTTAGGATAGCTCACAAAGGTAGATAAAAAATGAGTTAAAAAATTGAATGGTGCTTCTATCTATTCAAAACAAATTAAGGTTGTCGGGATAAGTTTGTATTATAGGTTGGCGTGAAAGGCTCAAATGTCCAAAAAATGCCTACCCTCATCTTTAAATCAAATCAAATTATCTAAAATTTCACCTTGAAAATGTAATAAAGCAAGTGTCTAGAGTGAAATATAAGTGAATCTACACAATTATCTCTTAGTGACAAAAAGCTACAACATTGTAGGGCTGTTGTGCTCAAAAATTAGAAATCATGCTAGGAAAATATTAATACCGACTACCCTACTCATGACGACTTAGTCTAAAAAATTATCGAGTAGAAAATGAAAAAAAACAATGTAAGCAATTTGTGAACAAATTTTTCAAAAATTTGAAGAGCTCTCAGATCAAAAGCTTAGCTACAAATATGAAAATTAAAAGTTGAAGAAAATGAACGAATAAACCACCAAACAAATAGAAATTAAGAAAACTCCCCACCTCATACTTAGAGTATAGCATTGTCCCCAATGCAAAAATAAAGAAGAGAAAGGGAAAAAGGGAAGCTTCTTTGTCAATGAATAATGTTTGGTGCCGTTTATGTCGAACTAAATACCTTGAGTCGAAGTGGCAAACATCAACCACTAAAACAAAAACAAAACATCAAAGCCCTTAAGATATTAAGAAAAATAATAAAACCAAGAAACTAAATTTTTCGATAGCTAAGAAAGAAATTATAACCCCTTATGGGTATACACAATAAAGTTAGGAAATAAAACATAAAAGAGTATGATAAATTAAAGTGCAGGAAGACAGGAAAAATCAAGTCTCTACTGAGAGTTGAAAAGAATATGGTCAATCCTTATCATCTGAGGAAACAGTTGTGGCTAACTCCGGAGAAAAAAGAGAAACAGGTGGAAACATCGATGGATCCTCCCCGCGCTCCCTAGCCATTTGCCAAGCTTCCATTGTTTGTTGCCACATATGTTGGTACAGAATATAGGCATCAAATCACTTCCGCATACGTTGTTGCTCTTGCAAAATTTATTGAAGAATCTCCTCTTGAGTCCTCGGCTCACATTCATTGGCTTATACACATCAGAGAGGTAGAAGCATGAAATAAGCATCCTTCTAGCGTATGGCTTGACAACCCCCTCTATCACAAGTTGTTTTCTAACCTTCAATCTTTTCTCAGCCGGATCCATAGCCATACCTACCCCTAAATATAAGGCAGTGATCAAGAGCGGATACCATAGCCTGGATTGCTTGGTAGTCACCGAATGACAAATCTCGTTATGTATCAATTGTCTGACATCAATAGACTTTCTAGTGGCGATACAATACAACACAGAAAGAATTTTGCCCGTTCTAGAGTAACATGTGAAAGACGACTTACAGGAAGAAGTCGGGCACATATAAATTTAAACCAGACTTGCCATGTAGGTTTAAGCCTAATGAAATCAAAATGCCGAGCGATTTCCCCATTAGTTGTAAACGTCCATTGTACCTTTCCATCGCATAGGACACTAGTACTCATGTTGAGCTCCATGTTGGCATCGCGAATTTCTGGCCAATCATTTCTTCATATCTGATTTAGCTGCAAAATTTGATTGATCACATCTGCCGAGATGTCCACATGCCACCCCTCACGTACTCCTACTGGTCACTATAATGTGTCAAATTAAAATAAAATTCCCTCACCACAAGTAGTATCGCAAATAGGGGTAACAATGAAGTGGTTCCATTCATGTTCCTATATAACTTGGCGAATCTCAGGTGCCCCACGCGGAGGTACATATACCCCTATTTCTTTAATCGCCACCCGCTTTGAGATGTCAGTTTCATATTTCTTATGGGTGGGGGCAGTAATATTTAGAAATTGCTTCGGCACTGTCGGTTGCTGGGGTTGCTCATGTTGTGCTTGCTATCGCCCCGACAATGATGATACGGGAGCCTTGCCCTTTTCTAGATCACGTGTATGCCCCATAACTACAAGATTCACTTGTTATGATAACAAACAACCCCACACTTATATGATTCTACAATTCTAATTAATAACCCATCCTATTCACTTAGAATTGAATCACAGGATTAGAGGTCATTCTAAGTAATACATAAGTAATCAAGTTATCCCAAGGGCGAATAGTCAAAAGATGAACAGTCTTACTCATAAATCAAGAAAGACGTCATTGGAGGAAAGTTCATGCAAATATACCGAGTGTTTTAACAAATTCACTCATTGAGACATTTTAACAAACACTGGACATGCATAATCTAATTATTCCATAATTTGAACCAAACGCGGTTCTATTACTTAGTCCTAACCACCATGCACCACAAAGAACGTCCAAATTTCAACTCATAGAACATAATTACGCCTCAAAACCATGTATTGAGATGTTTTAATGTAAACTCATCACATATACCCTTACAATTATAGAATAACAAAATCACAAGGGAAAATAGATGAAAACGTCACAAACCTAGCCTTACGATCATATTTTCACATAATTGAAGTAATTCTAATGATAGGAATAGAAATTCGCACATAAAATCAACCGAAACAATTTATTGAACACATGGCAGGCATAAACACAATTCAACTTATTGAAAAAAAAATTCAAATAAAAAATCATCCCACACAACAATAAGAATCAAATTCATGCATAATTTATAAAAATCAAACAATTAAAGATCAATTAAACATGAAAAATCAGACCTTTAATGATATGCAAGTAAAAAACCAAATAGGAACAAATTTAAGAAAAAAGAGAAAAGAAAATCATAACTTACTAAATGCAGAAGTTGTGTGGAATTGAAATTTGGATGAATATAGGATGGAGAAATCAATTTAAAAGCTAAAGACTTGGGTGGTAGAAGAGGTTTTTGGGAGGAGGTTTGGAAGAGAATTGAAAAAATAGGAAGAATAAGACTAACCTTTTTGTGTTATAATCAAAGGGTTAAATAACCCTTCTTGGTATTGCGCCTGTGCACTGCAATTTAGGCGTGAAATCCAATAGGGTTGAACAAACTCACTGATGTCGTGCCTGGGCACTGCAATTTTTGCAGCACCAATGCGCAAACTCTAGTGTGTATTTTTCTTTCCAGTGCAAATTTTTTCAACTCAATAACTTAAAACATTCCTCTATTGACCCTAAAACTCACTTTTCTTCTAACCGTTTTCCCACAAATTAATTTAATGCAAACATAAACAACATGAAAGCAAGGAAAACAAAACAAAAACATAAGAACAAAAATTAAAAGAAACATTGGTTGCTTCCCATGTAGCGCTCTTGTTTATAGTCTTTGGCTCGACTTGGGCTCATTTGATCAAATGTTGACAAGGTGGACGGTTTCCCACCCCTCGTTAATAATCCCACCAGTATAGTAGCACTTCACCCGTTGGCCATTAACCTTGAAATTGCCTTGATTTTCTTTGAGTTTCACCACACTATACAGGAATATCTGCACCACTTCAAACGGCCTGCTCCATCTTGACTTCAACTTTCTGGGGAACAACTTGAACCTTGAGTTGTATAATAACCATGTCCCTGGCCTTCCAAATTCTTTTCAAGAATATGTTTGTCGTGCCACATCTTAGCTCTCTCATTTTACAGTTGTGTACTCTCACATGCTTCTCTTCGAGTTCATCTAACTCATTTAAATCAAGAAGCTTCTTCTCATCGGCCTCTTTTGGGTTATAATTGAGAGTTTTGATTGCCCAATATGCCTTGTGCTCAATCTCAACTGAAAGATGACAAGCTTTACCATAAATTAGTCGGTGGGGAGGCATCCCAATTAGAGTCTTGAAGGCTGTCCTATATGCCCAAAGTGGATCATCTAACTTCTTGTACCACTCTTTCCTCAAAAAATTTACGGTCTTTTCAAGTAAAATGGGCTTCAACTCCCGATTTGAAATCTCTACTTGCCCAGAAGTTTGCAAGTGGTATGGTAGGGTAATTTTGTGGGTGACTCCATATTTACATAAAATGGATTCAAACAAGGAATTTTTGAAATGTGATCGTCCATCACTTATAATAGCTCACGAAACACCAAATCATGAGAAAATATTTTTCCTCACAAAGTTTGCCACCACTATTGAGTCGTTCATTGGTAATCTCGCAGTTTCAACCGACTTTGACACGTAATTCACCGCTACAAGAATGTATTTATTATTATGTGATGATGGAAAATGGCCCATAAAATCAATACGTCACATGTCAAAAATCTCACAAACTAATATGTTTTGCAATAGCATTTCATCTTTTCTAGACAAATTCCCTGCACGTTGACATTGATCGTATTGGGTTACAAAATCTCTTGCATCACAAAACAATGTCAGCTAGAACAATCCGCTTTGCAACACCTTTGCAGCCGTCCTCTGTGAACCGTGATGCTAATACTCCCCCTACTTGCGAATGCACTTTGCACCTATAAAATAAGACACTTTGCACCTCACTCTCTAGAATGCACTGCCGAATTACTTGATCCTTACACCGACGATAGAGGTAAGGGTCATCCCAAATATGGTACTTCATTTCTGAAAGAAATTTCTTTCTTTGATTTACATCCATAGTTGACGGAATGAACTTGGTGGCTAAAAGGTTGACAATATCCACGTACCAAGGTGCTCTATCCTCTATTCTCATCAAATGTTCTTCTGGAAATGTCTCATTTATGGGCACTTAATCACTCTTTCTTGCCATGGGTCCCTTGAGTCGTGAAAGGTGATCCGCCATAGTATTTTCGGCTCCTTTCTTGTCCACCACCTACCAGTCAAATTCCTGCAATAGCAAAATCTATCTAATAAGTCTAGATTTAGCATTATTTTTGGTCAATAGGTATTTAAGGGCTGAATGATCAGTATACGACCTAAACTTATCGAATGCAAAAATTACTGCCAATAGTGTCCATTCCTTTTTGGTGGTAGAGTAATTCATTTGTGCATCATTAAGGATTTGGCTAGCATAATACACAACATGTAACTCTTTTTCTTTCTTTTGACACAATGCCGCACATACGGCATACTCGCTTGCACCTCACATCAATTTGAAGCGTAAATTCCAATTTGGTGCGACTATCACAGGTTTGGTAATCAAAGCTTCTTTTAACTTATTAAATGCAAAAAAACATTTATCATAAAAAAAAAGGTACATCTTTTTGCAATAAAGCACATAAAGGGCGAGAAATCAAAGAAATTTTTTTAATGAAACACCGGATCCAAAAAACTACTCACTACCTCACATTCGTGGAAAATGGTAATTTTTCAATGATTTCTACCTTTCTTTTATCTATCTTTATGACCTTACATGAAATATGATGGCTTAAAACAAGACCCTCCCCAACCATCAAATGACACGTTTCCCATTAAGTGCCAAGTTTGAAGACTCACATCTTTCCAGTACACATGCAAGATTTGATTTAAGCATGAATCAAAAGAGTCACCAGATACACTAAAATCATCCATAAAAACTTCAATAAACGTTTCAATCATATCATGAAAGATAGCAAACATACATCTCTAAAAAGTACTAGGAGCATTGCATAAGCCAAAAGGCATGCACCGATATGCAAATATGCCATATGGACAACTAAAAGTGGTTTTCTCTTGATCTTCAGGGGCTATGGAAATTTGAAAATACCGTGAATAACCGTTGAGAAAGCAATAATATGCATGTCCAGATAATCTTTCAAGTATCTGATCAATGAAGGGTAAAGAAAAATGGTCTTTCCTAGTGGCTTCGTTAAGTTTTCTATAGTCTATACACATTCGCCACCCCGTCACTGATTTAGAGGGAATTAATTCATTCTTTTCATTTGCGACAATAGTTATCCCCCCTTCTTTAGAACTACTTGCATTAGGCTAACCCCCTCACTATCACTGATAAGATATATGATTCCATCATCTAGCAATTTTAAAACATCCTAATCTTAGCCACATTTTTTAAAGTTGGATTTAATTACCTTTAAGGTTGTCTAAGAGGCTTATAGGTGTCATTAAGGAGTATTTTGTGCATGCAAATAGTGGGACTTATGCCTTTTATATGCTCAATGCTCTATGCAATGGCTCCACGATATTTCTTTAACACAAATATTAATTTACCCAATTCAATATTAGAAAGAGAAGAATTGACAATGACTGGATATGTATTATTCTCTCCCAAAAAAATGTATTTAAAATGAGAAGGCAGTGGGTTGAGCTTAACCTTAAGGGGTTCGTTGGTCGGATACCCCCCATTTACCTTTATTCCTTGGCTTGCTCTCCTCAATTACCCTTTCCATCTTATCATCCATCACGCTCTCTTTGTTGCTAGCTTCCATCTCCTCTTCATAGATGTTGTTCATGTCCTCAGTCTCCTCTTTCATGGATTCCCTACAAAAATCATTAACCAAATCATCAATAATATCTATACTCATAACATCATTTTATTCAATGAGCTGAAAATTTAAAAGAATCAAAAACATTAAAAGGAAACAATGTCATCATTGACTCTAAATTGTAAGTTTTTAGCTTGGACATCAATGATGGCTCACCGGATGGCCAAGAAAGGTCTTCCTAATATGAGCGGAGTCACCATGTCTTCTTCCATATCGAGCACGATGAAATCCGTCAGTAGAAATACCTGACCAACTTTGAGAATAAGGTTTTCTACTACTTCTACCGGTTGCCTCACACTTCTATCGACTAATTAGAGAGTGACGTTTGTCGGCTTTAAGCCTCTCTATTCAGCCTCTTAAAGGTGGAATGAGGCATGAGGTTGATGGAAGCTCCCAAGTTGCATAGAGCTCGGTGGAGTGTCATCCCTCCAATTTCACATGGAATCGAGAATGAGTTGGGGTCCTTGAGCTTAGAGGGAAGATTCTTCTGAATGATGGCTCTATACCCTTCGTTTAAGTATAAAATCTCGTCCTCATCAATCTCCTCTTGCTCAATAATATTTTATTCAGTGCTTCACGAACTTAGCATAACTGGGCATATTTTCCATTGCTTCAATAAAAGGAAGGTTAATCTCAATTTTCTTAAAAAATTCCAAAAATTTCTTAAACTTTTTCATCTTTTCATCCTCTTTTAGTCTTTGGGGAAAAGGCATACTCACCTACTTTTCTTTAGGTGCCGAATAATCCTCAGGCTTAGCTTGTTGGTCAAGAGGTTTAGATGGTCCCTCATTGTCATCCTTGCTCTTTGATATGTTTTCCTTTTCCTTTGCACCATTCTCTATTTTGCTCGACTCATCATCCTTCACTTTCTTTGGCTCTAGTATTTTCCTACTCCTCAATGAGACTTCTTCAACATGCTCCCTCTCATGGTTATTATCCGGTGGGTTAGAAATTGTATCGCTTGATAATGTTCCCGTTGGTCACTCATTGTTTTGGCAAGCTATCTGCCCTAGTTGCATCTTAAGGTTCTTAGTGGTAGCTCGCAAATTCTCATACTTCCTTTGCAACCTCTTAATTATCAAAATCCCTTCTCAAATTATCATAATTGGATATATCATGATTCACATATGCGGGATAATTTGGATTTTGAGATAGTGATCTTGGTGGTAGAGGGTGGTATGAGTTGTTTTGATAAGGTAGAAAATTATGGGGATTCCTTTGATGTGGTAGTTAGTATGGTCTAGATAACGACGGTTGATTGGATAAATTTTTTTGAGGTGCATTTGATTGAAATGATAGATTTTGGACATTTGCTTGATTTGTCCAGAAGAAATTAGGGTGGTTTTGCCAAGACGTATTATATGTGTTTCCATAGTTGGTGGGTTGATTTCTTATGGTGAGATTTTGATTGGAAATGAATTGAATCTCCTTACCTTGCATCACTGAAGCATCATAGAAGCCATTTTGGTGATTTTCTTCACAGAAATCACAACTCAAGATCCCTTGGGATGTTGAACCAATGGTGTTCACTTAGCTTCTTTCCATTTCTCTACAGCTTTTGTCAAATTTGTAATGGCATTCACTCATCATATTCTGTTGAGATATGAAAGTGTCATAGCTAGGCATATTTCCTTGTTAGACGTTGGCTTGATTCACTTGTTGTTGTTGTCCAACTACGGAAATTATTGCTCCATGATAATAATGAATGGATACCATTCTCTCCAACAACTCATACGTTTCCTCTGGGTCTTATTGGGGAAAGAAGCTCCCGCACTAGCATTAGCTATCAAGCTTGTCTCCGAAAATAGTCCATTATAAAAGGTTTGGACTTGCAGCCACAGAGGTATAGCATGGTGCGGGCACTTCCTCAATATCTTCTTATTTTCCAAGAAATGTTGATTAGGTTTTTGAAAACAGTGAACAAGTAATAACAATAAAAAAACCTTAATTATCCTAATCAACTCCCACACACTGGCAAGTATACGAGGTAAGTTTGTATATAGGATGAGTAAAGAATGTTCCCAGGAGGACTATTGGAACAATTATTAAGTTCACAAGCCTATTTACTAGTCAGATAAAATAATCAACTGAGTATTTTATTAAACCTAAACTAAATTTAATCACGAGAAATTAAATAATGACAAGAATGTAAAATACTATTCCTACGGAAAGCAATTAAATATAATTGACTAAAAACCTGAATCAATTTACTCTACTTGCAAGAATTTAATGAAGAACAAGAATTTAAATTAATCTACTCCTATAAAAGCGATTAAAAATAATGAAATAAAACCCTAACTACTCAACTACGGAAGCAATTAAGAATTTAAATGCAATAAGACAAGAACGATAATTAAAGACAAGAATGCAATAAAAACAAAAATCGAATTGCATAAAGATAAATCAAACTCAGTAATTGCAGTGAAAACCAATGTTGATGATCGTTGAATCTTGAATTCCTGACAGGAGAATAAAATTCTAGTTTGAACACTTGAGAAAATCTACCTTGAGTCTAAATTATTGTTTTAACTATTGAAAACTAAAAACTAATGATGTCAGATAATGGATTCTTATTTCCTTCCCTTCTCTTGGTAGTGAATTTATAGGTAAAATTAGGATTTTGGGGCTCTGGGATGATAAGTACACGAACTCCCACATAAATTGGCCCACGGGACGACTTTTCTCACAAAATAAGCAAGCCCATGAAACCTATCCAATGACGCACGCCTGAGCGCTGCATAAATGTCACGCCTAGGTGAAACTTCCGGAATCAAAGATTTGAGTTACTGGACATCGTGCCTAGGTTATACAAATTGCCGCGACTTCCAGTAAGAATACTTCCATTTCTTTCGCAATTTTTATCCTGATACTATTCAAATATCGAAAAACTCAAAACATGAAAGTTGTAGAGCTTTGTATTAGGTTTCCAATGCATCCAAAATCACTTTAATCGGAACTTGAACAAGAAAGCTATGCTATTTCCACCAAATTGTGTTCACATCGCTCCTTGCCATTGACGTAAATTCTAATTTGCAATTTTTCTCTAATTTTGTGATCAATTTTAACTCTTTCTTTACTCAAACCCTATAAAACTCAATCAATATACCGTTTTAGCTCATAATTACTAAATTATTGCCTATACATCACCAAAAATGAGGTAAACGATACATAAAATATACGATATTTATGAGTTTATCACCTTACCTAAATTCAATGAAATTATATTTGTAGAGCAGCCACAGAACTGAAATTTTATGATCACCCACAAACTAAAATCTTATGATCAACAACATACACGAAACTACATGATTATACACAAGCTAAAATCTTATGATCGAACACAACTTAGTTGTTAATCTCAACCCAACATTCCAACCATAGATGAGGATTAGGAAAATTACCTTTCTGAGTTACCTAGCTCTTCTTTCCTCTCGGCTCTTCCTCTTTCTTTGCCCCTTATCTCCTTTTTTCCTTTTCTTTTTCTTGCTCTCTTCCTCTTGGTTGCTCTCGTATTTTTTTTCTTTTTTCTTTACATGTTGATTATTATGTTTTAGCTCTATTCAGCACAAGTAGTACATAGGAAAAAAAAAAAAAAAGGCTACAAGTAGGCAACCACTAGTTTAGGAGTATAGGTGGTAAAGTGTACAATTAGAAAGATGACACCTCAACTAGGTTATAATCCTTGTAATCTTGTGTGTAAGTGTGTGTATATACATATATTGTTTTATTTTTTTATTTATTTGCCTTGCTATTATCTTATTTATATATATATATATATATTTATTTATTTATTTATTTTTAACTAACCTAAAATTATTATGGTTTGGCTATCAAAGTTTTTAAAATTATTCATTCAAACCCTTGTATTTAGTCGATAGTTATATACACAACTTAGAAGAATGAAATTCAAACAATCACACGTAAAGAAGGTAATAGCTAATAAAATAGTGATTTTTATGCATGCCCTCACAATCTTCCCTCCTTAAAAGAATTTCATCCTCGAAATTCTCACCTTAGATTATAAAAAGTTCGGGGTACTTTCTTTGAATCTCTTCCTCTGGTTCCCAGGTTGCCTCTTCTACCCCATGGTATCTCCATAATGCCTTAACTACGGGGATCTTTTTGGTCCTTAATACCTTTACCTTACGATACATTATTTGTATTGGTTTTTCTTCAAATGAAAGATCATCTTGTATTTCAAACTCTTCGTGATGTAAAATGTGCTGAGGATGTGGATGATATTTCTTCAGAAGTGAAATGTGGAAAATATTATGTATCCTTGACAGGTTAGGTGGTAGATCTGACCAATACGCAATTTTTCTAATTCGTTGAAATATTGCAAATGGTTCTACATACCTAGAACTCAATTTTTCACTTTTCTTATGCTTAACTATGCCCTTCTGAGGTGAGACCTTGAGGAATACTTGGTCCTTGACTTCAAACTCCTAGTCCTTTCTTTTATTATCTACATAACTTTTTTGTTAACTTTGAGCTACACGCATATGTTGCTGGACGAGTTTAACTTTCTCAATCCAGGGTACGTTAACTGCATCAATAATCTTTCTTTCACCAACTTCATCCTAATATATTGTTGAGCGAGATTTTCTACCATATAGAGCTTGAACATAAGGTGCCATACCAATGGTAGAGTGATAGCCATTATTATCGACAAACTCCACCAATGTAAGATGTTGATCCCAGCTACTTTGAAATCAAGGGCACAAGCCCTAAACATATCCTCAAGTGTTTGAATGGTTCTTTAGGATTGACCATCATTTTGTGGATGCACTGCAGTACAAATGTTAAGTTTGGTACCTAATGTTTGTTCCCAATGGCTCCAAAATCGAGAAACATATCAAGGATCTCTATCAGAAACAATGCTTATTGGTACTCCATGTAACCTTATAATTTGATTAAGGTATATTTGTGCTAATTTCTCAAGAGGATATCGCATATTTACTGGTAGAAAATGCACAGACTTAGTAAGCCTATTCACAATAACCCAAATTGCATCATGTGACCACTGAGTTCTTGGCATTTTAGACACAAAATCCATAGTAATATGCTTGACCTTCCACTTAGGTATTTCTAGAGGCTAAACTAACCCTCAGATTCTATGATGTTGTAACATTTAACTTTTTGACAAGTTAAACAAGTTGCAACGAAGTGTACGATATCTTTTTTCATGTTATCCCAATAATAGAGTTGCTTCACATCATGATACATTTTATTGCTACCTGAATGAATAGTGTACTTAGATCGATATGCTTCCTCAAAAATTTTCTTCTTTAATTCAATGTCTTATGGTATATAAATCCTATTTTTGAATCTTCGAGTCCAATACTATAATCTGGTAATTCTATTTTTTGCGTACTATCTCAACGTCGTTCTAATGTGGGATCCCTTTATTGCACCTCTTTAATTCGTACAATAAAGAAGATCGGACAGAAATGTTTTCAAAAGTCACTCGTCTTGATGTTTGTCTCGGATGTCACTCGTCCTGATGTTTGTCTTGTATCTTCAACTCTTTTAGTTCTATTGGGGCCATGCGATATACCACCTTTGAGATCAGTGCTGATCGGGTATCAACTAAATCACAAACTCAATTTCTCTTTCCAGGGGTAAATAGGTTAATTGTCTTCTGGAAAAACATCACGATAGTCCTTCACAACAGGTGTTTCTTCTATTCTCCTTGAACAGAGAAAATAACCTAAATTGGGTACTTCTGGTGAATCAGATTAGTTAAGGAAAAGAAAGATATTTTGAGAAAACTATTACCTTGAACTGTGAGTACTCCTAGTTTTGTTTTAATAAATATGCCTATACATAATTTCATGTCATGGCTAGAACTTTTGGTGATTTTGGGTACTTCTGGTGAATCAGATTAGTAATTGAATTTCATGTCACATATGTAAAATTACATATACTTGTTGTATGCCCGGTTGTGTACTTTATCACATTGGGGGGAATTGGGCTCATGCTATGCATATGTTAGATACACCGGGACCATGATTACTCTCGATTTCTCTCTTTTAGCTCCAACCAATTCAAGTAGTATATAGGAAACCGAGAGGAAGATAGCAAGAAAAAGAAAAGGAAAGAAGGAGATAGAAGGAAAAAGAAAGAGGAAGGCCCGAGAGGGAGAATAGATGAGCAAGGCAACTCAAAAAGGTAATTTCCTAATCCTCATCTATGGCTAGTATGTTTGGTGGAGGTTAACAACTATGTGGTGTTTGATTATAAGATTTTAGCTTGTGCATAATCATGTAATTTCATATATGTTGTTGATCATGAGATTTTAGTTTGTGGGTGATCATAAGATTTCAATTTCATGGCTTCTCTACAAGTAGAATTGCATTCAATTTAGGTAAGGTTCTAACTTGTATTTGATTATATGATTCTGTGTAAGTGGCTACACGACATTTGGATTGATAGGAATTCTAGGTAGAGCTCTAATTATGCATGTGTAAGGGCTACTACAGGTTGCTTTTGTACAATATAACATTAGCCAACAAGTTAAACATGTTTAGAAGCAAGCTTTATGTGTATATGATTTATATAATATGAACTTATGTTGTTTTGTATGCAATTGAAAATCTTGGCAGATTGTAATTCGCAAAGGATGGCTCCTGAATTTGCTATTTAAAGTTATGTTCTCACAATATAGATTCTAGCTCTATTAAATCTTCAATATAAGTGAATTACGGGCTGTTTAAAGGGTATGTATGGGCTGTTTATGGCGGTTATATAATGTCATGCTCAGTAAAATGTTGGGTAGGGGCTTCTTGTTTTAAGGTGTGTGGTTGAACAGTCTAGTTTATGAGTTCTTAGGTTAATAATTAATTGGAGTGAATGGAGGGCTTAGGAGATGAATGTTTTTAGGTTTTACTTGTGTATTAGAAACGTTGCAGGCGTTTACTGGTTTAAGAGAGTTGGAGGCTGATTTAGGGATGTTTAACTTAGTAAAATTGAACCTAAAGTTTACATAAGCAAATTGAAAATTAGAGTAATAAACTTAAACTAATTATGCTTAAAATTCTTAAACCTTGATAATACCAAAATGAATAGTTACCGATGATACTGAGTAGTATTTAATTGTAAAGCATTAGAGTTATGCTTTACGTACTTGTGTATAATATTTTACACCTTCTAATAATCTAATATAATTTATATATGTGTCCATTAATATTCTTTATTTTTCATGAGAAAATAACCTAAATTGGGTACTTATGGTTAATTGGACATGCTAAAGAAAAGAAAGATTTTTTTGAGGAAACTATTAACTTAAGCTGTGATTACTCCTAGTTTTATTTTAATAAATATAACAATGGTGAATTTCATATCATGGGTGGAACTTTTTGTGATTTTATGCGCTACTCAAGTAATTAAATTAAGCACACAGTGTGATTAATTACTTTAAACTCCTTGAGCATGAATAATTTACATATGTAAAATTACGTGTGCTTGTTGTACGTCCGATTGTGTACTTTATTGCATTAGGAGAATTGGGCCCATGCTATGCATAGGTTTAGATACATCAGGCTAGTAATGAACTTGGTCGAAAAGCACTTTAGACTGGACGATCGTTAGTGTTTGGGCGTGTGATTTTGTATAGAAATTTATTATTTGGAGGTATTTACTTGAATTAAGGGGTGAAGGCTGGATCTAATGTCGGAGTTCTTTTCTTAGCTTGGCAAACAAAGAGATATGGCTTTCATACGACTCCATTTGTAGCCGACAGTATCCACCACTACTTGAATTTTATTTTGCTTCATATGTGTGTACTTTAATATTATGTGTAGCTTCTTTAGTTGTATTATATGTTTCTTTCATGATTAACATAAAACTTATTTTTTCATGGACCTCAATGGGTATAATCTCATCATTTTTTAAATTCATTTTTCCTTACACATCCGAGTATTTTGT
Organism: Cinchona pubescens; assembly: GCA_025175665.1. Taxonomy (NCBI): domain Eukaryota; kingdom Viridiplantae; phylum Streptophyta; class Magnoliopsida; order Gentianales; family Rubiaceae; genus Cinchona; species Cinchona pubescens. The sequence continues at coordinate 327,344 of JANKKI010000098.1, read as the reverse complement.
GAGAAGAACGTCTAGCAACTATAAGTTTTTTCTTGGCTATCTATAGTTGCCTGTGCTGATTGTATATAAGTTGTAGTTTTCTAGTTTGTAGTTATAAGTTTAGTGTGAAATTGTATCGACTGTTATGGCTATTTATTTATTTTTTTTTTATTTTTTTTTATTTTTTTATGTTTTAGGCTTGTATAATGTACTAAAGTTTGATTGAGATATGTATGAAATCTAAACTTCGGATTTTCAGTTTTATGTTGATTAGAATGATTCATAACAAACTTTAAGAGAGGAAGTTAAATTATGAAAATGTCCAAGAAGCGGAATGGGAAAATATCTGTGTTTGTTCTTTCCTTTAGTACAAAAAGTGAAAAGGGAGATATGCTACTAACTCTTATAGATGAGAAACGTTGCACTCATATCCCACCACCATATGTTGGGATAAGACCTGAATCCCTCCAAAAGTAATTACAATACTTCACTTTGCATTTTTAACTTGTAGTCAATTCTTACTTTGTATCATTATTTTCAATTTTAGATATATTATACCTATAACACTCATATAACACATTACACCCGCTAGCACTCATATGATTTGTCATACTTCAATCATATTTTTATCATTATATTTAGGATTAATAGATGTTAAGTACATACATACCATGCACCAAGTCGAGATAGTGATGACTTATTACACTTTGCACCTATCAAGAATTTGACGACTAATATGTTACACTCTTTAGTCGAGATACTCTCAAGGCAGTTTATATTTATTGGTCGACATAATCAAGATTTAGTAATCAGGATAGTCAAAAGACTTATTCCATGTAGTAGTTTAAGAACATGGTGTACATAGATGGAAGATGTATTAATTTTAGTAATAATATTAAAATGGGATTGAATTCTGATGAATTTGATAGTTTACATTGTTGTGTGTTTAAAATTAAAAATAATTATGCAAAGTAAGAATAGAATACGAATTAAAGGTGCAAAGTGAGATAAGACATTCATGTAAATCAAACTAGGCCACGAACTGCTTGGAAAAGGATGAGAATTCTTTCCTATCTATACGAAAAGGATGAGAATTCTTTCCTATCTATATCAAGCAATTGTGTATTGGTGTTTATAGGATATTCTTAGTTGGATCAAAATTATGTTAAGTGTCATAAATGTCTTGATTTATAATCACTCACATTACCTTAAACTATTAGAATAAATTTTAAAATGATAAAATAGATAATTATAAGCCAAAAAATCTATAATACATACCATAGATAAATCAATCCACCTAAGAATTCCTCCTTCTATACACCTTACATATAGCTGATCATTATTCTCAAAGCTTTTGTGGATTCTAAAATAATGAGTAATTTTATCATAAGTTTCAGTAATTCAAAAACACAATTTTCACGTGATAGATTCATTTTTATTTTGCTAAATATATATAAAAAAAATCCAATTTAATTTAGTTTTATTTGTAAATTTTATAATGTAAATTAAATATTATAAAATTAGGTGAAATAAATAATATTTTATAAAATTTAATTTTGAGTACAAAATCTACGAATAGGATCTAAAATCGAATATATTTTCCTTTTATTTTATTTGTTTCCTTCATGTGTATAGTATGCCTATTTCATTTTTCAACACTAGAAAATGTCTGCCGTCGGAGTGAGATCATCACAAGGCTGATCTGACGAACGTCGTCCACTGATCATTATGTTCATTCTTGGTCTTCAGTATGATTTGAAGCTCCCGCTCAAACCTTTCCATGGCAAAGGCCGGCAAGCAAATTGGAACAACTATTCCTTTCTCACCCTTTTTGTTCTTGAACGGTACATAAAAACTTGCCACACCCGGGATGGCACCCACGCCCCCCTTGGCCGGCCCGCCATATGCAGGTTTTCCCCAGCCGAAGTCCACATCCCCGAAGCCAGCCCTGGTAACATCCGAGACAGCATATGTCCTTACAACAGTGAAATGAGGTCTCCCTTTCAGAACCATAAGGTCGGCAACGGATTTCATATAATCTTCAGTCACATCAGATTTTGATTTCCTAACAAGCTGGAGTGCATATTCCAAAGGGCTATTGCATAACTCTCCAGCGGTCGTCAGGGCCACTGCAAATGCAAAGGCATTTCCGTAGTAACCCTCCGGCAAGGGCGGATCAAACTTGGACCGAGCATTAACAATGCAAAGAACTCGCACTTGCTCGCTGGGTTCGGGTTGAAGTGCAATAGTCCGACACCGCCAAAGACAAGCTGTTAAAACCTCGAAGAGAGTCGAATTGAACAATTTCGACTCATATGAGGAGGGATGGAGTTTCTGAGAGCAGAAACCTCAGCTGGGCCGAAGAAGAAAGAGCGGTGAACCATATCGTCTAGGGGGATGATTGTTCCCTTGGTGTCGGGTACCTCGTCGTATTGATGATGGGTGCACGTCACCCTTGGCGGGTCTCTAGCATTGAGGAGCTGTCTCTGCCAGACATGGTACAGATGGGGCGGAGGCTCCTCTTGCCATTTCTCCTACGGCCATCATGAATTGAACGATTCCGGCTGCGTCAGACATGGTGTGATTCAGGCGCAAGGCGAAGACAAATCCACCACATGTAAGACGAGTTACCTGTATAATGCATACACACAAGTGAATTTGGAATTAAGTTACTTTTTCTTTTTTGGTTAAATTTGGATTAATTATTTAACCTGCATATCTCGTAAATAATAAAAGAGCAAGTTTATTAGATTGAAAAAAATGAATAATTTATTATCTTTTATCTAACGATTTAAATGATATTATAAAAAATAAATAATAAAGAATTTTTTCAACCGCCAAAGTTTCAAAATTTTATGAGACTAGTGAGTGTACCAGAAAATTTTCTTTCGTGTACGAAAGTTAAAAGGAGAGACACCTAACCTGAATAAGCAGTAAAGGACAGTGAAGGACTCCTGCAGACTCAGGAACATCATACAGAAGCTCCTCCAAGCACGGAAATGGAGGCTGAAGCGTGTCGCCAAACTGTTCGAGAGTAACATCTGCATCCGCCTCGATGAACATAACACCCTCGCCGGTGCAATCTACCATCAGCTTCCTTCCACGGCCTTCCCTCAGACGACCCGCAAATGGATAGTAGGACATCAGGGCCTGCGAAAGGGCCTCTCTGATCACCTTCACGGGGTCTCTCCCATTCGCACTAGCATGGTAAAACTGTATGACAGGGATTTGAAAGCGAAGACCCTCTTGATCGTCGATGTCAGAGAGGAGTTTGCACTCCCGTGGAGTGGGCTTGGCCGGAACGGACGAGCTCAGGTTTTTGTCTTGTCACCTTGAAGGTTAAAGATGTTGGTGATCCCATGTTTGTTATATTTTGTGTATGATTTTAGGCCGACTATATACGTATACAAACACACAAGAACACGTGGATGGTTAGTACGCTAATTAGAATAGGGAGTAATGAGGTGGGGTTGTACTAGGTATTGAGGATATCCTATCCTAGCCCATTTAGGAGGGCATGGCTATTTATAGCCAAAGATTTTTTTGTTAATCCTTTCACATTGCGAGTATAATTAAAAAATAATAAAATTTTTATAATTTTTAATTATTTTAATAGTTATTATAAATATATAAAATTTTATATTTATAGAGAGTTGGGTGTGATACATTACGTCTATTAGTAGTCTAGTATTGTGCTAGTGTGTCGTACGAATATTGAAATTTTTTTTTGTTATTTATTCAGTATCGCAAAATAAATATTTTAAATTAGTTAATAATTAAAAACACGTCATGATATTTTTATTTTTAGACAGATAGTATTTTATAATTTAATGACTAAGATACACACTCTGTAATATAACGTAGAGAGTATAACACACCTTACTTGTATTGCTGTGGCCAAGTGCGGAAATTAAAAAGAAATACGATTATAGATGTAAAATTGCGTATAACAGTCGTTAAAATAATAAAAAAATTATTATTTTTTAATTATTTAATAATAAAAAATTCTCAATAAATTATAAAGAAATTTTCAAGTAGGATAGTGACAGACGGGTGGTGGGGTTCACTTCTCAGTTCTCAGAATACTTCGCACTTAATTACCTGCACCAGTTTCCTTTTCTTTTCCTATTTTTTAAAATTGACCGACTTGTTCCGTTCAAACATTATTGTACATTGAAGCGTCCCACCATAAAACAACAAAACCCTGGTTGTTGAAGACTACCATTGTGAACGTCTACAAGTAATTTGGCAGCTGCACTGGGAAAATTAAAGTGCATGGTGGTATATTACGCTTTATTAAACGTGAAATTGCCCCTTCATTAATAAGAATAAAAAATAAAACAAAATAAAATAATTGCCCCTTCAGTACACCACACTTTTGTCCATAACTTAGAAGCGACTAAAATTTCTCCATTGAAATGTTATGTAATATCATTTGAAGTATCAATTTTGTGTGATATTTGAGATGTTATGTAATTTTTTTGAAAATTAACAAAAATTAAAATAAGTGTTTAACTAGTAAATAGTGCAAATAATTTATTCAAATAAGCGTATATATATCGTTTTTGTATTGAGAGACAATCCCATTCAGCTCGAGCTTTTTGTTCAATGAATTTTAAGCCTAAAACTCCTGAGAAGCTAACCAAGGCAACAGCTAGATGTTTTCGTTCGTCAAGTTTTACTATCATTTTCTTTTTAATATAATTGTTGTACAGTCAAGTTCGGTCTAGATGTGTATGCTTTGACCTTAAACAGTGTATCGAACGGAACAAATGCACATTACCATGGAATATATATATATATATATATATATATATATAGATGTGTATAGTGATGTTCTAATTTGGTCCCTTACGTAATTTAGTTCATTACTTTATAAAATATTAGTCAATTTAGATTTTTTGATGAGAAAGTTGGACAAATTAGTTGTGGAGGCCACGTGAACATCAACTGGCCTTTAAAATAAATAATTAGAAGTTAAAAACTTGAAAATGATGAAATTTACTTCATTAATTTCTATCATTAAAAATTGTTTGAAGAATATGGAACAAAATTAAGGTTACGCAAATGAGAGAAAAGAAAAAAATATTGAGGGTAGTCAGGAATAAGACCTTTTAAATTTAACATGTTTGTGTTTTAACATTCACTTGATATTTACATAGTTTTCACCGTTAATTTGTCTAATTATTTCTTAAAAAATCTTACATTGGTTAATATTTTGAAAGATAAGAAACTAAACTGACTTGTTTTAATCATAAAGGATCAAATTAGAACACATATAAAGATAAGGGACCAAGTAATCTTTTCCCAAACATATATACAAACACATTTGTTGTTATACGAAACAATTAATGTCCATAGTTCTAATGAAAATTAAACCAGACTAAAACTGACAGATTTAATATCATTCGTCTGCGAATAGCTACGGAAATGACATTTTTATTTTTTTATTTTTTAGCTACAGAAATGACATTAGGTGTTAAAGCATGTGATGGTCGTCACATAAATTCTATATTGTTTTGGTTATACAGATATGCAATTCTCTTTTCTTTTTCTTGCAATAATTAATTTCATTAAAGTGTTTAATCAGACAAAGCCTTTAGAATAACTGATATTAATGTTCAAAGAAACATAAATAGATGCAAATACGTACTATATAGTTCAAATATATTAGATCCGTAATCGGTAACGGGCATCGCCGCATCAGTTTTGTAATACCCGTGACTTTTTACTTCAAATAAATAATAATTGTAATAGTAATAATACTGAAAAATTAAATAGTGAGAGATTCTAAAATTAAAGTTTGTATAGTAGAAAATTGATGGACTTGTTTCATTCAAACTTTGACTATTGTACTTTGAATTCTTCGCACCATAAACCAACAAAAACCCCTGGTTGTTGAAGACTCCCAATGTGAACGTCTACGCGTAACTTACTTGGCCACGGCACTGAGAATATTAAAGTGCATGGTGGTATATTACGCTCAGGCATGACCACGAGTTTAGCATTGTTAATTCTGGTTTCGATTGCATGAAGAATTGGAATCCAAATGGTCGGTTTCGATTCTACGAAGAGTTGGAACCGGAATTTTGAAAGTCGGTTTTGGTTTCAGTTCTGGAACTGGTGGTTCTGGCCGATTTTTCGATTCGATCCGGTTTCGATTACGGTTCTGATTTTGAATTATTTTAAAGTAAATATATTTTTTAGATAATAGTCAAAAATTCAATAAAAATTAAGATGAGAAACAAAAAAATTTATATTTTATTTATAACTTTGTTTTTGGAAAAAAAAAATACACTAATGCATCATTTATTGAATCGTTAAAAATTAAAGTAAAGATACATTTTAGATAAGTTCATACTAAAAGATAATCTAAATAAAAATTAAATGCATCAATTACATTGGACTATAAATGAATATATATATATATTTAAAAAAATTAATAAAAAGTAAATGAGAAACAAAAATTTACGTTTTATTTATATTTCAATTATAGACTTTGTTTTTAGAAAAAAAGTATATTATTACATTATTTATTGAACCATTAAAAATTAAAGTAAAGATACATTTTAGATAATCCATACTAAAGGATAATCGAAAGAAAAATTAAATGCATCAAATAAATTGGCCTATATATATATATATATATATATAACTTTTTTTTACCCGGTTAAATAGGAATCCCCGATTTCCGGTTCTTCGTTCCAAAAATGAAAAATCGGAACTGGAACCTTGTCCACGGTTCCGGAACCACCCGTTTTTGGCAGTCTGGTTCCGACAATTCCAGTTCCGGAATCAGAATCGGAATCATGGCCACCACTAATTACGCGTTATTAAACATAAAATTGCCCCTTCATTAAAAATAAAAATAAAAAGGGTCAATTTCCCGTTCATTATGCCATACTTTTGACCATGATATACGTGGATGGCATCACTTGAAGTATTATTTTTGTAGGATATCTGAGATGTTATTTGAATTTTTTGAAAATATCAAAATTAAAATAAGTATTTAGATAGTAAATAGCGCAAATAATTTTTCTAATAAGCGTTTAGATAGCATTTTTGTATTGAAAGACAAAATAATTACTGAAAAATTACATATAACAATATCAAAACATGTAATTTCTGTTACAAAAGTTAAACAAAATATAAAAATATATAGAATTGAGAGAGAAAGAGAAAGAAAAAAAATATAGAAGAGCTGATAGTCTATTCTTTTATTTTTCATGTAATACATGTATATATAAGAGTATAATGACCCATAAGTTACGTAATCTAAATAACGTGACTTGTATCTACAATTATCAGATACTCAAATATAGATGAACTTCTATTACAACTTATCAAATTAAAAATATATGAATTAACATCCACAATCTATAGAATTTGTAACATTCCCTTTTGGATGTTTATTAACTAGAGCATGCGTTTCGTTAAGAGCTTACTAGGAAAATTCTGTGGGACAAAAACTTAGTGAAGAAAAAAGAATACACTATATTTGTAGTACATTTTTGTATGTTATCTTATTAAAAATTTTGCTTGAAAATCCTATTGGGACAAAACCATAGTTAGGAAAAAAGAGCATAGCGTGTACTATTACTCCTCTTCAAGGAAACACCACTAAATATCCTTGAGACGATACATTTTGATATTATAAACTATCTTCTCAAATGTTGATGCTAGTAGCGCCTTTGTGAATAAATCAGTTAGATTATCGTATGAGTGAATATGTTAAATATCAATATCACTATTTTTCTGAAAATCATAAGTATAGAAAATTTTTGGAGATCGTCTGTTTCTTTTGATATAACCTCCCTTAACTGGGCTATGCATGCTACATTATCTTCATATAATATTGTTGACAACTTCTATTCTAATGTTAAACCTACATACCTTTTGGATATGTTGGGTTAATAATCTTAATCAAATATATTCTCTACTTACATCATCTATTGCAATTATTCCGCATGATTTGCAGAAGTAGCGGCTAAAGTTTGTTTTGTTGAACGCCATGCTATAGCTGTATCTTTACATGTAAATAAATAACCTGTTTGAGATTGAGTTTTATGTGGGTCAGATAAATATCCGATATCTACATAACCAATTAACTGCAATCTAGATTCACTTGAATAAAGTAAACCTATATCAATAACCCCTAAGAGATTTCTGAATATATACTTAATACCATTCTAGTGTTTTCGCGTTGGAGAAGAACCAAATCTTGCTAACAAACTTACAGTAAATGTTATATCAGGTCGTGTATTATTAGCAAAATACATTAATGCTCCTATAGTACTTAGATATGATACTTTGGGACTAATAAGTTTTTCATCATTCTCCAAAAGATGGAATGATCTTTTTTCACATCAAATGATCTTACAACCATTGGGACTCATGCTAATTATTCAATAGATGTGTTTTATCCATATAGAATCGCTTTAATATTTTTTTGTATAAATTGATGGATGAATGAAAATTCTATGCGTTAAATGCTCAAATTGTAGATCTATGAAAAAAATTTATTTTACCTAAGTCTTTTATCTCAAATTATTTCTTTAAAAATTCCTCATATTTTGAAACTTTTTAGGAGTTCGAATAATATTTATATCATCAACATATACAATAATATCACAAATTCTAATCCAATTCTTTTTATAAAAATACATGGGCAAGTTGAATCGTTTTTGTAACTCTGTTTTAAGAGATACTCACTGAGGCGATTATACCACATACGCCTAGATTGCTTTAATCCATATAAGAATTTATGTCATTTTATTGAATAATTTTCTCGAAAAACTTTACAAGTTCCGGGCATGATAAATCCTTCAAGGATTTTTATATAAATTTCTGTATCAAGCGAGCCGTATAAATAGACTATCACAATGTTCATTAGATTTATTTCGAACATGCTTTTCATGAACTACCAAACTAATAAGATATCTAACTGTGATTGCATCCACTACAGGAGAATATGTCTCTTCATAATCAATGTCGGATTTTTGTGAAAATTCTTGTGCGACATGACATGATTTGTATCATACAATTTCAGTCTTTTCATTTCGCTTTTGTACAAATCCCATTTGTACCCTACTTGCTTTACACTTTTAGGTGTTTCGACTACAGGTCCAAAAATTTCATGTTTTGAAAGTGAATTTAATTCTATTTGAATTTAATTCTATTTTGGCCAATCATTTTTGTGTCAACATTTTTCAATAGATTTAAGTTCAAATCCTCACTTTCATTCAAAACATCAGTTACTATGTTATAAATAAAGTTGTTGTCAACAACAATATCTTTTCGGTTCTATCTCTTTCTAGTAGGGATATAACTTATCGAGATTTTTTCATTTTTATTAGATTTAGGTGCCTTGTCCACTTTTGAGTTTTATGATTAGTTATGTTTCAAGTCTCTTCTATGGGGGCACCTGCCTCTATTATATGACCATTTCAAATAGTGCTCCTTTTCTCTTTCGAAAATTCTTATCTTTGAAATCGATTATCTACCATTTAATGCTTTAGGCGTTTACTATCATTTTCATTGACAGGTTGTTATACTGGAATTTCAATTCTAATTGGAACATGTTTAGCTGGTATAAGAGATTTAGTAACTTATTTTAGGTTAGTAAATGAATTTGGATGTTGATTCATAATATTTTGCAAATGAATTATTTTTTGAACTTCTAATTCACATTATTTTGTAAGAGGATAAAAGTATAATAACGATAATTCATTGCATTCAATTTTTCTATCTAGTTGTTTATCTTTTCTCCCTAATGTTAGGAAAATATTTTCACTAATATTACAATCGACAAATCATGCCTTAAATAAATTCTCAGTTAATGGTTCAAGATATTTAATTATGGAGGGAGACTCATACCCAACACATATTCCCAACCTTCTTTGAGAACCCATCTTTGTGCATTAGATGGTGGAGCAATTAGAATATATACCGTACAACCAAAAATTCTAAGATATGGGATATATTAGGCTCCTGACCAAAAGCCAATTTTGATGGAGAGAATTTCAAATAACTTGTTGGTCTGATACGTACAAGTGCAGTTGCATGAAAAATAGCAGCTCCCTGCGCAAAAGTGGGCAATTTTATTATCATAAGTAATTGTTTAACTATTAATTGGAGGTGTTTTATGAATAATTTTGTTATACCATTTTGAGTATGAACATGTGCTACAGGATATTCTATAGTTATACCAATTAACATATAAAATTTTTTAAATGTCTGAGATGTAAATTCATTAACATTATCAAGATGAATTTTCTTGATTGCATAATCTGTAAATTATGCTTTTAATTAAATTATTTGAGCAAGTAATCTCGTAAATGCTAGGTTACGAGAAAATAATAGACATACATGAGACCATTTAATAGATGCATCTATCAAAACTACAAAATATCTAAATGGTCCATACGACACACGGGTGAATGAGTCCACAGGTATCACCTTGAATACGTTCTAGAAAATTTGGAGATTCAATTCCAATTTTATTTGATGATGGTCTAATAATTAATTTTCCTTGAGAACAACCAATACAAGAAAATTCACTAAATTGAGGAATCTTCAGATTCTTCAATAAATATCCATGTGAATTTATAATTATTTTACCCATCATATTATTTCCAGAATGGCCTAACTAATCATGCCAAATAATAAAAGTATTTGGATCAGTAAACATCTGATTTACTGTAACATGTGATTCAATTATACTAATATATGTATAATACAAACTAGAAGAAAAAGTAGACAATTTTTTCAAAACACATTTCTTTCCAAATATTGTTTTTATGATTATAGATACTCAATATTTTTCTCATTTACAGTCTTAATATGATATCCATTTTGACGGATATCCAATTCAGCACTACTTGATATTATATTTAAAATTGGCATTACCCTTTATTAAATGAGAAAAAAATTTCTTATTACTATTTAAATATCGTATGTGTTGTTGCACTATCAGGGAGACATAAGTCTTCATTGTTGTTTTTAAATCTAATCATTGAATGCAAAATACTCATATTCTTTATTAAAAAATAATTTAATCAAAATAAATGTTGCAAAAAGAAACAAATACACTAAAATAAATGTTGTAATTTAAACTAAACTAAAAAAAAAAATTACTGAATAAACTAAAAACATAATAAACTAAAAAAAAAAATCTACAATTTTATTCGTTTCCAATTCTTTATTGATAACTCTCAAAGAATTCTGATGCATCCAAATATATTATATCGGTGAGCTTATTGAAGTTATCAGTGTCATAGTTTGAGTTATCAATTTTATTAGTAAAATTTGCCATAAATCTATGACCTTGATAAGTCATATTTTTTTCTACATTTTTGTCTTTCTTTTGATGGATGCTTGATAAATCTGAACAAGATGCTCGGCAGTACGACAAGTATGTGACCAATGTCCTTTCATGCCACATTGATAACACAGTCAATCTTCAGAATTTTTGGTAAGGATTATTTTGACCTACCTTTTTCTTCCCTCTCTTTTTGTCTTTAGGATTAATCCACTTCCGGTAGTATGTGTAATCATTACGGCCTTTTCTATGGCTACCACTATGTCCATGTCTGCGTCCATAGCTACGGCCACAATCATAGTCATAATTATTTTAAGAATTGTTATGCATAACTGAATTCACGTCAGGTAATGAAGTAGTTCCAGACATATTTATATTCACGTCAGGGAATGGAGAAGTTCCCGTGGAATGAGATTCATGATTTTTTTTATCAATAATTTATTATTTAATTCAGCCACAAGAAGACATGAAATTAGTTGAAAATATCTCGTAAAACTTTTTTCATGATATTGCTGCTATAGGAGCATCTCAAAGCATGAAAAGTATAAATTTTTTTTTCCATCATATCTTCATTAGTAATATTTTTCCTGCATAATTTTAATTGGGAATTGGTTCTAAACATTGCTGAGTTATAATCACTTATAGATTTAAAATCTTGTAATCTTAAATGTATCCACTCATAACGAGTTTTGGGAAGAATTGTTGTTTTCTGGTGGTTAAATCAATCTTTCGGGTTTTCCTATAAATTTGCAGGATCTTTAATAGTGGGATAATCACTTTTTAATTCTTCATGGATATGATGACCAAGGAAAATTATTGATTTTGTTTTGCCCTGGTTAGATACAATATTTTCCATTTTTATGCTATCTCCAAAACCCATAGAATCCAAATAGATTTCAGTATCCAAAATCCATGAAGGATAATTTTACCCATTATGTCAAGTGTCGTAAATTTGAATTTGGTAAGATTTGACATGATTCAAAGTAATAATCAAAAATAATAATAAATAGGTAATGAGATAACAGAATACCTAAATATCTTCAAATTCTACTGGATTGATCGTGCTGATAACGTGTTATTAAAGTTAAACAAAATATAAAATGTATGGAATTGAGAGAGAAAGAGAAAAGAAATTTGGAAGATTTTAACAGTTTGTTCTTTTATTTCTCATATAGTGCATATATATATTAGAGCACAATGACCCATAAGCTATTAATATAAATAACATAACTTGTATCTACAGTTATCAGATACTTAAATATAAATAGGCTTCCGTTACAACTTATCAAATTAAAAATATACAAGTAGACATTCACAACCTATAGAATTTGTAACAATTTCGTCTATTTTTCTTTTTTGGACTATCAAAGTACTAAAACTAGATACATGGTAATAATAACCTACTCGTTTTTTTGAAACTCGAACCTTGAAAAACAAATTAAATATACATAGATGCATATGCTTAACATATACTCCCCGTCCAATTGAAATTTTTATATTTCTCTTTTTTAGTTGTCCAAAATAATTGTCATATTCAAAAAATTAAAGTATAATCACCTTTCCTTTTTCACTTTTATCCTTTGTCTTTTTGTGAAAAAACTATTTTATATTATTCGAGTTTTGAATTTAGAAAGGTAAAACGAGAAAGATTCTCAACTAATAAAAAGTTGGATTTTCGAATAATGACAAAAAATATAGAACAAAGGGAATAATTTTTAATAAAGCATAGATCTTAATTTGGTTAGTTGTAACGATACAAAAAATCTTATGAATTTGAATTTTTGAAGTCCCTAATCATATTTTAGCCCTTTTATAAAGTTTTTGAAGTCTAATCCTGTATGTTTGAGTTTGAGTCTGAGCATAAGCCAACACTTCTGAACATGGTTTGAATCCATGCCATCAAATGATTCACGAACTTTGGACGTACGAACATTGTAATTAGAGCAAATGGCTTAAAAGATCAATCATACACAAATTGTCATTTTAGTCATTAAATTATTATTATAGCCTAAATAGTCTCTTAACTTTTAAAAATAGTTTAATGTCGTCATTTTGTTTATTTTGTCTGCCGACGCTCCATTTGATCAATCACATGATTTTCATGCGACTTTTCTTAGGAAAAAAATTGTCCAAAATACTTCCATCACCTTCATCATCATCACAGAAAGCTGCTACCACCACCACCAGTTCAATTTTGCCTCCTTAAATTTTAGAAAGCAAAAAACAAATTTGCCACTGGGATTTTTTGTAGCAATGTTGGTGTCTCTCTTCCATTTTTCCTCTCCCCGTTATAGATCTGAGGCTTCGCAAAAACATGAACCATTTATCTCCCTTGTACTCAGAGTAGCTAATAGGTAGTGTTTGCGCAGCAATAAAGACAAGTACTCTGAAGCAATTTCAGAGCCCGGGATATACAAACCATGGGGGCCCACACCCTCAATGCCATCCATGGCGGAGGAGTCCATGTCAGTAGCAGCACCGCTGCTGTGGAGTGGGAATGAGTGTCATACTGGATCTGAGAGTGAGGATGATGAAGAATGTCTATTGATTCTTCTCCGCTGGCGCCAACACCAACAGAGACGTTGTAGTTTTCTTCTTCATCTTTGAGGTGGTGGTGGGGTGGGATCCAGACTGCCTTTGATGCTGATAATATTGGTGTTGTGTGTTGTACTCATGGTCTCTCTGGTTTCGTACAATAAAGCTTTCACGATTACTAAATAGAATAATCGTCTATTTTCAGTTGTCTTATGCTAATAAATATCTGTATAAAATTTTTTCTTGTGATGTAAACATTTTAAATTTGCTGGTCTTCGTCCTTATCCTGATCCAAAGGAGTTTTTTGCTTCTTCTACGACGACGTCAATAACAACCACTCATCATTTTCTGCTAAAAATCCTAATTGTAAATTTGTATCAATTATCAAAAGATCCCAGAGTAAATGACTAGGAAGGAAGGAGGATAATGGGTTGGCTGGGGAAAGGAGATGAAAGGAGTGGTGGGTTGGCTGGGGAAGAGGGAAGGAGTTGGTGGCGGATTCGGGGAAGGGAGTGGTGGAAGATGGGAAGGGAGGTGGATGGTGGTGATGGGTTGGTTGGGGAGGGATCAATAGGTATTTCAAATTTAATTTTGACTCAAAATTTTTTATATCTTTTGGTATGATTCGTTTTATAATTTCGCTAACTAATTTTTCATCAAATAATTTTGACTTTCAAAATTTTTAGTAAGGTTAATTCAATGTAATTGGACGATTTTAACCCTAAAAAAACTAATTTTTCATTAATGCTAACGGTTAAAATAGACAAAGTGACCTCTAACATGTAGTTTTTGAAGTTCAATGAACTTTTCAATTACTTAACAAATTTGGTGACTGAGAAAGCAACTAAAGCATAGTTTAGTAACTAAATTTACACTTTGTTCTTACAATAATTTAAGGGTAAATTACCATAAAGCCTTGTGTGGTATGACTTTCGTACTCATAATTCTCATGTATTTTAAAAATATACCTTAAACCTTATGTAGTCTGGACTAAATGGTAAAATGGATGAAAAACATACAAATTAACAGTTTTGGCTGAAAACTACGTTCTTACCTCCATATTTAAATTGGGGTAAATTATTGTAAACCCCCATATATTTTGAAAATATACCCAAAACTCCCATGTGGTCGAAACTGAATGATAAAATTGATTGACAAAAATCATCTAAAGTGATGTTTTGGAAATTAAATTTTTACCCATATATGATTTAATATCAAAACTTTTAGATCATTAATTTCACCTATTTTCAGAAATTTTGGCTTTCAAATTGTATGCTGAAAAAATTGTAAAAATCATATTAGTTTATTATTACAATTAAAGATTTGTAAATACCTTATTCTTCCTTGTAGTTGTGCATTTTGGTTATAAATGATAGATAAATATAAAAAATTTAAGAATAGATTTATGTAAGAAATAATATGAGTAGGTTGGGTATACAATACCTTTTTGGGAGGAAAAATGATTTTTTAGGTAGTAACTTGCAATAATGGCACGTGGTAAGTAAATATGGTTAGTTTGGTTATGTTTTTCATAAAACACTTGTATAAATGAATGTGTCTTTAAGCACATTAATTTGTATTTTACCTTTTAATATAAATCATATAGAGGTTTAAGATATATTTTCAAAACATGTAGGAGTCATAGGTAAAAAACCTATATCCATGAGAGTTTACGATATTTTACCCTTATTTTAAAGTCCAATTTATGCTAATACTTCAAACTTCTCAAATTAGGTTCAAAAGTCTAAAGTTTATAAACATGTCAAACTCTAAGTTAATTTTAGCCCATAGTTCGGAGGTCCAAAAAAAAGTTCTAACTTCTAAATTTTACTTCCAATTATTTTACCTCGGAAAAAAAATTCACAGCGATGAACATCGATAAATTGAGTAAAAATTTAATACAAATAGTTGTGAATAGTAAAAAATATGAATAGTACAAAATAATGACCAATAGTATAAATAATAATGAATATATAGTTGAAAGCATAGTGTGAATAATCAAAATAATGAATTATGGAAGACAGAAAAAATAAGTGCTGACCAAAAACCTTATTAATTTACATTAGGGAAAAAAAAAATGTGAATAGTAATTGAACATTTTCCAAATACTGCAATTCCATTCCGCTCGAGATTTTTTGTTGAATGAATTTTAATCCTAAAATTCGTGGCAGAAGCGAACCAAGACAACAGCTAGATGTTTTCTTTCGTCAAGTTTTACCATCATTTTCCTTTTAATATGATTGTTGTAAAGTCAAGTTTGGGCACATTAAATGCTTTGACCTCAAACAGTGTATAGAACGGAACAAATGCGTATTACCATGAAATATATAAACAAAAAAAGACCATTTTGTTCCTGATTTTTGTGGTGTGTTTTAATTTGGTTATTTATCTATTACAATAAGTTAATTTAGTGTCTATCTTTTAAAATATTAGTCAATGTAGGGTTTTTGATGATAAAATTAGACAAATTAATTGTGAAGGCCACATAAACTCAATTATCCTTTAAAAATAAATAATTGGAGGTTAAAAACTTGAAAATAATAAATTACTTCATTAATTTCTATTAGTGAAAATTGCTTGAAGAATATGGAACAAAATTAAGGTTATGCAAATAAGAGAAAAGAAAAAAAAGATATTGAGGGTAATGAGTAATAAGACATTTTAACCATGTTGCACTTGTATTCTAACATTCGCGAGATATTGACATAGTTTTTATTGTTAATTTGTCCAATTTTTTTTTATCAAAAGTTTTGGTTAACATTTTGAAAGACGAGGGATTAAATTAACTTGTTTTAATCACAAGGGACCAAATTGAAGCACACTATAAAGATAAGTGATCAAATGGTCTTTTCCCATAAATATACAAACACATTTGTGGTTAAACAATTCATGTTAATAGTTTTAATAAAAATTAAACCAGTAGCATTCGTCTGTGTATAGCTACAGAAAGGGCATTTTTATTTTTTTAGCTACAGAAACGACAGTAGGTGTTAAAGCATGTGATGGTGGTCACGTAAATTCTATATCGTTTCGGTCATACAGAATTACGGATATGCAATTCTCTTTTCTTTTTCGCACGGTAATTAATTTCATTAAAGTGTTTAATCTGTCAATGCCTTTAGAATAACGTAACTGATATTAATATTCAAATAAACATAAATAGATGCAAATTCATACGATCTACATAGTTTCGGATATATTACATCAAGAAAATTTTTATATGAATTCGGTCCATGATAGATGCGATGGACCCTTATCTATTCATTCACATCACTTTGAATAAATTTATTTTAATGAGTTAGAGTGATTTGGATGAATATGTACCAAGAGATCTATTCTATCTACCGTTAACCGGATTAATATAAGAATTTTCCATAGATCTGTAATTGGTAACAGGCATCACCGCATCAGTTTGTTAAGAGGAAAAGAAATTCAATATAGCAAAAAAACATAACAAGCTAAGGTTGTCCAATGGAGATTGGAGAACTGTAAACTTCTGTTTTGCTTTAGGCATTTTCTGTTCGTGTTCTGAAGCTGGCCAAATCGGCATGCACTCCCTAAGGTTCTGTCGACGTCAAGGTTTTCCCAAAAGTTTACCTATACAAGGCCGGATGTAGAACTTTGAGTTTGAGGGCAAAGTGTTATAGGCTTATATTTAGGGGGACATCTTAGCAATTTGAATAAATATATTTGGAGGAATAAAGCTTAATTTTTATGAGGGTGTTATAAACAAAATAAAGGGAAAGATATAATTTCGAAAGTTTTGAAGAATAAGATTATATAAATAAATATTAAGGATAATTTTATATATTTTCTAGATTCTTTTTTTTGGGAGGGGAGGGGGGTTGGGGGTGTAAAGTCTAATTTTCTTTCAAAATCTTGGAAAAAGTTTAAGCACAATTAATCGAACTCCTACCAAGCTGGATTGTCCTTGTCCTATGAATTTACAAATTGTTTTAGCAAGTTTGTTATTTCTTATAATTACTTTATATGAACTCGCATGATTCTCAAAGTAATTTTACAGAAAATGTATTTTATAAAATGAATTGTTTTTTCTACATAAATATATCTATGGCAGTATGAATTGTTTGGTTTTATGAATTATAAAAATGATATAATTGAATGATTTTGAATATGCTTGATATTAATGTGACGCATTCATACATTAATGAACAAATGTTCTAAACGAAGTGTTCATGAGATATTCAGTAAGGATTATAGTTCTAAACTTCATGATTATGATTTTGAATATGAAACCATCAGTACATGAATAATTTTTGGTAACCTTTTCTAGTGAGGTTAGTCACTAGGTTAAGTATTCAGAATGGTGGGCACAAGATAGATATACGCCCCTCAAGTCTTTTGGTTGACTGGGCACGAGATAGATACCCGCCCCTCAAGTCTTTTGGTTGACTTACTCTGCAACATGCAAGTCAGCATTTTCGACCCTAATCTACCCCTCATGTGGCCAAATATCAGGATATCGGATGCTCGTTGAAGGAGGGCTAGAGCATGCGGATACTCGACCCTAACTCATTATCGTTAATTAAAAAACAAATGTCATTTTGAACCAATTGGGGAAAATAAAAAGTAAGGTAAAATCCCATTGCCATCACTCAACAACAAGACCTCATCATTATTGATATTTAAATTCTCCTTCCAAGCACGAAGGCATTGAAGCCTTAATTTGGCTTGAATTTATCTGCGGCTTTTGCAATTTAGGTTGCAGGTACTTTTCGCAGCAGGTTGGGGTGAAGGCCCTAAGGACAGCCAAGAGAGGAGTATTGTGAGAGTGAACGTGGAAAGTGATAGCACAGCTTGAGGAAAGGGGTAGGGTGCCTGGAGTGAGGGGATGGCTAGGTGGAAGGCTGTAGGGGTGCGGATTGCAGGAAAGAGGAACTAGGATGGGTAGAGGAGTGACTGGATGAGAAAAAAGTGTGTTTGAGAAGGAGGTTTAAAGTGATGGAGGTTTGGTAGGGATGGGAGAATTTAGAATAGTGATAGAATATAGGGTTTTGTTATAAAATTACTTATATGCCCCTAGTTCAGATACCCGCGGATCTTTAATTTTATGATCTGTACCCGTACTCGAAAAATGCGGCACCCGACCTTCCCATGACTGACTAGAGGATGAGGATCGGATATTCGCATTTTTCGAATTGAAGTGGGGCAAAGCAGGCAGATCTTCGGATCAATAGGTATTTTTTCTCCCCTAATTCATTCAGTATAGATGAATGCATGGTTAGTTTTAAACCTTTCTTTATAAGTGAATATATGACATATACATTGTTTTATGACTATGCAAATGAATACTTGATGATTTTATGATTATAAAATTTGCTAAATAAAAATTATTTATGTATGATTTTAGAAAATGACTCAAATTTTAAAAGTGTGGTAGTATTAGTTTTATAAACGCAGAAGCACATGACTATGAAAAAGATGATTTTTGATGCACCACGAGGATGCAATAGTGTAAGTTGATATATATATATATATATATATATATGTACACACAACTGCGTGATCAAATAGAGAATAGGTGTTATCTATTGAGTGACTTGTCACATATTTTATGTTACTTATACTTTTCACAACCAAAAAATACGAGTACGTGATTATAGAGGATACGGTCGAGCTAGAGAGAACTCGAAAGAGAAGTTAGGATTTCAGTTGAAGTTCGCGCTAAAATGGAGATCAAAACTTAGATTTATTATTTGGCATCTATGTGAATAAATACATTATGCATGCTTATGATATTAGTATGACATTGTTAATTTTGTTTCTTATATTATGAATGGTTCCACACTTTTATATTTTAATTATTACGAGTTATTTCTATTGCCATATAGAATGTTACATGATGTGATGCCTTGTATGCTTGAGAATCGTCTTGAGGATACAATGGATGGTATGTGCCTAGTGAGCGCAAGTCTGGGCCGGGCATGACAATTGAAATGTTATTAGTGTTTAAGTTATGATGTTTATAGTTTGCCTTAGGTTACATATTTGAGATGTCGGACTGTGAGGTTTATGAATTGCCAAGATGAATATGAAGTATTGAGCCTAGAATATTAAGTGAGTTTAGCGCAATGGAAGCGTAGTGAATTGCTAACTTGCAAATCTTAAGTTAAGTTAAAAGATGAAGAAAGGAACGAAATAAGAGGAAGAAAAAGGATGTTCATGAACCCCCTTGCTATATATAGTAGAAGGATTACTGAGTTAGAACCATATTAGACAATGGATGAAAAGTTAAGGTTGAACAATTGGAACTGCATGAGTGTTAAACTACTAAACTTATTGAATCATATTAATAAAGGACTGTGTTTTGACATGGACCATAACTGAAAAGATGTGAGAAAATATTTTGGACTTCTTTAGTAAAAAGATGTAGCAATACCATTAATGAATAATTGGATTTGTTCTGATGATCTGTGTTTTGATAATGATAAAATGATTATGTTTGACAATTACACTACTATTGAAGTTTTTGGATTAAAATGTTACATTGTTATGTTCTTATATATGTGAGTGTATTTCATTGTGGTTCAGATAAATTGGAAAATTAATCCTTGATTTTTGGTATAGGTAATGGCACCCCAACTAGATCATAAACTAACAACTCCATAGCCAATACTAACAATCGTGAAGCAAATATGGACATCTGAAGCAACGTTGAAAGCACATTAGGAGGAAGTTCTAGTGAAAGTGAAAACCCAGCATTAGATTTTAAATCCGGATGTTAGGAAACAACATGATCCCTATGATTGTACCTACTGCTTTTATTATCGCCATAACGAATATGGCTTAAGCTGATCAAGGACATGTGCAAGTGCAAGCACAAGCAGGTCAAGTTAGTATACAAATGCAAACTAGTACTCATGTTTACTATGAGATGATGAAAAAAGTACAACTGTCTACTATTAGTGGAGATCTGAACCTGGGCAAGGTTGAGAAATGGCTTGATAAGGTGGAAAATAACTTCGAGTTATCACATGTACCAATGAAAATGAAACACATAGTGGTTTAACCCTTCCCAGTTTGGAAAGGTAGAGAAGTTGTGAGCAATGGTGCAAGTAACTGTGTACCTCATGTTAATTGGATTAGGTTTAGGATAGCATTCCTAAATCATTTGTTTCCACCAGCTGCACGTATATAGAGATTGAGGAGTTTGATGCCATTAAGCACACTCCAGACATGTTGATAGTGTAGTACGCCAATAAGTTTAATGCGTTAGGATGTTTCATATACATACCCACCATTATGGAAAAAGAGGAATTGAAAGAGGTTAGGTTTAAACCCGGTTGACTAGTCGTATCCATTCTAGATCTCTAGTGCCATTACTCTAAAAATATGATGATTTATCTAATACTTGTTTAAAGGTAAAAAAGCAATATGAAAAGACTTGAAGAGAAAAACAAGGGAAAGAAGTCTCAAACAATTGAATGGCTAGTAGTGATAGGATTGAAAGTGGCCATAAAACTTGTGAAGGTATTTAAGAGGAAGCATGGACCACCACCAATCTAAGAATTAAAACGAACAATAACAAACTTAAGTGTGGTTATTTCCAAAAGTGTCATTATGGAAAGTGTTGGATGAAATCAGTAACATGCATAAAACGCGGCCAAATTTGACACTATCAATGGAAATGTCCAAATGGGAAGAGCAATCTAGGAAGAGATGTGAAGCTAGTAGAGGTCCCACCTAAGGTCAAATCTAGGGTCACTCTATGACAAAGTATGAGGTTGAAGGTCTACTTCAGACGGTGTACCAATAGGTGCGTTACTAGTTAACTCCATACTTATGTATGGTTTACATGAACTGATCTGATACAGGATGTTGAGACATGAAATTGATGTTAGAGGATAATTTACTTGTGTGGTTACGTGAATGAGATGCGCAAGTTTCGAGAATCAAACTTTTTATAAGAGAGTTAAAATATGATACACGTGACTTTTATCCCCAAAAAATAAATAATAATTTTAATAATATAAGGAAATAAAATATTTGAAATATTATAGAATGATACCTTTAGTAGGCAAAATAATAGTAGAAAGTTAATCCATATTAATCTTGGCATTTTTCCCAAAATTGTAGGACAAAACATTGGATTCAATTGTCTATAAATGCTAAGCTTCTAGGGTTAGAATATTCTGGCAAAATTTGGACCAAATAGGAGAAGAGAATAAAAGATTTTCCTATAAACTAGTGAATATTAAGGTAAAGTTTAAACTTGATTATACCGAAATAGGTAGTGTTTGCCGTCTTTAAATTTCCAAATTGTTTCATGAATTTCAATACTCACATTCTCAAAGTCAATTTACAAAATAAGCATTTTGTAAAATGAATTATTTTTGCTACAAAAATTTGAATAATGTATGGCTTCATGAATTGCTTAGAGAATAAAAGTTAGATTAGTTATGTGAAATAAGGGTAAATTAAAATGAGCACCCTTGTGGTTTGCCTAGATTCAACTTTTTACACTATTATTTGCAAACTTACAATCCGTCCCCTTGTGATTTGGGGTTTTTTTTTTTAAATGGATGAAAATTTAAAAAGTTCATGTATTTGTGCTAAAAATAAAAAATATCCCAAAGCATATTGCGTCTATACTGCCAAGAAATACCCTCTGCTGGAAGGGAGGGGTTGTATTTTATGTTAAAATACATAACTAACCTTTATTAGAGATTTAAAATGACTGAAATAACCTTTTAAATAATTTTTTTTTTCAATATGCTAATGGTCACTGATAACTCTAGGAAACTAGAGTTATATGTGTCGACCCTAAATATTTGTGCCTTAGTTTTGAACATTTTTAGGTTTTAAGTGTTGTTTTTGCTAGTTTTTGAGTTTATGTTTAAGATATAGCAGTTGCGTTAATTTAGTATTTTTAATGTTATTTTAGTATTTTTTATATAATTAATAGAGTGTATTTATTTATAATTCGATTGTCAAAAATTGCATGACCATTGAACGAGAAACGGATCAAATCAAGTGGTCAAGTAGCTATTGACAACGGTCAAAATTTTGAATAAGGAAATCATTGACCATGGTCACAAGAGAAAACTTGTTATTGGAACTTTGACCGCGCTCTTTAATCTCAATCATCAACAAGAAGCATCAGTGACTACAATCATTAAAATGAAGAAGGAAATTCATTGACCGTAATCACCAGGAAAATGCACGTAAGAGTCAATAACTAGGGTCAATAAATTGAAGAAAGGATTTTGTTGATCGAGGTGACCAAGTTGTCGGTGACCGTGGTCATTGAGTACAGTATAAGAAGATATAATTTTGTAGGGCAAATTCATCCATTCCGTAGCAAATTGTAGCTGCAGCCTCCTTCTCCATCCCTAGATGTATAAATAAATCTCTTAAGTCTCTTTGGAGGCTAAGTAGGAAATAGGAGTAGAAGTAAATAGTAGTTGAGACTAGAGAAGAGTAGTCTCGTTCTTCGACCTTTTTCCTCCCCATTTGGGGAGGGATTTCTTATATTAGATTAGATTAGGATTTATTTTTCTTGTAACTTTAACTTCCTGTTAAAGATTCAATCTTTTTAGTGGTAAGTCATTTGTTCTTATTCAAACTCCTCTAGTTAGCCTTTAATTTCATGTTTCTTTAGTTTTTAATTGCTTTCAGTAAAATGCTCTCTTTACTTGCTTTCTTAGTTTAGCTGGTAGATTTAGTACATGAGTTTTCTATTTAATTGCTTTCTTCATATAATTTCTTAGTGTGCCTATTAGATTAGTTAATGCGTTTTCTTAAAAACTATTTTCTTAGGGGTAATTTATACCGTTAGGTTAGTTAATTAGGGTAGATTAGTTCATGGGATTTTCATATAATTGTTTCTTTCACTTTCTTACATAGTTTAATAAGTAGATTAATTAATGAGTTTTCCTTAATTATACTTTTTTAGTGTTATTTTCTAGTTTAGGTTTGTTAATTAGTTTCTAAAATACATTTTTTTTACATGCTTTCTTAGAATAGTTTATGGGCTTTCTTTAATTGTACTTTCTTAGTGATAATTAGTAGTTCAATTATTTAATTGCTTTCTAAAATGCTTTCTCTTTTCATGCTTTCTTTAGTTGCCTTCACAAAAATGCTTTTTTTTAGGGTTGATGTTTAATCTAAATTGCCTTCCTTGCCTTTGAATTGCTTTCTTAGTTCTTTAATTCTAGTTGTAGTTTAATCTTTTCTTAAAATCATTGGTAAATTACCGTAAACCCCCATGTGGTGTGGTCTTCATACCCATAGCCCCTATGTGTTTTCGAATTATACCTTAATCCCTCATATTGTTTTTTGGACTAAATGATAAAATAGACGGAAAACATCTAAACAAATATTTTTGGTTGAAATTACGTTCTTACACCCGTATTTAAGTTAGGATATATTACTATAAACCCCCATATAGTATGATCCTCTAACCCATAACCTCCACATATTTTGAAAATATACCTAAAACTCGCATGTGGTTTGAACCGAATGATAAAACAGAAAAATCTGAAAAGCTCATAATTGTTCTATGCGTCATTTACCGCGTTTTTATGTATTGTAAGCAATATTTGAGTTAAGATTGATCTTAGTTTGGTTATTGTTAGGTTTTGTAGGGTTGAAGTAAAAAAGAGCTGAAAAGGATGAAAAAGATGGGAAGAATTCCAAGGACGAATTGTGTGTGAGTATGGACCTAATATGGACGCCATTTCGCATTTTAAACACAACTTTTTGGTTTGAGCTCTAATTTATTTGATTCAAATGCGTTGGAAAAATAAGAAAGAGAGCTACAACTTTTATGTTTTACACTTTTAATCCAAATTTCAAGAGCATCAAAGTCAAAATTGAAGTCAAATGTGAAGCACAACATTATGATTTTGTGAACATGCGCGACCATCAAGCCGTGCACGTGCATGATTTCCAGAGAGCAAAGTTCCAGAATTGATGATCGTGCACATGCGTGCGAGCCAGTAGGGCTTCGTAATTTTTAATTTTTAATTTTTGGTAGATTTTTTCATCCGGTTGGACTTCTTTTCAGTCGATTTCACGTTCTTATCCTCGGGTAGGAATTGTAACCTTAATATTCACCATAAATAACCCATGTAGGGTGAATAGAACATAACAACATTCTTCTCTTTAGTGTTTATCGTGAGTTTTGAGCAAAACATTATTGTGTGTTCTTCCATGGCACTTAGTGCCTAAAACCATTTTCTTGGTTGAGGCAATTGAAGCCATGGTCAGTTCTACTAAATTGTGGGACTTTTGTACTTGAATTTATTTATTTTTATATCAAGTATTGATTATTTTTCTGCATTAAGAGCCAGATTTTATGATTATTTATTTTTAATTTACTATTCTGCAAAATAGTGAGTTTTTTGAATTAATCTATAGGTAGACTGTTTTGTATACTTTATTCAATTCAATCTAGTCAGCAACTAAGTTTAATAATTGCTCGATTAGCATTATTGAATTCAGGCAAAACAATCAACTAACTAACATAATCACGTGTGTTTATGTTTAATTAGCCTAATCGTTCTTACTGATTTTAATACTTATATTAATTAATCTTTAACTCGTGTCTGGATTAAATTACTAGTTAGGGTTAATTGGATCATGTGTTGAAAATTAACCAACTTAGGGAAAGATATAAGAATCGACTTTGAATTGGAATTTGCGTTAATTCTTCAATTAGTGCTTGGTATAAAAAATTGAATTACTTTTGGTGTCATTGATTAATTGATATAATTTTCATGGTAGATATGACCGGAACTAAGATCCTTCTTTTATTGAAGTCTGTTCAATTTTATTTCTTGCTTCAATTTTTAGGGTTTAAAATTGTTCAAAAACTCCCTTTTCTTTCCTCTGAGCACAAGAATAATTTCTGTTCTCTGTAGAACAACTCGACTCGCCACTGCTACATTAGTAAGAGTGAAATCGTTTAGTATTTGGGTGCCTACGACAGTGTATCACCAAAATCATCCAAAGTCATGTTTTTGACATACATTTTTACCCTGTATACAATTTAATATCAAACCTTCAGATAATTAATCTCTCCCCGTATTTAGAGATTTTAACTTTCAATTTGAATGGTGAAAAAAACGAAAAAATAACATTAGTTTATTATTACAATTAAAGATCTATAAATTAATGCATGAAGAAAAAAAGAAAAACAGGAAAATATCTCATGCATCCTTGTAGTTGAGCTTTTGGTTGTAAATGATAAATAAGTATAGAAAATTTGAGAATAGGTTTACGTAAGTAATAATATAGGTAAGTTGGGTATATAACATTCTTTTTTTTTTGGGTGGGAAAACAAATTTTCAGGCAACAAGTCGTTCAGTAGGTGCACGTGTGTATGTAAATATGATTAGTGTGGTTGATTTGTGTTTGTTTTACCATTCAGTCTAGACCACATGGAGATTTAGCGTATGTTTACAAAAGCATATGGGGTTATGGGTCTGAGATTCATACCATATGGGGGTTTATGGTAATTTATCCTAAACTTTTTGAAGAAAAATTAGGTTTTTCATTAAACATTCATTTCGAGGCACGTGCTTTTCAAACACTGTTAATTTGGATGATTTTCGTTCACTTTACTTTTTAAGACAAACCGTATAGGAGTTTAAGGTATATTTTGAAAACATATGAGGGTTATGGGTTAAAAGGCTATACCACATGGGGGATTATAATAATTTACCCTAAAATCAACCATTTCAACTAACAATCTAGCCAAATAATCGGTAATCACCTACCAATCTTTGTGGCTTCAATCCCTACTTTCCTTAAATACTAGTTGACAACCATATACTTTTGGGATGCCGCCTAGTTAGTTGTTGGATTATAGGTGTTTTATAAATTTTATAACTAGGTGTTTTCTAAATTGTCATTAGTCACTTAATAGAATATTTAGCGGTTTCATTTTAACCCAAACCACAGGAGAATTTTATGATAACCTGCCATCCCATATGAATGGGGAGAAAAGATTTGTATTGTATATAACATCCAAGTTCATGGGATACTAATAACTTGGCATAAACATTTTGAATCCATTGTTTTTGCTCAAAAGTTATTGGGCCAGTCCAGGCTCAGGTTGTTACAGTTGGTATCAGAGCGAATCTCGTGTGATCTCTGTAACGGGTGAGACTAGGCTAGTGGTATTAGGCCTAGGTAAGATTGGGCTAGTGGTTCACAAAAGTTCGGGATGTGACACAAACAAACTCTTATGCGTGTTAGTGAAGTAAATGTTTCATCTTTAGAACAACAAATGACCAGTCTAACTTCTTTTATTCGTCAACTGGGTTTAGGAGCTGTGCAAACTGTGCAACCCTGTGATATTTGTTCAAACGAAGGTACATCTGACAGACATGTGTCCCATGTTATAAGATGAGTCTTAAGAGTAGGTAAATGCTGCAAGAATATTTCCAGGGCAACCTCAAGTGAATCATGATCCCTATTCTAACACGTATAATCCTAAGTAAAAGGATCGTCCTAATATGAGATACGAGAATCTAGCACAGCAACCGCCTCAACAAAATTGGTAGAATTTCCAACCGTATAGGCATCCATGTGCTTAAAGACACAAGCTAATTTAGCTGCTCAATCTGGTAAGTCTTTAGAGGAAATGCTAAATGCTTAAACTGCTAGTACTACGCAATTCCATCAGGACACCAAGGCAAGTATCCAGCAATTGCACCAAATGGGACAAATGGCAACTGCGATTAGCCAATTGGAAGTGCAAAATTCTGGCAAGTTTTCCTCTCAAACAATTGTCAACCCAAAGGACAATGTTAGTGCAATTGTGTTAAGAAGTGACAAGGAGGTTGAGGTGTCGAGCAGAATAGTTCCTGAGCATGTTGACAGGGTCGATGAGCAGGAGACCGAAGTGGAGAAAGAAGTCAGTCCAGGCAACAAAGGTGAAGAAAAAGGTAAGTCAACTCTGTGGCCAGAATATAAACCTGAGCCACCATTCCTCAAAGCATTCAAGGAATTTGCGAAAGAGGACCCTAATAGAGACTTATACGAAACTTTTCGCAAATGCGAGGTAAACATTCCATTATTAGATGCTATCAAACAAATGCCTCAATATGCTAAGTTTTTGTAGGAATTATGCATATATAAATAGAAGCAAAGACAAAACAGAGGTGAGAAGATTACTTTGGGCAAAATTGTTTCAGCAATGTTTACACAAAATCTTCCCATGAAATGTAAGGATCTAGGTATGTGTACAATTCCTTGTTCAATAAACAATACTAGGATTAAGGAGGCCATATTAAATTTGGGAGCGTCTATAAATGTTATGCCTTATTTTGTTTATACCTCCTTACACATAGGTCCTTTACTTGAAACGAGCACTGTTATTCCAATTGGCAAATAGGTCAGTAGCCTATTCTAAGGGTATAGTTGATGATATTTTAGTCCAAGTCAATGAATTAATTTTTTATGGAGATTCTTATGTTCTTGACATGGAATACAATGATGAGTCTGCTCCTATTATGTTAGGTATACCATTTTTGAAAATATCTAAAACTAAGATAGAATTTGATGGCAAAATTTTTCAGCATAATATTTTCAAAGCCATGAGGTATCCTATTGAGGATGATTCCATCTATTATATTGATGTTGTTGATTTGTTAGTACAGGAGGTTTTTGAAGAAGAAATTGAAGATGAATTGGATGAGCAACTGAAAAATGATGTTGAGAGGCGCAAATTGGTAAGGTATCTTATACTACATTGCCAATTTCTAACTTAAATGCTTACTTCTGTTGTGCAAGCAGCTGAGCCAAAACTGAAACCTCTTCCAATTCATCTCAAATATTTATTTTTAGGTGATGGAAAAACTTATGCGGTGATAATTTTCAATAATTTTAACTAGTGAACAAGAAGAAAGATTGTTAAAGGTTCTGAGGGAGCACAAGACAGCGATTGGATGGACCATTACAGATATAAAAGGAATTAGCCCATCCATATACACGCATCGCATATTATTAGAAGATGGAGCTAAGCCTATTCGTCAACCTCAAAGAAGAATGAACCCAATGCTAATAGAGGTGGTTAAATAAGAGATACTCAAACATGTTAAAGTGGGTATAATTTACCCCATTTCAAATAGTGAATGGGTTAGCCCGGTGCAAGAGATTCCTAAAAAGACAAGGATAACAGTGGTGAAAAATCAAGAAAATGAGATGGTGTCCGCCCGTATTCAAAACAGGTAATGGGTTTGTATATATTATCGAAAACTTAATTCTCTTACTCGCAAAGATCACTTTCCTTTACCTTTTAATGATCAAATGCTTGAAAGGTTAGCTAGTCGTGCTTATTATTATTTTCTTGATGGCTATTCAGTTTACTTTCACATCGCTATTGCTCATATGGCATGAGAATCAAGAGACGACGACATTCACGTGTCCATTTGGAACATTTGCTTACCGTCTAATATCATTTGGGTTATGTAATGCCCTTGTTACATTCCAAAGATGTATGGCTAGCATATTTTCATATTTTGTAGAACATATTATTGAGGTATTCATGTATGATTTCATCATCTATGGTGATTCTTTTGATCAGTGTTAACATAATCTTACGTTGATATTACAAAGGTGCATAAAAACTAACCTTGTTTTAAGCTTTGAAAAATGTCACTTTATGGTTCAACAAGGTATAGTGCTAGTTCATGTGGTTACATCTAAGGGGATTGAGGTTAATAAAGCAAAAATTGATATAATTCAATCATTACCTTACCCTACCAAGGTGCAGAAGTTTGTGCCTTTGTTGGTCATGCAAGTTTTTACCGAAGATTCATCAAGGATTTCTCTAAAATATTAGCAACTCTATGCAAATTATTGTAAAAGGATGTGGAATTCAAGTTCAATGACGACATACAAATTGGCATTTGACAAGTTGAAGTATCTCCTCGTGTCAACTCCAATCATTCAACCACCTATATGCAACGCAAGTGATTCTTCAGTGGGCACAATTTTGGGAAAAGAGTTGGAAAGGCGTCTCATGCAATTTATTATGCTTCCATAACCCTTAATGATGCACAAAGAAAATACTCCACCATTGAAAAAGAGCATTTGCCTGTTGTTTTTGCTTTAGAAAAATTTTGTTCTTATTGTTTGTTCTGATCATCTAGCTTTACATTACCTAATGACGAAGAAAGAGTCAAAACCAAGGATAATAAGATGGATAATCCTCTTAAGTGAATTCAACTTAGAGATCAAGGACAAAAGTAGAATGGAGAATAGAGTAGCAGACCACTTAAGTCGACTACCACATGTGGAGAATGAATTGCATATATAAGAAAAATTTCCTGAAGAACAATTATTTTCAGCAAGGGAAACATTACCATGGTATGCAAATATTGTTAATTTCTTAGTTACTAACCAATTTATCCCATGGTTTGTCTAGGACAGTAAGAGAAAAGATCAAAAGTGGTGCCAAATATTATGTATGGGATGAACTCTATTTGTGGAAATATTGTGCCGGTCAAGAATAAGGTGTGTCAATGATAGTGAGATTAATTTAATCTTAGCATTTTGCCATTCTTATGCTTGCGGAGGGCATTTTGAAGCCAAATAAATAGCAATGAATGTATTGCAGTGTAGTTTTTATTGGCCCAACATGTTTCGAGACTTTTATCTATTTTGTCAGTGATGCAATAATCGTCAAAAGGCAGGTAATATCTCTCAAAAGAACAAAATGCCTCAAAATCTGATCCAATTTTGTGAAATATTTGATGTTTGGGGCATCAATTTCATGCGACCTTTTCTTGTTTCATTTGGTTATTCTTATATATTATTGGCTATAGATTATGTTTCGAAATGGGTAAAAGCTAAGGCCACTCGTACTGATGATTCAAAAGATGTTGCAGATTTTCTTCGAAATAATATCTTTTTCTAGATTTAGGGTTCCAAGAGCTCTAATCAGTGAGCGTGGCACTCATTTTTGTAACCGTACAGTTGAAGCCTTGCTGAAAAAGTACCATGTAACCCACAAGATATCAATCGCGTATCATCCGTAGACCAGTGGGCAAGCTTAGGTGTCTAACAGAGAAATTAAGTCATCATCCAAAAAAACATTAAACTCTAGTCGTAAATATTGGAGTTTATGATTAAATGATGCATTATGGGTTTATCACGACACCTTTTGGTATGTCCCCATATCAGTTGGTATTTGTGAAAAGCTTGTCACCTCCCAGTAAAACTAGAGCACAAAGCCTATTGGGCTATTAAAAACCTTAATATGGGATTGGATGCAAGTGGTGAGCAAAGGAAATTTCAACTACAAGAGTTGGAGAAAATTATGAAGCATACAAGAATACTCGCATCTACAAGGTGAATACAAAAGCTTTTCATGACAAAATGATCACAAGAAAGTATTTTTTAAAGTTGGTCAGATAAAGCCCTTTACTAGACGCATCTTCGTCTATTTCTCGATAAGTTCGATCTCGTTGGATTGGTTCGTTTGTTATAACTAATGTGTTTCCCCATAGTGCAGCTGAAATTCAAAGCTTACGAACATCCAAGGTGTTCAAGGTTAACGGGCTTCGGCTTAAGCCCTAGTATGAAGGAGTTACGTTGGAAAACGTGATGGAATTGGATTTGGAAGAATCAGATTAAAATTAATAGAAAGAACGAGTATCAAGTCGAGCCAACGACAATAAATAAAGGCGCTGCATGCATGTCCATTCACATTTTATTCTATTTATCTATTTTTGAAGTTTTTAATTGGTTATTTTGTATTTAGGGTTTTATGTTTTTGTGTTTTTAGTATTGGAAATCAACTTAATTTCCATGTCAAATGGTTAAAAATCCTCAATTGTAGGTCTCGTATGTTGTCTGGGTTGTTTAGGAATCACAATGTTATGTTTGAAATGGTGTTTTTACGCACATGCACACCATTTGGAGCACATATACACAAAAAGCAGTAGCTAAATTACCTATTCGACGTGCACACATGCACGCTAGGGAAGCTGCGCATGTGCACATGGCCTTATAAAGAGATGAAACCCTTGTTAGCCACAATTCATACTGCTACCCCTTTTCTTTTCTACCTTACTCCTCTCCAACTTCCTTCAACCCCCAATATTCCCCAACACTTTTTACTCTTCAAATCACTTCTATTTCATCAAATTCACATCCAAAACCTTTCTTTCTCAAGAGATAACTACATGAAGATATGGATTTCATTCAATCTTCAATTTTTCCTTTATGGGTTTTCAATTGACTGTCAAGAAGGTTTTGATTTTTCATGCTTTAATTGATTAAATTTGTTATGGATTGAACTTTCAAGGTGTGATTTGAGTAATGTAGGCATGATTTGTTAATTGGGGAATGATTGCATGTTCCTTATATGTAGAAAAATTTGTTCTTTATCTATGCATGCCAAGTGTTTGATGAATTGCCTCTCAATGAATAAAAATATTAAAACACAAGGCATTGATGCATGAATTAAATTCCTAGAATGCTAATTATGTCCTATGATTCATCTTTAGTGAACTTTAATGCATAAGAATGTTTTAGAAATGTACATATAGACCTTAGTTTTGGCACTAATTTATGAAAATTTATTTTGTGCATTCGAAGGTTTATTAGTTGGGGGTTGTGATTATGTATAAGTGTGGGCTGTTGGAATCTTTGTTTGGGTTGCCAAGATTTTCACATTTAAATTTTGTAGGTATGGAAAGAACAGGTAAGAAAGTGGCTACGGGCAAAAGTGCCGGGGCATCTTCCTCGTCTGCTACCCAGCGTCAACGTGAAGACCCACCGGAGGAGATAGTGCGGGTGCAATTTCTTAACTCAGCAACCCAGAACAAATATGAGAAAGATATATAATAGTGGGTTGTGATTAAAGAAAGGGATATTCAAGTGGCCTTGGTAGGGGAAGTTGAGATCAAATTGACCATTTGTGCAACCGCGGGTGGAATCACTTTACCTCAACGCCAAAAGAAGTTGTATTTGTGGTACGCGAAGTCTACGCCAACTTAAGCCATTATAGTGATACTAGGGTGTATGTTCGAGGAAAGTAGATGGATATCTTTGCCAATGAGATTAACAAAGTTTTAAAAGTCAATCGAGTACTCAATGATAAGTTGTCGACCGTCAACGAAACCAACATGGAGCTAAATGAGATCACAAGCATCCTTTTTAACAGTGCTATTAAATAGACATATAAAATGGTTGGTACAGTGGCCAGACACTTCAATGCAAATTCACTTCAACTGGCTTGGTTTGTATGGTTTAAGTTTATTTGTGCACACCTCTTCCCAATCAGCCATCTCAACCATGTCACTCTAGAGTGGGCCAACTCATATACTATATTGCTTTTAGGAAATCCATCGATGTGGGTCAACTTATCCACCAACAAATTTTCCATTCTGCTACCAACAAGCAATCAATCTTATGGTTTTCGAATAGTGTATGATCATTGCTTTGTGTGTTGAGAGAAGCGTGGTGATTGATCCAATAGAAGAAAAGCTAAAACTTGGGAAGCTAATTGCAATGGAAGGTGTGAGGGCTCTAATTAGGCACATCGTTCGCAAGCGGGGGACAATGCCGACTCTGAGGATGAGGCCGAGCCACAGTGTACTCAAGAGGAGATCTTGGAGCAAATTCTAGTAGAGCAGCAACGCATGTGGTAGAGATTTGATGCTTACATTCAGTATTAGCATGCCTAGCAGCAGACCATGGAAGCTCGCTAGTTGGCAATGGAACGAGGAGAGGAGTCATCGCCATTCCCGCCATTCCCTCCATTTCTGCAAGATTTGGCGCTTGATGCTCCTCAAGCATATGATGTTTGATGCCTTATGCTTATGGCCATTTTGATGATTTTCTTATCTTTGAGTTGATTTATCAGACATTTTTGTGGTGTATTCCCTTAAGGGATTACATTTTTTTCCTGACTATTAAAAGATTTAATTTTACAAGATTTTTTTCTTTTCTTAATTTCCCAAGGAATTCTTTGTTTTGCTTTATTTAGGGTTACTCGAGCTTCAATTCACGTCTAAGGGATATTTACAATAGGATACTACTCCAAACGTGAATCATATCCAAAGAATCTTTTCTTTTTTACACTTTCTGGTTTTATTTTCGAATGGAGAACAATGTCTATTTTTAAGTGTGGGATGGGGAGTTATTTGACTTTGTGAGTTGTTTGGTGTATTTTGTTCAGCTTTGCTGCAATATTTTGACTTTTCTTTTGATTTGAGAACTTTTTGAAAATTTTTTGAAAATTTTTTGTGTGGATTAGTTGAAAAATCTTTGAAAATTTTGGAAATTTTTGCTTAACATGTTTCTCTATTTTACACATAATAACTGTTTAGTTGAACCATTCATGAGTGAGTAGTCAGTGTAAATATTTTCCTTTCATGATTTTTAAGAATTTTGAGCATTTAGCCATGAATTAATTTTTGGTTTGGACACTTAGAGATGTACTATGTAAATTCAGTTATATTTCATCCCAAAAACTTGTTTTTATTACATATTCAAGGTGAAATATTTAGACAATTTGATTTAGTTTTAAAATGAGGGTAGAACCTTCTTTGGTTGTTTGAGTCTTTCCAGCCAACCCTTTTAAAATTTTTATCCCTAGTACTTTGTTTGAGCCTTGAATTGTTATGAATGGAGAGAAACACCATTCACCTTCTTTCATTTAAACTTATTTTACCTATCCTTATTTAGCCTAATAGTTTTAATTTTCTATCCCAAATTGTCCCTAAAGAACTTTATTACACACATTAGTCGTTAAGGGAACATAAGGGTGGAGGGTAGAAGGTGGAGGGTGGAGGGTGGAGGGTAGAGGGTGGAGGGTGAAGGGTAGTGAATGAGTGTGGAGATTGTGAGAGTAGGTGGTGTACGTTTATGGAGCAAAATGGGGTACTAAATTTTTTTTTTGAATTTAAACTATAATGAAAGTTCTTGATATATACAGGTAGTGCCGATACCACTGGTACCTGTATTTGCATGTAGTGCCCATATCTGGTATTTGCAGGTTCATATGCTGTGGATAGTGCTTACCATTAGTACCTATACTGTGAGCAGACAAAATAAATAATATGACGCATAAATGTTCGAAGGAATGTTGGTATGTTTGGCCAAGTCGAAGAATGGGGACTTCTTTGCTTATTGTATGTTTAGAATTCTTCATCGGTGTTTGTTACTCAATTGTGGGATTGTGGATGTATGATTTTTCATATATGAAGAGAAGTTTTATTTTAATGTACGGCTGACATTACTTTAAAGCTCTTGTTCTTATTTGTTATTCTTTCCCTTCTTTGATTAGCCAAGACCCTAAGCTACGTTACAAGCTAAAAAGTCCTACCAAATTTAAATTGAATCGATTATCTAGATTAGTGAAGAGGTGTAAGAAGAGTGAGATATAGGGTGTTTAGAAAAATTTAGAAGGTATGTATGATTTAATCTAAGTGTTTTCAAATCTATGTTTTTGAATGACTGCACACATACACACGAACCTCATGTTCTAGTTTTTATTAGCATTTAAGCTCTTGAGTTCTTGAACTACTTCAAACAAGGGATTGGCTTTTGGTTATTTGTGTGGATACTTGAGGAAATATGTTGGGTGGAATTTGGATATGCTTAAGTGTTTTAATTTTATGTTTACTTGAGAACGATCAAAGGCTAAGTGTGGGGTAAATTTATAAGATCATAATTGATTTATATTTTATGTGTCATTTATCACATTTTTATGTATTGTTAGCAAGATTTGAGTTAAGATTGAGCTTAATTTGGTTATTCTTAGTTTTTCCTGGGTTGAAGGAAAAAGGACTGAAAAGGATGAAAAAGAAAGGAAGAATTCCAACGACAAATTGTGTGCGAGTACGGAGCTAATCTGGAAGCTGTTTGGCATTTTAAACACAACTTTTTGGTCCAAGCTCCGATTGATTTGATCCAAGATATGTTGAAAATTTAAGAAAGAGAGCTATAGTTTTCCGGTGTGCTTTACACTTTTTCAAATTCAAAGAGCATCAAGGTCAAAATTGAAGCCAAAAGTGAAGCACAACATTAGGGTTTCACTCACATGCTCGACCATCAAGTACCGTACGTGTGCGGTTTCTAGAGGGCAAAGTTCCAGAATTGGTGTTCGTGCACATGCATGAGAAATAGAGCGCACACATGGGTGTGAACCTGTAGGGTTTTGTAATTTTTAATTTTTGGTAGATTTCTTCGTGTAGTTGGACTCTTTTTTAGCTGATTTCACATTCTTATCTTAGGGTAGGGATGCAACCCTAATATTCACTTTAAATACTCCATGTAAGGTGAATAGAAGAGAACGACATTTTTTCTTTAGTTTTTATCATGAGTTTTCAGTAAAAAATTATTGTGTCTTCTTCCCTGACAATTAGTGCCTAAAACCTTTTCTTGGTTGAGGGAATTGAATCTCTTTCGGTTCGTTGGTCATCCAGAGATGTATATTTCAATTATACCTGGATCTAGTATCACACATAAGTCATATCATTTCAAATTTTTCAGGAAAATCGATCTTCGGGTATCTAGGCATGGTTTATGCCATGATCGATATATGTGTTCTTGGATTTCTTGTTTGGGCTCATCATATGTTTACTGTGGGTGGACTTAAAAAGCCATTTAAAGACACTTTACACCCAATCATTTCGAATAACGCTTGCATCCTCTGTCTTACCGCGGCTACTGGCACAGAGTTAGCCGATGCTTATTCCCCAGATACCATCATTGCTTCTTCTCTTGGAAAACAAGTTCATGACTCGTGGTGAATACAAAGTTAATTGGAGCTTTCAATTCAACTAAGACGCGTAACAAGAACTATCTATCCGACATAAACGATTTCGAGCATCACTTAAGATAATACAAGCATGGGACTAAAAATAATATAAAAATCAACAATAAGTATTCCCGAGCCTGTCACAATGCTAGAAGTAAGTACAATGGTCAACTAGGTCTACGTACGGAAATCAAAACTACCATCCAAAAGTGTATACCCTTTGAGGTTGCTAAGGATGGTGGTTTATATTGCTTTTCTTATGAGGTCGTGTACAACAACTTTAACCGAACAAGCCAGGGTTGGGCCTACCTCCATCCCTAGAAGATCCATATTAGAGCTGTAAACGAACCGAGCTGCTCGTGAGTAGCTCGGTCAAAACTCGACTCGAGCTCGAGTTGACCGAGCTCGAGTCGAGCCTGCTCGAGTTCGAAACTCTTGACGAGCCGATCTCGAGCATATGTATAATATGCTCGAGTGCTCGTCGAGCTTTTCAAGCATTATATAATTTTTTTTTATATGTAAAATTACTAAAATATCCATACTTTTTAAAAAAATTAAATATTTTACCTACGAAAAAGTCGAACTACTCGAGTTCGAACTCGAATTCGAGCTCGTTTTACTTATTTTCGAGCGAGCTCGAATCGATCTCGAACTATGTCAAAATTTTCAAACTCGAGCTCGAGCTCAAATTTTGAAGCTCTTTCCAGCTCGAGCTCGTTTAGTTTGAGCATCAAAAAAAATTTCGAGTTCGAGTAGGGCACTATTCGTGCTCGATTCGGCTCGTTTATACCCCTAATCCATATGAGGCGGAAGCTCCACATACGGCATTGAAGCCGAGCCTTTCTAGCAATGGGGCCTGGGGACCAATATGATGATTGGTTTAGGCAGGGCGGCTGACCTACTACGGGTACCTGTACGGATTAGTGTGTGAGATCGCGATCCACAAACCAACGCATGGGACTCAACCTTTACTTGAGAATAGAGAGGGGAAAGATAGCTTGTCACAAGAGCGAGGCAAGCTTTGGAACCCTACTAGAGAGGGACGTCTCGTGATCTAGGCTTTTAGAGATGAGGCCTTTTGGCGAAGCCAAGTCAATTTCGGGCCAAATGCCGCACTGCGGTCTGAGTTTTTGAATTGTGCTCATGACTGTCTTCTCAAACTGCGGTATGATATCTTAAAGCATTAAAATTGGCACCATTGTCTGAGCTCTATGACTTGTTTCTTCAATTCAGCCTTAGTTTCAATTTTGCATTCCTATTCCCTGTCATTCTTGGCTCTTCACCTTTTCACATTGTTTCATCTATTTTAGCTTCAAGAAGAACTAAATAGACATAAATACTAATTATACATTAAAATTCTACTAAAAAACCATAATTTTTACTCTAACACTTGAGAAAAATAATGATTATCACTGAACAAAAAGAAACACTCGATATTTGGGATTAATCTAACAAAACACCACAATATTAGTAGGTAAAATAACTCTATTTTGTAGGGTTATCATCAACAAGAGGCTGGGTCAATCAACTATTCAATCAAATGACATCGAGCATGTTTCCCATCTCATCATGAAATGCTTTTCTGGCTACTCCTTAATGTTTAAGCTATTCATAGAATCTGAGAAATAGATGACAGATATATACGATCAAACAATTCTCAATCATAGTCCTTGCCGGTCGGATCATTCATATAATAAACTCCAAGTGTTACCCATCTGTCAGGAAAGTCTATAAACGACTATAGATCAATTTGGTAGCAGTGTTTGTAACTCTACCAAGTAGGGTGGTGTCAAGGGAAATATGCCTTCAAAAAAAGCTCCAAGGTGCTGGTTGGAAGTTGCATGCTAAAAAAGTTGAAATCCTCTAATTGTTTCTGCTAGACCAACACATTTCCCTGGCGAACTAGTAAATACTGATCATTGATACTGGAAAGGTTATTTTCTTTATTTTGTGCCATCTCATGACATGATATGATTGATGCTACTCCGAAGGCTATGAACTTTGAAATGGAGAACAATTTGAATAAATGACCTTTACCCTTCCATATTGTTTGGCCGGTCATGGGGATTTCTTTAAGTTTGAAGCATGAGTTCTTCCATCTCTTGGATAGCATTCATCATTGTGGGATGAGATGGTCACTCACACTTTGAGGCTCAAACTACTAAAAATATGCTCTTGAGGTGTAGAAAAAGAATATGGATGTTATTTATAGTCGATAAAGGTATTTGGATGGGTGTACTATCTCATTTGATGATCTTTGTGAAAAAAGTGGAGTGAATAATCACAAGAAATATGCTTATTGGTCATATCATACCTCCATAATCATAAAGACAATAATATCCTTGGCTTGATTTTTTAAAATGCATATTTTGCATGCTCTTGTTTAAATTTACACAAAATCAAGAACAAGAACACAAACAAGGAAAATAAAAGAAGTTTAGACTACTGACTAGTCTAAGCTATCCATTCAAAAGAGAAAATCTTTTTTGTTTTTCAAATAGAAGCAAAGTAAACTACCAAAGGAAAAATCTTTTTGGATTATCAAAGAAAGAGACTAAACTAACAAAGTAAAATCTTTTTTGGTTTCTCAAGATAGGTGAAATAACTATACAAACAAAACATAAATGAACTTCAAGTTCATATTCTAGTCAAATTGTATCAATATTTCCAAAATCCAATCCCCCGCAACAGTACCAAAAACTTGTTGCGTTTCAATTATAGTTTTACAATTTATAATTAACCTAAATCTTACTACTAACTAGATGGTACAGTGGATATCAGGTCAAATAGTTACAAATGGAAGTAGGTGTCGATCGGAAATTACTGATTATTTGATTTGGTTTGAAACTAATTTACCAACTAGAAATGATTAAAACAATATATTTGGTTTTGTCTAGCCAATTCTTGTGGTTTGGTTATTCATTTGATTGTTTGGTTCAATTAGCCATCTTAGAGGTCGATTCCCAATTTAAACTAATCCTTATTCCTCATATAAATTAGGTGTATCAATCTAATTAGCCTGTTTGAGGATTACTCCTATTACCTACACTAACCAAATTTGTTATTTACCCGTGGAATTCTAAGTGATCAACTAGGCCAAAAGTCTATCAAGATCAATTTGTAACCTAATCCAATACTAACCTAGGTTTATAACGGATGGCCAACTTCTGTTGTCTTCTCGATTATCCTAAATAATTCGTGAACCAATCAATTCCTGTAATTATCTAATTAGCTTATTAGTGTTGTCCAAATTGTTTGTTTTACCATTCTATCTACCAATTTAATCAGCCAACACAAATTGAAAATCGGCATCATCTAACCTTAACCC
This sequence comes from Cinchona pubescens, assembly GCA_025175665.1. NCBI lineage: Eukaryota > Viridiplantae > Streptophyta > Magnoliopsida > Gentianales > Rubiaceae > Cinchona > Cinchona pubescens. Next base: position 287,435 of record JANKKI010000098.1, on the reverse strand, counting down.
ATAAATAATTAAGCATATGTAAAGTTATTAAAGCAAAATAAATCATTTCAAACAATTAAACTAAACAAGACATGAATTATTAAAAAAAAAAAAAAAAAAGGCCAGTAGAAGAAACCAAGTAATGGAAGACATGTAGATTAAAGCACTAGATGGAAGAATTTAAACCAAAGTAAACATGAAAGTAAAGGATGACAAAGTAAGTTTAACATAAATAGAACACGTACAACCATAAAGATTACCCTCCAAGTGGGGAAGAGAAAAGAAAGAGGAAAACAACTACGGATAGGGCTTATAACTAGCCCTTACATGTGTATTTATAATGGGAGTAGGGTTTCAGGGTGAAAATGCAAGATTGCCCTTGAAAATTGGCCTAAAAGTTGGAAAATTATGCCTCCCAGAGTACCTTTGCTTTTGGTGGTTCACTATGCCTTGACATGTTCACCCTTGGCCAAGAGTGTGACTCTATCTCTTTTGGTAGGAAAAGCCAAGGACTATACTAGGGTGCCTTCACAAACGGTGATAACTTTATTATATATAATTTTTTGCCCATGAAATCCATAGTATTTTGCTAGTATTTTCTCAATTTATGTGTGATTTTCTTTGATTTAGTGTTAATTAGTGTTTTTATATGTGCTAGAGTGGAATTCGAGTTTTATGGTACTTTTATGATATTTTGAAAGATGAGGTTACTACGGTAAATGAATATTTAAAATTTCAAACATAGAAAAATAATCATATAAACAATTTAAAACCTCTCATTATGAATCGATCTACGAAACTCTATCGTTAGGAAGTGATCCAAGGGTCAAAAAGAGATTTTTACCTCAAAAATAGAATTATTACATCTAGATGAACAAGTCTCAGTTGAAGAAAAATAAGGTCAAACATATGACGTCCCTAGTAGTCGACACGAGCACTTGATCAACCAAATCCTCCCCTCAAATAGTTGTTAATATCCTGTACTGGAGAAGATTCCAAACAATTAACTAGTAAGTGAAAGAATTTAGTTTTGGCCAAAAAACCTAATTCTAGAAGCACTGGAGAAGAGAAAATGAGTGAGAGAGAGAGAGAGAGAGAATTTTGAAGAGAAAAGGGAAGAACAAATTTTCTCCTCCTTTTTAGGTTAAAGAGGTTGCTCTACTAACTTAGGGAGCTTAAGAGTATTTGTAAACCATTTAAAGGAAATTAGGGTTTAGTAAAACCCAATTTAATACAGTAGAGCCGAAAATCCTAATTTTCTCCGTGGATTAATCCCATGTCTGTGGGTTATTCATAACTAATGATGGACTTTCTAAAATTAATTAAACCAGATCATTGATGTTATTTATTCCCCATGTAATCATATTTTAAACTAAGTCTCTACTTGACTTAAATACGATAACTGAAGGCACAAGTTCAATAATTCATACACAAAATATTTTTGCATATACTTATTATTAAATTTCAATTATTTTAAGAAACATCATTCAGTAATCATTATCTCATCTCTAAAATTTTACTAAGTCCCTTTTAAGGTTTAATTAGTATAGCTCATGCATTACTATAACTCTTGCATGCACTTGCGTTGCTAATTTGAAGGTAATTAATCATCATGGCTTTGCATATGCTACCAACTATGTTCATGACCAAAATGACATCAGGATAGTTATCAATACTTTCATAACTATCAACTAGGTCAAGGGTTTTTTCCATTATCTTATAATTGAAAGAAAACCCTAAAGCATATTTTGGGAAACTATAACTCTTAACTACCAAATTGCTGCCGAAGTCCCGAGTAACGTTTAGCAACATATCGTGGCTGTCAATAGAACATGAATGAGAAGAATTCATCATAAACCTTTTATATCATGATTACGGTATGGTAAAATCTTTCTATTTTAGTATCCAATGTAGATCATGGCCATGGTTTCCTTGTCAATCCCATCTACGATATCTTATATCACTTGTATGTATCTTAGTACATATAAATTAGGAAGCTTTATCTTTCCTTTATATGTAAACTGCCTTGGCCAAGGCATTCCTTGCAAAGATTCACCATATCATATCATTGATACATTCTTTGTTTTTCACTTAAGAGTAATGAATTCTTATATGATATGCAACCTCTTTATGTTCAAACTATATAATGCCAATTATTGCTTTATTAACACCCTAAAAGAGTACAATATTATACACCATGAACATTGTATATTCAAGCATGAGTTGTTCATAACATTATAAGCCAAAAGACCAATCCATACGATCATGACATTATTGGATCATTGACAAGTAAGTGAAACCTGTATGTGATCTAATATGAGTTTTGGTCTAGTTCAAAGCAATATTTTAGCACTCGTCTATCGTGTCAATCCTCATAACTAATGTGAAATGACACGAGACTCGATTGTCCTCACTTGTGAACAAGTCATGTAATATTCAGGGAAAGTCACAATACTAGATTCTATGGGTAGTCGTGCCCAATTGAGTACCCTCTATTAGGAACTCATATACAATATTTATGAATGATATAATTAAAAATTTATTGTCTCATATTCAATTAACATAACCCAATGGACTCGTTCAAATAAGTCTATTACTAGAGATATAAGAATGAAACATAAACTTGCCATTGATTAAATTACAATATAAGTTTGAACATAAATATGTTCTATTGCATTCATAATAACCAAATTGGACTTAAAGAACTGCCATGTGCTTGGTTGTTGACCAAGGGAAAGTATGGGAGAAAGCAAGATGCACGCGTTTTTTTTGGAACATACTTTGATACTTATGTTTACTAGGTGTTCATTATAGGATTAAGTAGATAAAATCTAGAGGCATATAGTTGAAGAATTAAGAATTCAAAGGACTAGAGTGCCATTTAAAGATTTAGAAGAGTCCAGAATATAGAGACGGACCAAAGTATCATCTCAAAGAAGGAAAATTCCTAACTACAGTCCGAACAGCAAATTCATTTCTCGGACTACGGTTCTCGAAAATTATACAGGCCTTTAAAAGTCATACTGCGGTCCGAATTCCTTTCACATGTGTAATTTGGCCTGATTTTGAACTAAACTTGTGTAGAAAGTTGTGCTAGTTAGGCTAGAATAGCACACTAAGTTAACTAAGTTGAGAATTAGTAAGTAGTTGTAGCTTACTAAGCAACTTTACTATTTTTAGAGAGAGAAACACGATGTTCTTACTTTACTTTTAATTTTAAGTACTTTCTTCCTCTAATCTCTAGTTCTTATTTCTTGTAAGTTTATTGCTTTCTTTGGTTTAATGATAGTTTGCTCCTATAAATACGGGACAATTACAAATAGTCCATATATTTATTTTATCTACAAATTACCCCCAAATTTTAATAAAGTTAAAATTTTCATCTAAATAGAGTAGTAAAATGTCATAACCGCCATCAATATTCTTAGTTACATTTTGTGAATTTCCTTACTAAAATTATTATATTAAACTAGAAAATGATAATAAACTTAATTTATCATTCTAAGTTTTTTTTTTTTTTTTTTAAGGTAGCACCAGGAAGTGAGTTAGCTGATCAATATAAATTTATTTAAAATATACATTGATTATATCTTAAAGTGCTAAATTTACTCAAATAATATGATTTTTTTAAATACAAAGTGATGAATAAATTATTGATAATCTAGAAAATAAACAAAAATAATAAAACTTAAAATAATGTGGTAAAATAAATAAATAATTTATTCTAGATACAAAAATAATAATGATGAAAAAAGTATGTGATGGGATGCTAAAAATGGATGCGAAGAAGGAAAAAATAGAAAACTAATTCATACAATTAATATTGAAAGGTAAAATTTTTTGGATGAAAAAAATATCGTTATTTTTGAATGACAAATTGCTTGTTATATAAAAGTAGATACCAAAGTATAACTGACCCTGATTTTATATTGGTTAATGTAATTAAAAAGTTGAGGACAATTATGATATTTTACTACTCCCCTTAGATAAAAATTTTGACTTCATTAAATCTTGAGTACAATTTGTAGACAAAATAAACATAAGGGGCAATTTGTAACTTTTTCCTATTTACAGGGGCAAACTATAATTAAGCCTAGTTTAATTCAGTGTCATTTTTTAAACTTTCATCTATTATAAAAATTTACCGTTTTTCTTGTTATTTACTTAATATTTTCTGTTGATTGCATTTTCATTGCTATTTTACCCTTGTTTCACTTCTTGTTCATGGTTCGCCAGATTAATAATTAGATTAGACAAGGGGATGTTATTCCCTATTGATTTGGACTAATTGAGTGGATAAATATTGATGTGGTGCAAGAATTGAGTGATTGTTGAGCTTTGAATGTTAATGTTTGGGAAGAAGTACCATTTTTTGAATCCTTTCCTAGACCTAAGGTAAAATTACAGAAATTGAATCTTAGGTTTAGATCAATCAATAATTAGATTAGATTAGGGTAGTCCAACCAAGATATCATCTATCTTGTTGGTTCGAGATCTTCATATAGAACATGTGTTTAGGGTTAATTGCCTATCTAATTGGTAGCCAAAGAGTTAATTAATTGTTTGTAGGAAGCCCTCGATTTGACCCCACTAAACTATTAACTAATCAAATTAGTCTAATTCTGGGAAGAGCATTCCCAAGTCCGGTTTCTTTTACTTGCACTTGGTTATTTCTTGTGACTTACACGTTTTTATCTTGTTCCTTGTCTTTTTAATCTAGTTAGTTTCTTAGTTGTTTACTTATTCACAAATTTTCTAAATCATTGTCTAGATAATAATTGATTTCTTAGTCTAGTACTAGCAAATCTACGTGAGAATGATCCTCTTACCCTAATTACTATCGCGCTTTGTATACTCACAAAAGTGGCTAGTTGAGTTAGTGTTTAAAATGTAATTTATACACTTGACTAATTTTTAGTGAAAATCCCTCGAACAAGTTTCAGTCGAGCCCAACATAGATCCAGATAAACTCGAACAAAAGAGAATAAAGCTACTTTCAAGAACCAGAAACCATATTTTTTGGACAATGTGGAAGAAAATTTGATTTAGAGCTGACAACTCATGTCAGTCTGTATTGTAATTATTTTGATTCTTGAAAAAAATAATAAAAACAAAACAAAACAAAAAAGTAAGCCCAAAAGGAGGAGAGACAATATAAAAAACTAAAAAATAAAATGAGTCTGATAAACCCAAGAGACCTATGAGTCCAAGAGGCCGAGAGGCAATATAAAAAAAAAATGAAATGAGCCCAGTAAGCCCAAGAGGTCGAGACACAATAAAAAAAAATGATAAATAAGCGTGAAGACCCGTGATGTGCTGCAAGTGGTCCGAACCCAAAATAGAGCAAAACATTGACGTTACGAGGTTGACGGCCCATAAATGAGCATAACGACCCGTTGATGTGCTGCAAGTGGTTCGAACCCAAAATAGAGAAGAACATTGACCTTACGAGGTTGGTGGCCGATAAATGAGCTTGACAACTTGCCGATATGCTACAAGTGATCTGAACCCAATACAGAGACTTATCGATTGTGATCGATGATCCAAAATAAAGTATTATAGGGTAACATCGATTACGATCAGTGGCCAAGGACAAAAAAAATAACAAGAACAATGTTGCAAGCCCAACACTAAAATAAAAGAGACCATGCGGCCAAAAAAATTATATAACGAGGTTATGAGCCAAAAATGAAAAGTGTAAAAATGATATGCAAGAGGGTACAAGCCCAACATGAAAATAAAAGCGGCCACGAGTCTCAAAAACGATATAAGCAGGTGATGAGCCAAAAAAATGAAAATAAAGAGGTTATAAGACCAAAAATAAAATAATATAAAGAAATCTTTGGACATAAAATGATATTAAAGGGGCCTTTTGAGGCTAAAATAAAATCAAAGAGACCGATGAATCCAAATAAAATAAAAGAGACCATGAGGCCAAGAATGAAAAATAAAGTTAAAAGTGATGAAAAATGAGGTAAAGGCAAAAGTCGAATACCAAGGCCAATTAGGCGCATAAAAAGGGTTAAAGCTGAGCCCAAACAAATACAATGAAGGGCAATCGACTGAGACGACACTCAACTAAGTCGACACTGATAATTGATCAATAAAATGAATGAGGGTTGAAGCCGAGCCTGAACAATTATGAGGTCGATCAATTAATACGATCAACAAGGCAATCAATAAAGAAAAGATACAGTCAAGTTGGCCAAAACTGACCCAAGAGTAGTAACTTGGGGACTGATGAGTCCACTAATTGTCAAAAAATACAAAGAGCATCTGTCAAGCAATCAAGGTCAGTAAAGACCGAAGCATTATAATAAAAAGGGGTAATTTAACAAAAACCCCCTAATTTTATGCTAATATCACTTAGCACACTTGAACTTTTAAAAAAATTGTTAACCTTCCTTAACATTATATTTGGTGTAATAGTTTCAATGCAAGTTATTCAAATATTATTCATGGAGACTGGAGAGATAGAAGCAATTTTTCTTCCACCATTACCCCTAGTAAGAAAATTTAATTTATTATAATGGTTGACAAATAGAAAAAGAAAATTTAAGGGTTTAATTGAAATTGTTAGATGAGTAATATTGGGAAATAAGTTTTCATGTAATTCGCCACTTAATGTCAAATACATGTTATTTTTTGTTGTTTTGCGAGTTTATATTTGCCAAAAAAATATTAATCACATTTGTCTTTATTATAGTATTCACTATTTTTCTGTGCTTTTCCAAAATTTAGACTCAGATGAGAACATTAATACAAGCACACATTTTCATATTTGACTAAACAAAAGAAATTAATAAAAAAGTACATTTTAAATTTTTTTTAGGTTTACAAATTTGTGAATTTGCAAATAAATAACAATCACATTTATGATATAACATATGTTGCATTTATGTCTTCTAACTTTTTATTCAAAACTGGAATAAATTAACACACTCGCACATTTTGATAAATAAGTTGGTAAAAAATCTTTGTCAAAACTTATATTTTAATCTTTTTAAATTTAGAAATTTGTGATTTACTATACAAAATACTAATCACATTAAAGCACACACACATTTTTGCAAATAATAGTTGACAAATTATGAGAATTAACATAAACCTAAAGGATGACAAGTACAAAGTGGATGAATATCATTTTGTGTTGAACTAGGTGCATGAATATCATTTCGTGATGAACTAGGCCCTACTTACAAGAGGGGGGAATTAAGTGAGATTTTTTAAAGTTGAGAGTGCTAAGTGATATTAGCCTAAACCTAAGGAGGTTTCTAAAATTATCCCTAATAAAAAATAACAACAACTTAGGAACTGTCGAACAAAGAGTACAAGGTCGTATAGATCCAATCAGCAAAAATAATGAACCCAGCTGAGGGGACTATTGATAATATATAAATTGCCCTACTGGGTGGTACTATTGTCAAGTCCAATAAGCGCATTGATGCCTTGCAAACTTAGTTATAAATTTATAAAATACTAAAATCCTACTACAGACTAGGTAGCATCTTGCAAGTATACAATTGTCAACTACTAGTAAAGGGAAGTAGGGATCATACTCACAAGAATTGGTCAATAATTATTGTCGATAGTTGAATAAAATTGCGATTGATTAAAACTAAAGTTTAAAGAGACTAAGAAAACAATTTAAAGACTAGCAAAGAAATTTAAGTAAACATCAAGACTAAAGAAAGCATTTTTAACAAAACATTCAAAGAAAGCAAGTAAAAGGAAAGCATTTTAAGATAGCAATTAACTAATCTAAACAACTAATTATCACTAAGGAAGCATAATTAAAATAGTCCATTTACTAATCTACCAATTAAACTAAGAAAGCAACTAAATGAAAAGTACATAAACTAATCTATCCTAATTAACTAATCTAAACTACAAATTATCACTATGAAAACATTTTAAACAAAGTCCGTGAACTAGTCTAACAATTTGACTAAGAAATCGTGTAAGAAAGCAATTAGATGAAAGCAATTAACTAAAAGAACACGAATTTAAAGCTTAATTAAAGGAGTTTTAACATAAACAAATTACCTAGCACTAAAAAGATCAATCTTCAATTAGGAAAATAAAATTACAAGAAAGAGATATCCTATCATAATCTACTCTAATCTAAAAAAACCCTCATCAAATAGGGAAGAAAAGGAAGAAAATTACTCTATAATCTAGTATACTCCTACTGGCTAAGTTATGCCTCAAATGAGGCTTAAAAGAGGTGTATATAGTGTTAGGGTAGTGGAAGAACTATGCAACAAAAATCAGCCTCAAACAAAGTCATTTTTGCTCAAGCCGCCTCGGTGTCACAACATCAAATTTGGTGTCGCAATATCAAACTGCAACTTCTATAGGACTTCACAATTTTGCTTCGAAAATCTTCATCCAATGTCTGATTGATGTGCCATTTTTTTGCATACGAACCTAACATATAGGAGAACGTTATTAGCTATAATAAACATTAAAATAACTCCTAAATATATTAACAAAATTCTCACAATATAGGCCAAAAAATGAAAGACAATCAAAAATCTAACTCCCAACGAAATCAGATTAAAGACACGACACAACTTTAAACAAAAAAACATAATAAAATATGTTAATTAAGACCTAAATAAGTACTAAAACACTTAATAAACACATATTAACACATTCTAACACATAAAAGTAAAATAGACAAAAACACACACGAAAACACTAAAAATGCTCGAAACTAGTAACAAAACTATCAAGTTTAGGGTACATATAACTCTAGTTTCTTAGAATTATCACATCCCTAAAGTTAAACTTTTACTCATCCTGAGCAAAATAAAAGACAAGAAAAAGAACCAAAAAAATGAATAATGATAACTCTAGTAAACTAGAGTTATTTTCCTTTAAATTATAGCATTTTGATAGTTTAAATCCCGAATTTTGGGTAAGTAATTGAAGATTTTCGTTAATTTCTTTCATATGTGTTTGTATTTCTGTTCTTGGTTAAATATGATAAGTTTTTATTAAATTTATAGTTTAATTAATTGCTTAATGGTGTTAATATTATGCAGGTCAAAAATTAGAGGTTGGAAGTTGAAATTAACTAAGCTCAAGGGACCAAATCGTAATAATGGAAGATACATGAAGAATGCTGAGAAAAGAGTCGAGATCGGGATCTCAAACTCTCCATATTGTGATCTCGACTCGGGAAATTGTCTTAATGTATTAGAGTCGAGATCGCGATCTCAATTGTTCCATATCACGATCTCGACTCGCTGAGAGTTAAATTGTAAGGGCAATTTGGTAAAATTATAGCCAACAACTCCTGATTTTTGCCTTGTGTAGCACTACACTATTTAAACTACTTATTAATAATAAGAAGAGTAAGTAGTAGATAGTTTTAGTTAGATTTTAGGATAGTTTAGGATATCTTGAACTCAAAGTTTTCTTTTTCAATAGAATTTTCTCTTTAATTTTCTCTTAGATCCTCTTTTAATTTCTTGTCAAGTTCAAATTTTGATTAGATAATCGTAGTGGGTAAATCGCAAGTTTCGCATAGATATAATTTTATTCGCTTTCTTGTCTAATTTAGTAAGAATTTCTTTACTTGCAATTTAGGGTTTCTTAGGTAAATTAGAGTTCTTGATAATAATTTCTTGCATTTCTAGTTAGAATTTTCAATTTCTTGCATTAATTTCTAGTTAATTCTTAGTGGGCTTTCTTTATTTCTATCAAAAATCCAAAAATATTTAGATTTCTAGTTTAACTCTTTCCAATTTCTAGTTTAGAAATGGTTGCTTTTAATCTTCAAGGTTTCATATTTGTAGTTCTTTTAATTGGGTAATTTGCTTGCTTTTTATTTTAGTCTTAATTTGGTTAATTTAGGTTAGAATTAAGTGTTTTCCTTTACTTGCTTCTACTAGAATAGCTTAATTAGTTCCTTAATATCATAATTAGTTATTTTAACTTACTTGCTTTTTAGTTAATATAGCTTCAAATTAAGTTTTTATCGCTTTCATTTAATTATAGTTTTTATTAGAATAGTTCCATCATCTTTTGTTTGATTTTTCTTAACTACACAAATATCCGTAAATCTTGGTACTTGCCTTTCAACAATCCTTGTGGGACAATACCCACTCATCCTATACCAGTCTATCAACACCGTATACTTGCGGAAGTTAGGTAGAGTATAGTGAATTAGTGTGGTTAATTATTGCTTATTTGTCCTTTCAAAGTTGAATTCTACCTAACAAAACAGAGTGGGTATCGTCCCACAAGGATTGTTGGAAGGCAATTAAGTCAATTTTGAGATCGCGATCTCGACCAAATGACCTTTCTGCCTCCAGAAGTTTGAGTTTGCGATCACGATCTCGAGCTCAAATTCTGCAAAGTGAATTTTTCACACTTAGCAGAAATTGCTCCACCTTGACCACTTTTCTCCATTTGCAAGGACAACCTACAAACAAAAATTCACAAGTTAGGATGACAATTTTCACTCATTCTTTAGCACCATTTATTCAACACAAAAACTCAAATTTATTTTTTTTACCAAAAATTCTAACCTAATTGAAACCAATTTACTCAAAATCAAGCCAATTAAAAATCACACCAAAAGAAAGCAATAACAACTAAATTAAAGACTTGGGTTGCCTCCCAAGTTAAGCGCTCTTTTATAGTCACTAGCTTGACTATGGCATGGACTTCATTCCAAGTAATTGAGGACGATTGATCCTCCTTTCCCTTTTGGTTTACACGGAAAAATTTTGATCCCCTTTTTCTTCATGATTAAAGCTTGACTTTCAGGTTTTCCATGCACAAGTCCTTTCTTTCTAACCTTAGCTATCGCTAGTGCCCCAATTAACATCTCCAATTGTTTCTCAAACCATTTTGTTTTCTTTCTGTGCCTTCTCAATTTCTTGATATCACCATTTTGCTTATTCTTTGCAAAATTCTCTTCATCCTTCATCAACACACATCCCTTATCGGATGGTCTTTTGTTCAATTCATTTCTCAGATCCTCCTTTATTTCCAACACTTGCTTGAGCGAATTGCCCTGGTTAACTTCATTTTGCTCTTCATTTGACCTAACAAGGATAGAATTAAGAGATTGCTTAGCACATTTCTCTTCAACAATGGGAATATTATCATTGTATTCAAACACTGAGATCAAATTCAATTGATTCACTTTCAACTCGTAAGACCAACTTCCCTTTGTGCACATCAATTAATGCATGAGCGGTCAACAAGAAAGGCCTCCCTAGAATCAATGGAATCTCACTCTCTTTACCAGTCTCTAGCACAAGGAAATCACCGGGAAATACCAACTTTTCAACTTGTACAAGCACATATTCCAACAAGCCATATGGTTTCCTCTCTGATAAATCCACCAATTGGAGTGTGATTTTAGTTATCTTGACATTATTGACCCCTAACTTGTCATAGATGGCCTTTGGCATGATATTTATGCTTTCCCCCAAATCACAAAGTGATCGATGCCACGTTTTTCCTCCAACATTCACCGATATCATAAAACTACCGGGATCTTTAAGTTTAGGGAGCAACCACCTTTGAACAATGGCAGTACATTGGGAATCAAGACATACTTTCTCATCATCATCCCACTTTCGCTTCCTTGCCAAAAGATCTTTCACGAAATGAGCATAGTTGGGCAGCACTCTTGGTGAGGACATCAATCAAAGGAATGCTGACATTAATCTTTTTCAACATATCCAAGAAATGGGTGAATTTCTTGTCTTTTTCCTCCTTTCTTGGATCAATGAATCATAGAGGGAATGGCACTTTTATTGATGGATCTATCTTCAAAAGTTCCTCCATATGCTTCTTCTTGGATACCTTGATCTCATTCTTTTGTTCCTTCTTGGCTTCATCATCAACCACTTCCCTTTCATTCTCAACTACCTTGGACTTTTGTTCCTTGCTTCCTTCCTCCACCTTTTTCTTCTACTTAGATTTAACCAATTCTTTTCCACTCCTTAGGGTTATGGCATTGCATTGCTTCTTGGAGTTTGAAATAGTATCACTTGAAAATGTCCCAATAGGTTTGTCATTATTCAACCTTGCCCATTACATCAATTGAATCTCCAAATTTCTTATCGAAGCCTTCAAATTCTCATGATCTCTTTTATGCTCTTCCATTTTCCTATCCAATTCTCTTCGATCAAATACTCGGCTTCTCTTTTCCAACCTTCTTCACCCAAATTCTCTCTTGGAGCATATTGACCATGATACATGGATTGGGAAGAATTTGCATAATGGAGAGGAGGTCTTTGTTGTTGGTTTTGAAATGAAGGGTTGGGGAAAGTTTGATACAAGTTGGGTTGAAAATTTCTTTGATGTGGGTGTTGATAAGGTCTAGATGAGGAATTTGGGGCTTGAGTGTATTGGGCATTTTGAGGTGAGGAATTTGGTTGGTAAGGAGGATTGGATTGGTTGTTGGTGTTACTCAATGAGAAATTTGGTGATTCCTCCAAGAAGGATTGTAAGTGTTCCCATAAGCTCCGGATTGGTTCCTTGGAAATGAAGATTGATTACTCATTAGCTCCATATGGCATCTCACAATTCCCATTGGCATGGCCGCCTCCATAAAAATCACATGTCATGCTTGGTTGAATTGGAGAAGAAGTCATAGCATTTACACTACTAGGTTTCCCTAGATTCGCTCCAACACCTTTGCCATGTTGTTCATCACACTCATGAACATGCTTTGTTGTGCCAAGAAGGCATCTTGCATGTTTAGATTCAATGCTCCACTATTTGCATTGACTTGATTAGCTTGGTGTTGAACCACCGGTGGAGTTATCGGCCCATGATAGTAGTGGTTGTATGCCATCCTATTTAACAACCCTTGAACTTCTTCCGGAGTCTTATATGAGATAGATCACATCAGAGGCATCTACGATAGATTTCGTCTCTTGAAGTACACCATTATAAAAGGTTTGGATTTGAAATCACAAAGGAATATCGTGATGAGGGCATTTTCTTAACAACTCTTCGAATCTTTCCCAAGCTTTCCCTAGGCTTTCACCAACATCTTGTTTGAACGATGTAATCTCATTCCTTAATTTAGCGGTTCTTGCGGGTGCAAAGTACTTCGCCAAGAACTCTTGAGCAAGTTGGTTCCAAGTGGTGAATGTTCATTGGGCATGGGATTGCAACCATATAAGAGACAGCAACAGACTTTGTCCTATCACGAAGAGAAAAAGGAAACACCTTCATCCGCACACAATTCAGGTGTACTCTGTAGACATTAAAATTTAAAATTATTATTAATTAAGACAATAATTAAATAATTGTTTTGATTAATTAATTTAAATGACAAATTCAAGTCAAGGCCCAATAATTCATAGGATGTGATAATTTGATTTTCTTGGATTTGGGTTCAATCAAGTAAATTAAATTAAATTGGCTAAAGTCCATTAAAGTGTTTTGGACTATATCTTGGGTTGGCCCAGTATTTTATTTTAAGTGATGGGTGACTTAAGTTCCAAGTAACCCATTAGGGGTAGGAAACCCTATTTTTACCTATAAGTAGAGGTACCCTCCCTTAGACAAGGGGGAGAAGATTAGAGATTTTTACAGCATACATCAAGTCTCTCAAGTCCTTGAAGCTCTGCAAGTTCTTCGACCATCAAGTCCTCGAAAATCCTGCAAGGTCTTCATTCCAAGTCTTCAAGTGGTTATTAATCTTCAAGTTGTTCGTGTCAAGTGTTCAAATCTTCAACCTTTGTATAATCAAGAGACGTCTTTCCTCAAGATCTACTCAAGTTTTCCACTACAAGTGTTTGACAAATCTTTTTTTTTTCGGTCACTAAATTGTCGCAAGAAGGTCCATCATCCTTAGATCCGCAATCTAGAGGATCAAGAATCAAGGGAGTATTTTCTTTTTTTTTGTAAAAAAAGAAATATACAAAATCAGATTGCGTACCTTTAAATTAATCAAATTCTTATTTTGTTTGTTCCTAATTTTAGTATCTTTCCATACTTCGAAATTTGTGTGAACAGATTTTTGGCACGCCTAGTGAGACCAACTCTGCCTTTCATCTCTTCCCTTAAAGTTTCATGGCTGCACTAAGAAATCAGTCTGCCCAAGATAACATCTCGTCCGAGACTTCTTCTGTAGAGTTATACTCTGGACCAATGACCTGCGCTAAAGTTAAAGCGCTCTCTACTAAGATAGTCCGACAAAAAATGAGGATGCAAGAACGAATACAAGTGAACGGCGCTATGCAACCTCATTGGAACCACTTGCATCTGGCCAATTCACTACAAAGGAAGGCTTCCATGGTATGTGTGATGGATCCTCTTCTGTGGGCAATGTTTCGGATTCATTTGCAGTTAATCTTCCAAGTTCTAAGGCACCAAATGGAGATCTGCGTAGGAAAAACTCTAAAGGCATCACTTTTGAACAATCTAATGCTATGCCATCCATGGTGACGAATGCTTCACACTTGGAAGAACAAGTGAGCGACATGTCCAAGATGATTGATGACTTGAAAAAGATCATTGAAGAGAAAGATTTGCAAATTGCAAAGTTGATGAACAAGTTAGAAATTCTCAGTGGGGGAGAATCTAGCCACAAAAATAGTGACAAATCGATCGTTAAAGGTAAAAATATTGAAAAGAATCCCCACAAATCTGGTTCTTTTCAAGATGATCAACAACTTATGTCTGTAGCCTCTCTTTCAGTCAAACAACTTCAGACATGGACATGATAGTTAATTCCGTGAGAGCTCAATTTGGTGGCCCATTGCAATCATCTATTCTTTATTCTAAACCTTACACAAAAAGGATCGATAGTCTAAGGATGCCATTTAATTACCAACCTCCAAAATTCCAGCAGTTCGATAGAAAAGGTAACCCGAAACAACATATTGCACACTTCATAGAAACGTGTAATAATGCTGGCACTGAAGGTAACCTTCTTGTAAAGCAATTTGTTAGATACTTGAAGGGTAATTCTTTTGACTGGTATACAGACTTAAAGCCTGAGTTAATTGACAGCGGGGAACAAATGGAGCGCGAGTTTCTGAACCGTTTCTATAGCACGCGCCGAACTGTTAGTATGACGGAACTTACTAATGCAAGGTAGTGGAAGAATGAAGCAGTTATCAACTACATTGATCGTTGGCGCACTCTATGCCTTAACTGCAAAGACAAACTATCCGAGACTTCTGCTATTGAAATGTACATACAAGGTATGCATTGTGTGGGCAATAGTATCCTATATTCTTCAGGGGATCCAACCTGCAACTTTCGATAAATTGGCAACTAAAGCGCATGACTTGGAGTTATGCATTGCTAATCATGGCATGAATGTCCCAATTGAAGAGCAAAAAAATGAGAAGAAAGACGTGAAGAAAATAGAAAAGTTTATAAAGAACGGAAATAACAAAAAGGCTATGACGGTGAATACAACTCCAATTAGAATCTCCTCAAATGACAAGGGCAAAGTTAATAAGAATAGTGAGCCGCGACCCCCATTCAATAGACAACGAGCAACTTTGAAAGAGATGGAAGAAAAGCAATATCCTTTTCCCGACTCAGATGTATCCGATATCTTGGAAGATTTGCTGAAAAAGAAGCTGATTGAGTTACCTGAGCGAAACGCATCGAAGAGGTGGGGAAGGTTAATGATCCGAAGTATTGCAAGTACCATTGTATAGTCAGCCATCTAGTAGAAAAATGTTTCGTCCTTAAAGACAAAATTATGAGATTGGCTAGGATCTACCCTAGGGAAGGATTATCCTCGACATAGAAGATGTAGCAGGATCAAACCTTGCAAATGCCGTTTTTTTACCCAAGAGACTTGACACTCCACTAATGGATAGTCCTACAATATTTTGTTCGCATATGGCAACAACTCTATCACAGTTTGGGAGCCTTAGACCGGTTCAAGTTTGCCTAGGTATGGAGAGGTCAAGAGATAAATGTGAAAGAAATTTTGATACAATTGCCCAAGAGGATGGAGAATGGATTCTTGTCACCAAGAGAAGGAAAGGACAATGAAGTCCTACTCAAAACAAACATCGTCTTTGTAGACAACTCCAAAAAATTTGGCTACCTCGGTGCCAACATTCTATGGTTCGTAGTAAGACCTCTTTGAAGAGAGGTGATCAGAATGCTCAAAGAGGGCGTATGCCAATCACACTTGGAGAATATTTTCCAAAGGGTTCTTGAGGAAAGACCAAATAGAAAATGTCAATATGACGTCTTCAATAGAAATTGAGGACAAGGATGAGAATAGGAACTCTGACCAAAGAAGTTGACATTCTGGCCAATCTGACAAAAGATAATGGCTCTTCTGTGGAATTAGATCTATCTTCACTAGAGTCAATTATTCATAGCTTATTCGAGCTTCCACAAGAGGCTAGGCGCTTGCTTGTAGACATTCTTCAAGAATGTGGCGGTAAAGATAGTACTTTTGAAGAACCTATTCCAAAGAGTAGTTGTCCAAAAGTAAATTGTGCAACCATTACTTTCACCGACGAAGATCTTTTGCTAGGACCGATGTCACATAATCATCCTCTTTTCATTTCGGGTTTCGTCAAGGAGCAAAAGGTAAATCGCATACTCATCGATGGTGGTTCTGCTATCAACATCATGCCAAAGTCGACTATGAAAAAGCTTAGTGTTTCATTCGATGACCTGTCTGCAAGTCGCTTAACGATCCAGGGCTTCAATCAAGAAGGCCAACGAGCAATTGGGATGATTCGCCTAGACTTGATCATAGGTGAATTAAAGGCTGGTACTCTCTCTGTCCATGTGAATGATGCAAGGACGTCCTACAATATATTGTTAGGGAGGCCTTGGGTGCATGAAAATAGGGTGGTACCATCGACTCTTCACCAATGTTTTAAATACATGAGAAATGGAATTGCGGAGAAGGTTTGTGCTGACATCAAACCATTCACAGAAGCAGAGTCACATTTTGCTGACGCAAAATTGTATGTCGACGACAACAATAAAAAAGAGATCTTCGCTTCTAAAGAATGCCAAATTCAAAGTGGCGACACAAAAGAAAGGTTAGACGAAGTATCTGTTACCTTGGATGGATGTGTGAAGAAGCTCGCAGGTATTATAATTGTCTCAACACCTCAAAAAGGAAAAGAGAAAGTCGAATCTACAATAGTTCCTCATGTCTTTCGGTACCTACCTCGATCAAAACAAAAAGAAGGGCAATCTCCCTTCGTTCAAGAGAAGGTTCCTCAAGTGATCGAACAAAATTGTGTAAGTCCCCTCACAAAAATCGCAGCCATTACGACGGGTTCCGACCTCCCAACAGAAGTGTTCAAGGAAATTTTGATGCTAAGGCTTACAAATTACTTGAGAAGTTTGGATATAATTTCTCGAGCCCACTTTTAATTAGGTGAACTAGTGCCGGAGGTAACTGGTGAAAGAATTTATGGACTTATGAAACCCAAAAAAGTTGAAGGAACAAGGATACCATGTCGATACTCCTAGATCGGTAGTGGGATTTATACCGAATGAGCCCGTAAGGATATCTATCAAGAAGAGAAGAAATGCAGCCAATACCCAACACATTACTGTGGAAGAAGAAAACAATGACACTAACATGCAAAAAAAGTCACAAGCTCGAGTATCTGCCTTTGATCGTATTGGGGAACCGTCTTCACGTTATTTGATATTTAAAAGATTGGGGCCCCATTAGCAACTTCAAAGTGGCAGTAGTAATGGCTCTCACAAATCAGTTTTTAACAGACTAGGTTCTGTATTTGATTGACTGGGGGCAAGAAAGTCCACATTACTAGGGAAAAGATGCCAAGTGACTCTGATAGTGAAAGTTTTCTAAAGGACGAGGATAATAAAGAAATCCGAAGTATTGTCCCGTCACGCATGAAACGCCAATAAATATGGGAAAATCTTACTGAAGGTTCTTTCATACTCAAGCGGCGGACAATTGTTCATACTGGCCCTATTGGTGAAGATAATGAAGAAGAAGTAGTAACCTTACGTCATATCTCAGTAGAAGAAGATCTTACTGTTAGTCAAAGATATGGGATTGAAGATGCACCTCCGCAACTAGAAGACGGGGGACAAGCAACAATTGATGATCGAAAAGATTAAATTTGGGAACTCCAGATGACCCGCGTCCAATCTTTATTAGTGCACTTTTGAATTCCAATGAAGAGAATGACTACTTTGACCTGCTTTTGGAATAAAAATATGTTTTTGCATGGACGTATAAAGAAATGCCCGGATTAAACCCAAAGGTTGCAGTTCATTGCCTTGGAATTAAACATGGTGCTCGACCGGTAAAACAAGCACAGTGGTGATGTTTTGACCTGACCTGTTCACTCGTATTGAAGTCAAAGTAAATAAGGTCATCGAAGCTGGATTCATTCGTGAAGTTAAATATCCAACATGGATATTGAATATCGTGCCTGTTAAGAAGAAGAATGGTCAAATTTGCATATGAGTTGACTTTCAAGACTTAAATAAAGCATGCCCAAAAGATGACTTTCCTTTACCTATCATTGAGCTCATGGTTGACGCTATCACGGGGTATGAAGTCTTGTCTTTCATGGATGGATCGTCTGGGTATAATCAAATCAGAATGGCACCAAAGGATGAAGAATGTACACCTTTTTGCACTCCTAAGGGGATATACTGTTATAAGGTGATGCCCTTTGGTTTAAAAAATGCAGGTGCCACATACCAAAGAGCCATGCAGAATATTTTTGATGACATGTTGCATAAGAAGGTCGAGTGTTACGTAGATGACTTGGTTGTCAAATCTATAAAAAAGGCAAATCATTTAGAGGATCTTTGAATTGTGTTCACAACATCGAGCGATTGAGAAGGTACAATTTAAAGATGAATCCTCTCAAATGTGCATTCGGCTTTTCTTCTGGAAAATTTCTTGGATCTTTTGTTCGACACCGTGGTATAGAGGTGGATCCAAGCAAGATTAATGCTATACAACGGATGGCTGAACCCGAGAAATTTTCAAGAACTAAGAAGCCTTCAAGGGAATCTAGCATTCACTCGAAGATTTATCTCTAATCTCGCTGGTCGTTGTCAACCATTCAATCATTTTTTAAGGAAAGATGTCGAGTTTAGATAGGACAAGTCTTGCCAAAATGCCTTTGAGAGCATCAAGAAGTACCTTTTGAACCCACCTGTACTTGAGTTCCTATTCCAGGAAAACCTTTAATCCTATATATTTCGGCACATGAAAAATCTGTAGGTGCACTCTTGGCACAAGAGAATGAAGAAGGAAAGGAAAGAGCACTGTATTACCTAAGTCGTCCACTAACCGAGAATGAGATCAAATATTCCCCTATCAAAAAGATGAGACAGTATGCTTAGCCCTGTTCTATGCAATTAAGAAGTTAAAGCATTATTTTGAGGCATATACTGTTCATTTAATCTCGCGAGCAGATCCAGTAAATTTTTTTATGTCAAAGCCTGTACTTTCTAGACGTCTTGCACGGTGGTCTGTCATATTCAATCAATATAAAATCATTTACGTGCCTCAGAAAGCTGTTAAAGGACAGGCGTTAGTTGATTTTCTCGCTGACCACCCTATTCCTGCTGAATGGGAACTCTCTGATGATTTTCCTGATGAGGACATTTTTCTCATAGAGGTTCTACCGCCTTGGATGATGTTCTTTGATGGTGCAACTAGATCAACTAGAGCGGGGGCAGGAATTGTGTTTGTTTCACCAGAAAGATTTATTATTCCATTTTCGGTGGTGTTGACTGAGTTATGCTCTAATAATGTAGCTGAATATCAAACCTTGATCATCGGGCTTCAAATGGCAGTAGAAATGAATATTCTGGAGCTTGAGGTGTTCGGAGACTCTAAAAGGTTAGTAGTTAGTCAAGTATTGAAGCAATATGATGTGAAGAAAGATGACTTGCTTCCTTACTTTCATTATGCTACCCAATTGGTGGGACGATTCAACAGTATTTCTTTAGAGCATGTTCCTAGAAAAGAAAATCGCATGGCAGATGCTCTGGCAAACCTAGCAACAACCCTAGCATTATCTGATGATGATGCTTGGTGAAGATGTGTCTCTTAGTTACATCTGATGTCCTATAAGAGACATGCTAGATGTCTCTTATATGCAACCTCGATTTCTGAAATTGATGAAAATGACTGGAGACAACCATTAATTGATTATTTGAAGCATGAAAAGTTACCAGAAGATCTCCGACATCTAACTGAAATTTGGCGTTGATCCCCCAGATTCGTGCTTTACAAAGATACATTGTATCATCGATCATATGAAGGAAACTTCCAACGTTGTTTGCATGGGGCAGAGACTACTGAGGCGATGGAGGAAGCGCACTCAAGTATCTGTGGGGCACATCAATATAATCTGGGCCAAAACTTCACTTTTGAATTAAGAGAATGGGCTACTACTATGGTAAGAGGCTGCCTAAATTATGCAAGAAGATGTGAGGCTTGTCAACTTCACGCAAATTTGATTCATCAACCGCCAGAGCCGTTACATCCTACTGTAGCTTCATGGCCTTTTGATGCATGGGGTCTAGATGTGGTTGGTCCATTACCTAAATCTTCACTAGGCCATCTTTACATCTTGGCAGCGATAGATTATTTCTCTAAGTGGGCAGAAGCTATTTCGTTAAAAGAAGTAAAGAAGGAGAATGTTGTCGCTTTCATCAAGACCTCTATTATTTTTAGGTATGGTGTTCCTCAGTACATCATCACAGATAATGGAAAGCCATTCTACAATAGTTTGATGAACCAATTGTGTGCCCAATTCAAATTCAAGCAGCACAATTCTTCAATGTACAACGCACCAGTGAATGGCTTGGCAGAAGCTTTCAACAAAACCTTATGCAATTTACTAAAGAAAAAGTGGTATCTAAATCCAAGAAAGATTGGCATGACAGGATCGGTGAAGCACTTTGGGCCTATAGGACAACTTTTAGGACACCTACACAAGCCACGCCATATTTGCTTGTCTATGGAGTTGAAGCTGTTTTACTGTTGGAGTGTAAAATACCATCAAGGTCTCATGGCTGAAGACAATGCTCGTTTGCGACTAGAAGAACTAGAAGCTCTTGATGAGAAGAGGTTGCAAGCTCAACAGCAACTT
Organism: Cinchona pubescens; assembly: GCA_025175665.1. Lineage (NCBI taxonomy): Eukaryota > Viridiplantae > Streptophyta > Magnoliopsida > Gentianales > Rubiaceae > Cinchona > Cinchona pubescens. Next base: position 266,367 of record JANKKI010000098.1, on the reverse strand, counting down.
GAGTGTTACCAAGCTCGAATGTCTAAGGCATTCAACAAGAAAGTGCAACCGTGAACTTTTTAAGTTGGAGACTTAGTTCTTGCAATAAGAAGGCCAATTGTCACCAATCGTCGCATGGGAAACAAGTTCACCTCAAAATGGGATGGGCCTCATGTGGTTCAAGAAGTTTACTCTCATGGTGCGTACAAACTAGTAGATAAGGATGGCATTAAGATTGGCCCGATCAACGAGAAGTTCTTAAAGCGGTTTCATGCTTGAAGGTAGAATGACTCGGCGACCAACTCCTGGCCCACATCAGTATAAATTGTGAATGGCATTCAAAAAAAAAAACTCCTGGCCCGCATGAGTTAAAACTGTGGACGGCATTAAAATCCTTTGAACTACGTAATTACTTGATTCCCTCCTTTTAGGATACGTAGGCAACTTGAAAGTTACTTTCAAGTTCAGTCACGTCAACATCAAAATTCCATTTCGGCTTAGGCTAGTTGATATGTGAGTTGTCAACAAAGTTGCTGAAAAAAAAAAAAAAGAGACACATGTGAATTTGAACGAAAGGGCATTTTTATTTCATGTAAATGCTCTTTATTACATCAGCGATGCCAAAGTGGAAATATGTCAAGATTAATCCTTTCCTACTTGTCCAAAATAAAATTGCTGCAAAAATAAATAAATAACTAAAAGAGCTATCCAAAAAATTGAAAGCTTGAAAGTTCATTTTGATCCTCTTTAAGCAGACATTCCATTTTGCCTAAAACCTTCACATCTTCTTCAGATTTAGGCGTGGGTTGTTCTCCATCTTTTGGATCTCTTCTCTCAGTCCGGCGACTTCAACTTGAGCTTTCTTAAGGCTTTCTCTACTTTGATTAAGAACCGTGGTTTTTTCCTCCCTCTGAGCACATAGGTGTTCAAGTTGCTCTTTCAACTCTTCTTCCTTGTTCCCAAGTTGTGTTATTTGTGATTCTAAGTCTTCTACACTCTTTACCTGATCTTGTTCTTGCATCTCAATGGTGCGCAAGTTTTATTGGGTAGTTGAAAGAAGTCCTTCATAGGATTCTTGAGTCATGTTTCCATCAAATGATGCCTTGACAGAGTTGTATGTCTCTATATTCTCAAAGAATGTCTTGATTAGACCTTGCAAAGCTGAGATGTCCATTTTGCTCCCCATCTCTTCAAGAAACCTTGTTGCATGTTTGTTTAGAGAGGACATGTGTTCTAAGGAAGTCTTTGAAATCTGCTGCTTAAGATTCCTCCATAACATGGATACATACTCTCATTGACAACAATTTGAGATAACTTCTTCTGAATGAAACTCGGATACAGTTGACGGCAATGGCCAAGTTGGGGGGTTTAAAGGTCTTGAGTGGCTGCTTTAGTAAAGTAGTTTGAATGGGTGGAGTCCTCCATGTCATGATGGTGTTTTTCATTTGAATCATAGCTTGATTGTTTACGACATCATTTCCCCCATCATCAAGGTTCTTGGCAAGATTGGTATTCGAAGAAGTATGAATAACATTGCTAAAAATATCAAATTTGCTAGGCCCAGTCATTGAAACCTCCATTTCTTCAAGAATGTCGTCTATAAGGTCCACTCGTTGCTCATGATCATCAAACTGAAAAGAGAGAATAAAAGAAAAAAAATGAAATGAGAGGACAAGTATATGGTCAATATCAACATTAAAAAAAAAAAAAAGAAAGCATGAGAGCAAAAGGTGTTAAATGAAATAACAACATATTGAGCAAGTTGCTCCAATGGTATTGTTGAGCTTGGTGCGCCTCGAATGAGTGCTATTCTGAATCGATGATAGCCATATCCTAGTCTCATGCATTGTTTCCTTTATTGCCTTTCTTGGGTCGATTCCAAGGGCGATCACGGCCAGATGTACTTTCACTTGACTCCTCCTTGTCACAAATGTTATGGCACGATGAGTCTCCAATTGTCGCATTAAGAGCCTGGGGTGAGAAAATGACTGGTGGTGTTTTTCCCCATTTGTTGACACAGCTACCACCGCTTTCAATGATTGTTCCTCATTTGGTGCATTCACCTCTCTTTCTGTCAAGTTGCCCGTTGAATTTGGAGTAAGGATAGCCTCGGTTTCTTTATTCGAATCTTTGGTAATCGTCTCCCTTGCATTGTTAAGGGTCTTGATTGAAGTGTCCAAAGTATCTCCCTTTCTTGTCTCATGAGGCACAGAAGAATGGTTTTGAGAACTACTCCTCTTGGTCGACTTGTGCTCATGTGAAGAATGAATAGCCACATCACTCTTAGAGGTCAAATGTGCGCATGACTCGATGCTTTTTCTCTTCTTCAAATTAATCTTGATGGTGTGCTTAGGAACTTCATTCGATCTACTTGACCACCAATGATGATAATCTTTTGTAACAAAAAAGCTTCCTTTTTGAGCCGGTAGAGTTATCTTAGATTGTGTTGCCCCACGAGTGGAGGATTCCCGCAATTGCACTATGTCCACCAATGAATAAGGAGGGAGCTTTTCTTTCAAGTCGTAAGGAACATCCTGACAAAAGCAAAACTGGCGGCTAAACCTGCAAGGATTATACGGCTCAACAATATGAACATTGTTCAAGCAAAGAGTCAACTAACATGAACGAGTGCTAATAAAGTAGTCTATCCATGAAGATGATAAATCTCCATTATCAACAAAGACACGATCCTTATCTTGAGCCAATCATAAGCTAGGAAGAATTGGGGTTCATCTTTAGGAGGAGACTTCTCGCGTCGTTAGCAGTAAAGAATTTGGCCATTTTGTCACCACCAAATTTAGTCATCAGGGCTCCATAATTTACCTAAAATTTCCATGAATATGGTAGGCATCAAAATAGTGAGCTATCCATCCATACAAATAATGGATTATAAAAATAGCATTGGATTCCCTCAACTTGGAAGAATGGACAACTTCGTTTATGCCATTGTAGATGCTTGATAACACCGGTATAGCAAGGGAAAATTTTTGTCCGCAAGCCATCAAACTCACCACTTTAAATACGCTGGGACGGATATGGCCAATTTTGTGACGTGGCAGAAGGAATTTGCAGATCCAGCAAGAAAAAAATGCAGCAAGGTATGTCTCATCTCTCGAAATCTCGTCAACCCCAAGTCAAGGAATTGTTCGGCTTTATTATTAATCTTGAACGCATGGTCATTGTCAATGATTCCACTTGGATTATGAGTTGTCCATGGCTTTGATGAAATTCGTTTCCTATTGACTCTAAGCGGGGGCGGTTGATATCTACTTTGGCCTTTAAACCAAAATTGAATCCAGTCAGCAATCCGAACATCTTTCATTCTTTGTTGTGAGTTTATGCAAGGCAGAGAATAGATGAATACAGCTTGCCGGTAATTGAGGTTTCCCATCGATGCTAGTACCACAAAGTTCATTAGCTGAAGGGACAACTTCATCATAAAAAGTGCCATGGATTGGAAGGCCACCAAGCTTGCGCAAGTCCCAAAGTGAGATGGATAATTCGCCAGTAGATGAATGCAGAGTATTCGTCATGTGACACCAAAGTTCAAGGAAGGCATGCAAGATGTTGTCACAATAGTCGTATGTGAACAAAGATGCATGGACGGCGTCATAGATCTTGGCATCTAGGAGCACCTTCTTCTGTCTTGAGAAGACATCTTCGGCCCACTCCCAATAGCACGTTGTGTAAAAAGTTTCGCCGAAATTAGAAGACGGAGCATCCCAAGCAGTTTTGTCCAAATTAGTTCGAGCGAAGGGGAGTAGAAACTTGTTGGTACTTTGTTCTCCACCATGGTCATAAGACAGCAACACGTGCACTTCTTTGCTTGTAAGACTATCTAATGACGAAGGGCCAATCACTACTTTCGTAGATTTGGTGGACCACTCGGGAAGATGAGACGACACATCTAAAGAATCAATCTTTATCGCCAAGTCACCGATGGCAGGTGGCAGTGCGTGAAGGGATAAATTGTGAGCACTCGGGCCTCCCGTGCCATCAAGAAGTTGGAGACATTGTTTAGGAGATTCACCATCCTTGATTTGCATGTTGTCGAACGTTCCTGTGACAAATAGAGTGAATTAGAAAAGTAAAGTAAAAGTTTGAAAGCAAAACAATGTTATGGTTAATTGCTCCTTGATGATTGAATAACAAAAGTGATGTACTTCAACATGATATGTGACGGGATGCTTTACGCGCAAAAGGATAGTAACGTTTGCAGGTGTCGATAATTAGAGCTTGGATTTCTTGTAGATGTTGAGGTTTCAAGTTGCCAAAGTAGCCAAAAATAATCATGGTAAGAACCTGCTATTTGGAAAAAATCAGTGGCTAGAGCTCTTGAGTCTCAATTGAAGATGCAGAATCCTGCCTCAAAATTAACTGGGGGGAATGATTCATTCGAGTGCATGTTCTCTTGGTAAATCTGACGAACAGTTGGTGTGCGCTAATACAAAGCTGAAATTCCTGTAACGTATGAATATTTCTAGGACCAAAATTTTCGGCGAACAAACAACACATAGCAAGAGTTATTATCATCATTATTTTTCAATTGTTTAAACGATTCAAGCTCAAGAAGAAAAAGATGTCCTAGTTCGATACGAGTCGAGTGAAGAGTTGAGAAATTACCTATAACTAGGCTTGTTAAATGAAGTTTAGAGGTTGAGGCTTCTCTATGCTTGCTGCAAGGAGTCTTTGAAATTGTAATATGAGGAAATTGGACGCTAGGAATTGCAGTTAAATAGAAGTTACAAGTTGGTGAATTAGGCCTAAGGTTTGGCTCTTTAATGGAAAGTAAACCACTTGGTAGTTTCTCCCAAATCTGTTTTGGGAAATTTTCATTGTACAATTAGAGTTGATTCTCTAGAAGTAGAACTTTGAAGAGGGGGAGTGTGCCAGTAGTTTGCATGTGCTTGTGTCTGATATTCTTCTTTCCAAAAAAAAAAAAAAGGGAACACAAATGTTTTCACCCGGGGTAAGGCGAAAAGAATCAAGAAATTTGGAGTTGGCAAAAAAAAAGTGGTTTGAGATTGACCCAAAGAGTTAGCAAATTAGCTGGCAACTGCAAGCAATTGTTTGGGTTGGTTGCGAAATGTACGACTGTTAAGGAAGGTAAGGAAGTGTGAATTAAGTTAGTGCAAACTGATTTGCTATATTGGAGTTCGAAGGTATAGTAATTGAAGGTTTTAATTGAGACTTGAACTTGAGACCCTCGTCTGTTATGAGAAAGGAAATAAATTGCAATATGTGGTAATTAAAGAAGGAATTGAAAATAAAGTGTTTTGATGGATTTGGTTTAGTATGAGTCAACTACATAAGCACCACGTTGTGACAATGCTTTGAGTTTGAGACTAGGATTGGGTGTGGACAAGACTAAAGATAGACCATAAGGCATGTTACTTTGGGTAGGGACTAATTTGTGAGTTATACTCATTTGAGCACATATTTACTATGCTACTTTGGTTTAGCATCCAGCCCAACCAAATGGATTTTGACCAAAGATTATTGGGCTCAAACTAAAGAATTGTTCGGTATTACAGATTTACACTTGGCTAGATCAATTGGGCCATTTTAGTCGTAAATGTTTGGCGATTATTTAGCCAAAATAAGTTCTATGGACTTCAAGTCATGTTTCCGACCCTTGTTAAGCAAGTTCGTTATCGAGCCTTGAAGTGGGGGCATTTGTAGACATTAAAATTTTAAATTATTATTAATTAAGACAATAATTAAATAATTATTTTGATTAATTAATTTAAATGACAAATTCAAGTCAAGGCCCAATAATTCATAGGATGTGATAATTTGATTTTCTTGGATTTGGATTCAATCAAGTAAATTAATTTAAATTGGCTAAAGTCCATTAAAGTGTATTGGACTATCAAACATCTTGGGTTGGCCCAGTATTTTATTTTAAGTGATGGGTGACTTAAGTTCCAAGTAACCCATTAGGGGTAGGAAACCCTATTTTTACCTATAAATAGAGGTACCCTCCCTTAGACAAGGGGGAGAAGATTAGAAATTTTTACGGCATACATCAAGTCTCTCAAGTCCTTGAAGCTCTGCAAGTTCTTCGACCATCAAGTCCTCGAAAATCCTGCAAGGTCTTCGTTCCAAGTCTTCAAGTGATTAATCTTCAAGTTGTTCATGTCAAGTGTTCAAATCTTCAACCTTTATGTAGATCAAGGGACGTCTTTCCTCGCAATCTAGAGGAGCAAGAATCAAGGGAGTATTTTCTTTTTTTTTGTAAAAAAAGAAATATACAAAATCAGAGTTGCGTACCTTTAAATTAATCAAATTAATTCTTATTTTGTTTGTTCCTGATTTTAGTATTTTTCCATACTTTGAAATTTGTGTGAACATACTCCATTAAACTTAAATGTGTCCAAGACTTTCTTGTTCAAAATTCATGAGGTGTGTGTAGGGGTCCTCATTTGGTCCACATCCGAACAAGGCATGGGCTTGAAGCATTTGGATTGGGGCGGGCTTGATTTTGAAATTATTGGCTTGCACGGGCATTCGTGCAATGCTTGAGTTGGCCCCATCAAAATTAGGTAAAGCATACTCGCTCAATGGTTTTCCATTCCTGTTCATGCCATTTCCATTCCCATAGTCACCAATTCTATTATTTCCATCTACCTCTTCTTCTTTGTTTTCCATGTTTACATTCCCTTGATGAACATTAGCATTTGCCATCTCTATCCTTTCTTGCTCTTGTTGTACCCTTCTCAACCTTCTAATTTCTCTTAGCTCTTTCTCCCGTTCCTTGTCTAAGCAAATGAATGGCTCTTGAGCTCCTCTTACCATGCACTACACACAACCAAGGCAAATAGTCAATTGAAATTCCAAGTCAATTCCACAAAATATCCAACAAACATAAAATTCACAAATTAACAACTAAACGCTAAACTAAACTAAACTAAAGTGCTTAATCTATACGACCCATAAAGTGCTTGATATTGCAAAAAATCAAAGACAATCCCCGGCAACGGTGCGAAAAACTTGATTGCTTCGTTAGGTAGAATTCAACTTTAAAAAGACAAACAAGTAATAATTAACCACACTAATTCACTATACTCTACCTAACTTCCGCAAGTATACGGAGTTGATAGTGGTATAGGATGAGTGGGTATCGTCCCACAAGGATTCTTGGAAGGCAATTACCAAGATTTACGGATATTTGTATGTTAAGCAAAATCAAACAAAAGATGATGGAACTATTCTAATAAAAACCATATTTAAATGAAAACGATAAAAAATTAATTTAAAGTTAGATTAACTAAAAAGCAAGTAAGTGAAAATAACTAATTACGATATTAAAGAACTAATTAAGCTATTCTAGTAGAAGCAAGTAAAGGAAAGCACTTAATTCTAACCTAAATTAACCAAATTAAAACTAAAATTAAATTAGCAAGCAAATTACCCAATTAAAAGAACTACAAATAAGAAACCTTGAAGACTAAAAGCAACCATTTCTAAATTAGAAATTGGAAGAATTAACTAGAAATTAATGCAAGAAATTGAAAATTCTAACTAGAAATGCAAGAAATTATCAAAAATTTTAATTTACCTAAGAAACCCTAAATTGCAAGTAAAGAAATTCTTACTAAATTAGACAAGAAAGCGAATAAAATTTATATTGAATACGTGAAACTTGCGATTAACCCACTACGATTATCTAATCAAAATTCAAATTTGACAAGAAATTAAAAGAAGGTCTTAGAGAAAATTAAAGAGAAATTTCTATTGAAAAAGAAAACTTGGAGTTCAAGATATCCTAAACTATCCTAAAATATAACTAAAACTATCTACTACTTACTCTTCTTACTATTAATAAGTAGCTTAAATAGTGTAGTGCTACACAAGGAAAAAATCAGGAGTTGTTGGCTGTAATTTTACCAAATTGCCCTTAGAGATGATGCAATTTAACTCTTAGCAAGTCGAGATCGCGATATGGAACAATTGAGATCGCGATCTCGACTCTAATACATTAAGACAATTTCCCTTGAACTTTGGAGAGTTTGAGATTGCTATATGGAGAGTTTGAGATCGCGATCTTGACTCTCTTCTCAGCATTCTTCATTTCTTCCATTATTGCAATTTGATCCCTTGAACTTTGTTAATTACAGCTTCCAACCTCTAATTTTTTACCTACATAATAATAACACTATTAAGCAATTAATGAAACTAGAAATTTAATAAAAACTTATCATTTTTAATCAAGAACGGAAATACAAACGCATAATAAAGAAATTAACTAAAATATTCAATTACTTACCTAAAATTCAGGATTTAAACTATCAAAATGTTATAATTTAGAGGAAAATAACTCTAGTTTACTAGAGTTATCAAATAACGCAAAATACAAGACACCACCAAGATGACAACACAAAAGGTGAATAATGGACGTACTTTAAATAATTTATTTAGGAGACCTCTCAAGGGATCTCAAATACCATATGACAATTGAACTATTTTAAATAGTCATTCCAAAATTTTCAACTTTTTCAAAGAAAACGAGTTCAAATGCCAACAAAAGGTTTCAAATAATCAAGTATTAACCATTATCAAAAAGGTTTTTGAAAAATAAGTTCTATTCATCCAAAATATAGTTTTGCTCAAATGAAAATGATTACAACGTTTTTCAACAATCTCAACAAGGCCACATGGAAATAGAAAATCATTAGGAATCTACCTAATATGCACATATCACACAATTAGGAATATTAATCTATCAATGAGTTAGTAGCATGATATCAATGATAGATATTACAAATATTTCCTCCTCGACCTGTTGGTATTTTAAAACGTAACTCCTAATGGCCATTTTGGAAAAATAACATTGGTACATGCCGGAATCCCGTATTGGCCTGATTACTATTTTAATGGCATATTTCAAAGAAATAACATGGATACATGCCGGAATCCCGTATGTCTCGCCTTTTTCTTAAAAGCAAAGTTTTTTTTTCTCGGCCCTAAACTAAGGAAGATAAATAAAACGTACCCAAAATCATATGCAAACTAATCACTCATTAGATAGAATAAAACCCCCACATGCAAAAATACTCAAAATGGCCTAGATCACTTTTATTCCAATTAGACCAATTTGTTCAAAAGATAAATTGACCAATAAGGTAATACAATTGATTTGATCAAAAATAATATTTTAAATGAATCAATTTAAAAATTTTGAGTCCCTAACTTTTTGAACATAGTAATACATGGCTTTTAAAACATTTTTATCGCAAAAGAACTACTCAACACACACCAAATCCATAGAATGCCAAGTTTAAATAACTCAATCATATGATATTGCAAGTCATTTGTCAACATTAAGTACTATAATCAATCAAAATTTTTATCCAAAATTCACCACACAAATATTTACATTTGCAAAAAGACACCCTTCCAACACACCTAAAAAACACCCACAAACTTGTGTGTATTTTATTCAAATGATGAGTATTACTCATCCTACCACTCACTCAAAATAGAACAAAAAATAATAATAAGAAAGCTAAAAACAAGTGAAGGTGAATGCAACCAAGTAAGCTCCAATTGAACGTAAAAATAAGAGTTTTACCCTTTAATTATGGACTTCACCAACATTGAGTACAACATTTATCAACACTATGTAATGAGCAAATGTCAAGTAAATTATATAAACACAATTTTCAATTAAACAAGAGTTTTAGAAATTGATTTTTCTTTAATAACCAATCATGACTATACTACAAAGGGGTCCTTAGGGCTTCACAGGGTTCAAAAAATTAAAGAAAAAGAAAAATACACATAAGGGTAACAAGATTTAACACAACAAATGCATTATTTAATTGTCCAAATCATCCCCCCAAACTTAGTTTCACACATAATCGGTTTCAAAGAAATATTCAATCACCAAAACTACTCTCAATTCAAATCAACGATTCACATAATTTTCTCAAAATACTTCAACTCAACTATTTAGCACATGTAGTGTACAATAACTAGAATGTCCACAAGTAAAAAATAAAAATCAAATTAAAAATCATTCCACAAAGTATGTATATCATTCACAAATCACAACAGATCATATATTGTCATCAACATTTTTATCTGTGGTCAAATTCATCCAAGTGTATCCAAATTCAATTGCCAACAACAAAACATAAGCTAAAGTAATCACTTTGTAATCAACAGGATACTTAAACTAAAGCAAGGACACTAAAATAAAGCATAATAAATAAAAAGGAAAGAAATATTCTCTCAGCACTAAGGAGGCTTCTCAGGAATATTGTAATCCTTGGTGAATTTACACCATTGCTTAACTCCTCCGAAATCCTCAAGGATTTGAACTCCGGCATAAGTAGGTTGAGCTTCCCCAATCCCCTCTAAAATGTATCTTTCTTCTGCCACTCCTCCAAGAATCGGTTCTTTCTCCACGAACACGTCAAATAGAACTTTCTTTGTTGTAACCATTAATCATATAAACTCAAGCTCATATAAAGGGAAAGTTGGTAATTCCTCTACATAAGTGTTGAGTGTCTCAGTTATTGTAACTTCAACTTCATAAGGCTCTTGGAAACCAGTTTTTTGCAAAACATTTTCAATTTATTTTTCTTAAACCGATTCTTCACCCATTGGTAGAGGGTTCGAGTCCATTGTGTTTCACCATTTACTATTCTTTGAACTTGGGTAAGTTGGTCTTGTAACCTCTCGGTGGATTCTCGAAATTGAGCTTGTTCTTCTTGATTTCTAGCCATCTCTTTTCGATGTTGGGCTCGCTCTTCTTGAAGTTCTTGAATATGCATCCACATATCCATCCTTCTTTCCCCTTCATGTTCTTGAGTTGTTTGGTGAAGGAAATATGACTCTACTTGATCATATGAAGGTTCTTGTGGTAGAGGGAAAGAGTAGGAATTTTCTTGATAGCTCTCACAAGAATATGGATGGCTAGACTATCCCATTTGATAATCTTGTAGCTCTAAATCATAAGCGTATTGATGGGCAGACCATCCCACTTGATAATCTAAGAGGTAAGAAGAATAACCATAACAATAACCATGTTCACTGGATATACCTCCATTACCATAAAAATGATAATTTTCTTAGTATTAATCATTCTAATGAGGTCCTTGCATTTTCTTGAACAAAACACAACATAAATAAAAGCAAAAAAAAAAAAGAACTAAAACAACACAAACAAGGAAATTAGGAAAGCTTACACTACTAACTAGTCTAAACTATCCATTATTAAGAAAATCTTTTTGTATTTTTCAAAATAAGAATACAACTATAAAATGAATTTTTTTTTAGTTTTTCAAATAGGTGAAATAACTATAAAAGAAAACAAAAGATTTCAATCTAGTTTTTTAACCAAATTATATCGATATTACTGAAAACCAATCCCTGGAAACTAGGATTGACAATTTCTTACACAACTCGATAATACGATACGAAATTAATAGGTTACTCGAAATTTATCGAATCATTATTACGGGTCAACTCATTTATGACACGAAATTAAATGAGTTGGATTGGCTCAACCCATGGGTTGACACAATAACTCATTAAGTTACCGTATAAATAGATTTAGCTGAAATTTTTTCTTTATTATAAATACATATGGTATACTTTAAGATTGCGAATAATAGATTTAATATAAGATTATTAAATCAAACATAATAACTATTTTAAATATTATCCAATAAATTTCAATAATTTTAATTATGTATTTTAAATTACTATAACAACAAGGTTAGTATTAATAATTGTTCAAATTATTTAAAAATTAAAATTTGAGATTTTAACTCAAATGTATCGCAAGTTATTTAATTGTCAAATAGGCTGATACTTTCTATCAATAGTAAATAAGTCAAATACAAATATGATACAATCCCTAATGGATCAGACACGAATACAACATGAAAAAAAACAGGCCTTACATGACAGGACACGATAAGAAATGGATCATACCTGACAGGATACGATAACCTGACAATCTGATCCATTAACATCCCCACCGACAACGGGGCCAGAAAAAACTTGATGCCTTACACACCTAATTATAAATTTATAAGGCACCTAAATTCTACTACTAAGTAGGTGGCATCCTACAAGTATACAATTGTCAACTTGTAAGAAATGGATGTAAGGATCATACTCACAAGGATTAGTCGATAATTGCTGATTATTTGGTTAGGTGACTAGTTGAAGTGATTGATTAAAAGAGATTTTGATTAAAACTAAATTTAAAGAGACTAAAAAGCAATTTAAAGACTAGCAAAGAAATTTAAGTAAACAATAATACTAAAGAAAGCATTTTTAACAAAACATTCAAAGAAAGCAAGCAAAAGAGAAGAATTTTAAGACAGCTATTAACTAATCTAAACAACTACTTATTATTAAGGAAGCATAATTAAAGAAAGCCCATTAACTATTCTAGGAAAGAATGTAAAAAGAAAGTATTTTTAGAAAGCAACTAACTAGCCTAAACTACAAATTAACAATCTAAAAAAGCACAATTAAGGAAAATTCATTAACTAATCTATCAGTTAAACTAAGAAAGCAAGAAAAAAAAGCAATCAAATGAAAAGCCTACAAACTAATCTATCATTTTTAAAGAAAACCCATAAACTAGTCTAATAATTAGACTAAGAAAGCAATTAGATGAAAGCAATTAACTAATTAAACTAAAAGAACATGAATTTAAAGTTTAACTAAAGGAATTTTAACATAAACAAAGTGCCTAGCACTAAAAAGATTCAATCTTCAATTAAGAAAATAAAAATACAAGAAAGAGATATCCTAATCTACTCTAATCTAAGAAAACCCTCCCCAAATGGGGAGCAAAAGGAAGAAAATTACTTTGTAATCTAGCATACTCCTACTGGCTAAGTTATGCTTCAAATGAGATTTAAAAGGAGTATATATAGTGTTAGGGTAGTGGGAGAATTGTGCAGCAAAAATCATCCTCGAACAAAGTAATTTTTGCTCCCACCGCCTCAGTATCAGACCAGCATCAAATTGCAACTTCTGTATCATTTCATAATTTTGTTTCAAAAATCTTCATCGAACGTTCGATTAATGTGCCATTTTTTTTCATGTTAACCTAACACATAGGAGAACATTATTAGTTATAATAAACACTTAAAATAACTTCTAAATATCTAAATAAAATTCTCACAAAATAGACCAAAAAACGAAAAACAAATAATGACGAGCAAAAACCTAACTCCCAACGAAATTAAATTAAAGACACAACACAAATCTAAATACAAGAACCTAATAAAATATGTTAATTAAGACCCAAATAAGTACTAAAACACTTAATAAATACATACTAACATATTCTAACATATAAAAGCAAAATAGACAAAAACACACACAAAAATACTAAAAATACTCTACTTTAAGATACATATAACTCTAGTTTCCTAGAGTTATCACGCATATTGCTTAATTGTACACGTATAGTTTGGGACCCTATGAAAGTTTATAAATAGGATCCAACCACTCAAAGAGACTTGTAAAGCAACTTACAATACATTTCTACCAAATCAAATACAAATCAACTTTTCTCTCTAAATTCTCTCTACCTTCTCTCTAGTTTTTGGATCATTTTAGGTCTCATCTGTGAGCTTTGCTAACCTCAATACCCTTCTTTGTGCCATATGTAAGTATCCGTGAGTAAGCCACTAAAAATGGGTCATGGCTTGCTTGGTGATTACCCTCCTCTTAAACCTTAAAAAAAAAAATAATAATAAATAAAAAAAAAAAAAAACCCCTAACATGTTACTTTCATAATACAAGTAGAAGAGAAAAGTGAAAAAGGAAAAATTACCAAAATATTTTCTCAACTTTTTTTTTATTAAAATTTTAAAATTCTTTCCGGCTTTGACTAGTAAGACTAGGGGTGTACTTGGTATCACAAAAAAAAACACAAACCACACCCCGATAGGCATGATCATGGTTTCGAAGCTAGAACTGAAATCGCAACTTTGGGAGTCGGTTCCGATTCTGGAACTGGGGGTTTGATGTTAATATCTGTCCAATTCCAGTCATAGTTATGATTTTGAATTTTTTTAAAATATAGATATATTTTGAATAATCCATACTAAAAATAAAAAATAATTTAAAAAAAAAAATAGATGTATCAATTATATTGACACATATATATATAACTGGATTCCAATTCCAAAAAATAGAGAATCGAAACCGAAATCTTATTCTGAAACTGTCTTATCTATCAGAACCGTCCATTTTCGTCCGTCTAATTCCAGCAGTTCTAGTTCTGGAACTGGAAATGTGACCTCCTCTACACCGGGTCCCGATCCCCCGCTCAAATATGATTTTGGTGATTTCTTCAAAATATATATATATATATATATATATATAATATAAATAAATAATAAAATTGTTAGTACTTTAAATAGAACAAGGAGAAAAGTAAAAAAGAGAAGGGGTGAAAATGCAGGGAGTTGTAAGCAAAAGAGTCGCTAGTGCTCTGCACTCTGCGGCGGTGGCAAAGGCTACGGCTACGGCTACGGCAACGGCGAGATTAGGTTTGCTGCTTCAGAAAATCCATCCAGAAACCCTCGCAACGCTTTGCTAACTGCAAGAACTCTCACATCTATCTGCTCTACTACACAATTTCATTCCTCCAACAAAATTCATGCCAGAGCAGAAGCTCTCCTCGCTTCTCCATGGTCTGCTACTCAGCTCCGCCACGCTAGATTTTCCGGTGCCGATGTACGTTATTTCTCCCTAGAATATGTTATTAGTTTTGTTGTTTTTCCTCGAAAAATCATAACTTGATCAATTCATTTTCTGGTGCGATTGTTTATGCCTGTAAGAATATCGAAGAAATATGTTTGTCTATATTCATGTATATAGTAATTTATGTTACTGCTGCCAAATCGAAGTGAGGTGGGAGAATTTATCTTTCTGTTTTTCTCTGTTACTGTTCCCAATATCATATACATAGAAAAATTATTTCAATTGGACAGTTGGTTTGATTTCACTAGCATACTTTTGATGTATTATTTTTCAACAAAAAATATAAAGGAAATTATCTTGATTGACTGTTGAATTAGGTCTTTGATTCTCTGTGTAGTTGAATGTTGTAATAGTAGATTTCCTCAATATATGGAACACATGATCAGCCAAAGTGCAACTCCATGTTGAATTCAAAAAGTTTTTAAGTTGTAAGTTGGAACAAAGAGTTATTTCTGTTACAAAATTGACATATAAATTATGCAAGGTCAAACATAAATGAAGATAATGAAATTCAAAATTAATTGGGCTGTAAAATGAATGAATCAACATTGACAAAATCCAATTTTGAGATTATGGAGCTGTCCTGAAAGAAAATAGGAAAAGATATTGACGTGCTCTATTGTTCAATTCTTCAGAATTAGGATATGGGACATGTGCTGGATTGCAGGTTTGACAATTTCAGGGTTGTGTCAGACTATCAGCGAATATGAGAAACTGAGGAACTATTTGAGGCAAGTAGGAAATGACACATTATCCTTCATATATTTGAAAGAGATTGAACTGTGAGCAAAATAAGATGAATTCAAAATAAATGGGCCCATTCATTCAAAATTGGAATTATGCAGATGCGACTGTCCTGCAGTAGTGTTAGAATGTTTGTAAACAAAACCAGTTGCTCACATCTTGCTATTTAGTACTCTTCTCTTTGTTCAAAATAAAAGCTTTTTGTCTCTTCTTGTTTGCCTTATTAAAATAAGAAAAGCTAAAACTTGTATTGGTGCTCTAAATTGCTTTTCACCTCTGCATTCTGATTTATTTTTAAGCTGAAAAATAATGCTTTGCAAAAATTAAGTGTACCGTAGATTTTGTTCTTTCAGGAGAACATTTTTTTTCCACAAAACCTATGTAATTAAGATACCCTTTGATGCAGCACAAGCTGTGGAAGTAGGCCAGCAGACTTGTAGAGTAAATTTTTAAGGTTCAAACTAACAATATTATGGCAGAAAATTGCAGGAAAAGTGTAATTTCAGAACCATAAAAATAAATAAAACATGCTGGAAACCCTGACAATTTATGTATATAATGACTTAGGACCACTAGGAATCACTCCTAGGCACCTTTAGGCATCACACACAAGGCTAGATTGTATCACACAACCCTTAAGACAATAAAATCTGCAGGAAATGTTATTTTCTCTTTGTGGAATACCACATTATATTTAGATTCTTAAAACAAGTCCTATTTTGAATAGGATGCAACTGTTATTCCCTAGAAGAATAATAATCCTGGCTTAAATCTATTACTAAAACCAACTGAAAACAAAGTCCTTAATTGACTCAAGGACCAAATAATAAAATGCTAAAACCAGAAATTCCTGCAAAATAACTAATTACTAAAATACCCTTAACTACTAAAACCTATGGGAATGCATACATTCCTAGAGTTGGATTTCTACTTAAACAACTCTTCAATTAGCCTATCTAGGTCCCAGATAGTCTTCTTTTCTTCAAAGGAATATGAAACTAATGCTTGAACGCAATTATGAAAGTATTTGATTTTACTTTTTCTCGAGGGACCTTTTGTTGATTGCATCACCCTTTGAAGTTTCTAAGAGATTTTTCAGAAATGACATTTTTCAATCAGGTATGGAAAAACTGCAGTATTTATGTGCGTGTTTGTGTGTGTGTGTATTCCTGAATCAACAATTGTAATTTTTTTCCACATTAAAGATGAAATATAATACAATCAGATAACAAATCGTAACTTCTGTTTGTAATCCATGCGGAGTTCTATAATACAACCGAGATGGTATATCACCACATTCATGTATGTTAAAACTCACATAAACAAGATTAAAATGGTTAAACTATGCAGCTATGTTGTTCGCCTTACAAATTTCAAACATAATTGAGGTGGATTTTCTGTGCACATTCCATTTCCATAGTTATGTTCTGTTTAACATGATTGTTGGTGATTAATATTTTTGTAGTTTTTATATGACTAATACAATTTTTAATTATTTCTCTAATTTCCATGCAGGTGAGACCTGGGAATGTCATAGAAAGAAAAGGTTAGAATTAATTCAATTCATTCTATGTAATGTTTTTATCGTAGTATGCAGGCTAACAGAATGTCCTGATGTGATATTATGGTATTCTAATGGGTGTCAATGCGATACAGGAAAGATTTATCAGGTAATTGAATTGGCATTTTAGATTACTTAGTTTTCAATATGATTTTGGTACTTGTTTCTAGTTATCGTTTGAGGAAGATATGGTCCTTGAAAAAGTCCAATTTTGTTTAGGTAGTAAAGGCGCAACACACAACCCAGGGAAGAGGAGGAGCTATAATACAGGTCTGCTAATAGTCTCTCTTTCATGCATTTTTCATGATTTTGAGTTCTTGTAATGTACAATCTTCTTTAAGTATATTTTCATATCAAACACATCCATATGGGACTTTCCTGTGATCCTATCATATTTTTTGTTTGGAAACTAAAAAAATAATACTGAAAAATATTTCTTTGAAACTGAGGTAAAACGAAGATCAATTTCAAAACTCTAAAAAATGTAGATCTTGATTACTCAGTTAATTGAATTTCTTTGAAACTGAGGTGTTTTTATTTGAATAATTGGTAATATTATTTAAACATGATTATCATGCAATGGGTTCCAGATGTGCCTTGTCCTACTTTGTATGCCGTGTCAGTGTCTTGATCTAAATGGCTAATATGTGGTTCTTCAATTGTTAATGCCATCTTATTCTTGATCTTTTTTCTTTATTTAAAAAAATTTGCCATAAATTCTGTTCTTGAACATCATTTGATTCATCATACTAGAGGTATGCTTTTAATTGGGAAATTCTAATATGGACCCAGTTCACAATCCCACATGTGGAGCTTGTGGTTAATATAAGAAACACAACCTCACTTTCTTACATCAGCATACATCATTAAACACACTTGGCCCTTATTTAGACTACAAAGTCCACAAGTAGGGCCATGGACTGGGTCCATGCAAGAATCTCCCCTTTGACTAATCTCTTTTATAACCACTTGTCAAAATTCATAAACAAAAAAAAAAGACTTCTTACATTTCCCTAATGACATGCCTGTGGCTTACCATCATATCAACAGGATCATGAATGTTCAGACATGATGCTATGTATTATTGAAACTTGATCATTTGTTTCTTAATGCCATCCATTTTCTTCTATGATGTAGAGTTCTGTGGTTTGTCATTCTTGATTCTTGAAAATATTTATTCCTTAAACTATTGTACTTGTAGAAAAGAATATCTTTATTTTGTTTGGTTTCCAGCGTAATTTGTTTTGCTCATACCCTTTTAACTCATAAATTTTACATGGTCCTGTGGTTACTTTGAATTTTATCAAACCATTTGCGATTGAGCATTTAGGCTTTTACCTTATATTTCTGAAATTGTACAGGTGGAGCTGCGTGATGTTGATAGTGGAAGTAAAGTAAATGAAAGATTCCGTACAGACGAGTCAATTGAGAGTATGCCTTTCAACTTCCTGATAGTTGCTGCTTAGATTTAATGCTTGAGTATTCAATTTTTATGTTGAATGTTCACAAGTGCTATGTGAAAAAGATGATCCTTGTGATTGCAATTTTTCTGTTTAGAGTTCTTATAGTGCTTCTTGATGTTCTAGTATTAGTTGTGATTGAAGATTTATGGTTGTTTAGTTCATGTGGAGACAGTGGATTTTCTTGTGAATCCAAGTTCTCTTAGCTCTGGATTTATAAAATGTGAGGTCCAGCAATTTATATTTGTCTACTAAAAATAGTACCTTCTTCAGTTTGAATTGAAACTGTCTAATTTTCAAATTAATTTCAAACGTAATGTATTATCGAAGGATTTAAGAATCAGAGGTGGAGGAGGCTTTTAAGAAGATGAAGAAAGGAAAAGCAGTTGGCCTCGATGATATTCCAATCGAGGGATGGAAATGCTTAGGAAAGAAGGGCATAAGTTGGCTTACCAATCTTTTCAATAACATATTGACGTGTAGAAACATGCCTGACCAAGGGAAGAAGAGTACTCTCATGTCCATATTCAAAAATAAAGGAGATATACAAAATCATGGTGTGCGAATTACAAAGGTATTAAGTTAATGAGCCATACGATGAAACTTTGGGAGAGGGTGATAGAAAGAAGGTTAAGAAAAAAGACTAAGGTGTCAAATAATCAATTTGGTTTCATGCCAGGGAGATCGACTACTGAAGCCATACATCTCTTAAGGAGACTTACTGAAAGATACCGGGATAAGGAAAAGGATTTATATATGATTTTTATTGATTTTGAAAAGGCATACGATAGAGTCTTTAGAGAAGTTATGTGGAGAGTCTTAGAAAAAAGAGGTGTAAGAGTAGCATATATAGAATCAATAAAGGAAATGTATAAGGATGTGGTTACAAGTGTGAGAACACCAGGAGGGTTGACACGAGAATTCCTTATAAATATAGGTTTACACCAAAGTTCAGCTCTAAGTCCTTATCTATTTGTATTGGTCATAGATGAACTTACAAGGCATATATAGGAGGAAATAACATGGTATATGTTATTTGCATATGACATTGTGTTAGTAGATAATGAAACAAAAGATGAGATTAATGCTAAACTCGAGATTTGGAGAGAGACACTTGAGGCAAAAAGATTTAGAATTAGTAGATCAAAAATAGAATATATGAAATTTTAGTTTAGCAAGGGTGCACGTAGGAATGGAATAGGGTTAGTGTCGGAGATCAAGAGATACCCATAAGTGAATTTTTATTTAGGATCAGTTTTTCAGAGTGATAGTAGTATAGATTAAGATGTTACACATCGGATACAAGCAGGTTGGACTAAATGGACAATGGCATTGGGAATATTATGAGACCACAAAATTCCTTTACGATTTAAGGGTTAATTCTATAGAATGGCAATTAGGCCAGCGATGCTTTATGGGTCTAAGCATTGGGCAGTGAACTACACAGCAAAAGATAAGAGTAGTAGAAATGCGAATGTTAAGATGGATGTGTGGGTACACTAGGATGGACAGGATACACAATGAGCATATTCGTGAGAAGATTGGAGTAGCATGTATTGATGAGAAAATGAGGAGGGAAATACACTTAAGGTAGTTAGGTCGTGTGTTAAGACAACCAATAGAAGCGCCTGTTAGGCGAGTAAATTTTAGAGAGTAGTCAACATAAGAGGGGTAGGGGAAGACCAAAAAAGACTTGGTGGTAACTTGTAAGAAAGATATAGCCCATCTAGGAATTGAGGAGGATATGGTCCATGACAGAGCGCAATGGCGTAGCAGGATTCATGTAGCCGACCCTACTTAGTGGGATTAAGACTTGGTTTGTTTGTTATGTTTATCTGTAGACATGGTTTTTAAGTAATATGATACTTGATCCTATTGTTTTAAGCTTATTTGTGGACATGACTAATCCATTGAAATACTCCACCTTGTCGTATATTCCATGCCTGCAAAAGTGTGAATCTTTGGTGGATTATGCGTATGAAAATAATTACATATATTCTTCTTATGCAGCCTTGTTGGCTGATTGATGTTTTGAAACATTAAAAGACTTGTATATTATTTCTTCATGGTTGCAAAATTCCATGCAGTTAAGGAGTTTTTGTTGAAGAAAAATCTTTCACTTACCTTTATACTGATGATGACACCGTTGTTCTAATGGAGTGAGTTCTAGTTTATGGTTTCTGTTTAGATTTGATTGACATGCTTAATGATTATTTTCTTTTCTACAGCCCAGATACCTATTCACAAATTAATGTACCAAGGGACTTGTTTGGTGAATCTCTTCCATATCTCCAGGGTCAGAGTATATTGCCATTGACCACTTTATGTTTTTGTTAGCTGATTCTTTTATCTCTTCGTGGTACAGATATTTGTACCAATTAGACCATGCTAAAGGAAGTATTAGGTTTTGATTGAACGGCAGCTAATCTATTTTAAGATGTACTATTCAGGAAGCTGAGCAGGAAGTTAAATGAAAATTTAGATGCCAAAAGGGTGAGCGTAGATTGAGAAACTGTCTTGGTTCTCAGATTAGTGCATCACTGAGAATTCAGGGGACCTGGACCTGATTGGAAATTGAAAGCATTGTAAAACATATTGTCGTTCATTTTATGATGGCTTGTGAATTTTATCCACATAAATTAGTTGTTAAGATGAACATGTTGGAGCCTTGAGAGAAGAAGGGAAAATATTTGTAGGTTAAGTAAAACTGTAGATCATGAATGCAGATGGATAACCGAAGAAAATCTTTGAAACAAGTGAAAAACTACTTCTATTGTTTTTAGGTTAAAAAAAAAAAAACCCTACTATTACTGGTTCACAAAAAGTTTCATGCTTAGTGTGTGTGTGCGTATATATATTTAAGAAAAAAAAACCCACCTCTACCCCCAACCCTTTAGTGACTCGAATCTAAAATAGGTCATAGGGAACCGTCTTGCACTTTGTTGTCGAATAGAACAACTTGAGTCCAGAAAAATACTTGAGATCCTATGACTTCTGCTAAGGTTGGTTATTGGTGTTGTTGCCAATATTGCTCTCTGCACCTTGCATTTACACCAAAAGGATCTCCATCCCTTGATAACCTTGATAATATGGATTATAATCTGTGCTGTCGACTTCACAAGTGATCCCAATTTTTGTATCACATCCTTCAAATTCCTATTTGTTTCTTTTGCTAGCTGCGAACTTTGCTGCTTAGATATTTTCTTTTTGATTTATAAAGCATTTTGGTTACGTGAAACATGCTTTTTTTCTAGAGGTGTTAAATAACTATTCTATTTGAGATGTGTATTTCTACTTATCTCATGTAGAGACCTTACGTTTTTATTAACTTTGGCAATGTAAATGCCTACTATTTATACTATAGGACCTTCCTACTTTTTGACATACATTGGCGGAGGGAGAAGGGGGTGGCCACTCCCCTAACTTTTGGTAAACTTAGAATTGGCTCTATAAAGTTTTGATTATTTTCTCAAAAATCGCATCCTTGCTCCTATTAAATTCTTACTATCCCCCCTCCCCCCCAAGTTTTGCTCCGAAAAACTTTTCTTCTTATGTGCGGTTGGACAAGATATCTACTTTCTTATACGTAAAGAAAGGCAATATTCTAGTTACTGTTAAATAATAAAGATTTTTCTAAATCTAATTGAATTTCAATTTAAATCTTATATAAATATTTCAAAAGATCTCTATTTGATTGATTTGATTTAATATCCGTCTTTTTTCTTCAGTCATAAGTTGCCACGAATAACATTATTATATTTATTTGTGTTAATATAGAATGAAGAATTTTTATCACTTGAGAATAGTAATTTTTTTTTGTTAATCATGTTTTAGTTTTTATTAAAGGAAAGATAAAAGCATTATAATTTGAACCATAATCATAGAGAAATGATATATTAGGTAATCGTAACTTATCGAGAAAACAAAATCATCACTCTTTTTGTTTAGTAGTCCTATAAACTTTTGTCTTTTGCAATGGAACACATCTTTTACATAATTAACTATTAACTATTCACTTTGAATTATTTTACTTTTTGAAAAAACTATATGAAGCATATTAGAAATTTCAGCATGAATTACTATATAGAAACTTGCAATTTTGAGACCAAAAAGATAACAAAAAACATACTAAAAAAATTCAAAATTTTATCGATAAATCAAAACAATCACCTACAACAATGTCAGTGGTGAAATACGAAGGAAAATTGTATGAACAAACTGTACACATTCAATATGAGTAAGTTGACTTTCATGCACTATACAACTTTTTTTTTCCGGAGGAAGGTTAATTCAATATAAGTTCACCCCATGAAAAAAAAAAATGGCAGCCCTACATAAAATTCCTCGCTACGCCACCGATGACATATATAAGCTAGCATATAATTTCTTGCTTTTATACTCTCTACCATACATTACACTCTTGCATCTCTCTCATGTAGAGTATGACATTGGAATTTAACATTGGAGATCAACTGGCTAACAGCAGCCGGTAACTTGTCATGTTTTCCCTCATCAATTTTTTTTCTGGATATATAACAATTTTAACTTAATGGAATGCAGATGATATGAAAGTTACTTTGCAGCTTTATGATAAAAGGCCAATGTCTGCATCAATTCCTCAAACAACATTGCTCTAAGTGACATGTATTGTTGCTGCAGCACAAGTTCATGTGAAGGGGTCTACAGCAACTCCTCAGTATGTTCATCACTTTTTAGGTTTTTGGCAAAAAAGAACCTTGATTAACACGTTGCTTTGTTGTTCTAATCAGTCAGCAGTTTTTAAAGCTGCTCCTACACCAATGGCCCTTTCATCTCTCTTTCTTGGTCGGTTTGAACTGGTCTGCAATATTATCATCCTCTTTGATAGTCTTTGTTTTGTCTTTTGCCTTGCTGAAGTTCCTGAAATATTTAAAATCATGCAACCTAACTAACTTGCAATACTGTTCTCAAATGGTCATGCTTGGTTGACGCTTGTGAGGGTTTTGTCTTGTCTATAAGACTTCTGCACAACTTAAGTTTTTCGGTGTCTGAACTCTGAAGTCAATACATAGGTTTAATCAAATTTAGGGGTTTGAGATACCTTAAAAACCTTTGTAATTTAGATAGCTTAAAACTTCTTATACAATTTAATAGCAATAACTGCCTAATCTAGAATTAAATAAAATAAAATAATAGCCAAAAGTAAAAATCTTTTCATCATTGTTACAGTCTGTATTAGCCAATTTTTCTATTGCAGGAATTTGTATACAGTCTGTGTTTATGGGGTTTGCAGGATTGCATGTGATCTTTCAAGGTGGCTTAGTGCTGGCATGTCTTGTATCAGAATTTAGGACATCTTTAGTAAGAGAGTGATGTATCACTAACTATGGCTTTTCTTGTGAATGCTAAATATTAGGGAATGAAAAGAACATAAGTTTGGAAATGGTTCTTTTGATATAACAAGTTTTTTCTTCCTATATAGTCTGGTGAACGTGTAAATTTGATTCTTTGTTAAATAATTAGAAAGGATTCTGTATCTTTGAGGATTCCAAATAAACAAATTTTAGCTAGTATCAATGACATCTAGCATCACTTCAAGCGGTTAAGCAATTTCCTGAGGTTTGGGATAGTTAAAACTTTGTGGATTACTACAGGAAAACTAAAGCATTATTAAGTTCAGGTTTATATTATTACTTCACAGGAAATCACTGAATAGTTTACAAGAAAGTCATATGTATATGCTTATGAGATTATATTTTTATTTATGTTGCCAAGATTGTATGGTAGTGGTATATGTCAAATCTTGAATATGCAAAACCAGTACATATGAGGTGTATAAGAGACAGAGGCAGGGGTGGGGGAGGGAGGGGGATGGAGTTTTTTAGGTGAATTGATAACAATGACTCTAGTACTCTGATATTATTGAATACCACTGATGAATATGAATTTTCTCCTAGATTCTACTACGAAATGAAAAGAGGTAGACCAATAACTAATTTTTCAAGCATTTTCTGATGTATTCAGAAAGTAGAGCTCACTAATCTCCAAATTCTGCATCTGCCTTCTTTGATCCTGTCCAAGTTTCCTAAAATCTCTCCGTTTTCTACTTTTACAGGTATAAGAAGGTTAAGTTGGACAATGGTCTCACAGTCCAGGTGAGTTAATTGTGTTACTATGAGAACTCTACAGATCATAATTCTTTCAAGACATTATTTTACTCTATATCACTCTTTATGTGACATGATGAATATTCCACTATGTTAGATTAATCAAGCATGATTCAAAACTGACAATAAAATGAATACATCTTATGATGTTTGGGGTACACCAACTCAAATGATAATTTTGGACCGGCAGTTTTTCCTATTAGCAGTATTGGGAACAAATTTCTGAACCAGAAATGGGGAAACAGCATGAAAGAATAGAGTGAAGAAGTAGTTGAGGAAAAATGACTTAGTCATCATTACTTCCTTCTTTTGAATGACTTCATTCTTGTGCATGTGATGGATATCACATTCTTCATGACTTGCCCCCTAAAATGAAAGCTAGCACACATTTTTGACAATGTTAAGAAAAAAATCGACACATCTGAAATTAATAATTTTTGTGGTATTCCACAGGTTTTTGTTTTTTTTTTTTATCAAGTATATAGTTGTTTCTCTAATGTAAGTTTTTTACGACTCAAAATGGTATGAAGCTAGTGAGTTATTTTAAGTTTTAGGTAATAAATTAATTATTTGTAATTGAGATGGTCCTTTTCTTTGTTATTGATGATGGGATGTCAAGGTTGGGGTGGCTTTTCACTCTGTAGTCAAAATCAATGTACTGCAGATGTTTTTCTCATAATCATATAGCTCTTACAATGGACCAACAGTGTAACATGCGTATAGCAGGAATAGAGTGTTTGCTATGAGTGAAATATTAAACTAATTTATTATATTAATTCCCGGAGAGTGTGCCTAAAGAAAAAAGATATCCAGAGACATTTGTTCCCTGCAAAGGGAGAGCTTGGCCTACCACCAGGTGGACTTTAGCTGACTAATGCAACTGGAGGACAAGAAGGGAGAAAGGATGAGA
The DNA here is from genome assembly GCA_025175665.1 of Cinchona pubescens. NCBI lineage: Eukaryota > Viridiplantae > Streptophyta > Magnoliopsida > Gentianales > Rubiaceae > Cinchona > Cinchona pubescens. Next base: position 240,819 of record JANKKI010000098.1, on the reverse strand, counting down.
TATTTTTGTGGAGTTTCTGGGGATTGTCCTTTGGATCCCGCCAAGGTATTTAGGAAGAAAGTTGAAGCATATAGAGATGGAATGATAAAGAAAATTGGTATAAGAGAGGAGGGGTGAGTAAGATAAATCTGGGGTTAGGAATATTGGAAAAGTCTACTCTATGTTGGCGGGAGATGTGAAAGGAAGGCATAAAGCAGCATTAGCAAAGGAAAACCAATTATGGAATTGCTCTCAAGTGGTTTTACCTATCTGTTCCTTTTTTGCTGTCTTCAGCCTTTTTAAATGGGTTGCTGCCCTTGTTGAAGCTTGACTCTGCTGTTCTATGAATCTTATCTGCAACTTGGCATGATGTTTTTAAATTTTTTTTTTCATTTAAATTTTTTGAAGGTTGGGGAAGGGGTGCATAGTAGCATTTTCTTATTTTTCTTCAAGAATGTAGACGGAAGGATTTCATTCTTAAGTTCATGTTTATATGTTGCAACACTCATGGCCCAGAATGATTTGATAAAACTTAGCAGATGGAGGGAGTCTTCTTGACTTTTGGACCATATCAATTGCAAGATCACGTAAAGTAAATGAATTAGATTGATTTTTCACTACCCATGTTGCCCTTTTTCTATAGGTACCACCAGCTCATGTGTTGGCTGGGGAGAAGATAATTATCAATACTACTGATCACTCTTACGTAAGCAGGTGAATGTAATGTGATTTTTTTCAATAACAAATTGCAACATATGTTATTTGCTTTGTTTTCCTGTTTCTGTTGGTGTCACCTATGCATGCCTTCAGAAACTTCTGTTGGTCTTTTAAAGTGATGCACTCGAACATTTTTTTACTGTTGGTTGTTTCTTTTCCTCGTTCCTTTGGTCTGTTACTTAGGACCACATCTACTAGAGTGTTTTTCACTCAACATTGTCATTTGCCACATCTTTCCTGCTTGTGGTTACAACTGTTTTAATTCGTTTTACTTTGGATCTTGAAATTGGAAGATGTCTTTTATCTTTCGGTTCCAATTGCGTATTTCCTGTGTGACACTGACAGTGCATTTCATTTCTTTTTACAGGGCTTAATCGGGTCCCTTTTGAATGGTCTGGTCATACTGTTAAGAACCATCCTTTTCTGCATACACTCGATATTATATAGGACTAGAATCTAGATGAATCAAATATAATTTGTCATTATACGTTCTCAATGGATAAATGCGCAAGGGATTTCATTATCATGGTGAGCTACAACAATGGTTAAAGAATCTAACATAGATAGGTTAAGTTTGTCTTTTTGTTGTACTTGCGATAACTGAGATTTTCTCCATCGGCAAATGCAGATGTCAATATTTTGAGCGACAATAGCTGTGTTTCTAACTTATGTTCTATATAAAAAGTGAAGCCCCTATCCTTAGACATACGAGTAAATGAACAGCAACCATAACTTGCTTTCACTTTCGTCCCGTTTCCCTGTTGATACACAACCAAACGTCTCTAATTAGTTCTAATTTTGAACCACTTCGGGAATAGGATCTTTCTGTTTCTTTTATTTATGTTCAAATGGGTATTGATGGTTTAGTTATTGTCTTTTTAGGAAGACATGTTTCTCTATAACACTATAAATTATATATAAATTTAGATAATTGTCGTGTAAGGAAAACTAATTTTTTTATATCAGTATTGGCTCCTCAAATGGGATTTGATATTACTTATGGATGATATGTCACAGCTAAAATCATCTTTTATGAGTAATTGCTTGGCATTCTCGGACTCAGAAAACTGATTTATAGTATGGGTATCAAGGCTCAACAGGGTAAAAATGTTCTCTTCAAGCCGAAACAAGACCTAGGAAAGCTGCAGGTCCGCCACCCTTGTGTGTAAGCTAATTTGACAATTATTATATATTGTCCAGTTGTAATTTGGATCAGTGATTCTAACCATGTGTCAAAGATTCGGTCGAATTATATCTAACACGGTAAGTATCGTTTTGATACTGATACGTCGCATCAGCCTATAGACATTCTAGATTATGATTTAAAATTATAGTATAAACCTATTTTTGCTTAGTTAATTCTTTAGAACTAATCCACAAGCAACTATTTATGATTTTTACTTTATTTTTTATGATTTTGGATAAATTTGTTGTTCAATACCGTCCCCGATCCGATATTATCGCGACTAATGCGAAATGTTCATCACTGCAACTAATACTATGATTTTGAACCATGATTTTAATCGGATCAAACTTCCGTTGGAGGATTTTGATGCAAAAATAATGAGGATATTTTTACCAGGGTTAACTAAGGCAATTCTTAAGTGCTATAAGAAAATTTGGATGCACTGCTGTGATACCAACAATGTGAGTGATGAGAGATCTAGAAAATAATATATATATATATATTATTTTTTTTTATTTTTTTTTTCTGCGTCAACCAATTAGCATGCGAAAGGTGGATGCTATTTACTATGTGGGATTTTTGGAAAAAAACGAGTAATTTTTGGATCAGTAGAAAGAGGTTTAAGTCACTTGTTGACCATTTTGTTTAAGTTTCTTAGTTTAAAATTGTTATTTTGTTATTTTAGGTTTAGAAAACAAAATATACTAATTGAAAATGATTAATCATGTAACGAGTTTCATTATTTTAGACAATTGATTAAATGAATTGAATCCCGATTATATATTGTGGACAATATATTTAGAGCAAAGTGCTAATTTCGTAACTAAATTATATTTCAGTTGCTATTTTAGTCGCTAAACTTCTTTGATGGCCGAAATAGTCACTCAACTTCTAAAAATGCATCTAAGGGGCTATTTCGTTAATTTAAGGCATTAAGTTTTCGTTAGTAATGTGCATGTCACATGACTTTCATAGCGATAAAATTATCCAATCACCCTTTGTTACACTTTAACTTCAACATCTACGTTCCCCATCAAGCACATCCATCTTCCTCCTCTCTTAACAACCACCCCAGCCCCATCTCCACCACCCCAACCCATCTTTCACTCCCAACCTTCCCTCTTGCTCAAATCCAACTCCCCAGCCTCTCTCCCAGCCCATCCCGCTACCCCAACCCCTTCCCCCACTTGGATCCAACCACCCAGCCAATCCTCCAGCCCATTATGCCAGATCTTTGGATGGTGCTATGATACGAATTTGGATAGGGTAAAGATGTGTTAAGTTGATGGCTCCAAAGATGAAAGTTGGAGCAAGTTTAGGATCGAGCATGCCAACATTGAAGCACAAGTGGCCAGATCCATTTAAGTGCAAGCAGGTTGGATTTCACTTCAAATTTACTTTTAGTTTGGTCTTTATTTTGTAAGCCAATTAATTTGACTAATTGTTGTAAATTGGGTTGGTTTAGTTCCTAGTTTTAGACTCAATTATCGAGTCTTTAATAAGTGCTTGTTTGATAATACTAGAGTCTGAATTTTAAATTCTGAAATCTAAACTTTAAATTTTAAAAGTATTAATTATTCAATTAAAAAAGCTATGTCTATTTGATAATCAACTGAATTCAACTTCTGAATTAAATATCTCACTTCATACATATGTTAATTTATTACAAATATTTATCATATGTGTGTGAAAGAGTGTGTATTTGGTTGTCAGGAAGAATGTGTCCAAGTCTATAAAAGTATGTGAGAGAGAAATAATGTGTGTGAAGGAGTGTGAAACAATGTGTATATTATAGACTGTATCAAATATGTGTATGTAAGAGTGTGAGAGAGTGTGTGAGAGAGACGGCGTGTGTATGTGTGTGAGAGAGACAATGTGTATATATGAGAGCGTGTGTATGTATGTTGAGATAGTGTGTGTTTGTGTGTGTGAGATATTATGTGTTAGTGTGAGAATGTGTATGTGGGCAAGTGAAAGAAAGTGTGAGAGTGAGTGTAAGAGAGAGCATGTTGTGCAAGACTACGTGTTTCTACATGTATCTAAAATTCTGCAGATTAAGTGAAAAGATTGAATATAAATTAAGTAGTGCTTAATGCATTAAGCGACAAGAGAATTCTGTTATTAAACACGCTAAATTTAAAAAGCTCTTAATAATTAATTTTCAGCATTAAGTGAAGTTATCAAACAAACTGAAAAGCCTATTTGGCCTATATTTAGAGCCTTGGCCGAACATCTAGTTAGTACTATTAGGGTTTTCTTTTCTTACTTGTTTAACAAAAAAACACTTACATTGTGTTTGGATGGACCAGAGAGTTGGGTGGATTTTATTTGAAATTCTAATCTATAATAAGTTATCTAAATAAGTTAATTGATTTAATTGTGAATTTGAAATTCACCAATAATTGGGAGTGTGATTTTAATGGTTAAATGTGAGAATTTGAAATTCACTCCAAATTCATGTTATTTCAAATCCACCCAGTTCAAATCCATTCATTTCAAATACTTCCTTCAATTTAAATTCACCCACCCAAACACAATCTTAGGGTTTTTGGGGTTGCTTTGGCTGAAGACTTGTCTTAATTTTTAGTGGATTTTAGCTAGTTTTTAGGACTTATTAAGCCTACAAATAGGCCTTATAGCTGTGTAATATTTAGCACTTTTGATAATAAAACTTGATTTTTGTGAGTTTCAATACTCTTCTTTTAGTCTTGGATTATATTATTTGTTGGGCTCCAAATTTGAGCAATTTGTGATTGTGTTAACCAACACAAATTATTGGTTCCTGCCAATTCATAGCATCGGGTCAATATTTGGCTTAAGACACTAGTTGGTTCTTGCTTGGCTAATAGTAAGGGTTGAATAAACCGTCCAGTCGGTTATATTCTTGTCTATATTATTTATCTTCGTCCATTCATAAATTCTCGACTCTATGTTCTGCTTTCGTGATCAATTTTAACGATCTTTGGCTTGGTGCCACTTAGACTATTAAGTTGCATGGCATCAATTTTGATTGCGCACATGGTTCGCACCGTGCTATTAGTTCCAGTTGTCTCAATTTGGGTTGCTTCTCAAAGCTTCTTTAGGTTTGCATTTTCATTTTAAATATTTTTTTCCAAACAAAAAAAATTTAATAGTGTAGAGTTTATCAAAGAAAAAAGAAAATTGTTGTAGGAAAAGAGGAAAGTTTCAATGGTAAGAAGAAAATTGTGCATAAGGGGTTCAGTGGCAACATTGAGATGTTTGTTTAGCAGACCAATGAACATCATGACTTTGCCAAGTTTTCATAGCCAACTTCGAATCAAGCTTTGTTTTGCTAGTACAATTTTAGTGACGCCACGACACCGAAAGAAGAAAAAGTATGAACAACCAAAAAAGTTCCAATAGAACATCACTTATAATACATATGGGACCTGAAGAAAAGGGGAAAAAATTAACTGATGATGAAAATGTGTAGGGGACTTCATTGATGAATTGTTGTATTTTATAGGTCAAATTTAGTTAATTAAGTTCCAAAGAACAATTCATTGCTTTCCAGAGAGATCATTCAAAAGAGAAGGAGGAAAGGGTGGTGGGTCGGCTAGGAAAAATGGTGATGGAAGAGGGAAGAGGGAAGATGGAGGGTGGTGATAGGGAAAGGGATGGTTAGGGGTTTAAATTTATAAATTTTAATAAATTAAATTATTCAATATTTTACTCAAAGTTTTGTATATCTTTTAGTAAGACCTTACTTATAATTTACAATTATTTTTTATAATCTAATTTTGACCCCAAATTTTTAATTAATGTTAGTTTTATGTAATTGGACAAAAATGTCCTAGCTAAGGCGTACATGAATAAATGCACATGCACTAATTAAAAGAGACTTGACACCTTAAATTGACGGAGTGACCCCTGAGAAGTAGTTTTAGAAGTTGAGTGACCATTTTGGCTATCAAAAAAGTTTATTGACTAAAATAACAATTGGAGTATAGTTTAGTGACCAAATTGACATTTTGCTCATATATTTATTAAAGGACAACCTTCATTTATTTGAATCTCCATTATAAAATATTTGAATTGGTGATCGATAATGAGTTTAAATTATTTTGTAATGAGTTTGTATTATTACCCTTTTATAACTAAATAACGATTCAAGCATAAACTCTTAATAACTCAAAATAACTTCCAATGGGTTTTACCATTTTTTTTTTTTTTTTTGCACACACATTGTTCTTTACCACTACTTCCATGTAGATTCTAGTCATACCATGTGTTATAGCGGTTGACCTATGTTTTTTGCTACTACTTTAAATTACTATTGGATCAGTACTTCTGGGCGATTTGATAATGACACACAAATCGGTACCAATGGTAACAGCATGCTTGTACCGATTTGCTACCTTACTAATTTGATGATAATACTTAATCTGCACAACTAATATCAACACAAATGGTATCGGCATGAATTCATTGATATTGACAATTCCTTATCACAATACATTATCAGCACCAAAAAACTAGCACTAACATCACCTAATCATCATCAAAATCAGCAGTGATATCGATCTCATCATTGACAAATTAACTAATAGTTCAAAATATATATTATGACCTTATCAACCGTAATGTGTCAATTTGTAATACTAGCAACCACATCAACTAACTTGTTGTAATTGTTGGTCCCAAAACAACCTAAGAGGGGGGGGGGTGAATTAGGTTTCAAAATTACTTTTATAAAGATTAAACTTATTGAGATTTTTTCCACTAACAAATAATATAATGAAGATAGAATCAATGAAACTTAAGGAATGTAAAGAAAGTAAGAAAGGAGATTAAACAAACAATACTTCCAAGCTAGCAATCGCTTGAAGTATTAATCCACTAGAATGCTTCACAAACTTGGTGAGCCAATAATCTTTGCAAAGTAGGGCAATTCTTGCTCACACTAAAACTCTTTTAGTTGAGCCAAGAATTTTACTCACAACCTCACTTTTGTACAAGATTATCCCTCCACTCAAAATTTTGAATTGCACTCTAAGCTACACACTAATACAATATAGCACTATAGCCAATTTGCACTCAAATTGTTCTTTTCTAAGGCTTGTATTCAATGTATTAGATGCCTCTTATAGAACAATAGAACAGGTATTTATAGGAGCAATAAATTGTGGCTGTAACTACTTCCAAACGGCTCAATAATAAATGCCCAAAAACTAGTTGTTAAGGTTTCGGACGAATTTGAAATAAAGATAGTGCATCCGACACAGTGTCCGATCTCAGTAAAGTTGGTGAAGGATATCGTTCGGACGGCCGTGCATGCGTCCGTTTCATCGTCCAGACTGGGTTTCAGACGGTCATGTTCCTCCGAACTGCAAGCTTTGTTCGAAAAGTTGTATGCGTCCGTTGAGGAGCTTGAAGAAGTTTGCTTTTTGCCTGTCCGTTCAGACGGTGATATGCGTCCGAGTGAATCTGTATCAGACGCTCCTGTTCGTTTGAGAAAAATGGCATAGTTCGGACGGTGTACTGTGTCCGAACAACCTGTTTCCAGTAGAAAAGATACCAGACCTGCACAGCTTGTTTTCAGAGTTTAATGCTTATGTCATCATCAAAATAAGGTTTGGGAAACATCAGTAGTACTATATATACTATCGGTTATGCTGGCTGATATACACCAATAATATCTTTCACAATCAATAAGAACAAGTAACCAATGTTTACGACTGTAAAGTATGGTACTATTAAAAAGAAGAAAAATAAAAAGACATGGTTGTGGAGTGAATATTAATGGAAGAAAGGTAGAAATATGAAATGCGGATAAGTGAAAAAAGTATAGGTAACTGAAAATCAACCACATTATTATGAGTAAAATTTAGAGTCATGATATTTTTATCATACTATAAAATTTAAATTTTTGGTCAGATCTGTACAATGAGGTATCTTCTAATAACGATCGTGACAACATATTAGTGGTTCAGATGTGAACTTTAAGAATATTGTATGAGAACCCAACATAGTGCAGAAGTACCGGATCATGAAAAGATAATTGGATATGGCTAAGTAAAATATAAGATGAGTGTACCTAACCTGGTACATGGAAGCAAATGAAAGCTTTTTGTCATTACAGGCAGATTATGTCAGAATATTTGGCGATTGAAAATAAATTTTTTACAGACATCTTCAATAAATTCGAAAATTGTATTATCATCATATACACCCAAACAAACACGAGAACATAAGTTGTTAATAATTTTATATAATTTGTTTTAATGAATGAAGTTACATAGTACAAAAATTTCATCAAAATAGTAAGACTACCATCTATGTTTGTTGGTTGTATTTTATTTCCAGAAATCTCGAGTGGAAGTTTGATTGTGTTCTATAAAAGATTTATATTTTGTCTTACATTTTGCAATCACATTTTTTTTCGCTGAGCCTTAGTACGGAGAGTAAGTGCAATAGTTATTCATAGATTTCAGTGAAGAATTGAAATTTGGTGAGGATATTTTTTCGAGCAATAGTGATGGACTTGTGGAAGAAATTTCTAATGCCATGAACTTTGGAGATTTAAATGAGAGGGATGCATTTGCAATTAAAGAAGTAATGAAGATGAATTTTGGAATTGAGGAAAAAATTGAAGAATTTTACAATTTGTATGCTAAGTCTGAAGGCTTTAGTAAAGTATAGTAAGTGGAATGATGGTGATAGTATGACATTAGATATAATATGGGTATATTCAAGGCAAGGAATTAGGGGATAAGAAGTGGTCCATGTTCGAAGAATGTACCAAGAAGTCTAAAGCAGAGACATGACGTGGTTACAAGGTATGTTTTAGAATAACTTATGATGTGGAAAAAATTACCCATGTTGTCACACAATTTGGAACAACACATAATCATGATATGGCTTTCGAATCTCGCATTCCATTGCTTTTTGCAATAAGAAACTCTATAAAATAGGCTTATGCTCATTAATTTTGGTCCAAGTTTTAGCTAGGTTTCAAGTAATTATTAGAGTTTTAATGCATGTTTTAGTAGTTTTGTGTTCAGTTGTTTTTTTTTTTTTTTGTTCTTTATGTTGTTTCTATGTGTTTTTTTAGTTAGTGAAAGATAGGTAGTTGGTGAAAGATAGGTATGTGTGAAACATGAATAGAACGTGAATTGATGCAAGATCAAAGAGATATTATAAGGGTTGAGCACCGCAAAGGTCTAATTTACAAAGGAACTGAATGCCGCAACGCTCCAAGTTAAACTAGAATCCAATAGCAAAGTGTTGCAGCATTCTATTGAAGTACATATTCAAGTTCTGAGCATTTCAAAGTTTTGCTGAGCTTGCAAGTTTACGATTTTGACAAATTTCAACTTGTATTTAGGTTCGTTTGAAACACCTACAAGCTGGGACCAAACCAAATCTTAGGGTTACTTTGTACCTTTAATCATTTGCCAAGGATGTCCTATAAGGTGTTTTAATACACATAGATGATTAGTTAGGGTTAAATTTATTTATTTTCATCGTTTAATTAGTTAGGGTTTATTTTTAGTTTTTAGTATAGGAAACCCTAGAAGGATTTTGAAAACTTGTTGAGAGCATTGATCTACGTCTGAGACTTTTATTCATTAGATTTATTATTTCATTCATTCATGACTTACATTTATGCAACTATGTCTTTTACTTCTTTAGTTAGGAATTGATGTAGCCGAAACTACATGCTGTGAATTATTTATGATTAAAGATTTGATCTTTTCATTCACAAAAGTGTGTTTTATTTTGTTTAATGCTATACTATTTATAAGTTAGAGATGTGTTTTATTATTCATATGTAAAGAGATGGTAGTTTATTTAATTGGTTATACTTTGAACTAAATTTTGAATATTAGTCAGATTTAATGCATGCCCAGATTAGTTTGTGTTTGTTTTGCATAAATATTCACGAATAGTTGTATGGTATCAGATTAATTGTTCCGGAAGAGTAATTAGCATATCAAGATTCCAGAATCTTATAATTTTAGGGTTAGTTACTTAGATTAATTTTAATAGGATTATTCGAAAGTGATTGAATCTCAAATTTTTGTTAGATTTGAAATATGACCAATACACCTAAGGAAATTCTACCATCTTATGTATGCATAATGAAGTTTATACAACTAAATGATCTCATGGTTCTGTTAGTCAGGTGAACCCAATTCCCTAGTGTGCTTTTTTATTATTGAATTCAATCGGTTTATTTATTTTTGTTTTAAATTATCAAATTTCTAGTTAATCTCACTTTTTACTCACTTTCCTTTAGATTAAAAATCTCAATTTATTTGCTTTGGTTTAATTTCATCACTTAGGTTAATTAGTTAGTAAATCAACCCTTTTTATTAGACATTAGATAACACTAGAGCTATAATTATAATTAATGGTGATTGTTTACATAGTCTTTGTGATAATGATACTCAATACTTTTATACCCACTTTATTAGTTGTCGACTAGTGCCCCTGCTAGCATTAGCATGCATCACGATCCCACCAAAAGATAAGGGATAGAGTATGTATACACAAGAATAATGAAGGTGGTAGGAGCCAAAACTTTACAAAATAATGAAGCAATTTCTTCTACAATCTAGGAAGGTATCAAAATATGGGATTCATGCTAAAGGATATATATAACAAAATGGATGATGAAATGAGGAAAAAAATTGCAATGTGTAATGAAGAGGGTGGAATTGGGTATTTGTCTTCTAAGAAGGACTTGGACCATATGTTCTAGTAAAAATATTGCACAGATGTTGCGGGTAGACTTCATGACCTTTTTTTAGGTTTACCTAGTTCGAGGATAAACTATAACAGGTTTGACATGTCCTTGTGTTCAATGCCACATACAAGACAAATGATTGTAAGAAGCCTCTAGTGTGCTAGCAGGGGTGAACAACCATTATCGTAGAATTGTTTTTTGTTGTGCTCTATTGCCTAATGTATAGAATGATTTGGGATCTATCAGTGGGTCTTGGAAACATTTCTTGAAGCCATATATAGATATAGATAGTCCTATATTAGTGTTGACTGACGGTTATAAGTCGATGAGAAAGGCTATCAAATTGTCCTTCCCAAAGCTTGACATAGTTTATGTGCATGACATCTGAATCAAAATACACAAACGAGCGAAAATGTGATGAGTTCATAGAGTAGTTCAGTCATTTGATGATGGAAAAGTGTTCCAACGATGAGTTCGATTATCCATGGAAGACTTTAGTTGGTGAATTTAGCCTGGAAACCAGTGAGCAGGTTGGAATGGTTTACCAGAAGAGAAGACTTTGGGCAAAAGCATGTATTAGGGGCTAATATTTTGTGGGAATGAGAAACACTAAAAGGTCCGAGAATATGAATGTCTTCCTAAACAGTTATTTACTTGATAAGATGCACTCATATGATTTTTTTAGTTCTTTTGGCCTTGCGATTACGTGGTTGAGAAACGAGGTACGAGAGCTATTCACCAAACATTGTACACCACTCCAATTATGTTGATTGAAGAGGAAGCATGTCTTGTAGATTTACACATTGAGTGTATTCTACAGGGTAAGGAAACACCTATACAAACAAGGATTGTTGGTTTTGGTTAGCATGGTTAATTCCCCTAATGGGTTCTATTAATTCCTTTTATCCTAAACAAAGGAAGAACCGTAAGTATACAGGTCCACTTTGTGGAATCGTGCAAATAGAGATAGTTCTCTTGATGATCAATTTAAAAATTACTGAGATTTAGAAAAATATAGCCATTTAGATTATCGAACTAAGAAATTTGTTTTAATACAAATTAAGAAAAGATAATTTTAAACAAAAAGGCATAGAAAATACTGATGTTTTCCAAACCTTATTTTGATGATGACATAAACACTTAACTCTGTAAACAAGTTTTTGCAGGACTGTTATCTGTTTTGCTAGAGACAGGGCTTTCGGACGCACTGATACACATCTGTTAGGTCGGACCTATCTCGAACGCATTGCATCGTCCGAACAATTAGGCAGAAAGAAATGGGATCCTACTGCTTCTCTTTTCGGACGAACATGACCGTCCGAAGCCTCTATCAGACGAAGGAACGGACGCATGCACGGACGTCCGAACGAAGCTCTTCAACAACTGTATAAAGATCGGATGCTGTGTCGGACGCATCCAATATATCTCGGACGTCCGAAACCCCAACGGCTACTTTTTGTGCATTTATTATTTAGCCGTTAGGAAGTAGTTGCAACCACCATTTATTGCTCTTATAAATGGCTGCTTTGACATTCAGAAAAAATCATCCAATACATTGAATACAAGCCTTAGAAAAGAGTAATTTGAGTACAAATTGACTATAGTGCCTGGTTGTATTAGTGTGCAGATGTGAGTGCAATTCAACTTTGAGTGGAGTGATAATCTTGTATGAAAGTATGGTTGTAAGTAAGATTCTTGGCTCAACTAAAAGAGTTTTAGTGTGAGCAAGAACTTCCCAACTTTAATTGTAAAGATTATTGGCTTACCAAGTGTGTGAAGCATTCTAGTGATTGAATACTTCAAGCTTGCTAGTTTGGAAGTATTGGTTGTTTAATTTTTCTCTCTTTACCTTACTGTTCTATTGATTTTATTATATCGGCATTTAATTTAAAAATCTCAATATTTCTGAAAGTATATTTTTTAAGAAACCTAATTCTATCAGAGCTTGGTCTCATTGTATTGCTTAAACTGCTTTTGAGAAAAGAAATTTTATGGCAACCAACAATGCTCTATTTTTTGAGGGCCAATCCGTTACTAGGCCTCCTATGTTTAATGGGGCAAATTTTATTAGTTGGAGAGATAGAATGAAAATATTTCTGCAATCTATTGACATTGATTTGTGGTATATTGTCAATGAAGGTCCTTTTGAAGCTTCTATCATTGATGATCACACAAATAGAAGAAGAGAAAAGACAAGGGATGAGCTCACTCCACAAGACAAGGCAAACTTGACGTTAAATGCAAAAGTTATAGCGAATGTGTTATATAATGCCTTGGATGCAAATGAATCAACTCGCGTGAAGGGTTGCATTTCCGCTAAAGAAATATGGGATAAGTTGAAGGAAATCCATGAAGGGAGCGATGATGTTCGTGAGCAAAAGAAATCCTTACTTGTTGCCAAGTATGAGACCTTCAAGATGGAACCACATGAGAACATTGACAAAATGTACTGTAGGTTCAATGACATTATAAAGGATCTTGAAGCCTTGGGTAAGGAGTACTCTTTGGGTGAAAAAAATAGAAAAATCATAAATGCTCTATCGAAAGAATGGGATGCCAAAACAATTGCTATAGAGGAAGCCAAGAATTTAAATTTAATGCCTATTGAATCGCTAATCAATTCTCTTACATCTTATGAATTGAAGTTAAAGGCCAAGGTAGTGGATGATGAAGAAGCAAGGCCAAGAAGGAGCATTGCTCTAAAGACCTCTCAAGAAGAAGATGAAAACAGCTCCATCAATCTAGAAGATGAAGATACAACACTTGATGAAGGAGATCTTGCACTTATCACCAAAGGATTTCTTAAACATTATATCAACAAACGAAGAATGAGAAGAGGCGGAGCCACAAACTCAAATAATTTCAAAGGGAAGTCAAGGCTTGAAATGAAGAAGCAAAATGAAAAATGCTTTGAATGCGGTCAACTCGGACACTTTACAAATGAGTGTCCTTCCAAGAAAAAGAAGGAAGGAAGAAAACCTAGATTCAACAACTTTCAAATCACATGGGATGATTGCAACTCCGAAGGAGAAGTTGAAGAAGAAATGGAGTCGGCACAAATGGCCTTTATGGCCATTGGAGATGATGAGGTAAATTCTAACTATGACTCTAATGATGAAAATGATGAAGATGATCTTGAAGCTTTCATTTTGAAATTGCATGATAGTTTAAAGGAATCATATGCTAGAAATAAGGAGTTAGTAAAAAAGTCAAATGCTTTATTGAATGCTAACTCTAAACTTGTGAATGAAAACAATAGGCTTTTTTCCATCAGAAGAAAATCGTGATTTGAAGAAAAGAATGCATGTGAGATCAAAGGTCAAGGAAGAACAAGCCTCCTTGAAGAAAAGAATGGATGATTTGAATGCTCTCTTAACTAGAAAGAAAGAAAATGTTGTTGATATGAAAAGAAATAGAAATGTAGCAATCAACAAAAATTTTGTCATGTTTAGAAGGGATGACATATGTATTGTAAAACCAAAATCATCTTTATATGGTAATAAAAGCATTATTTGCAGATATTGCGAACAACATGGACATGTTAAGAATATGTGTTATGTCAAGAAGAACGAAAAACTTGGAATGAAAGTTGCATGGATCGAAAGCAATTTCACTAACTCAAATGGACCCAAGAAAATGTGGGTACCAAAAGTTATCAATTGATTTATTGTGTAGGTACTTAACATCACCAACAATGCTAAGTGGTTAATAGATAGTGGATGTTCAAGGCACATGACGGGTGATGCCTCTCTCTTCACGAATCTCACATCCACAAAAACAGTGGAAAAGTCACTTTTGGAGATAACAATAAAGCAAAATCAATCGGCATTGGTGATGTAGGTAAAAATGGTGAAACCTTGATCAAGAATGTGCTTCTTGTTGATAATTTGAACTATAATTTATTAAGTGTTAGTCAACTTTGTGAAAAAAATTTATATGTATTTTTTACCAAACATGAATGTCTTATCCTTGATAAAAATCATATTGCTTTATTCAAGGGAACTAGGCACAATGATGTTTATGTGATTCATCTTGATAAAATTAGCAATAGCAATGTAAAATGTCTTACCGCTTCCATAGATGATCCTTGGCTTTGGCATAGAAGACTTTGTCATTTTAATATGGATTTGATTGAAAAACTTGCCAAGAAAGATTTGGTAAGAGGTTTGCCAAAACTAAAATTTTTGAAAAATAAAATTTGTGATGCATGCCAATTTGGTAAACAAGTCAAAGTTTCTTTTAAACCAAAGAATTTTGTGTCTACTCATAAACCTTAAGATGCTTAGAATTGTTGCATTTAGACTTATTTGGACCTACTCAATATGCTAGTCCAGGTGGTTGCAAATATGCATTTGTTATTGTAGATGACTATTCTAGGTTTACTTGGGTATTATTTCTTGTTCACAAAAATGAGGCATTTGAAAAATTTGTAAAATTGTTTTCCAAAATTTAAAATTTATTGGATCTAAAAATTGTTCGTTTAAGAAGTGACAATGGTGCCGAATTTAAATTTGGAGGTTTTCCCAACTTTTGTGATCACAACGGTATTTTTCATGAATTTTCGGTTGTTAGAGTCCCTCAACAAAATGGTGTTGTTGAAAGGAAAAATAGGACTCTTCAAGAAACGGCTAGAACTATGATTAGTGAATGTGACTTACCACAATACTTTTGGGCCGAAGCGGTTAACACTGCCTGTTATGTCATGAATCGAGTTTTATTAAGATCCTCTTTAAATAAAACTCCTTATGAACTCCTTTTTTTTAGAAAACCCGTTGTGAGTTATTTCAACTAAAGTTTTTGGTTGCAAATGTTTTATTTTAAAAATCAAAGAAAACCTTGGAAAATTTGACAAAAAATCGGATGAAGGAATTTTTCTAGGATATTCTAGTGACAAGAAAGCATACCGAGTTTACAATAGAAGAGCGCTTTTGATTGAAGAAGTTGTGCATGTTACATTTGATGAAACTAATGATGTTATCTCAAACAATTTATGTGAAGATGAAGATGTAGTTATTTTAAAGGAGCTCGAAAAGTTCGTTATTCACGAAGATCATCAAGAGATCACATCAAGCGTTGATGTCAACAACCATCAAATCAATGATGAAAAGAATGAGGACATTCCAAATGAGCTTCCGAAAGCTTGGAGATTCGTCTCTAGTCACCCTTAAGATTTAATCATAGGTGATCTATCCGATGGGGTAAGACTCGTTCTCATAAACCTTTGAATAGTAATTGTGCATTACTCTCTCACATTGAACCTAAACATATAGATGTTGCTTTGAGTGATGAATTAGATCTTGGGTTAATGCTATGCAAGATGAACTTAGTCAATTTGAGAAAAATAATGTATGGACCTTGGTTGAAAGACCTTCTTCTCATCCCGTTATTGGTACTAAATGGGTTTTTAGAAACAAATTAAATGACAAAGGTGAAATCATAAGGAACAAAGCTAGACTTGTTGCAAAAGGTTATGCTCAAGAAGAAGGTATTGACTTTGATGAAACCTTTGCACCCGTGGCTAGATTAGAATCCATTCGTATGTTTCTTGCATTTGCATGTTTCAATAATTTCAAATGGATGTCAAAAGTGCATTTTTAAATGGTTTTATTGATCAAGAAGTTTTCGTTGAACAAGCTCCGGGCTTTGAAAATAAAAATCTTTGGAATTATTTTTCAAACTCTCCAAAGCTTTATATGGTACACAACAATGCTATAAGAGCTTGGTATGAAAGATTAAGTGGTTTCTTGATAGAAAATGGTTTCACTTCATTTTCAGTTAGTTGTGTCCTTTTAGTTCGCACAGATTTAAATGGTTTGTTAATTGTTCAAATTTATGTTGATGATATTATTTTTGGAGTTTTTAATGATTAGAATGAAAGGATTTTCACATTTAATGCAAGAAGAGTTTGAGATAAGTACGATGGGCAAGTTGCAATTTTTCCTCGGACTACAAGTTCATCAAACTAAGGAAGGAACATTTATTACTCAAATCAAGTACACAAAGGAGCTACTCAAACGATTTGGAATGGAAGATTGCAAACAAGTTGGTACGCCAATGTGCACTTCAACCAAACTTGATAAAGACGAAGAAGGTAATAGTGTTGATGAAAAACACTATAGAGGTATGATCGGAAGTCTACTTTACTTAACTGCCAGTAGACCAGATATCATGTTTGCTGTTTGTTTATGTGCTAGATTTCAATCTTGCCCTAAAGAATCGCATTTGATAGCTGTTAAAAGAATTTTTAGATATCTAAAGGGAACAATGGATTTTGGCCTGTGGTATCCAAAGTCCTCTACATTTGATTCGATTAGTTATTCTGATGCACTTTTGGGTGTAAAATTGATATAAAAAGTACCAGTGGTATGTGTCATTTTCTGGGAAATTGTCTTGTGTCTTGGTTTAGCAAAAAACAAAATTGTATTTCTCTTTCTACGGCGGAAGCCGAATACATTGCTGCTGGAAATTGTTGTGCTCAACTTCCTTGGATGAAACATACTCTGAAAGAGTTTGGTGTATTTTTTGATTGTGTGCCTATAAAGTGTGACAACACTAGTGCAATTAATCTCACAAAAAATCCTGTTATGCACTCTAGAACCAAACACATTGATGTTAAGCACATTTCATTAGAGATCTTGTTTGTAAAAAGCAAATTCGTGTTCTATTTTGTGCCTAGGTTCAGATCAAACAGCTGATATTTTTACAAAACTAATTGCACTAGATCAAAGCTATGAATCTCTCAGAAAATGTTTGTGCCTTTTACAGATCAATTTGGCATAAGTTCTTAGTTCGGACGCACTAGTTCGTCTGAACAGCTCTTTCTTTCGGACGCTCTGGATCGTCCGAAAACTCCCTTTCTTCCTCAGACGCTCATAATCGTCCGAACGATATTCATTTTATTCATCAAACTCTCTGGAATTCTTCCGGACGCGTACCATCATCCGAAAGATGATTTGGAAAGATAAGAGAGAGAGCTAAAACTTTTGTGTTTTAAACTTTTCCAAATTCCAAAAGCATCAAGGTCAAAACTAAAGACGAAGGAAAAGCCTAGGGTTGAAGCCCAACGCACATGCGCTGGGGAGGTGCAGTTCATGTGCGCTGAGTCCAAAAGACAATTTTCCAAAATGTGTTCGCTCGCACATGCACACAAACAGGAAGCGCATGTGCGCCCGAAACAGCAAGGTCAAGTATTTTTTGGATTTTTGGCAAATTTCTTAGGCCGATTGGACTCTTTTTCATACGATTTCACATTCTCATCCTTAGACAATGATTGTAACCCTAGTACTCATTATAAATACCCCAAGTAGAGTGATTAGAAGAGAGTTCGCGACACTTTATTTTCTTGTTTTAGCAAGGTGTTTTCAGTAGAGAAATTCTTTGTTATTCTTTCAAGGCAGTTAGTGCCCAAACCTTTTTTCTTGGTCAAGAGATTTGAAACCATGGTCAATTCTACTATGTTGTGAGACTCTTTATTCCTGAATTTATTCAATTCTATATCAAGTATTGATTATTTTTCTGCAATTAATTTTGTAATTGTTCTTTTTAACTTATTATTACTGCAGAATAATAAAGTTATTGGAATTAATCTACTGCTAAATTATTTTAACAGTGTATGCTTAATTCAATCTGTGAAGCAACTAAGTTTGATAATTGCTCGATTAGTGTTATTGAATTTAGGAAAAATAATCAACTAATTGGAAAAACCGCGTGTGTTTGTATTTAATTAGTCTAATTGTTCTTGTTGATTTTAATGATTTTATTAATTAAATCTTTAGCGTGTGTCTGAATTAAATTAATGGTTAGAGTTAATTGGATCGCGTGTTGAAAATTAGTGCCAACTTTAGAAAGAAATAAGAATCAACTTTGAATTGGAATCGGGTTAATTCTTCAATTAGTGTTTGGTATAGAAATTGAATTATCTTTAGTGTCAATGATCAACTAGTAAAATTGTTATGGTGGATATGACCAAAACTAAGATTCTTCTTGATTAAATTCCCTCTAGTTTACTTTATTGTTTTAGTTTTTAGTTTAAAAGCATTCAAAAACTCCCATTTTTTCGTTTAGCACAAGAATAAACTCTGTTTTTTGTGGGACGACCTGTACTCACCATTACTACATTATAATTGAGAGTTGTTAATTTTGGGTGCTTACGACAGCATTTCACCATCAATATAACGAAACTTATTCCTTATTCAAACCAAACAAGTAAAGGACAATAACATAAACCCATATCGATAATGGAGTTTGTGATTCCCATTTCGATTCTCGAATATGAACCAAACATCGAACTCCTATGTATTTAACACTAAAAACAAGATACAAGGAGTTTTCAAATTACATACATGATAAATATAGGGTTTGGGCATCAACTATACGATTTCCAAGCTAGGTTAATCCAATTCAATTACTAAGTCAAATCATACTAACCAGGGTGACCTAAAAATTTATAAACCAAATGTATATATAGATCCTTCTAATCATACAAACAATTGATTCTATTCCACATGGTAATAAAATTTACCAACTAGAGTGAAATACTTAAACAATAATAGTCCAAATCCTAACCTAATTACTAATTTGGTCTCTAACTAAAGTTCAACTCCCGTTCTCACTTCAAATAACCTAATTAATTTGAGAGGTTATTCATTTCCATAATTTCCAAACAAGCCCAGCTGGAATTTCCCAATTAGTTTAATGTAACCAAGTGATTAACCAAATTAAATAAAAATATAAGGAATTAGAGTAATTTAGCCCTAACCCATAAGTATTTAGCTTATAATTAAAGAAAACAGAGGCCCTCATAGTTTTATGATAAGGAAGGGGTTCTGAGAAGGAAATATTCAATCTAAAAAAGTAAAAAAATATCGCTTTTCCAGTTGTCAGTTATTTTAAATGCTAGCTCCTTTACCTCTAATGCTAGCAACAAACATAAGGATGAGAAAGCGGCATTAATAGCTAAAGAAGTTGGGTAGCTCCCAAAACTTCTCTTATACACATCTAGATGTGTAAAGAGGGCTTAACTAAAACAACATAATTGAAGACATAATTAAGATGCAAGAACAAACCTTTAACTAATTAAATGCTAAATTAAACCAAGCTCAATTGAAATTAACTAGATATGTAAGGAATTTTAACAATATAAAGCAAGAAATTAAAGACAAATTAAAGAAGAGTGAAAGAAATTAAAAGAAGCAAAGTTTATCTCTCTAGTCTACTATTACAACTCTCTCTTCTCTCTCTCTCTCATGGCTACTAACTAGTCTAATGGATAATGTCCCAGCTTAGCCTTCAAGCCTTAGTACAAGAACTGTTATCCAACTATTTTTTTTAAAGTTTAGAATAGCATGTCTAAACATGGTAAATAATTTATCTCTTGTAGGAACTCGACGCATGTCTTTATAATGGCTATGTGGAATTAGATGTGCGTTGTGCTGAGTAAAATACACATCAGATTTCTATCGCAACGAACTTCTCCTTTCTACAAATTCTTCAAAAACAATTCTTGTGCCAGGCTTGGTTCTGAAGAACCCCAGTTATGTTAATCATGTTTTGATGATGACCAAATCATACTAATGGTTTAAAGACAAGTGTGCAGAAAAACAGGGAGGTTCGGACGCAAATGATCGTCCCAACAAAAACAACCACACAGAGCTTCGGACGATGGTAATCGTCCGACACAAAGAAATTGAAGCAAGCCTCGGACGAAGAACAGCGTCCGATAAATTTTCAGAAGACTTCGCTTCGATCGGACGCATGTTCGGACGCATCCTCGGACGTCCGAACGAATACCCTCAGAGAACGGACGCAGCGTCGGACGCAGGATTTAGCAACGGCCGTCCGAAACATCCAACGGCAAGTTTGTTCCCTCGCACTCCTGCTGCATCGGCCGTCCGAAAGGTCCAACGGCTAGTTTTCCAGTAAACAGAAAATAGCCGTTGGGAAGTTGTTGGAAGTAAATATTAGGCAACTATAAATACCCCTAGGTCTGATTTAATGAACAAGAGACTTCTACATTGATTACAAACAATTCTTGAGCTATTTGAGAGAAATAGTGGGTACAAGTGTTGTAATAGTGTAGGTAGTGTGAAAAGAGCTTAGAAGTGTAAAAGTTCTTCAAGTGTAAGAGTAGAGAGATAACAATTGTAACAAAGGGAGGTTGTGAGTGTAAAACTCTTGGCTCAACTAAAGGAAATTAGTGTGAGCAAGAGTGATCCTCATTTGTGTACAAGAGGTTATTGTCTCACCTACTTTGAAGAGACTTTTATACACATCAAGTTGTGTACTTGGTACAGACCTTGTGAGAAGCTCTTTGTAAGACAGCAATACTCCAAGCTTGAGAAGCTAGGGAGTTTGGTTTGATTCTCTTAATCTCAATATTGTTATTTGTTCTTTAAGCTTAAACTGTTGAATATCTATTGTATTCATTTGTGCTTAAGTTTTCATTTGGTGCACAAAGTTTGAATTTCTATTAAGCACTTAAAAAGGTTTGTCTTTAGAGATAACCTAATTCACCCCCCCACTTAGGTTGCTTTTGGGGCCAACAGGTTCTTCTTGGTTATTCTACATAAAGCAAAGTAAAAAATTTAATTAGCATAAAACTACTCCTTCTGTCCATTGAAACTGTCATACTCTCTATTTTGGTCTGTCACAAACTTATGTCACTTACCCAAATTGGAAAACATGTTTTTCTCCCACTTCACATTTTACTCTTGTTTAAAACTTCACGTCATTTTTAAATGTGTGTCCAACAAATAATTTCTACTTGAAGAACATGAAGTACACTAGTGAATTATGATTGAATATGTATTGCACTCTGCAAGAAATAATTTGAATTTCTACTTGAAGATATAGGGCCCACGTGTTGTAATTTGAATTTGGCAAAGAGAACCGGGAAATATCATTCTTTTATAGTAGGTACATTGGGTGGCTTGGGCAAGGATAAAATAGGAAGTTTGAAATATTCTCTCTTCTGTCCCTATACTATTGATAAAAGACCAATTACTCAAAAGCAACAAAAAATTTAGGATAGAGAGAGTAATAAAAATAACTTAATTAACTAAAGAAAGCCATAAAAACATAAAATGAACATAATACACAAAATATTTACAAAAACCTTAATATTTGGAAAATATCTGGCAAAATACTGGTGTTCTAAGTGGTAGAATAACTCCATGTCATAGAGTTATTATGTGCACGTATGTATTTTCAGAATACCAAATTCCTAGTTCTTCATGGTCGGTGGAGTTTGATATAGTAAGTCAAGTGTTGAAATCTTCATATATGAAGATGGAATCAAAAGGATTTCTGTGTGTGCATATATTTATGGTAATGATTCTGGAGCAAGATAGCACAAGGAGTCTAGGTAGTTCACTATAGTGCAATTGGGTGCTTTTGTCAATAAAGATTTGCTGCAAATGACCAAGTATGGACCATTAACGACAATTTGTCAAATAAATGTGCTACCTTGGTTTCCACATTGAAGGTGGGTATGAGTGTGCAATAGAAGTGGTTTGAGGAGGAAATATCAAATATATATCACGAGTGGGAAGTGGAATGAAATCGGGTATTGAGATCCGAAACAACCATGATATAATGATTTTCGAAAAAGAATACGGGTAGAGGATTAGTATTATGATGGACCCAAGTCAAGGACGGAGCCAGGATCCGAAGTATAGCTGGTGGAGCAACTTTGGTATGTATGGGTCTATAAAAATGTGAAATCGTCTTTTATACTTAGATTCTTAATTTTCAAATTCTCAGCATTTGTATAGTGATTTTTCAATTTTTGTAAAAAATTATGGTAAAATTTTAATTTGTCTAGGGATAATGTAAATGATAAAGAGTATTTAAAAAAATTAGGGGGCAATGTAAAGAGAAAAGAATATTTGAAAAAATTCAAGGGTCTGAAACAAATATGAGACAAATTCTAAAAATTGAAAATTTTATAAGGCTAATTTTGTAATTTTTTAACATTGAGGGATGGAAGGAGGGAAAGGGGGGTAATTGGCTATCCTTATTATAAGATGGCTCCACCACTGACCTGGTTCTTTCTCCATTTTATGCACAATAAAGGGTTGAGTTTCGAAAAGACATTTTGTGATCTTGGATCTTGCCTCTATTAATCTCATGCCCATTTTTATATACAAGAAGTTGTGTGATGAGGAACCAAAGCCAAAAAATGTATCACTTTAACTTGCCGGTAGGAACATTAAATACCCGATTTGGATCATTGAGGACACCATGATCAAGGTTGAGAAGTTCTACTACCGGCGAACTTCATCCTTTTGGATTTGGATAAGGACAAAGATATTCTACTCATCCTTGGTGATGACTGTAACAAAGAAATTATACTCATCCTTGGTGATGACTGTAACACCTCAAATCTGGACTGGCCAATCAAAATATTTAAGTATCATCAACCAAGTTGTTAGTAGTCTAGAACCAAAGATGTTATAAATAATACAATATTTCCTCCCACGTTTGATGTGGGACGAGGCATTACAATGACTACTTTTTAATTCGTAAGTGCATGAGATCAATCAAGTAATATCGAATTAAGTCGAGTATTGTTCTCACTAGGATTGTATATCAAAATATTGAATTTGTTAGCCTTAACACTATTTGGACCATCGATTCGTGAAAATTAAAGGAAAACTAAAAATAAATTTACCTAATAAAGTAAAGCAGATCAAAGGTCAAATTTTTGAACTCTGATTATGAATTTTGATTCTTGTATTCTGATTTCCATTTTGAATTTTTGATATCTGTCAAATCTGTTATGCAAATCTTTGATGTAATGCACTTACTATAAAAGAATGTACGTTTTGTTTTGGAAAAGATATTTTGAAAAGAAACATTTGCAATTATGTGAAATAAGATTTTGCTTTGATAACGAATTCAAAAAATTTGTTTTGAAAAACTGTTCTCGTTTTGTATGACTCTGTGTTAAAACTTTGTAAAATATATATGTATATAAATTGTTTGGTCTAGTAAATGTGGTGTTAGCTACTTGCTGAGCGATTTGTTGCTCACCCCACAAAATTAATATTTTTGCAGGTTATAATCATAGATTTGATTAAGGGTTTTGATCGAGGAATGGAAGTTATTATGAGGAGGGCATGGCGGTCATGGGACCCCCTAGGTGCTGGGCGTGACAGAATAGTATCAGAGCTATGGTCTAGAATCTATTGGGCAACTGTTAAGATTAGAGTTGAACTTAAGTATTACTTTGATGAGTTTGAATATTTTTAAATTGATACTAATTAGAGTTGTGATTTGAAGTACGTGCTTCGGATTTAGTTTGATAAAAGAAAGGAGATGAAGGTATTACGGTTAAGAGAAACTAATTAAAGTTATTTAGAATTTAAGGACAATTGTGAAGAAGATTAGACAAACTTCAAGGAATAGATGTCTGTTGTTAAAGCCTTTCTTAGTATAGTAGATTTTTTTGGGTCAAATATTTAAGATAGGGATTTTAAAGAGTTCCTTGGGAAGAAAATGAAGAACTGAGATTAAGATGAACATGATAGTGAAATTTCAATATGATAACACTATTTAGGATAAAGGACATGATAACATTAATATTTTTAAATAACTTTGGAGAACGATAAAGAGCAAAGAGATTGAGAAAATGATAGTATTCGTTAGTATTTGAATTTTGATGGGTAATAATAATAGGAATTTGAGTGATTTTTGGTATTCTTGAAGGATTCAATTAGTTATGTTCATTGCTGTTAATTAAGAATACATTTTAGAATATATTATGTGCTATTTTGACTTCTTTTGATAATAAAAGTATAATTTATTTGTTACAACTTATTTTACTTGAAAAGCATTTTTCTATACTAGTGTAATATTTCGAAAATAGTATATTTAAAAAAATGATTATGTAAATTTGTCATAACTTATTTTGACAAAAACAAAAATCTCTACTTGTGTTATTATCTGTAAACTATAATTTTTTTTCCTTAAATTGATACTTTATTTAAATAAATACTGCTAGTTATGGGAGCCACTTAATCTTGTACCTAACTGTCGGTTATGAAGTACTATTTGTAGTATTAGGAAGGTTTGTTCCTACTAAGATAGCCGATAATATGCTATGGAAGATGAAATCATAGTGGGATTCAAATTAAGTTAGTAAACATAGGACCTTGGAAAATGGATAAAAGCTCGCAACTCAAAATTTGAGAATATTTTGGAATATTTTTGTACGACTTGAGTGGTTCGAGGAATCTTATATGTAGCAATTATGGAATTCTGGATTTTGAGATCTCATATGAAATTTAGTGATTGTGGTTGTGAAAATTTATGGAAAAGAATCTACGGTTAAATTTGTCCTGATTGATATAAGTGATTTCGAGACTATATTTAGGAATGAACTGGTCAGCTAAACATGGTGTTAAGGTGTGCTGTAGAATTAAGTGTGTAATCTTTTCTGAATGGGTCATTGAGTATTGACTTATCAAGATAATATCAGTAAAAGAAAAACATCTTGAGGAATATTGATGAGGACAGTACCAACAATAAAGTTTTTTTTTTAAAAAAAAAAAGAGGTTATTAAGGATGCTTAACTTCTATGGTATACAATTAATGAAATGAGGGAAACTTAATGATCGTGTGGTTAAGGAATGTTTGGAAGTAAGTATGGAAGAATTACATAGAATATTCTGGAAAAAAAATTTGGTGATATCATTTGGTTTGACCAATGCTTGTATAAGATTCAAGGTTTAGTTTTAGGCATCAACTGGATAGATTTATGATAGTGTTCATTGATAAAATTCTGATTTATTTTCTAAGTAGGGAACCTCATGAGAAACATTTAAGAGAAATATTTGACATTTTAAAGGAAGATAGGACTATATAAGGGTAATTTTTATAAAACATGTGATTTTATATATAGAGTTAGTGGATCCTAAAAATTTAGGATAAAGTGGACTGACCAAGGTCTACAAGCGTTATTTCCATTCCAAGGTAAGAAATCTTTCAAACGAGCTAGTTACTATCAAAAGTAAGAGTTTTCATCTATTGTAACACCATGAAAAAGGTCTGCATAAAAGAAGGTATAATTGGTGTGATATTTGAGATGAGGAAAAGACTTTTAACATTAGAAAGAAGAGTTGATAACATTATCTATTTTAACCCTATCATTTGGTACTTGAGGGTTTGTAATTATAAAGTTGAGTTTGGGAATGGATTAGATAGTGTGTGTTGAAGCAAGCAATAAGTTAATGGTTTAATCATAAAAGCAACTAAAATTCTGTGAGAATAATTAACTTACACATGACTCAAAATTGAAGACTATATAGTGTTTGACTGATTTGGACATATTTACTGATCGTAACACTTAATATTTATTCACTTAAGGAGGAGATAGGAAACTTGTAAAGATCAAGGAATTGAGGGAATGCAATATGTCTGATTTTAGTGTAAGGTGTAATGATAGATTATTGATATATAGATACTATTGTAGTACCTAACAATAAGTTTGAATGATGAAATTACGAAGGAGGTACTATTTGGATAGTGGTGGATCACTGGATTAAATCAACACATCTTAATTTCTATGTATAATGAGATAACCATGAAAAGTTAGTGGAATATATGTGGATAAATTGTGAGCTTGCATGGACTATCGTGAGCGTAATATTGGATTGAGACTGTCATTTTACTTCTTGTTTTGGGTTTGGTACTAAAGGGTTATGTGAATAGATTTGGGATGTAATACCAATTATCATCAAATGGACAGTCAATCTGAGAAGACCATCTAAACACTAAAAAATATGTTACGAGTTTATGCATTAGATTTTTGAGGAAATTATGAGAGACTATTATCATTAATAAAGTTACCAAGTGGTATCGAAATGATTCCATTTGAAACTTTATATGGATACAATAGTAGATTCTTCCCATATTAGAATTAAGTTGGAGAAAACTTAATTTCTAAATTCGACTGGTGACAAAGAAATTAGAAAAGAATAGTAAAAGTTATTTGGGTTAAACTCTTGATAGGTAGGGCCATTCAAGATATCATAATAGATTGAAAAACAAGTATATTAATTTAGTTTTGACATCTAATTCTTCAAAGTGCACAATATATTTCAAGTATCGCAAATATAGAAGTACGTACCTAATTCGAGTTATATGATCAAGTCTTAATCATTAGACATTAGAGGGAATTCTTATAAAAGGGTCACCACTAAAGATTATAAAATGCAGGGACAAAAAGTTTCAAAGGAGATAGGTTTCATATGTAAGATATCATTGAATAAGTCAAAATATGGGAGAAGTGATAGGGAAACAAAAAAAAAAAAAAATGGACGAGAAACATGTTCCCTTTTATCAATGTGAGCAAGTTTCGAGGACGAAACTTTTTGTAAGAAGAGTAGAATGTAAACTCTCATTTATATATATATATATATATATATATATATATATATATATATACATGCATATATATTATCAATATAAAACAATGATATTTTAATTAAACAATTATATATGAAATTGAGTTACTTGTGTAGATATTTCTTATAAAATTAAAATTCTTGTCTAGTTAGGAATCCTAAATTCATGGTAATTGCTTTGAACTAACTTATTGTCTAAATACATTTTGCATTTGAAAAATAAGTCTTTTGCCTATTAAATGGTAATTTTCGTAATTAAAAATGGTGTAAATTTTCAGACAATTTTAGTTACCAAATAAGTATAGGAATTGTAGGATTTTTAGCTAACTTTTAGGAATTAGAAGTTGGAGGCTTTGGGAGTAAAATATGTATAAATAGGGGACTCTATAGAGTTAAGAAATTATTTTTGCTAGTTGAAATTTTGAACTTTGGAGAGAGGAGTTTTCGTGCACACTAAGAATTCATCGTGTATCAGATCCGATATAATCTTCTAGCAAAAAATTTCAATTATTCCGTTTTCTTTATACGGATTTTTCGTATATGGAATATCATGCCTGAATTGATATTTTTCTGTTATTATTATTCGACGATGGATGGCGATTGAACTTGATAAATTATTTTTTTGTTAAAAGTTGAGATTTAATTCAGAGTATAAGAATTTATTTTCAAAAGTTAAATCTAGAATTTTCGGAAAAAAAAAAAAAAAAAAGATCGGTTGTTGCTGTGACTAATTGCTCCGCAACTACTGCTGGACGTTGCTGGTATCAGCAATGGAAGGGGTGCTGGCATGAGGTTGCTGAGGCAAATAAAAAAGAAAGAGAAAGAGGAAGGAAAAGTAAGAGAGAGAAAAAGTAAGCGATTAGGAGGGAGAAAAAAAGGAGAGACAGAGTTGACAGGACTTAGCATAGCTTTTGGCAGGAAGTTCCAAAGTTTGGGTTAATTACAGTTTAGGTTCTTTAGGCCTTTGACATGATAGTTTGGGATAAATTGTATAGTAAATTCCTTAACTTTCTGAAATTTAAGATATGGAATGAAAATTTGAATACTAATTATATAAGTAATTAGAAGATATTAAAGAACTGTTTTTATAATAACTTATTGAATACTTTTTGTAGTATTAGTAAATATTTTAGCTGATATGCTTTTATATAATTAAAAAGGATATATATATTTCGGTATGAATATGATTAAATATTTTTAGAATTTGAATAATGCTTCCGAGGGTATGATAATCTATACACAAATTGAATTATTTTGAAATTAACCTTGGTTAATGTTTGATAATTTTGTTAGGGGATTAGTCAGATTCTCGCTATGATTTTTGTGCTACTTCGAGGTAAGTGGTTATTATCTCTTTGTAATTTCGAAAATATTTTTGTCTAAATATTATTTTTGATAACACATTATTTTAGTTATTAAACTTGGACCTTATATGGACATTCGAATTGTTTTAAATTATGAATTTATATAAGTGGCATTATTTTGAACTTTGTATGGTTATTTTGCATGTGTATGTGCATGGAATATTTGTTCAGTAATTAATAATAGACCAAGACTATTAAAATAATTATGAATAATCCGTAGGAACTATAGTTCTGCACTTTCTAAATTGCCAGAAACTAAGATAACTTCTGATCTTTGAATTCTGGCTAATATGGTTTTTGCAAGACCTCTTAGCAATCTTTTCTGGTGGGGTCTCTCAGTACTAGGTTGAGTATTCAGTAAACCGATGATAGCGTGTTTGTTTTACGAGCCTATAATGAGCCATGATATGAACTTTGAAATCTGATTATAGATTTTGACTATGATATCGAATTTTCGAACTCTGATTATGAATTTTGATTCTTGTATTCTGATTTCGATTTTGAATTTTTGATATCTATGAAATTTGTTGTGCAAATCTTTGATGTAATGCCACTTACTATAAAAGTACATACGTTTTGTTTTTGAAAAGAAAAATTTGTGATTATGTAAAATAAAATTTTGCTTTGATAACGAATTCAAAAAATTTGTTTTGAAAACTTTTGTATGACTCTGTGTTAAAATTTTGTAAATTATATATGTATATAACTTGTTTGATGCAACAAAAGTAGCGTTAGCTACTTATTGAGCAATTTGTCACTCACCCTCACAAAAATTAATATTTTTGTAGGTTATAATCATAGATTCGGTTAAGGGTTTTGATCAATAATTGGAAGTTATTATCAGTCCGGTGTCCTGGGGGATGGTGAGGGCACGGCGGTCACAAAACCCCCGGAAACGGGGTGTGACATAAATAATCCAAATTCTGTTATGGCTAGACTATGTATATACAGCATACTACTTTAAGGAAGCTTAAAAGGTCGTTTCTTCTCCAGTCATGTAACTAGAACAGAGGAGTTGAACCTATCATAAAGCATCTATTATTTGATTTAAAAGAGGGTGAAAGACCAATAACAGTTGACTTTTTAGACGAATTACTTGAAAGTTGTAGAGATATAGCTATGTCAACATTTTATTGGTCTCATTCCATCGGTAGGCATGATTTCCCAAAGAAATGTGGTCACTGTTTATAAATTTCTTTGTGAATTGGCTTCACTGCACTTTCTTTTGTACGTCTCTATTCATGCCTTGCGATGATTATTAATACACAAGACTCATAGCATTGAAATATACAAATATACGTATTGAATAAGTAATACCATAAGTAGAGTATCATTCTAACAGATACTATGCTAACCCCTAACGAAACACCTAAACATCATACTTCCTCTGGTGGGTCCTACCAAAATCCCACTATAGGATAGGATAAAGAGAGAATTTTTTTTTTTGTAAGTTCAGAAATTTTATTAAATGATGATGATGAAATAGTAAGCTTTACAAAGGACATCCCAAACCATTCTCCAAGACTCTTGGAGGAACAAATAAGAAGAAACCAAATACATCAAGGACAAAAGATACTTTGCTCAAAATTCCAATCAATACTAAGCTGCCAATTTTCCTTGGTATTCTTCACCTTCTTCTTCGTAGCAACTTTTCTTGCACCATCTTGCATGATCTTGCTCACAATCTGGTCCATAGCCAAGCTTTTATTTTGAAAAATATGAAGATTTCTGGAATACCAAATGAAATAAACAGAAGCACCTAATGACAGCTTCCCTATATAAGCTTAAAAGCAAAGTTGTTTTTGTTCCAGAAGCAGCATAAACCCTAAACCCTAAACCTATAAACTAGGTTTAAATTAATGATAATCCTCCATATATCACAAGTAAAAGGGCAAGCAAAGAATGAATGCTCATAATTTCTGCATGTTGTTGACAGAAAACGCATGTATCATCCTCCAAGATACCCCAAGCTTTCAATCTGGACTTGGTAGAGAGTCTCCACTTACAAGCCATCCATGTTACGAAAGAACATCTAGGAATACATCATGAAAACCACACAAGTCTACGCCAGCTAACTTGGGGTATTGTGGTTTTATTTTGTTGCAGACACACTCAGAGCTGAACTTATCATCTGGAGAAACAATCCAAATAACAGAATCCTTTCTGTGACATTGAGGTTTGAAGGTCAAAGGAGTATTGATAATGAGTTCCAGAACTAGATGGGATCTTCTTCTACCTGTAGGCCATATCTAGGAATCATTTCCAATGATTGTATTAACACAGGCATGCACAATATGTTTCCGAAGTCAGTGACAATTGAGCTCTCAAATTTGTCCAGTAAAGCACCCAAAGGATGCCAGGGATCAAACCATAAGGAAATGTCCTTCCCATTCCCCACAAGATACTGAACTAGTGGTTTTGCTATATCTCCGATCTGCAACATTTTTCCTCCAACTCCAGGAGCAGTCTGCAGGAATCTTAATAGACCAAAAGGATTTACCTTTCAACAAATATGTATGGATCCACATTATTAATAAAGTGTCCTTCTTTATACAAATATGCCAGATATGTCTGGTTATCAGTGACTTATTCCATAGTGCCAAGTCCCTCAAGCCTAACCCACCTTCTTGAACAGGTTTGCAAATGTCAAACCATGCTACTTTAGCTTTGTGAGTGCTTTGATTAACTCCTGACACAGAAAACCAGACAAGCAACTCTCAATTCTTTTAGTAATCCCTTTAGGCAAAATGAATAAGTTAGACCAGTATAGCTGAATGCTCAGCAAAACAGATTTAACCAGTTGCAACCTTCCTCCATAACTCAATTTTTTATTTGCCCAATTCTCAAGTCTACTCAGTTTTTTTCCACAACTATCTTGCAATCCTTGATAGACAATTGAGATGAGATGACAGGCACACCTAAATACTTTACAGGCAACATACTTTTGCTCATTCCCATGAAGTCACAAAGATCCAATATAGTATCATTAGAGATACCTGCAGCAAACAGGTTGCACTTTTGAAGATTTGGCTTGAGACCAGACAGCTCTTCAAACTGCTCCAAAGTATGCTTGAACACCATGAGTGATTCCCAATTCCCAGTAGATAAAAGAAAGAGATGATCAGCATATAGAAGATGTAAAATACCCAAATCCATATGTTTTTGGATGGAAATCAAAGACAGAACTTGCAATATTATGTTCCGATAATATGAAGAACACCACCAAGGCTGTAAGGAATAAATAGGGAGAAACAGGATCACCCTGTCTCAATCCCTTTTGACTTTTGAAATGTCAGAGCCCGCTAATGATTAATGGAGAAGGTTGCAGTAGTGACACACAATTTGATCCATTCAATGAATGTATTAGGGAACTGCAAAAGCTCCATAGCTGTAAACAGAAAGCACCAATTAATTGAATCATAAGCCCTCATGAGATCAATTTTTAAGGAACAGCTAGGCTTTCCAGTGGCTCTATTGTAACCCCTGACCAATTCATGCATCAAAAGAATATTTTTAGCAATAGATCTTCCCAGGCATTTTGTCGATTGCTGATCAATGAAGGAATGACAACTTTAATCCTCTCAGTCAAGACTTTGGAGAAGCACTTATGGACAGTATTGCAACAAGCAATAGGTCTATAATCTTCCATAGAAGAGAGACGAGGAATCTTGGGTATTAAAGTCAGAATAGTAGAGTTCAAAGGTTTATAAGTGTATTCTTCTGGAAACAGAATTTGATAGCATTGACAAAATCCTGTCCCACAATATACCAATTCAGAACAAGAAATCAACTCTAGTGAATCCATCTGGTCCTGGATTAATACTCTTCTTCACGGGAAAAAGTATTTTTCACTTCTTCATCTGAAACAGGACTGATTAGAAAGTGTTTCTTCTCCTGAGTTATTTGTTTATGAATAATCTCTTGCATAATATTCCTTTTCTGTATATTAAAGATCTTCTTATCAGTAAAAAGATTTTCATAGAAGTTGACAACCTCTGTTTTGGCAGCTTCATAATCAGTTATCCTAATTCCTTTGGAGTTCTGAATGGATAATATTCTGTTCCTGGCTTGGTGTTGAGTCATCTGTCTATGAAAAAACTTTGCATTCATATCCGCTTCCTGAATCCATTTAATTCTTGACTTATTTTTGTAAAATTGTTCCTCTACTTCTTTCACTTCTATGTAGACCATCTTCTGTTGTTTTTCCAATAGTTGCAGTGAGCCATAAAAAGGATCATTCTATAACAGAAGTTGAGTTTGACAGAGATTGTCTTTGGCCTGCTTTACTCTCAAGCTAGTGGATAGAGCTAAAATGCTTCTTATTTAGGGTTCTCAAATTCCCCTTCAAATTCTTCAGTTTCATGCAAAGACAAAACATAGGATCTCCAGTCACTACCTCATTCCATTTTGAAGCCAAGAGATCAGGATAACTGGGATGTTTCATCAGGAACTGGTTGAATTTAACAGGTTTAGGGCCAGTATTAATAGAATTCTTCAGTCTCATGATTGCTAAGGAGTGATCTGAAATACCAGGATTCACAAATTCAGCTTCCAGGTAAGAGCAATGTTGAAACCAAGCACCATTCATTAGCATTCTATCTAATTTGCTGTAAATTCTACTACCATATTCTTTTTTATTACACCGAGTGAAGAAAAAACCTAGAGCGGGAATATCCTCAACATCCAGACTTTCAAGATAATTATTGAAATCCATAGCTGCAAACTTAAATCCTTTTCCCCCAATCTTTTCCTTACAGCTTCTAATGATGTTAAAATCTCCAATCAGGAGCCAAGGTTGGTTAGAAGAAGTTCACTGTCCTTTGTAAAGCTAACAGGTGATCCCTAAGAGCTTTCCTTTCATCATCATCATTTGAACCATAAACAAAAGTAACAAAACAAGTAGTTTGGGTTTCTTTAATTCTAACATTGCAAGAGATGGCTTGTGAGTAACAATCAAGACAACCAACTTCCAATATAGCATCATTCCAGCAAATGATTATTCTACTAACCCCAGAAGACTGAGCATTGTGCAAATACTGCCAACCAGGAGTACAATGAGCCATAACTCTACTAATATTTTCATCTCTAACTTTAGTTTCAGTGATCCCTATTAAAGAGATTATATTACTAGCAATTAAACTAAAAACTTAAGATTGTTTAAGGGATCATTAAGACCCCTAATATTCCATGCACCAATCACAATCATTTAACATGAGAGGATAAAGAATTTCTCACCCCAGAGAACTTAACATTTTTCTTCTTTGCTCTAGTACTTCAACAAGGTTGCTGCTACTTGGCTATTGCCTGCACCACTATGGAATCACTGATTGTTGCTCAGCCAGAATCAAAAACTCATTATGAGTTGCTACAGGATCAAAAAGAGCTACCATAGTTCCATCATTTCTTTCTTCAACAACAAAGTTGTCCACTGTACAGTCTTCAATAACTTCAACCTCAGCATCCGAATATACTGCAAGACTCTCCTTCTTCAAACTACCTTTTGGAATCTCCTTAGCTAGCTCTACTGTAGTCAACTGGTTATCCTTCACCTCAGGCATTTTACTTTCAAAGTTTCAATTTGTTCATCAGATGTGGTTCTTAGGAATCCAAACTTGTTGAACTCTATTTTAAACTTGCCTGCTACAACTTTTATCTGTATGACCAAACTTTCCACACACTCTACACAAATGAGGAACCCACTCATATTTGAAGACATTTGCCCATTTTTAGTCATGAGGGGAATTTTTTATGGAAGTTCTGCTTGAGCATCAATATCTACACAAACTCTGGCAAAAGACAACCTAGCTTGAGAAGCTGTTCAGCTGATCAGAATACAGAGAAACACCCACATAACTAGCCAATTTGCTCAACACTTATTCAGAATATAATGAAATTTAAGATCCGGAAACCGAGTACAGATAGGAACCTTTAAAATCTCAGCCTATGTAAGATCCAAATCCCGAGTCCAGGTTTTCAAGTACATCATCTTGTTCTAAAAATGCCATGGAGCTTGATCTAACACTTTAGATTGCATTTCAGCTGACTAAAAAATAAAAATAAAGAATCCATTCTTTAACATCACCACGTCAATTTTGCCAAAATCCTTCCAAATAGTTTCTACAAATTTTTTCATAACCTTAAAAGGAGGTTTGGTGCCCAAACGAAGCCCACAACCCCATGATTCCATTTGTCCAAGCCCTTTTGAACATCATCAGTTGATATGTAGACCATTTTTTTATTTGCAAGAGTTGATGGATTCACAAATTTCAAGGCCAAACTACCTGGGTTGTGGGTACTAGTTTTAACCACGTCTGCCCAATGATCCTCCAGTAGCAGAGTTGACCTTCACCATCGGAGAAAGATTTTTTCCATTTAGCACTTGAAACTGAGAAAAAATCAACCACCAAATTGCCTCCAGAATGCAAATCAATAATTGAATTATTCGTAGGATTTAATTAGGCTAAGTCCAATCCTATTAGATCCTGCTCCTTGAGATGTATTTTGGAAGAATATACCATCAAAGACCCTTCACTTGTAAATACTCATAAAAGAGGGAAAACTGGGCATGACTAGGAATTCAAGATAATAAAACACAAAATAAGCAAAGCCATAAATCACGTAAATAGTTGAGAAAGTGAACAATTGAGATATTTATCCCTTACCAATATCCTTAATTAATCAATCCATTTATTTTTTTAATTTTTGATTCACTTATATCATTTACTAGTGTAGGGTAGTATGTGTAAGTTATCTTTTAACTTTTCTCACAAATCTATTAAGTTGAACCAATATGTGAATTCAAGCCAACCTTAATGTATAGATGGGACCACCCTATAAAATTACTTAAGATGAATTGGTATCTTTCAATCTGTATTCATGAAATATCTATCTTTTTCACAAGAACTTCTGAACAAAAGTTAATTAAATCAATTCCTTACTCTAAAGTTCTTCTTTCGATTTTTGAATTAGGATTACAAATCAATGTATAAGTTGATCAGGTTTGGAAATGCATATAATACTATCTAATAAGCAAATCAAGAATAAGATTATAATCATAAACGAAATAATCAAATTAATTGAGTTTCATGACAAGTTATGAATGAACCCTAAAAGACTCGAACACAACCATGAAAATCATATTAAATATAAGACATAAGGATAAGAATGAAAAACTAGAGTTATCAAGCCGAGTCTTCTTTTCTTTTTCCTTGCTTTCTTCTCCAATGGTTGTTCTTGTATTGATTTCCTTCAAAGCAGCTATTTGATGATTTCTGTCGACTCTCACACTTTTCTAAACCTAAAACTTGTTAATAAATGACCTAATGAACCCCAACTTAATCTAACCAAATCGCACTTGTTAATATGAATTGACAACCTCGGAACATGCGACCCTTATATAGTGCTAATACGAATATTCGGACACAAAAATCGGTTAGAAGTAAAAATATCCATTAGAGAATTAACTTGAGTCTGTCAAAATAGAATAATGCATTCAAAAAACACGCTATTTAGTAGGCTGGGTTGTAGAGTTCTCTTGGCTCAATTGAAATTAGTGTAGACTAGGGTGATCCTGGAGGATAACCAACCTCCTCCTGGCCACTTTGTACAAAAACCCAGAGAATAGTGGATAATTTGGTTTGTGCCCTTTTGTATTCCCAAGGTGCATAAGTGCAGCATTAAAGGATTGTTTTTGAAACACCATTCACTTAAGTTGCTTTTGGGTCAACGGTGAGCTTGTCACTTCGTTTAATAATATTTTAAAGCTCCGCTTTATTTCGCCTTGTTGGACCTCCTTTGCATATAAAACCTACAAAAACACATTTAAAGGGCATAAATACACGGCACATTTTTGGCATAACAACAATTAAAACGTAATTTACAGACTCGGGGTGTAAAGTTGTAAAAATACTCTTACTTTATAAACTAAAACCCTCAAATTATGAACAAAAAGTCAAGTTAAAAATACATGAAAATACTCTCTTTTAGAGAGTTAACTCACCCCCCAACTTGAACTTTTACTTATCTGAGTAAAAGAAAACTAAAATACATAAATACATAAACATATTCAAGCACATTAACTTTCTTTAACATGCCAACTGTGGTAACAAAGGTAAAACTAAACAAGAAGAGATATGGATTCAGTATGTATATAAAAAAACATTGCTAATCAATCCCAAATCCTCATCATGAAAGTGTTAACTCTCCGCTCATGAAAATAGATATTACTCACTTATAATCAAGGAAAAACTCATTGAACATAAGTTTAGCAAGGGACAAATATGTTAGAAGAAATTTTAAGTACACAAAACACTCACTAATACAAATGAACTCAAACCAAAAATCAAGTGAAGTCTTTAAAGCTTGTAACGTAAGCTAAGAGCTAAAGGTAGGGTATATTTGGATAAAAGTATCTTAAATCACCTTAGACACGTTAGTGAATAATTTCAACCCACAATCCTTTAAAATATCCCTCATTCAACCATAACATTTAATCAACTTCACTTTTGAAGGCACAAGAGACACCTTCTTTATTACAACTTAGAAGGAATTATCCTTCTTTATTCATAACATTTAGCATAAACCTTAGGAGAGTGAATTGTCTTCTTCTTTTTTAAAAATTAATTTTCAAGTAACGCGTTTCTTCTCTTCTCTGAACTTTTTTTTTTCAACTTTTCAAGATGATAAAAATATAAGGAGTGTCTACATCAAACAAGATCTGGAATGAATTTATTAAACAACAACACTTTCAAGCTAATGGTTTTCCACAACTCAAATGAGCCACGATAATCTAGTACACAAGTATGTTGCGTACCACCAATACTCGCACTATTCTATGGTAATGAGTTAGAGCCAAGGAATTTTACTAAAAGAAGATTATACTGGCTAAATAACATTTAAATAAGAGTATACGGGTTACAAGTTCACACTAGGATAAAATGATATTTCAGATAGCCAATTTGTCAATGATTTTAGGTAGTCTTACTTGTCAATCCATGGTACAAAGATGCACTTTAAATCATCGAATTGGTATCCACTCATACCTCACAGGAGCAATAAAGTCACAACACTCAATAAATATACAAGTTAAACAAATAACGCAAGGTAACGTCATGTTCATTGTTTCGTACGACCCTCACTCATATATTTAAGTGAGTAGTGGATAACACATCATAGCGTTCGAAAAGCGAGCTTTTAAAGTTCCAGTTCTGAAATATGTGGAAGTTTCAACTTATGGTATGCATCTTCGAAGGTCCATAAATGCTTTAACAAGATTAGTTCCTTTGAAATAGTCTTTTTTAAACTTCTTTTTTGATGCACGTTTAAAGCTTTAAATTAATGAACTCAAATATAGCCTTACTTTCGGAAAAGAAAATCTGTATCCTTTCGGCCCGATCCTCTATAATATTTTAGACAAAGAGGGTCCATAGAAATGTAGTAATGTTCATCCAGTGTCTCGAGTCGGTGGAAGCTCTTTTCAAATGAACAAAATAGATTCTTGCAATATTTGAGGTAAATGCTATGTCATCACAAAATTTTGTGGTCAATTCCCTAGAAAAAAGTTTGAAAATGATAAACCTGAATAAACAAATACAAACAACTCCACCAATAGATGAACATAAATAAAATAATCAACTCCCCTTTTGAATCATCATAGCTCCCACTTAGGGTACTCTCACCAGGCACCATGAAAATAGCAAACACAGATCAACCCATAACCTTAAAATGAAACATTAATATTTCGATTCAAAGAGAAAACTAAACAACATAAATAAGAATAGAAAAAAGACACTCTCCTAATCTCGTGAGTTGCATTTACTCTTTGGAGCGTTCTTCAAATGCATTTCATTGGTGGGTATCACACCGGTATCACGTCATCACATCATCATCATTGTCTTCTACATCACCCTTATAAAAGTAGGTGTCCTGAAAAGATTGAACGCTTCACTTGTTCAATCTCGGCATCCCCGAGGCTTGTCATATGGTGGTGCCATTAACCTACCCATGTCCGCTCTGATCATATAATTTTGTTGATACTCCAATTGTTTTTCCTTCTTGAAGATGATAATTTTGTTGGATAATCCAATTGGTTTCTCCTTCCTTGACAACCTATACTGCCCAATGCAGCGCCTCTTGAAGAATTGAACGTAGAGTTTCAACTCGAGCTCAACCCATTTGCTTGTGCGACGTTCCTCTCATTTTCAAGGAAGTCTTATGGAAGATTCGCATCACAGCTCTTCTAGTTTGAGAAGGAGGGAATGAGGTTGCAATCGTGGAGAGCTTGATTTCCACAGACTTCATTCAATTGGCCACCTACATGAAGACTATTTTTGTGAATCAAGTTGTTAAGGAAATCTAACAACCCTTACTTTATGCTTTGTTAGGTCATTCGCAAATATTTGTGAATGAAAAAATGGCCAATGATCAATTTCAAGAAGAAATTTTAATAACAAAAGTATCAATAGCATCTGGCGGCATGACGGGCAATTAAGTTCCCACAAAGAGTTAAAAAGATTGAACCAAAATGGCAGTGGACTCAAATACCTTAAAAATAAGAAATTTTATTTCCTAAACCATAGAGGTGCATTTTCCAAATACCCATCAACAACCAAATTTGCTTTAGCCATCTAAACCCGGTGTAGAATGTTAAGTTCAGGAGTAATGAAACAAAAGTCAGTTATCAATTCTTGCTAAACCAAGGATGTTTAAAATCACGAGTGCATAAAATTTTGACTCCTCATCGACAAAACGATACAAACTCCATTATCATGTTCTAAAAAATAAGCATGGCGAGAACTATCTAACATTTCTTTTATTGCAAAATCTAGAGTGTTATAACCTATCCCAATGGTTCTTGTGAATCAAGGTTTTTGTTTTCAACTTTGTGCTTGAATAGATCCTTCCGATTAGGACCATTGGAGTCACATCATGCAGTTTAAATGCCCTCTCAAATATGAGATTTTCCCCTTCTTTATACCTCTTGAAAAGCTTATTTTTAAGCTTTTTTGAGGTGAAAATTTTTATCAAATTTTCATTTGGGGTTAGACTCCTTTGAGACAAATTTTTACCTTTGGGAGGCATAGTGAATTTTCAATAAAAGAAGCCCAAAGATTGAATTTTGGATGATTTGCACCAAATTGAAGTACCCACTTTCGTCCACATCAAATAACACAATTATGCCACGAGAAATATCTAACCATTGTAATTTTGGAGAAGCAAAAAGATTCAAGTGCAAAAACAACTAGAAGATTTGCACAGAAATCCACAATGTAATCTTACATATTTGGAATAAAATCAGTTATGGAGAAAGCATTAAATTAGAAGGATTTTCAATGTTGAAGCTTTTGATGACTTCTTGGAGATTTTGGCTCCTAGCAACTTGCCCAAGGAAATTCCTCTTGTTGGAGAAAATGTTTTAAGCCAATCCCATTCGAACTTGTATTCTTCCTCAAAGGTGCTCGAACGTAATGAACACGGCGAAATACATTGTGCGTCCCTCTTGGATTGATAAGCGTGTTAGAATTCAGAATTAGGATGTATTTGATATGACGATTTTAAGTTTGGGAAGGATGGGGAAGAGTTTAGAGGATGAATATATGGTTGGAGTGTTGTTGAAGAGTTTATTAGATGATGAAATTATGATGAAAGAATGGGCTTCTGAATATGCAGCGCTTATGTTGTGCTAAAGCCAAGTTTGTGACACATCTCGCAGATCGTGGGCATTTCCAGCAAATTCACACAAGTAGTTTGCAGCTCCACAGCTCTAATAAAGGGTGTTGGCAGTGCACGACATGCGATTTGTCGTCGCTTGGTCTATTTTTGTGCATTGACAGGATTTTTCGTATGAGCTCATTAATTGCCTAGTGTTCGAAAATTTCCTCAAACATCAAAGACTTTAAAACAATCAAATTACACAAAGTCTAAAATTAAAGTATGTTTCATTAAAGTTAAGCACAAAAATTTCCAGAAAGCAAATAGCTTCGATAGAAACGTGGGTGCCTCCCACTAAATGAATTTTGTTTTTAACATCTTTAGGCAAGACATTAAACTTTTTCACATACCATTGAACTTCTTGAATCTCATTGGAGATGCCATCAGTTGATTTTTGAAACCAGAAAAAAAATCAAATAACTAATTAAATCACACGAAGTAGAGGATTTTGGATACAAAACACAAAATCCATAGTACACTTTAAGTATCCGAAAATCTTTTAATCGCAAAAATGATTCTTTAGGAATTGAAATCTAGCACACAGCACAAACAACAAACATAGAATATTTGGTCGTCTATCATGATGCCAAGTAAAGTAGGCTTCAGGAATCTTCACTATAGTATTTTTCATCAACACCCTCTTCCTTTGTCAGTTTGGTTGGTTGAGGTGCACCATTGGTGTCACAAACCAAAGTGGCTTTGCTATTTTCCATATCCATTGCTAAGTAACTCCTTTGTTACTTGATGTAATGAATTCTTAATGTAACGACCGATAGAATTGTAGTTCTCCCATCATACTCATTTCAAACTGTGGTTTCATTGCATTACCATCAGAATTCCTTGCACAAGTCAATTAGTTGCTCTAAAATAACGATCAAGAGGTGAATTACAATTGCATAACCTAAGAATTAGTTGATTTGTCAAGATAAGAAGAGAGTGGTGTCACAACATCAAGATTTAAATTTATTAGTTCATTAAAAATGTCGTGCCTACTAGATTCTTAACCTTTCTTATACCAAGCTCCAGGGCTTGTTTCAAACCTACAAACCTTTAGAAAGTTTTAAGTAATTTGTTTTCAAAACCAGTTGTTAGACAAAAACTTCCTATCAATGAAATCATTTAAAAACTTGCACTTTTCTCGGATATTTGTCACTAGATGTGGTATCATTAGTGCGTTTTTATGTTACAGCAAAAGTTGTCCAATACCTCATCCAAACTACATATTGCCTTTGTGAATACTAATGTTCATGTTGAATCGTCAACCTTGTCTCGATTACGGGATGAATTTATTCAGAATATCTCGTTATCATCTCCTCAATGTTGGATTTTTCTTCCATGAGAGATTCGTGCGTTCATGCATC
The DNA here is from genome assembly GCA_025175665.1 of Cinchona pubescens. Lineage (NCBI taxonomy): Eukaryota > Viridiplantae > Streptophyta > Magnoliopsida > Gentianales > Rubiaceae > Cinchona > Cinchona pubescens. The sequence goes on along the minus strand of JANKKI010000098.1, from coordinate 199,384 downwards.
TTACGGATGTAGATTCATTAGGTGGATTTGAGTAGTAAGCTAATATGGGTACACAATCTAAATACTTCAACTAGCATTGAGTATCATTATACAAAATATGTCACTGTTGAGGGTGATTAGCATAATCATGTAAGAAAACTTGTTAACTATATGATATTCATAGTCTATGATGTTGCCACCATGTATAGGTATTTCACTTTTGTTACCTACATCTTCATCTTCACAAACGTTCTGAAATTCTAATTCTGTTAGTATCAACATACATGAGATGTTTCCTCAATTAAGACCATGGATTTTCTATACTTGACTTGATACTAGAAATAAATAAAATTATGTTTGTAAATTAAAGTTTTAGATTTAATAGATATACAAAGTGAAAACTAAATAGCTCACAACGGTACCAAAATTTTATTCATGGTTACGGTGATTATTAATAGCCTCACGAAATATGCAAGTATAATTTCAAAAAATATATGATGAGTTGAGTATCATTCCCACGAAATAATCATACCCGCCTCAAGTACCTAAACATCACACTTTTTTCTTCAAACATATTAATAGAGTTGAAGATAATAAAACAAAAATAAAAGCAAAGTGATAAATCACGTAAAAGTAGAAAACCACTGAATTTTAGATTTGGTTCACTTATCACTAATCCCCTCAATTGATCAATCATCGTTCTATCAATTTTGATTCACTTATACTATTTACTAGTCTAAGTATATAGAATTTATCGTACTATCACAAATCTTTTACTACCAGCAGCTCACTATATTTTTATGTGAATTCAAGCCAAAGATGACCACTCTTGGGACACTTAAGAAATGGTATGCATCACGAAAATTGTCCCTTTCACTAGAACTTCCGAGCAAAAGCTAATTAGACCAATTCCTTCCCAAGCGCTTTTCAATTTCAATTGGAGTTGCAAATCAATTTATAAGTTGATTTTACATTTAATACTAATTAAACAAATCAAACATGAGTCTAATTAAATGAAATAAATCAAATCAATTGAGTTCATGGCAATTATGAATGAAACCACACTTAAGGTTTAGATATAATAAGTTATGCAACACAAGAACAATTTTAAAAGCATTTAAATACAAGAAATGAATAATGAAAAACTAGGGTTGTCAAGTCGAGTCTTCTCTTTTTCACCCTATCTATCCTTTTGGTTGTTCTTGTGTTGATTTCCTTGAAAGTGGCTATCTGAAGATTTTTGTCAACCTCATAGCTTACTCCTAAAAGTTAATAAATGACCTACAAATCCATACAAGATTCATACCAAGTTTTTCAATTTTTCCGACATAGCAATTATTTTTCACATGTCCATGTTGTTAGCAATAAGTGCAAATAATATTTTTATTTCCATATAAAGAAGATTTTGATTTTACAAAGCATAAGTCATTCCTTCTAAAGGTGACAAAATTTTTGTTGACCAATACAATTTTATTATTTTTCAAATCAACAATATTTTCTTTTTCTATGCAAGAGAATATTCAAGTCATCCAATCTTTTCTTCAAGGAGGCTTGTTCTTCCTTGATCCTTGTTTTCACATGCATTATTTTCTTCAAATGACTATTTTCTTGTGATAACCTATTATTTTCATTCACAAGTTTAGAGTTAGAGCTCAATAAAGTATTTGATTTCTTTACTAATTCCTTATTTTTAGCATGTGATTCCTTTAAGCTATCATGCAATTGTAAAATGAAAGTTTTAAGATCATGTATCATTTTCATCATTAGAATCATAATTAGAAGTCTAGAGCCATTTGTGTCGATTCTATTTCTTCTTCTCATTCGGAGTTGCAATTATCCCATGTGTATTGGAGACAGGAAGAAGCGGGGCTTCAACAAGACATCCTATTTCTTGCAAAAAATTGAATGACATGACTCATTGGCAGAAGAAATTAACTGGTCTTATTCATATGACATGGAAGATGTGTATAAGAGACAGAAGGAATTCTCTTTGAAGTTATTTGAATTGATAGTTCTACCTTTTCTCATTCTCCGTTTATTGATGTAGTGTTTGAGAAATCCTTTGGTCATGAGTGCATGATCTCCTTCATCAAGATCTTCATCTTCTAAGTTGATGGAAGCATTTTCATCTTTTTCTTAAGAAGTCTTTAACGCAATGCTCCTTTTTGGTTAAACACTTCATCATGTGTACTTTAGCCTTTAGCTTCCATTCATAGGACATAAGAGAGTTAATTAAAGACTCAATAGGCATGGAATTTAATTTTTTGCTTCCTCTATAGCGATGGTTTTGGCCTCCCACTCTTTGGATAGAGCATTCAAGATTTTTCTATTTTTCTCACCCAAGGAGTATTCCTTTCCCAAGGCTTCAAGATCCTTGATTATATCATTGAATCTACAATACATTTTATCAATATTTTTATGTGGCTCCATCTTGAAGGACTCATACTTGGCAACAAGTAAGGATTTCTTTTGTTCTCGAACATCATCGCTCCCTTCATGAATTTCTGTCAACTTGTCCCAAATTTCTTTAGCGGAAATGCATCCTTTGACTCGAGTTGACTCGTTGGCATCCAAGGCATTGTAAAGTACATTCAGGGATTGACATGGATTGACCCTCAAAAAATAAAGTATTATTGGTTGCCATAATAGATCTTTACTCAAAAATAATTTAAGCAAATAAATGAGACCAATGCTCTGATACCAATTGTTGGCCCCAAAGCAACCTAAGAGTGGCTGAATTAGGTTTCTTAAAAATTAATTTTCTTATAACGCTCAATTGAAATTTCTTGAACTTGACAAGTAAGATGATAAAAATATAAGCAATTAAGTGTAAGATGAATGGAATGAATTAGGAAAGAGATTAAACAAACAACACTTCCAAGCTACCAAGCTTGAAGTGTTAATCCACTAGAATGCTGCTCAAATTTTGTGAGCCAATAATCTCAAAAGTACACAAAGTAGGACAACCCTTACTCGCACTAATTCTATTTAGTTGAGCCAAGGATTTTACTATCAACCTCACTTTTGTACAAGATTATCACTCTACTCAATAATTTTTTGAATAGCACTCTAAAGTACACACTAATATAATATTGCTCAATAGCCAATTTAGCACTCAAATTGCTTTTTTTTTTTCTTACTTGTAATCCATGTGTAAGATGCATTTAACAATATCATCAGAATTGGTATTTATAGGAGCAATAAATTGGGTAGTAACCACCTCCCAACAGCTCAATATAAAATGTTCAAAAACTAAACTTGATTTAAGAGGTAAATGCATATGTCATCATCAGAATAAGGTTTGTGGATCATCAAGAAGGAATTGTCCTTCTTTATTCATAACATTCAGAATAAACAAATACAAACAACTCCATTACAATAGATATAATCAATTAATAGATGCATGTTCCTACTCCCCCTTTTGACATCATCAAAATAAGCTCCCCCTTAGAGGGTACTCTCCCTTAGGTAGGCAATGAAAATAGAAGCAAACCAGATCATTAAACCAAACCAGGTAAGAACTACATTAACAATGATGTCAACCAAACCAAACTAAACAAATAAACAAGAATAGTAAAGAACTAAGTGGAGTCGTTTTTCTTCTTGGAGCGTTCTTCAAACTTGCATTTCTTGGTGGGTACATCATCACCGGTAGCTTCACTGTCATGAGCATCAGTATCTTGTCGTTGCATGATGTAGTTAAAAGAGTGTCGTCAACGTCCTCGTCCTTGTTATCATCAGCACCATGAGCAGTGGATTTGTCAATATTGGTGGTGCCATTAAGGTCCTCATGATCGTCCGCCTCAGGAAAGGAATGATCATTATCATTTGTGCCATTGTCATCGCTTTTAGAAGATGATTCGAGAGTGTACTGGGATTGGATATTGGCGAACTGGACTTGACCGGAAGCATACATGCCCAAGCTAAGCGCCTCTTGAAGAATTGTTTGACGAGTTTCAAGGCATTTCAATTTGCAATTGGTGCGACGCTGAAAAGAGCTCATTTGGCCGCTCAAGGAAGTGAGAAGGCTGGAAATATGAGAAAGGGAAGATTCGGAAGAGGTATGGGGATCATGGGATGGTGGAGTAGTTTGAGAAGGAGGGGAATGAGGAAATGCAAGGCTGGAGGTAGAAGCTTGAGATTTAGACTTTTCAATTTCATAAGCTATTTTTGTGAACCATTAGTTGTTAAAAAATCTAAAACCCTTACGCTCAATGTATCTGCTTTGTTAGTGTAAGCGGGATATATTTTTTTTTTCAGTAAATGAAATGTCAAAATGATCGAAAATTTTAGTAAGAAATTTTTCAAAAGGTATGTTGCGGCGAGTATCAATTAAGAAAAGTTCCCACAAAGAGCAAAAGAGATAACCAAAATCCAGTGGAATACCTTTAAAAATATAGTAAAATAAATAGAGGTGCATTTTACCGTACTCAGTGCGATACCCATCAGTTGGTAACAACAAATTAGTGTCTAAAGTGTAGAGAATGTTAAGTTCAGGAGTAAGCAAAGTAGTTATGGCTTCTAAAGGATGTTTAAAATTGACATTAAATATTGTTCGGACCTCATCGATGTCAAAACGAGTATCCAAAGTAGGCCATTTATCCAGTGAGAAAAAATAAGAAAAATCATTTGGCGACGGAACCTCACATTCAAAAATAGAGTTTATGACAATGGATGAAAACTCAAGGTTTTTGTTATTCACACGAGATATTAATGTGCGAATAGTGGGTGTACCTTTCCTAAGATTAGCAGTGAATTGGAGTACCATATCATGCTAGACTGGTAAATTCCTGTGTACCAAATGACCCCAATTTTGTTTTTCAGAGTAAGTTTTCACTATAGGCACATTAAATTCATCAAAAAGACCTTGGGAAACAGGTCTTTGAACAATGATGGACTTGCTAAGAAGAGAAGTGTACCGCTCAGATGCCTTGGCATCAATGAATTTATGTAGAGAAGGGTCGGTAGAGGTTTGAGGATTTGTGGATGATTGCCCCTGCACCGGAGCCTTGCCCTTTGACTTTCGTCCACGAGTAGCTGTTGAAGAACTGCCACGAGATCTAACCATTGTAATTTTGGAGAAGAAGAAGAAAAGGGGAAAAATGGGACTGAGAAGATTTGAAAGAAAACATTGTAAGAAAGGAGATGGTAGGAAGGTAAAATGAGGTTCAATGGAGATGAGGGAGGGCTTTGAAATGGAGATTCCCTAATCAATTTGACTTTAGAAGGAGTAGATGGAGAAAATTTTGAGAGGGAACAAAATTCGCCAGAGCTAGGGTTCGGAGGATAGGAAATGTCTGACAGGAGGAAAATGAAGAGTTTTAAACGAGAAAAACAATCGTTCGGACATTCGAACAATTTGTATGCGTCCAAAGGTGCGTCCGAACGTAGATGAACGGACGGTCGAAACTCTACATTGTGCGTCCGAGGAAGTTTTGGATGATGATAAGCGTCTGTTAGGAATTCCAGAGAGTTCACGAAAAAGAGGAAGAATTCGGACGATTATAAGTGTCTGAGACAGAGAAGACGATTTCAGACGTTTAAGAGCATCCGATAGAATATATGGTTCGGACGATCATGTATGTCTGAATTCAGAGTTTATATAGATGTGAAATTAATGATGCCCAAAAGAATTCTGAGATATTCAAAGCGCTCTAAAGCCAAAGGTTTAGTGAAAATATCTGCAAGTTGATCTTTTGTACACACAAATTCAACACAAATTTCCTTTTTGCACACAAGATCTCTAATAAAGTGGTGTTTGACATCAATGTGTTTGGTTCTAGAATGCATGACAGGATTTTTTGTGAGATTAATTGCACTAGTGTTATCACATCTAAAAGGCACACAATCAAAGATGACACCAAAGTCTTTTAAAGTATGTTTCATCCACAAAAGATGTGTATAACAGTTTCCAGCAGCAATGATCGGAAGCCTACTTCTGCCATAGAAAGTGAAATAGAATTTTGTTTCTTACTGAACCAGGACTAGACAGTTACTCAAGAAGTGACACATACCACTTGTACTTTTTCTATCAATTTTGGAACCAGAAAAATCAGTATCAGAATAACTAATTAAATCAAAAGTAGAGGATTTTGGATACAAAAGACCAAAATCCATAGTACACTTTAAGTATCTGAAAATTCTTTTAACTGCAATCAAATGTGATTCTTTAGGACAAGATTGAAATCTAGCACACAGACAAACAACAAACATAATATTTGGTCTGCTAGCTGTCAAGTAAAGTAGGCTTCCGATCATTCCTCTATAGTATTTTTCTTATCAACACTATTACCTTCTTCATCTTTGTCGAGTTTGGTTGAGGTGCACATTGGTGTCCTAACTTGTTTGCAATTTTCCATTCCAAATTGCTTAAGTAACTCCTTTGTGTACTTGATTTGTGTAATGAAGGTTCCTTCCTTTGTTTGATGAACTTGGAGTCCAAGGAAGAATTGTAGTTCTCCCATCATACTCATTTCAAATTCTTTTTGCATTAAGCATGAGAATTCCTTGCACAAGCTTTCATTAGTTGCTCTAAAAATAATATCATCAACATAAATTTAAACAATTAGCAAACCATAAGAATTAGTTTTGGTAAAGAGAGTGGTGTCAACAACACCTCTTTTAAATTCATTTTCAATTAAAAAACTACTTAACCTTTCATACCAAGCTCTAGGGGCTTGTTTCAAACCATACAAAGCTTTAGAAAGTTTGAAAATAAGATTTGGAAAATTTTTGTTTTCAAAACCAGGGGGTTGTTAGACAAAAACTTCTTAATCAATAAAAGATCATTTAAAAATGCACTTTTGACTTCCATTTGGAATAATTTGAAATTGTTAAAACATGCATATGCAAGAAACATGCGAATGGATTCTAAATGAGCAACAGGTGCAAAAGTTTTATCAAAATCAATACCTTCTTCTTGAGCATAACCCTTTCCAACAAGTCTAGCTTTGTTCCTAATGATTTCACTTTTATTATTTAATTTATTTCTAAAAACCCATTTTGTTCCGATTACGGGATGAATTGATAGTCTTTCAACTAAGGTCCCTACATTGTTTTTCTCAAATTGGCTAAATTCATCTTGCATGGCAAAGACCCAAGATTCGTCGTTCAATGCATCTTCAACATGTTTAGATTCAATATGAGAAAGCAATACACAATAACTATTCAAGGGTTTATGAGATCGAGTTTTTATCCCATCGGACTGATCACCTATGATCAACTCTTGAGGGTGACTTGAGACAAATCTCCATGTTTTTGGAAGATCTTTTGGAGAATCTTCGTTCTTCTTCTCCTTCTTTATCCAAGTGATGAGTGTCGTCCTCATTGCTTGTCTTGATCTCTTGATGTTCTTCATGTATGGTGAGCTTCTCAAGTTCCTTTTGTATACCTACATCTTCATCTTCACAAACGTTCTTTGAAATAATATCATTAGCGTCATCAAACATAACATGCACAACTTCTTCAATTAAGAGAGTTCTTCTATTGTATACTGGGTATGCTTTCTTGTCACTAGAATATCCTAAGAAAATTCCTTCATCCGATTTTTTGTCAAATTTTCCAAGATTTTATTTGATTTTTAAAATAAAATATTTACAACCAAAAATTTTGAAATAGCTCACAACGGGTTTTCTACAAAACACGAGTTCACAAGGTGTTTTATTTAAAATAGGCCTTAATAAAACACGATTCATAATATAACAAGCCGTGTTAACGGCTTCGGCCCAAAAATATTTTGGTAAATCACATTCACTAATCATAGAGACAGCCGCCTCTTGAAGTGTTCTATTTTTTCTTTCTTTCATACTATTACAACATCATTTTGTTGAGGCAATCTAACAACCGAAAATTCATGAGAAATACCGTTGTGATCACAAAATTCGGAAAAACCACTGAATTTAAATTTGGCTCCATTATCACTCCTCAAATGAATGATTTTCAAATTCAACAAATTTCGAATTTTGGAAAATAATTTTACGAAATTTTCAAAAGCTTCATTTTTGTGAACAAGAAATTATACCTAAGTGTACCTAGAATAGTCATCAACAATCACAAACGCATATTTACTACCACCAAGACTAGCATGTTGAGTTGGATCAAACAAGTCCAAATGCAATAGTTCCAAGGGTTTAGAAGTAGACACACAATTCTTTGGTTTAAAAAACACTTTAACTTGTTTACCAAATTGGCATCCATCACAAATTTTGTTTTTCAAAAACTTTAATTTTGCCAGGTTCTTACCAATTCCTTCTTGGCAAGTTTTTCAATTAAGTCCATATTGAAATGACAAAGCCAAGGATTATCTATAGAAGCGTATAGTTAGACATTTTACATTGCTACTACTAATATTGTCAAGATAAATCACATAAACATCATTGTGCCTAGTACCTTTAAATAAAATAACATAATTTTTATCAAGAATTAGACATTCATGTTTGGTAAACAATACATATAGATTTTTATCACATAGTTGACTCACACTTAATAGATTATAATTCAAATTATCAACAAGAAGCACATTTTAATCAAAGTCTCACCATTTTTACCTACATCACCAAGACCAATTGATTTTGTTTTCATGTTATCCCCAAAGGTTACCTTTCCACTACTTTTGGATATGAGTTTGGTGAAGAGAGATGCATCACCCGTCATATGTCTTGAGCACCCACTATCTATGAACCATTTGGTATCATTGGTGATATTCATTTCCTACACAAGAAATTAAGTGATAACTTTTGGTACCTATATTTTCTTGGGTCCATAAGAGTTAGTAAAATGACTACAAATCCATACAGTATTCATACCAAGTTTTTCAATTTTCCTGACATAGCAATTATTTTATCACATGTCCATGTTGTTAGCAATAAGTGCAAATAATATTTTTATTTCCATATAAAGAAGATTTTGATTTTACAAAGCATAAGTCATTCCTTCTAAAGGTGACAAAATTTTTGTTGACCAATACAATTCTATTATTTTTCAAATCAACAATATTTTCTCTTTTTCTATGCAAGAGAATATTCAAGTCATCCAATCTTTTCTTCAAGGAGGCTTGTTCTTCCTTGATCCTTGTTTTCACATGCATTATTTTCTTCAAATGACTATTTTCTTGTGATAACCTATTATTTTCATTCACAAGTTTAGAGTTAGAGCTCAATAAAGTATTTGATTTCTTTACTAATTCCTTATTTTTAGCATGTGATTCCTTTAAGCTATCATGCAATTGTAAAATGAAAGTTTTAAGATCATTGTCATCATTTTCATCATTAGAATCATAATTAGAAGTTACCTCATCATCACCAATGGCCATAAAGGCCATTTGTACATTGTCGATTCTATTTCTTCTTCTCATTCGGAGTTGCAATTATCCCATGTGATTTGGAAATTGTTGAAGCGGGGCTTTCAACTTCCTTTTTCTTCTTGGAATGACACTCATTTGCAAAGTGTCCGGGTTGACCACATTCAAAGCACTTTTCATGATGCTGAAGATCAGGGTAGAACCAAAGGTAAATAAGAGACAGCTCTTATTTGAATTGAAATCTTGAATATTTCTCAAAAAATCCGTTTATTGATGTAGTGTTTGACAAATCCTAGGTCATGAGTGCATGATCTCCTTCATCAAGATCTTCATCTTCTAAGTTGATGGAAGCATTTTCATCTTTTTCTTAAGAAGTCTTTAACGCAATGCTCCTTTTTGGTCTCGCTTCTTCATCATCCACCACTTTAGCCTTTAGCTTCCATTCATAGGACATAAGAGAGTTAATGTGTTTCAATGAAGAAAAAGGATGGAATTTAATTTCTTGCTTCCTCTATAAGATTCAGTTTTGGCCTCCCACTCTTTGGATAGAGCATTCAAGATTTTTGTCTTTTTCTCACACAAGGAGTATTCCTTTCCCAAGGCTTCAAGATCCTTGATTATATCATTGAATCTACAATACATTTTATCAATATTTTTATGTGGCTCCATCTTGAAGGACTCATACTTGGCAACAAGTAAGGATTTCTTTTGTTCTCGAACATCATCGCTCCCTTCATGAATTTCTGTCAACTTGTCCCAAATTTCTTTAGCGGAAATGCATCCTTTGACTCGAGTTGACTCGTTGGCATCCAAGGCATTGTAAAGTACATTCATAGCTTTCGCATTTAAGGTCAAGTTTGTCTTTTCTTGTGGAGTAAGCTCATCCCTTGTCTTTTCTCTTCTTCTATTTGTGTGATTATCAATGATGGTAGCTTCAAAAGCTTCATTTACAACATACCACAAGTCAATATCAATGGATTGCAAAAATATTTTCATTCTATCTTTCTAACTAATAAAGTTTACGCCATTAAACATAGAGGGTCTTGTGATACTCGATTGACCCTCAAAAAATAAAGTATTATTGGTTGCCATAATAGATCTTTACTCAAAAATAATTTAAGCAAATAAATGAGACCAATGCTCTGATACCAATTGTTGGCCCCAAAGCAACCTAAGAGTGGCTGAATTAGGTTTCTTAAAAATTAATTTTCTTATAACGCTCAATTGAAATTTCTTGAACTTGACAAGTAAGATGATAAAAATATAAGCAATTAAGTGTAAGATGAATGGAATGAATTAGGAAAGAGATTAAACAAACAACACTTCCAATCTACCAAGCTTGAAGTGTTAATCCACTAGAATGCTGCTCAAATTTTGTGTGCCAATAATCTCAAAAGTACACAAGTAACAAAATCCTTACTCGCACTAATTCTATTTAGTTGAGCCAATGATTTTACTATCAACCTCACTTTTGTACAAGATTATCACTCTACTCAATAATTTTTTGAATAGCACTCTAAAGTCACACTAATATAATATTGCTCAATAGCCAATTTGCACTCAAATTGCTTTTTTCTTACTTGTAATCCATGTGTAAGATGCATTTAACAATATCATCAGAATTGGTATTTATAGGAGCAATAAATTGGGTAGTAACCACCTCCCAACAGCTCAATAATAAATGTTCAAAAACTAGCCGTTATGGGTTTCAGACGTTCGTTGTTATTGTTGTAAGTTCGACCCAGCGTCCGATCTCAAATAAGTGAGTAGTGGATGCCGTTCGGACAGCTGAGCTTTCGTCCGTTCCATCGTCTGAACTAGGTGTATGTGGAAGTTTCACACTTTCGGATGGTATATCTCGTCCGAGAGGTTTAATGCTTTATCAAGGAATTTTTTCTTTCAGACAGTCTTTTTCGTCCAATGTAAACTTCTTTCGGGCAGTTGGATGTGTTCGTTGTAGAGCTTTAAATTCTTGATTCTGCCTTACTCCTTCGGACGGAGAAATACGTCCGAGGGATATTCTTTCAGACGCGCCTATGCAGACGATCTTGTTCGTCCGAGAAATGTAGTTGATGTTCGGAAAGTGTCTTTGCGTCAAAAACTCGCTTCCGAGAACAAAATAGCAGACCTGCACAGCTTGATTTAAGAGGTAAATGCATATGTCATCATCAGAATAAGGTTTGTGGATCATCAAGAAGGAATTGTCCTTCTTTATTCATAACATTTAGAATAAACTTAGAAGGAATTGTCCTTCTTCTTTTTTTAATTCTGTTTTACTTTTTTTTTCACTTCGTTTCTTCTCTTCTTCTTTTTTTTTTTTCAACTTTTCAACATAAATAGGAGGTCTACATCAAACAAGATCTATAATTTTAATTTCTTCCCAACAACAAAGCTCATGGTTTTCCCAACCATCCTAATAATATACACATAGTATTGATGTTGCGTACCACCAATACTAACTACTATGGTAATGAGTAGAAAGAATGATACAAAGAAGTATATTGGCTAAATAACATGGTTAAATAAGAGTATACGGGTTATAAGGTTCAAAAGGGGACACTAAGGATAAAATGATATTTAGAATAGTTTTTTGGGTCAATGATATTTAGGTAGTTTTTTGGGTCAAATGGTACAAAGAACTTGCCTAAATCATCTCCTTGGTCTAAATCCACTCATACCTCACAAACATATAAATCACACACAATTCCAAAAAATATCACAAGTTAAACAAATAACGCAAGGTAATCATGATTAACACTCATTGAAAATCACCTTAATTTTACACCCTCACTCAAGAGAATATATTTAAGTGTATAGTGATAACACATCATAGCTCAAAGGATTTAAAGAGCAATAGAAAACTTATATGTATTTTCAATCCATAAATTTTAACAAGATTAGTTCCACTTTGAAATATTTTTAAATCTTTGATACGTATTAAAAAAATTAATGAACTCAAATAAGACTTTGAAAAGGAAAATCTATTTGGTTTAGCCCTCTATAATATTTTAGACAAAGAGGGTATAGAAATCCTAAAAGTTACCATCCAGTAGTCAGGGAATCTTTTATACAGTCAGATTCTTAATATTTTGATACTATAACTGAAAAATCTTTTTGTGTTTCTAGAAAAAAAGTTTGAAAAGAAAACCTAATTCTAAACAAAACAAACACACCACCAAAGATGAACATAAATAAAATAATCAATCCAAACACATACCACATATTCACAATCACACCACCAAAATACAAACACACAACCCCTAACTTAAAATGAAACATTGTCCCTAATATTTCGATTACAAAGAGAAAACTAATAAGAACATAAATAAGAAAGAAAATAAACACTCTCCTGATATCTGTGAGTTGCTTTTACTCTTTATCCTCATCATTTTCATTGTTATCACCCATCGTCATCACTGTCATCATCATTGTCTTCTACATCACCCTTAACAAAGTTAGGTGTCCCGGAAAAGATTGAAGCTTCACTCATGTCAATCCCCGAGGCCTTGCCAATGTAGGTAATTAACCTACCCATGGCCTTCATATAATTTTGTTGATACTCCAATTGTTTTTCCTTCTTGACAACCATATTAATAGAAGAAGAATTTTGTTGATAATCCAATTGTTTCTCCTTCCTTGACAACCTATACTCCATGCATTGAATTGAACCTGTAGATTAACTCGAGCTCACCCCATTTCTTGTGGAGTTCCTCTCTTTCTTTGGAAGCATTCGCATCACAACTCTTCTATTAATGCATTGCATCGTGGAGAGTCTCGTGTCCACAACTTCATTCCATTGGCCACCTACATGAAGACATAATTGGGTGATCAATTAAGGAAACTACAATCCCTTACTTTTGGTTTTGGTCATTTGCAAAATTTGTGAATGAATAAAGATGGCCAATATCAATACCTTCAAGAAGACAAAATAATAACAAAAGTCTATCAATAGCATCTGGCATGACGGGCTGGAATTAAGTTAGAGTTAATAAAATTGAACCAAAATTTGGCAATTGGACTCAAATAACTACTTGAAAAAGAAATTTTATTTCCTAAACCATTTTGTGCTCTTTTCCAAATAACATCAACACCATTAAATTTGCTTTAGCCACTCTCATAACCCAACCCGGTGTAAATTAGTTGATAATGAAACAAACCATCATTATCAATTCTTGCTAAACCAATGAAAGAGTTTATAGAATCACGAGTGCATAAAACTTTGACTCCTCATACAAATACACTCCATTATCATGTTCTAAAAAATTAGCATAGAACTATCTAACAATTTCTTTTATTGCAAAATCTAGGTGTGTGCATAACCTATCCCAATGGTTCTTGTGAATGGTTTTCTTTTTCAACCTTTGCCTTGAGATCCTTAAGTAACCATTTCACATCCAGTTTAAATGCCCTCTCAAATATGAGCTTTTTATTATTTTCCCCTTCTTTATACCTTTGAAAAGCTTTTTTTTGAGGTGAAAATTTTTTTTATCAAATTTTCTTTTGGAGTTAGACTCCTTAGACAAATTTTTACCTTTGGGAGGCATAGTGAAATTTTTCAATAAAAGCCCAAAATTGAACTTGAATTGCACCAAATTGAAGTACCCACACATCAAATAACACAACATTATGCCAAGAAATATTCTCAAGATGCCAAACAATCCAACTTCAAGCAAAAAGATTCAAGTGCAAAAACAACTAAGAGCACATAAATTCTCCAATTTAATCTCACATATTTGGAATAAAATCAGTTATAAAGCACTAAATTAGAAGGATTTTAGCAATTTGAAGCTTTTGAATGACTTCTTGCATGATTGTTGGCTCCTAACAACTTGCCCAAGAAATTCCCCTTGTTGGAGCTCTTGTTTTCCACCCTTCTTGATTCTTCCTCAAATCTGAAAATTGCAGCAAAATAGTCACCTTTTTATGTTTAGATTCAAGAATTAGGATGTATTTGATATGGATTTTGTTTGGGGAAGGATGGGGAAGAGTTTAGAGGTGTTTAGGAGTGTTTTGAAGGTGTTTGGAAAGGTAGAGAAAGAATGGGCTTCAATAGTGCAGCCCTTATGTTGTGCTAGCCAAGCCTGGACACATCTCCCAGACTCGTGGGCATTTCCAGCAACCAGCCCACAGTAGTTGGGTGCAGCTCCCATGCTCTTGGGTGTTGGCAGTGCCTGACCACATGCAGATGCAGATTTGTCGTTTCGGTCTATTTTTGTATTGTTTTTCGTATGTAGCTCAAATTTCCTTCGAAAATTTCCTCCAAACATCATTTAAGACTTTAAAACATCAAATTAACTTATGTTAGTCTAAAATTAAAATATGTTCAAAATTAAAGTTAAGCACAAAAATTAAAAGTTAGAGTTAGAAACGTGGGTTACCTCCCACTAAGTGTTTGTTTAACATCTTTAGCAAGACATTAAACTTTTTTCACATGATTGAACTTCTTGAATCTCCATTGGAGATGCCATCAAGTTGATTCCTCACACCACCATTGAAACCCATGACAAAACAAAAAATAAAAATAACACGAATACTCATGCCAAAACACAACCCAAACAAAATTAGAAAAATAAGAAAAATTAAAAACCTAGAATACGTCTATCATGATGCCAAGGTGGTTCAGGAATCTCTATCAGCTAATGAACACCCTTTGCCCATTGGGAAGCACCATCACAAACCAAAGTGGCTTTGCTATCTTCGAACAGTCATATCCATGCTCAAGTGTTTGTTCAACATGTCCATGATATTCTAATGTAACGCACTGATAGTATATGAGGGCATCTACTCAACAAACTGTGGTTTCATGTGGCTTACCTCAAATTCCTTGTCAATTATTCTTAAAGTAACGATAGAGGTGAATTATTTTCCAATTGATAACTAATAGTTGATTTGTCAGTAAGAGAGACACCAACATCACAAGATTTATTTATGTTGTAGTTCATAATGTCGTGCCCTACTAGATTCTTAGATTTTCCTTCTTATCCACTCCATTGTTTGAACTACACCTTGTAATTTGCTCTAAAGGTTATTCCTAGAATGAAATCCTTACTTGCTTTTCTCGGATATTGTCACTAGATAGTGGTATCATTAGTGACGTTTTTTATGTTACAGCAATAAGTTGTGTAATACCCTCATCCAAACTACATATTGCCTCATTGTGAATACGTAATGTCTCATGTTGAATCGTCAACCTTGTCTCCATTTATTCAGAATATCTCGTTATCATCTCCTCAATGTTGGATTTTTCTTCCATGAGAGACCATGCATCTTCTGGATGTAGTATTTCTTCATTAGGTGGATTTGAGTAGTAATGCTAATATGGGTAGCACGGGTAATCTAAATACTCCCCTCAACTAGCATTGTATGTATCATTATACAAAATATGTGCACCTGTTGAAGGAATTTGAATGATTAGCATAATCATAAGTAAGAAAACTATATGTGTTAACTATATGATATTCATAGCTATGATGATTGCCACCATGAATATTATAGGTATTTGGCACTTGTAAGAAATTGTTGACCACCCTACGTACTGCTTCTAACTGAAATTCTAATTCTGTGTGTAGATTATCAACATAGCCATGAGATGTTTCCTCAATTGACCATGGATACAAATTTCTATACATGACAAAAAAAAATTGATACTAAAACAAGAAAGTAAATAAAATTATGTTTAGACTAGAATTAAAGTGCGTACTTAGATGTTAATAGACTATACAGTGATAGAACTAAATCCCTGACAACGGTACCAAAATTTTATTCATGGCTTACGGTGATTATTAATAGACATGACTCACGAAATATGCAAGTATATATTTCAAACTAGTAATATAATGATAAGTTGAGTATCATTCCCACAGAAATTATGCTAATACCTTATACAAGTACCTAAACATCACACTTTTTATCCTATCTAAACTAAATATTAATAGAGTTGAAGATAATAAAACATAAAATAAAAGCAAAGTGATAAATCACATAAATAGTAGAGAAAGTCAAATTTTAGATATCTAGGGTTCACTTATCCCTTACCAATCCCCTCAATTGATCAATGATTCGTTCTATCAATTCTTGATTGACTTATACTATTTACTAGTCTAGAGTCATGTGTAATAGTAATTTATCTTTCGTACTACTCTCACAAGAGAATCTTTTAAACCGAGCCAACTCACTATATTTTTATGTGAATTCAAGCCAAAGATGACCACTCTATGGGACTACTTAAGATGAATAGGTATCTTTCGATCCATCACGAAACATCTGTCCATTTCACTAGAACTTCCGAACAAAAGCTAATTAGACCAATTCCTTACCCTAAAGCTGCTATTTCAATTTCTGAATTGGAGTTGCAAATCAATTTATAAGTTGATTGGGTTTATAAACGCATTTAATACCATCTAATTAAACAAATCAAACATAAGATCATAATCATAAACGAAATAAATCAAATCAATGGAGTGTCATAGCAAGTTATGAATGAAACCACACAATTAAGGTTTAGTGCATCATCTAATAAGTTGATACAACACAAGACTCGAATACAATTATTAAAAGCATATTAAATACAAGAAATAGGGAATAATGAAAAACTAGATGTTGTCAAGTCGAGTCTTCTCTTTTTCACCCTTGCTCTATCCTTCATTGGTTGTAGGTCTTGTGTTGATTTCCTTGAAAGTGGCTATCTGATGATTTTTGTCAACTCTCATAGCTTCCTAAACCTAAAACTTGTTAATAAATGACCTAACATGATCTTTATATAGTGCTAACTAGGGTTTAGACAAAAAATGGGTCAAAATATCCATAACTCGGGTCAAAACATAAAAAACTATCAAAAATCACTAGTGCAGGAGGTTGGTCACCCCTCTTGGGCACGTCCAGTGCCCAAAGGCATTGGCTGGGCACCCCTCCTAAGGTTCTGGGCATGGGTAGTGCCTAGCTCCCGCTAGAGGTGCCCGATCTTCACCGTTTTTCTCTGTTTTCACTTCATTTGACTTCCTTTGCATATAAAACCTATAAAAACACTTTTAAAGGGCATAAATACACATTTTTGACATAAAAAAATAATGAAAACCTAATTTACGGACTCATAAAATATAAAAATACCCCTACTTTATAACTAAAATTATTGAATTACGAACAAAAACCAAATTAAAAGTATCGATAAAAATAATCTCTTTTAGAGAGTTATTAATCTCCTTTTTAGTTACAAAATTTTTTGTGGTTGATCATACTTCCTTTGAAGTTTGCTAAAAGTAACTTCAGTTGTAACCAAATTAATTTAAGGGATAATTTCATAAACCTCCCCTGAGGTTTTTGCTAATATCAATTAGTATCATTAAACTTTTAAAAATATCATTTACCTCTCTTAATTCCAATTTTGTTGTAACATTTTTAGCTCAAATGCTTAAAAAACTAATTTAAGGGGAGAGAGAATACTTTCAGTCCAATTTTACCCTTACTAACAAAATTTTAACTTATTAAAATTGTTGTAGAAAAAGGTAAAGAAAATTAGAGAGATGTAAATATAATTATTAACAAATAACATTGGGTTGTAACTTAATGTTATTAATATAAAAATATATTTTTTCAGTTTATAAATTTGTGATTTAATGAACAGAATACCATAATTTTTCTTAGAATATGTAGTATTTTCTACGTGTTTTAAATTTTTGTTCAAAACAACAAGCATTTTAATACATTCACATATATATATATATATATATATATATATATATTCTTAAACAGATTAAAAGATCTACGATCAAAAGTTCATTTTAATTTTTCTTAGCATTTGTAATTTCTCAAATAAAATATCAAAATTTTTATTAAAAAATATAGTGCTTTTTACGTGTTTCAACTTTTTTAAATTGATGCACACAATAAAATTACATGCACATACATTTTTGCAAATAAATTTACAAAAAAAATATCGAACATACGTTTTATATTTTTCCATTTCAAGTTTGTAATTTTCTACACAAAATATACCAAGTTCATTTATTTATTACATTACGTGGTGCATTTTTACATATTTCTAATTTTTATTTGAATTAATACAAACAACCACGTTAACATGTGCACATATTTTCTTAAATTAGTTTACACAAATTTTTATTGTTTCTAACTTTTTTTTATTCATGAGTTTGTGTTTCCCTAAAAAAGTAATAATTATGATTTATTCTATTATAATATATGATATGTTTCTATGTGTTTATATTTTTGTTCAATGAGACAAACACAAAAAAAATTAGTTTGTACATATTCTTATAATAATAAGTTGAACAAAAAAATTGTTAGGAATTTAAAGGGTATTAAGTGAAATTGTTAAAAAACCTTAGGGGAGGTTTTTGAAACTACCCATTTCATAATATGGCTAATGTAATGAGGGTATAAATGTCTTGTCATGCTATTTGGTACTAAAGATGGGACCCACTTACAACACAACTAAAGATGGGACCCACTTACAACACAAGGGAGGTATGTGATATTTTTTAAGTGTGGGAATATAATATTTCGTTGGAAGAATTTTCTATTGAATGGAGCATCACAAGATTAAGTGAATACCTAAAATTGTGGTCATTTTATTTCTATCTTTTCATACATAGCCGAAGAATGGAAAAGATTCTTCAAGCGTCTCAGGACCCAGAAGTGCATGAGAAGATGTGTACGAACGAGATACTATGCTCCAGCAACAAGAAGAAGGAAAAGGGTTGAATAGAGGAACTCCCGAACATTTGGCGATCTCAGATGTGTCGATATTACTTTAGGGGCGCTAAGTGATATTAGCATAAACCTCAGGGAGGTTTATGAAATTATCCCTTAATTTAAATTACCCTGGTTCAAGGATTTGAGCTTAAGTACCAAGCCCAAATCAGGTCAGCTAAAATTTTTTAACTAAAAAAGCAGCAAAAATAAGGTCATGACATGTGAATCTCTTTCTTGCAAAACTCTGGCCTGGAGCAATTATGCGGTGGTATGATCCATTAGTTGTTTTGGGACCAATAGGAACTCCATTTGGAGTCAAAAATAGAAAATACTCAGAAATTAAATCCATTTGGAGTCAAAAATAGAAAATACTCAGAAATTAAATGGAGTTGTCATTGGTTCATCTCTTATACAGCTGCTCTCGTACATCTAATCTGCTATTAGTAAGTAGATTAGATAGGATGATAGAGAAAAATGGAAAGGTAGAACACATATGCACATCAATTGAACTAAATCCAACTGAAAAACCACCGACCTTCTACAAGGATTTAAATCATCATCTGATGATTTACCATGCCAACAACTTTTTCTCTACATTTACTATCCAACGAACTATTATATCTTTTGCCAATCACTCATATTTACTAAACAATTGAGCAAAAACATAAATGAAACTAGTTACTGAAAATTCTCTTCCCCATCCCTACAAACTGTGTCCCAATTCATGCGTATTAGAACGTGATTCATTTATATTTAAAAATGCATGTGTTCATCTTTTGGAACATCAAAGATAGTAAATGTTTTTTTCTTCTTGTTTCTTTATTTTTTTTTCATTTTTTATTAAAAAAAATGAGAAAATACTCTCCAAATTTACCTAATTACAACCATTTAGTATTGGATTCAAATTTTTTATTATTCTTAAGAAGGATAATGGTTCTTGAAAGTTTAGCATTTTTGTCTAATACTACTAAAAATTCAACATTTACTATAAATTTTATACTTTCTTACTATCTAACTACCACTTTATTCATATAATGTGGATACTTCTCTAAAAAAAGACTCTACCTAGCTAATATGAAAGCTTTTTATAGAAATAAAAATATATTTAAACTTTTTTTTTTTGTTTAGAAATTTTGGTATCATTTTATCCAAAAAAAAATATTTAAAAATTATTTAAGTCAAAGTCACATATCCATGTGAATATAATTAAAGATATATATGGTTATACTACGACTTCAAATGAAGTGTACCGTGATGTACTGACTAAATTTACCTTATGTATCCGATATTCAATATTTATAAAGTAGCGTAAAACATTTCTGTACTCATACCCGTACATGTTTCCTAACATACTGCGTATCTAGTAACTATGAACCAATTCCAGGTTGAGAGAGCCTTTCCACTCGGCTCAAGCTCAGAGTACGACTTGAGTTTGTTTTAAGAGGCTGGTGATATATATATTGTATACACATTTAGAAGAAGTATTCAAGCTCAGCTGACTCGATTAAACCATGCATAATTGGACAAAAAAATATTTTAGGACCAAACCAGTTGATGATGAAGAAAAACATAAGAACCTAGACTCCCTCCTATATTTCAAAACCATGGGGTTTGACATATTACTTTCTGCAAGCTATCATCTCCAAAAGTTCTACTACTATATTCAAAGTTGAAAAAGATACTCACATATTTGGATAGATCTGATCTTTGACCCTGTCCTTGAACTCTGTAGTCAGGATGGAAACCTTAAAAAAAGTTGTTTACATTAACTGATGTTATAGATTTTCTAAAGTTTAATCCACGCTATAGGGTCTACAAGTGAGACCAAAAACCGGATCTACCTAAGTATTTGCCCTCACACATAGGCTACAAATATTTGCTTTTTGAATTTTAGATCCATTATCATTTCACTTAAAAAAAAAACATCATCCACCATAGCTAGTATCAAATGTATGATTCCAATTTCAAGAACATAACCTTCTTTATCTATTTACGACATAGTTTAAATATAGAAACCATCCATTCAGTGAAAATCTGAAATAGAACGGCTTAAATAAAGCATCAATATCAACAGCCTCCATTTTTTGAAGAAAGCCATTTCACCTTAAAAGCTCATAGCATATCCATGCAATCAGAATTCCATATTCATGCTGCAAGGAAACAACAACAATTCCAGTAAACAACTTCTTCTCCTACAACACAAACACAGCGAAGATGTACTCAGATATGGAATCCTAATACCAGAGTTTTATTCCTTCAGATACCAAGATGTCATTACAAAATCTGTAATAAGTCTGTCCCCATTTGAATACAATCTGGCAATCTTTAGAACATTTATTGAATGATAATATTCTGTTGCAATCCTCTTTCTCTGAATCTGAAGGCGGATTAATTTCTTGACAAATAGTTATCTTTTGTAAAGATTTCCCGTTCTGCAGAATGTACTCAACTAACGTGAATTCATTGTCAAGAATGCAATTTCTATTTCCCTAAGATGTTGAATGAAGTATGCAGGCATAGCAACTGGTAGAAGGAACTCAAAATCTGTCTCGCTATCAAACATTTTCCAAAAAACCTGTCCATTGGAAGAAGATTACGAACTACAAAATCTAATAATATTGCAAATTAAATTTTAAGTACATTCATCCATAACTCACCCTGTCAATGACAAGCACTTCAAGATTAGGGGCAATTGCAAGCAATCTTGGCAACATTTTCCACCAAGAGATAGGGTCAACTAAAGGTTCATCAGGTTTATTGCCAATTTCGAGATGCAAACTGTTCAAGATTTTGAAAGTAGGCAACAAATCTGGGGAATAATACAGAGCCTTCATGCAGCAGGAGAAAAAAAAAAAATCAACAACATCAACAACTTAATAAGCTATAAAGATTTTGTGCATAAATAGAAGAAAGACGCTTGTGAAGTCATGAAAAAGGCTAGGTAAATGAAAAGAGAATACCTCCATGGTGCAATCCGAATGACAGAGTGATTCTGCACATTGCAAATCGTTAATGAGCTCAAATGCTTGTTGGACACGATAGGAGCTGCTTTCAGTTTCGTCTTTAAACATTGTTTGAACACCTATTCTAGTTCTTAAAGGAGACTTTAGATTTTCAATGAAGTTCACTGCATATGTATCACCAAATGTAATCAAAATATTGAAGATTTGGAGCCTTGATGAAAACTTTATGCTCACCGAAACCTCTGTAGACAAAACATTTAAGACAGGTGGACTCCACCACAATTTGAGTACATATCTCTCAGATAACTTAAAATTTCATGCGACATTAACCTTTTCATTGAAGGACTAGAAATACGAAGAACCTCACCCTTGGAGTTCCTACAATTCAAGCGACAGATATACAGTTGTTCAACCACAGGACAGCCCTGAAAAAGGCACCCAAGGGCATCCTCATTTGTTAATGTTAAAGAACATGACTTCCATTTTAAAATCAATTAGTGATAAGTGAGATGGTCTAAGAATCTTATTAATTAGTTCAGGATCTCTTGTCTAGTAGATATGGAATATTTGAACTTTAACAACCACCTCCCACACATGACATCTGGAGACCTAACCCAAACCAGTGAACAGAGATATTAACATGACCTATACTTGTGAAGTCAAGCCCAATACTATAACCAGGAAAAGTATTGCCTTGGCAAAAACCCACGAAACCAAACCTAATGCACAGAAGAGTTTGAATCATGTGTGAATAAATAAAATACTTGAAGTTAGCTTTGATAGCATGTTAAGGAACATGGAGGTCCATCTTAAAACCAAATTCATTGTATAGTTTACATTGATTGTATTTGTATACCTATAAATATAAATTTATTGTACTTAATTACTTGAACACCATTTTATTAATATACACAGTTTCTCCCAACTCTTTTACCATTCTAACATGATATCAGAGCTTCTTTCATTGGTGTTCGCTCCACCCCTTGATGAGTTTTCATTCCCCTTTATGAGTATTTTCAATCCCTTAAATGGGTTATCAATTCCTTGTGTTTGCTTTTAATCCCTAAACGGGTTTTTCAATCTCATTCATAAGTGTTCTCAATCAAGCCTATCAAGGGTTCAATCACCCTTTATTGAGTGTTAATGTTCAAATCCCTTTCACGGTATTTCTTCTACAAGAGCTACCTCTTTTCACAAAAGTTTTCCAAGATCGTTTCAAGAATTTCATTTGCAACCTTAAGGTGGTTTCTCCGCAACCACCTTAAGTTTGGGGGGACTGTTAATGTCCATCAATTAGTATTAAAGACAATCAATTATATATATTATTCTTAGTTTAGATTATTTGGTTACCTTATGATTATTGTCTAAATTCATTATATAGTTTATATTGATTGTATTTGTATACCTATAAATATAAGTTTATTGAACTTAATTACTTGAACACTATTTTATCAATATACACATAGTTTTTTTCAGTTCTGTTCACCATTTTAACAGTTAAATAAAATCCATCCATTTGCAATAGCTTAAGATTTGATAAACAAACTGAATTCGGTGAAACTAAATCCTAAATTATCACATTGAGTTTGTTTTTAACCACTCCCACAGTGTCAATGAAATGATTTGCATGCGAATAATCCTGAGGTAACTGCACTCGCATTATCGGTACATGCCAGTCCTAATTTAATTTCTTCAAGCAAAGGACAACCCTGGATAAGCTGGCCGAAGGAATTATCCACCACTTATGCCAATCCTTGCGCCACCACTGATGCCAATCCTTGCAAGCGCAGTAGCTTAAGATTTGGTGATGCAACTAAAGAATTGGGGTAAAGTTCAAATCCACCTGCCCCAATAATTCTAGAGAAACTAGCGATGGACAGTTGAAAACTCCAGACCTGAACAAATGGTTAGCGTCAATTTCTCGCATCAAAAGCGAAAGTTGTTGGACTTTACAAAGAATTGCAGGACAAATAATAGAATCAATGACCAATGGATGCATTTGGGAAACCAGAAAGGGTAAATTTTGATGTCAATTTTTTGAATGGGAAGTCCATGCCGCACTAGAATCAATCTATTTCCAAAGTCGGCAAAATTAGAGACTTCATGATGTGGCATCATTGCTTGTTGGGGCTTCGAAGTAGAGAAAGATATCAGGAACCGAAGCGAAAGCATATCTCCATCTGGTGGATACAAGGGATGTGACAGCGGCTTGTTTTGTGTCCAGAAAGGACAGAATGTGGGAAAGAAGATGGTCGAGAAGGGTACTAATCCTATCAACATGAGCAATATCATCATCCTCCTGTGGGATTTCAAGAAGACCTTTTTGCTTCTCATCATCCATTACTGATCAACAACTACATGGCTATATAGGGGGTTTGAATTTTTTCAACAACAAAGAAGCCTGACATGTACATCTTGAGCGAAGAATATTGACATATACATTTTTGAGCGAGATGGGTTGGATATGAACAACCTGCACGGTGGAGTGATGAAAATGTGATTTTTCTGTAACTTTTTATAACTAAAAGTAAGTTTTAGAAATAATAAAATAGGTGAAAAGACCTCTATGATATTCATATATTGAAGGTGAGAGAGATGAAGAGTATTTTCAAGAAAGGAGAATAATTAAAAGTACGAATATAATTGATCATGTTTTTTGTATGAACCTCCATGCTCTAAACTCTATTTGCACGCAGGTTGTACCTATGTAAACCAGTTCACCTCTACCTGCGCAAGTGAAGGGTAATCTCACAAACACTTTTTAATACTTATTCTTTAGATTGATCTTATTTCTAATCTGTAGACACTCATATGTTAGAATAAAAACTCTCTAATAAAAAATATGAAAATCAGATTAAAGTACTAATCTAAACTAATACATAAATTTTTTAGAGTTAGGGTTTATTTGTTTGGGTGTAAAAAATTTTCTAGAAAATATTTTTCACAATTTCTAGTGTTTGGCTGCAAAAAAAAAAAAAAAAATGGAGAAAATATTTTGTGGTTAAAAACATTTTACACCAAGTGATGTAAAACAAGTTCAGTAAGCAGAAGTTGATTTCCCCTCAGCTCACACAACCAATTTTGAGAAGTCTCTACATTCTTTAAATCAAAACATGACTCAATCTTACCAGGTCACATACGAACCAACTGCCTTTAGAAGGGAGAAACCAAGTTTGCTGCGAGCAATGAGCAAGGGCTTTGGGAAAAGCTTTAAAGTAAACCAAACGCAAGAAAATAAAGTAGAAAACAAATTTTTCCGGGAAGATATTTTCCCCAAAAAATATTTACCACCAATCAAAAGGACCTTTAATATTCAATTAGGGAAAATTAGCAAGTTGGTAATTTAACTTAGGTCTCATGACCAATATGGTCCTATTATTTACAAAGTTGAATAATCTAGTCTCTTAACTTGCGAAATTTTGGCCAATGTAGAATTTGTAACGCAAATCCTCTTAACCCTAATGGAAAACCTAACGGTTGACCAATTTGGTCCTTTTACTTTCATGTTTAATTTCTTTTAATATTTTTTGAGAATTTATTTAGTTTATTTGAAAATAATGCATCATTTATTTTTGTTGCTCAATAACTAAAAGAAATGGTTGTGAATTATAGCCCAATAGTGTGGTGCAACTAGGATGACAAATAGAAAAGTACATTTTATTTACCTATAATATACCAAAATACTTGTAAGTATTTGCATAAAATTATAAATTTCTCGCACAATATACTATTCATATGATTTCAAGCTATGACTACAAGAAAATACTACCTTAATTTTGGGCCATCAATCTAGACAGAAGATATTAAAATTAAAAACAAATAATTTTGAAAAAAATTAAAACTCATTGAAATAGTTTATTATGTATAAAATAATTTTTGCAACCTGAAATCACCTGAAATAAATTTCAAACACAAAGTTTACAAGTGGCATAAAATTAATTTTGCAAAATTTATTTTTAAGTTCCTCAATTTTCACGCTATATCTAACAAAATTTATTTTTAAGTTCCTCAATTTTCACGATATCTAAATATTAAATTTTTAAAAACTCAAAAATAAGTAACACTCATAAATTCCTCGATTGGAAGCATGAAAATAAATTATACATTGCCAAGAAAATCAAGAACATTAAAAAATTAATTTTGCAGGAAAATGAAAAAAATCTCAAGTAATTTATAAAACTCCTAACATTCTCCCAAAAACTTTCGAATGAATAATGCTTAAATCTACGCATTTTACGAATTTATGAGTTTCAAAATATTATTGCCAAAATTGAGAATTTTTTAGCTCAATTTGTATTTCGTCATAATATTTTAACTAGAAAAAGGTAAGATGCTTGACTTTTATGTTTGAAATTTAAATTGAGATGATTTCGGGATTCAAAAGTTATTTTATTCATGTAAAATGCTTTTGGTAAGTTTTAAGAGTTTTATAAATTATATGTTTCTTTTTGAGTTTTAATATTTTTGTCAGGATTGATGGCACGAAAAATATCTGCAAAATTTTTTATTTTCAATTTGTATGAATAGTATTATTATGATTATTTTATGATTTAATATATATAATTACACATATTTGAGTGTTGTATGTAAAAGTAGTATTTTTCAACTTTTTTATTTGGCCCGAGTTTCATCACAGTTAGTTTAGCATTGGCACCGTATTTTGTTACGTTACTGGGATAATAAAATATAAATTGATCATTATTTATTTAATTTATAAAATAAATAAATGAAATAATTTCTGAAAATATTAAAATAAATCAATACCCAAAGTTTGGTGGACCAAATTGGCCAAAATCCAAAAGTTAAAGGACCAAACTGACCAAAACCGTTAGGGTCAAGAAATTTTCCGTTAGAGATCCTACATTGGCCAAAATTTCATAAGTTAAGGGACTAGATTGTTCAACCTTGTAAGTTAAGGAACCACATTGTCTCCGAGACCTAAGTTAAATTACCAATTTGATAATTATCCCTATTTGATTATTCCATCTCAATATAAAAGCGTAAACAAATTACTAAAATCCAATAGCACATAATACTAACGATACCAATAAGAAAAATAATTTATCAGAAATTCGAGAACTAAAATTCCAGAGAAATGTAAAAACCTTCTTACTAAAAATGACATTTTACCTCGTGTAATTTAAGCCAAGCAAAGTTAAAAATAATTATCTATAGGAATTACCATATTTCTAGAAAGGAAATAATTCCAATTCATTTTTATTTCGTTATTGATTGTTAATATTGTACGTCTTGGAAGAAAAATAGTTCGTTGCATATGCATATCAGATAATAAAAATGAAACCCAATCACTGTTTTTCTCTCCGATCAACAAAAGACATGTTTTCCTCGGCAATAGTCAATGGGTTGGGTATCAAACAAATAAGTGATGTTTCTAATGTAAATAAATAAATGAAAAATTAGGTACATTTAGGGCAGAAATAGCATGTGCCCCCATTAACCTCCAGTCATTCTTTTTATGTTTGTATATACTTGTTTAAAAATATACGTAATTTTTCTAGTGTCCCCACTAATTTATTTAAAGATGAATTATGCGACTTTACATGTGATGAATTGTGCAAATTTGGTAAAGAAAGAGAGAAAAGGGTATTGAGAAGAAAATACGAGAACTGAATTATGAAGAGAAATCTATGAAGACAATTATATGGATCTAGGCTCATGAACCCCTTATTTATAAACATATGGGAGGGCTTTCTAGCCAACACACTATTAAGTGAGCCAAACCTAAATTATATAAATGTCCTTAATGAGGCTGCCATGTAAGCATTTCTAGAACAATTATAAAAAACATGCCAAGCGCCAATTTTGAGCACCATCATTAGTCCTCTTGGCTAGGTACCGAACTTTAGGATCAGGACTGAGCCGATAATAACCGTCAAAGTCTCTTGTAACTCTTTCCCAATCATGATGTTGAAGCTTGGTATTCTTTATTACGATGCTCTGAACCAAGGAGCATATTTTCCGAGTCGAGAGATATATGAACCTCAATTTACCATAACCACCATCTGACACCTTGACATATGACAGCATGCACCCGAGCCTTTTTTAGCCCTTCGATACGAAACCCAAGATTCTTTATCTTTATCCCATAGTGGCGAGCTATCCCATAAGGCCAGCCATTTTGTAATGATGACTTTTCCATAAACCCTGTGGCTCGTCGAGTCCCCATGCACTATTAATGTTTGTATTGCGCAATACTTCGTTTTCTACACCCTGCCTTTAATGCATATTTTTAAAAGATTACTCCGCTTTTAAATTCAAGGATGACTTTTAACTTTTCATTTTCCCACAATTTAAGGCAAAATTTCTCGTTTTCCCCCCATCTAGGGCACAATTAATTCACTTTCCTCCAAACAAAAGCCTTGCACTGCATATATGTACTTTTACCCTGCAATCTTATTTCTTTCCTTCATTTTTACCCTCGATTCACCCTTTGGCAAAATTCTCCCCTCTTTCTTGCATTTTTTAAGCAAACAGCTCCCCCTGCAACCTCTGTTCTTCCACCACCTACAAATTCCTCATTTCCACAAGTTTCCTGGCCAACCACCACCATTAGTCATCAAGTGAACACTGTTTGCCGCTCTTTTTCAAGCGACTTTCAAACTTTTCTCAAGTTTCTCCCCTTCTTCACACTTGACAAGGAGTAATGGTATTACGTTCACTCATTCTTTTGAAACATTCATAAACACTCCTCAATCCCTTTCCCCAATGAATAAGATTGACAAACTATTGAACCCTTTTGACAAAGCCCTCCTAACTGCAGCTCTCCTAAATTTTCCAATCGAACCTCCCTCATCGAGTCTCCTCATAATGATTGCTCTGACCTTCAAACCCTAAACACCCCCAACACCCTTGAACGCAAAGATATCAAAATTCTTAGGGATAGATACCGATTCCCTAAGGATGTACATATCAAATTCTCCTCATCGGAGGACCGAGGCCACTTGCCACCTCCTGTCTACCTAATTGTTTACCATGAGCAACTTGAGGCAGGGCTGAACCTCCCCATAGCCCCCCTTTTATCTCAGCTTTCTAACTATTGGGATATCAGTATATTACAATTGACCCCAAACGCTATAAGACTTATTGCTGGTTTCTTTTCTTTCTGTAAATTTTACGACATTCCCTTTTCTTTAGATACCTTTAGGATGATGTTAAAGCTCTCTCCTTCAAAGGAGTTTTTAATGTTTTCCCCCAAGGTTTGGGCAAACAGCTCACCTCAAGCAACCCTTTTTGTATACACGACTAGAAGAAATCCTTCTTCTTTCTCTGATACCTTGATCCTTCAATGCCCCAAGGTCCTTGAAACTTTGTTAAAGAAAATTTAAAGGCCAAAAATGTCTCTCCCCGGGACTACGATGAAGCTAAAAGGCTCATCAGGTCCAACTTTAGGATAAACTTCCACAACCAACCATATCATTTCCAATAACATTCTAACTTGGGTTGGACTATTTCCCAAGCACAACACTCCTGAGGCTACGACCCTAATAAAGGTTAACATTACCACTGACTGCTTAATTTTTTTTAGCTAGCAAATTCGAACTGATGATTTTTGTTTTGCAGAGCTAGGTGCATTCTTGAGAGGCTTGGTTTCTACCACCCCTGCGACTAGAGCCATCTTCTCAAACCAGTCTGCACCATCATCCGTTGGCAAATCCTCCTCAGCCATGAAAAATGCCACCTCGGGGGCTGCATACGAATGTTTTAACCACCATGGGCACAACTCCTGGGACTACCGTGGACCTTATTTCGGAAAGCTTTGGTGACGACCAAGCAATTACTTTGGCCATTCAACCTATCTCCCGAGCTAAACTTGAAATGGTCCGGGTTACCAAGAAGAGAAGTAGACAGGCTGGTACCTCGGTGGCCGAGACTACCCCTTTCCCTTTCGGTACCCCGGCCTCAACCCCTTAATCTCCGAGGCCATCTGGAATGGGTGCAGTTGTGAGGATTCGTAGCGACGCTGCCAGGAACATTCTTTTGTCCAAGCAATTCCTCATTGCCTATGGTAAGCCTTCTCTTTTGCACACATCTGACTTGTTCTTCATTATATGATACACATAAAACTTCTATTGACCTTCTTGTTTTTTAACTTTTCAAGAGGCAGAAAATACAGTCCTGAGAAGGAAATGAGGTCTGCTGGGTCAAGACCTTCATCGGTCTCAAATGTCCATCGATCCTTTCCCAAGCCCTTCTATCTTGGGTAGTACTCAATTCCGAATCCACATGACATCAACGAACGATTTCAATTTACCAGGGTGGTTCAGAAACTAGCTGAGTTCATCGCCCCGTCCCAAGAAGTAGCCTATGTAAATAGGCTAACACCCCAGCAGAGGCTCAACGAGCTACACGTCAGCTTATTAAATGTAAGTAACTTGTGCTCTGTTCTTCTCCTTTCCGAACCTTTTATCTTTCGCTCCTTCACAAGATTCTAACGTTGCCAATTATTGTTTTATAGGCCATCACTATTTTTCTTGTTGTTACTGAGCGAAAAGCCACCTTCAACTCCACTATAAACTCCATGAAGTAGTAGGTGTCTCATGTTAAGGCCGAGGTAGATGTGTAAGGTAAAGGAGGCAGTGAAGGCCAGGGAGCTGAAGTGCAACATCAAAGCCGGGAAGAAGTATGATAAGTGGAAGGCTCAGATGGTTGAGTTGAGAGAAAAGCTTTGTCAATCCGAGATGGAGAAGAAGATTCTGCATATCAACGTCACCGATCGGGACATAAGAAAATTGCCAACCAAGACAAGAAGATTCTCCAACTTCAGGAATAGGCTCAGATTGCCAAGACAAAATTTAACTCTTGGGAGAATGAGCTCATGATCCATGGAAAAAATGCATTCGTCGCCTAGATAGAGGCAGAGCAATGTAAAAGAGTTCACCCAGAAGGTCTTCATTATGGGATTCACAATGGCATGTGACTACTTCGTGAAGAACTCGAACTTGTACATGGGCCTTCCCTATGATACCTCGGTCAATGACGAGGTAATCAATAATTTGGAAGCGAAATTCAAGGCCCAAGTACCAATCCCTGGGACTCCCGAAACTGCCAACTTAGAAAATGCTAAACTAGAATCTGCTCTTCTCGAACCCAAGTCTGAGCCTATTGAACCCGCTCCTACTTCTTCTGCTGGGTCCTCTAGTGCACAATCATAAATCTCTTTGTAATAATTGTTCGTAATAGATAGTTCTTCTTTATTAATAGAACTTGAGTTTTTGCACTTCAATGGCTCCCATTATTTTCTTTTGTTCAATTTGTTATTTTCATGCCCCAAATTTATGCCAGATATACTAAGTACCAAGCACATGAGATAACAAACACTTAATAGCTACTACTTAAGCTCGTATAGCTGTACTCCAACATATAATAACACTTAAAAAAATTTTAAGTGAGCAACACTTGTGTTCTCACATTCAAAGTTAAGTAAGTAACACTTGTAATTGTATTTCATATATGTTGTAACAAGGCTGCATGGTTACTGTGATGCAATCAAGTGCAAATTCTTTGCCACTACTCTCTATGAGTTAGCTTAGAAATAGTTCCACAAACTTTGTCTAGATTCAGTTGCTACATCTCATGAGACAACACGTTTTGAGCCATTTTATGAGTAAAGCGGTTCTACAAAAAAAAACTACAAATCTCATGAATATCCGTAGAGGCAAGACCAGTCATTGACTCAATACATTAACAATTCAATGATAAGGTTGTTCAAGTATGTAATGTTGATGGAAAATCAATTTCGCTCCATTTTGTTGACCCTCCAAAATAGAGTTATTTGCATGCATTTTAGCTAAGGTTTTAACTGGATTCTGAGGTATTTTTTTAGTAAGTAGGTTAAGTTTTTGTTATTTAAGTAT
Source organism: Cinchona pubescens (assembly GCA_025175665.1). NCBI lineage: Eukaryota > Viridiplantae > Streptophyta > Magnoliopsida > Gentianales > Rubiaceae > Cinchona > Cinchona pubescens. The sequence continues at coordinate 167,561 of JANKKI010000098.1, read as the reverse complement.
ATTTCTTTTATGTGTTTAAATATGTTTTTGTAGGTTTTGAATGTTTCAAGGGGTCAAACAGAGAAAAATAGAGCACCCTAGTGACACGGTCCGCACATTGAAACGAAGAGGTTTGGCCCAAAATGAAAGTAAGTCCAAATGATTGGCCCAGAAGAAGGAACATTCTAGACTTCTCTAGAATCATGTAGATTTGGAATATTCTCTAGAAGGAATATTCCTTGTATAGAATTCTCTAGAATCTTGTAGATTGTATTTAATTTGGTAGGTTCTAAAATTTTCTCTTACAAGTATAAAAAGGGGCCAACCCCCTCATTTGTAACACACCTCAGAAGTTGAGCAATTGAATATACAGAGTTATATTTTCTCTCAATTCTCTCTCTTCTTTTGTTGTAAGTGCTGAGAAAGGCTGACTTAGGGTGAAACCTAAGTGCCGCACGGGTTGGGAGCACTAAAAAGAGTGAGCCCGTGACAAGTGGTATCAGAGCGAGTTTTGTAGCAAGTACTTGGCAAGAAGACACTATGGCTGGAACTTCATCCGACATGACCCATGAGGAGATTCCTCAGACAAAGAAAGACAGGAAGGGGCGAGAACCATCAAGAGATGTGCTGACAGCCGCCATTGCTCGTGTGGAGAAACTCGAGTTGGCCATGGCAGAATCCAGCTACGTTGTTGAGGATGCAGTCGTACGCATTGACGGGGTCGAGTCCAGGGACGAAGACCTTAGGGGAGAAATGCAGGGTGCCTTGAATGCTGCGGTAGATGGTTTGGCCCAGAGGTCCGAAAGTCTGGAGGAAGAATTGGTGTCCATCAAAGACGAGATTATGGCCATACGTACGGAGCACGACCAAGTTGCTACTATGCGAGAGGAGTTTGAGGCATTCAAGACAGAGCTGATTGCCTCGGTGAGAGGAGCGGTTGCCGGCGGGACCGTGATGCTACAGCCTACACCCCGATCAGACGCTCCAAAGCCCAAGGAGTTCAATGGACATAGGGAGGCCAAGGTAGTGGACAACTTCCTGTGGTCCATGGAGCAGTATTTCCGAAATGCAGGAATTCGGATCGATGAGCAAAAGGTAAATCTTGCCTCATCATACTTGACGGATTATGCTTTACTATGGTGGCGGCGCAGGAGTGACAATCGTAGTGGCACTGCCATTACTACTTGGGATCAATTTGTGGACGAGTTTCGCAGCTACTTCATCTAGATGTGTATAAGAGACAGTTGACATGGCAGTATTATCCTATGTTGGTGGCCGAGTCTCTCAAGGAGTTTAAACCACGCGAAAAGAGAGACTCACACCTTAGGAAATACTTTGTCCAAACAGCTCCTGTCTCTTATACACATCTACATGTGACCTTGAGACAGCTTATAAGGTGCCCCCGCCTTTCCCCACTTGAAGGTTGAGTTTCTTGGCGGCCTCGCTGGAGGACAAGGGCAAGCGACCAATGAAATGCTTTTTCTCGATGGTCCACACATGGCGCGAGAATGTTCCCTTCCATTGCCCCATGGCTACATCCACGTTGCTTGCCAATCCATGGACAGGGACCTCCTTGGTGTTGACGGTCTTCAAGGTGCCCATGCCTTTCCCCACCTCGCAAAAGTTGAGGGGCTTGATGTTTGCCGATGTGGAAATAGCGGGCCACAAGCTAAGCGCTCTAGTGGACACTGGTGCTACCGACTTCTTCATCTCGATCGAGGCCGCCAAGAAACTCAACCTTCAAGTGGGGAAAGGCATGGGCACCTTGAAGACCGTCTCTTATAACACCAAGGAGGTCCCTGTCCATGGGTTGGCAAGCAACGTGGATGTAGCCATGGGGCAATGGAAGGGAAAGACTTCACTTGAGGTAATCCCCCTTGATGATTATGATGTTGTGATAGGACTTGACTTCCTTGATCGTATTAGTGCCATGCTACTTCCCTTCGCCGACTGTAATTGCATTCTGGATTCTCAATACCAATGCGTGGTACCTCTAAAGAGGGAGTCTGGAAGGGATCACAAGACCCTATCTGCCATCCAAATATGCAGCGGGTAGAAACGAGGAGAGCCAACCTTCCTCGCGACCCTGAAGGTAGATGTTAAGATAACCAGGGGGAGGTGCCCCTTTTTATACTTGTAAGAGAGAATTCTAGAACCTACCAAAGTAAATACAAATCTACAAGATTCTAGAGAATTCTATACAAGGAATAGGGAAGGATATTCCTTCTAGAGGATTTCGATCTACAGAGGTACCAAGCCACCTGCGATGGTCCCATATCGCATGGCCTCTCCGGCCCTGTGTATAAGCTACAGATCAAGTGTTGGAGGCATTTGCTGGATGCGGGGTAGTATTATACACGAAGTCTACATTTGGGGCCCCAATAGAGACATCCAGAAGAAATACGACGGATTTTTAAGGATCTGCGTAGACTACTGGGCCTTGAACAATCTGATGGTGAAGAACAAATACCCCATACCATTGATTGCCAACTTGTTCGACCAGCTTGGACATCCGCACGATGATTTTCCAAATTGGACCTAAGGTCGGGATACTGGCAGGTACGCATTATATTCAAGGCTCAACCAAACAGCTTGTGTGACGCGGTACGATGCCTATGAGTTCCTCGTCATGCCTTTCGGCTTGTAGATTTGGTAGGTTCTAGAATTCTCTCTTACAAGTATAAAAAGGGGCCAACCCCCTCATTTGTAACACACCTCAGAAGTTGAGTAATTCAATATACAGGGTTATTTGTTCTTCACCGTTAGTTTGTTCAAGGCTAGTCTAGAGCACATCCTCAACCCGTGGAAAACCATCGTGCCCCGACCTTAGGTCCAACTTGGATCAACCATCGTGCGCCTCCAAGCTGGTCGAACAAGTCGGTTCATCAATGGTATGGGGTATTTGTTCTTCACCGTTAGTTTGTTCAAGGCCCTGTAGTCTACGCACATACCCCGACCTTAGGTTCAACTTGGAAAACCATCGTGCGCCTCCAAGCTGGTCGAACAAGTCTGCCATTGCTCGTGTGGAGAAACTCGAGTTGGCCATGGCAGAAACCCGCGACGCTGTTGAGGATGCAGTCGTACGCATTGACGGGGTCGAGTCCAAGGACGAAGACCTTAGGGGAGAAATGCAGGTATGTGTAACAAAGACACATCTAGATGTGTATAAGAGACAGGCCTCCTGTGGTCCATGGAGCAAGATTCAAATGCAGAATTCGGATCGATGAGCAAAAGGTAAATCTTGTCTCATCATACTTGACGGATTATGCTTTTGTGGTGGCGGCGCAGAGTGACACTCGTAGTGGCACCGCCATTACTACTTGGGACCAATTTGTGGACGTACTCTTTAACTTGTAACTTCATTATACAGCAGAGGGATGCTAGATGTGTATAAGAGACAGAGATTGAGAGTGTCTTTCAAGAGTATCAGTTCTTCACCCAGCACAATCTAATGCTGCAAATTCAAAGCATGAGCGAGGAGGATGCCTTCTTCCAGCTTTATGGATGGAGCAACTCCTCCTCAACCCAAAACCTTCGAGTTTTCCCCTCCTTGGCATATTCGAGCAGGTTCCTAGCAGCTGCATCGTGTTTCAATCCTTCTTTGATCCTGTCGGGCAACAGACTCTCAAGTTGGCTGAATTAGATACTAAATACTCTTATACACAGTCTAGATGTGCAAAAGAGAGAGGGGCTTGATGCTTCGCCGATGTGGAAATCACGAGCTCACAAGCTAAGCGCTCTAGTGGACACTGGTGCTACCGACTTCTTCATCTCAATTGAGGCCGCCGAAACTCAACCTTCGTGGGGAAAGGCATGGGCACCTTGAAGACCGTCAACACCAAGGAGGTCCCTCGTCCATGGATTGGCAAGCAACGTGGATGTAGCCATGGGGCAATGGAAGGGAAAGACTTCACTTGAGGTAATCCCCCTTGATGATTATGATGTTGTGATAGGACTAGACTTCCTTGATCGCATTAGTGCCATGCTAGATGTGTTCGCCGATGGTATATGGTATTCTTGGACCTGTCTCTTATACCAATCGTGGTATGTCTAAAGAGGGAGTCTGGAAGGGATCAGTTGGAGATAACTATCTGCCATCCTTATACACATCTAGGCTGTATACGAGGAGAACCAACAGTCCTCGCGACCCGTCGGTAGATGAGGAAGATAACCAACCAAATGGTCACCCGAGGTGGCACCAAATGGAGACTTCAAGAGTGTGATGCTGCAGAGCCGCCAAGAAATTGCCTCCTAAGAGAGAAGTAGATCACGAGATCGAGTTGATCCCAGCACCAAGCCACCTGCGATGGTCCCTATCGCATGGCCCCTCCGGAGCTCGAAGAGCTCAGAAAACAGTTGAAGGATTTGCTGGATGCGGGGTATATCAGACCCTCGAAGTCTCCATTTGGTGCCCCGGTACTGTTCCAAAAGCAAAATTTTGAAACACGACGGGTCCCTGAGGATGTGCGTAGACTACAGGGCCTTGAACAAACTAACGGTGAAGAACAAATACCCTATACCATTGATTGCCGACTTGTTCGACCAGCTTGGAGGCGTACGATGGAATTCTGGCACATCTAGATGTAAGCTATCGTGGAGTGGAAACCCCCTACCAAGGTGACAGAACTACGGTCATTCCTTGGATTGACGAACTACTACCGAAAGTTCGTGCGAAGCTACTCCAACATCACCACGCCTCTCACGGAGTTGTTAAAGAAAGGAAAGGTATGGGAATGGGATGAGGAGTGCCAAGGAGCTTTTGAAAAACTAAAAGAAGCCATGACCCAAGAACTTTTAACTTTTGGCGAGTTCGACTATGTACTGGAATACAAGCTGGGAGGGCAACTCTGCCGACGCCCGAGCCGAAAGACGATGCTTGCGGCCATTAGCCAACTTGAGAGTCTCATTGCCCGACAGATCAAAGAAGGATTGAGCAGCTTCCTGTCTGTTAGGAATTAGATTCGTGTAGAGACAGTCCTCTCAACTCAAAGGTTTCCCATTAAGGAGGAGTTGGAATATTCGAAAGGGCGACGCCTCCGTTCTGCACCATGGGAACATTAAGACGGGAGTTAATGGAAGAATGCCACGACTCAAAGTGGGCGGGCCACCCGGGGATGCACCGTACCTTGGCGCTGATGCAGAACGGATACTATTGGCCTCGAATGAGAGACGACGTGGAGACTTATGTTCGGACTTGCTTAGTATGCCAACAAGACAAGATCGAAACAGTCTAAAACAGAAGAAGGCAAGAGACCGTCGCTAGAGTGCAGAGAGACCATGGGAAAGCGTCTCAATGGATTTTATAGATTGGCTTCCCAAAATCTGAGGGATGCCAAACTATCATGGTGGTAGTCGACAGGTTCTCGAAGTATGGAACTTTTATAGCCGCCTCCAAGGACCTCGGCCCAAGAGGAAGCACTCGACTATTCATGTCGCATATCATAAAGTTTGCGGAGTGCCCCGAACAATTGTCAGCGATCGGGATCCCCGATTCACTGGTAAATTCTGGACAGAATTGTTTGTACTACTGGGTTCGGAGCTCAACATGTCAACTAGCTCACATCCTCAAACGGATGGGCAGACAGAACGGGTGAATGCGCTATTGGAGCTATACCTGAGGCATTATGTGAGTTCAACCCAACAAAATTGTCTACAGGGAAAAGTCCTTTTGAAATAGTGATGGGACAACAACCACTCACTCCTAGCACCGTCATGACCGGACAAAAATGTGGTAACCCTGCAGCATACGAATTGGCAAAGACATAGCAAGAGGAGGCAGATTTGGCCAGGGCATCCCTACAAAAAGCTGCTAAGAAGATCCTTCCCTGAAAAAATAGGCTGATGAGAAGAGACGATTCCTTGAGTTGTCTCTTATACACATCTAGATGTGTATAAGAGACAGCGGCTGGCGTCTTCCTGTCATAAGGGACTGGTTTCAAGGTAAGGGCACATCAAAGTACGGAGACGAGTAGGGAAGGTGGCGTACAAGGTGGAACTCCATTCGAAACTAAAACTTCATCCGGTGTTCCATGTGAGCTTGTTGAAACCATACCACGGGGACGAGGAAGACGCCAGCCGCGGACTGTCACAACGAGCACCTATGGGAGCAAAGACCTCGTATGATCATGAGGTGGATTGCATACTAAAGGTACGAGAGGTACACAAACGGTATTGCAAGCCCAGGATCGAATACAAGGTACGATGGAAAGGTTTGCCCAAAAGTAAGGATAGTTGGGAGCCGGCCGAAGCCCTTTGGCAGTTCAAGAAGCAGATTGACGCATTCAATACCGCCAAAGCCAACGAGGACGTTGCCAGAATAGGTGGGGGAAGAATGACACGGTCCGCCCATTGAAACGAAGAGGTTTGGCCCAAAATGAAAGTAAGTCCAAATGATTGGCCCAGAAGAAGGAACATTCTAGACTTCTCTAGAATCATGTAGATTTGGAATATTCTCTAGAAGGAATATTCCTTGTATAGAATTCTCTAGAATCTTGTAGATTGTATTTAATTTGGTAGGTTCTAGAATTTTCTCTTACAAGTATAAAAAAGGGGCCAACCCCCTCATTTGTAACACACCTCAGAAGTTGAGCAATTGAATATACAGAGTTATATTTTCTCTCAATTCTCTCTATTCTTTTGTTGTGAGTGTGAGAAAGGCTGACTTAGGGTGAAAACCTAAGTGCCGCACGGGTTGGGAGCACTAAAAAGAGTGAGCCCGTGACACTAGCATCAAGCTAGGTGTAGACATATCTAGACGGCTGGGAAAGGCACCCAACCACTATTTTTAGGGCATGGCCACGCCCACAGGGCTGTAAGAGGTACCCAAACCTACACCCAAATGGGCCCTGCACAAAACATGTTTTGAAATTTTAAGATTTTTTGGATCTTATTTTGACCGAAAACTTTGTACAAGCCTAAGAAACTCTATAAATAAGTGCTCTAGAATATTTAACAAGAGTATTACATTAATTTTACATCAAAGAGATCATCAATCCAAGAAATTCCAAGATCACAAAGGAGACCAAAGAACGGATGCTCTAAGATAGTTTTTGTTCTTCTACTCTTTCTCTTTGTCTCTCTCTCTCTCACTCTTTATTTTCTTGTCATGGAATTGATTGTAGAAACTCTTTTGGTTTATTATTTCCATTTAGTTATAAATTAATCTAGTTATTTAGAGTTTTTATTGAATCTTGTCATGGAGTTTGGATATTGAGTTTGTTCATAACAAATTGATTTTCAATTGGTAGGATTATTTATTCAAATTATGTTTAAAGCTTATAGTTGATTAATCACCTTGTTGATTGAATTATAAACCTTAATTGAAACTTTACAAAGGAAGATTAGGGTTAGGCCTGTTAGTTTAAGTAGTTTAAGTTTGCTTAATTCATCAATATAATGAACTAATTATGTAATCATAATAAGATTGGTTCTAAATGCATTAATCTCGACTTGAATTCAAATAGACATATAGTGAGTTGGTTCATATTAATAGAATTGTATGGTTTTGTAAGCAAATGTGTAATTACCATAAACCCTAGATTAATAATCCAAAATCTTAATCAAGAAAGAAGAGAGACAAGATATGCAAATGGATTTACAAGTGTCACGATCTTGGTTTATAATACTTCAGGAGCTAATGAAACTATTTTAGTAAAATGTAATTGTCTCAACTCCCGGGTGATCGCACCAAAAATTCGAGTTCCTTTGGGATTTATTTCTTAGCTCCCCAAGTTTTTGGAATGCTCCAAATTCTACTTGAGCATCCAAATCCGGTTCAATACTAGAAAAAACATCTCTGAATAAGGTTCTAGGACCATGCCAAATGTGTCCGAAGAAAAAGAGCAAAGCAAACGAAGCATGTCAATCACGCAAAAGTAAACCAACCCCTTGTTAACTAATCGATTACGATACATTGGATCGGATTTGGCTGTTATTTCTTCTGTGGCACCTCGACGTGACATGAGCGTGAAGGGGTTCAAGATTCAGTTTTCTTTTTATAAGGGCTAAAATTACTTATGTTGGCTTTTTTACCTCATATTGTAGGGTGGATCTCGAAAGATATGAAAGATCTCCCTTATGGATGGAATATAATGAATAGAGCCACTTTGAGGTTCCCTCTGAAATGAGGCATGGAAGGGAGCCACTATGAAGAAGTTCCGGGGGTTACGAAAGAAGTTTCTAGCTCATATTGGTCATGGGTTGTGAACAGGAATTGAACTCTATAAGATCTCATTTCCCATTGTTCCTCAGTAGCTCAGTGTCAATTGAACCTAGGTCTTTTCATTACTTGATTTCATCTGTAATTATTTCGTTTAATTAAACTCGTGTTGTTAGTTAGTTATATCAAAATCCCATCAATAATTTTTCTTTGATAGAGTCAGTAATAGGTTGTACTAATTTTAGTACTTAGTAGGTTTAAGACAGTCCTCATGGGAATGATTTCTACTTATCACTTATTACTTGTAATGATACGTGCACTTGCATGTGTATATCGTGCAACAAGTTTTTGGCACCATTGTCGGGGACTTAATTCTTAATTTTCTACTAATATTAATACCAAGCAAGCTAATTCTAATTTAAATTTGTTTCTTCATTTTTAAGTTTTTTAATTCTTTGTTTTAAGTTTTTTATTATGTATATAAATTCGCATCCATAGTCAATTGACAAAGCTGCTCGTGCTTATGTTGATAATATGTACACAGAATTGGCAACTTAGTTAGAAACATTAAATAGGAAGGTAGACAATTCTTACAAGAACAAAATACCTGTAACTTTTGTGGTGGCAATGACCAGATTTATGAATGTCAGATATGTAACTTATATAGTTTTCCTTCTTATGATAATGCTAATTATTCAAATTCCTTCAACAAGTGTGCATATTTTGAACAATCCAACAGTGATACATACAATCCTAATTGGAGCGAGTATCCATGCTACCGTACTATTCAAATTAGTATTATTACTTGAATCCACCCAATGAAGCAATACCACATCTAGAAGATGAATGGTTTGTAAGGAAGAAAAGTCCAACCTTGAGGAGATAATGGCAAAATATTTTGAATCAATGAACACAAGGTTGAATATTCAAAATAAGGCATCACTTATTCAAAATGAGGCATTATGTAATCTAGGAAAGTGGATTAAACAACTTGGCACTACAATATCAAAAATGGTACTAATGATACAATCATTTAGTGTCGATATCCCAGAAGAGCAAGTATGGGTAGCATTTATGAAATAACCTGAAGAGCTAACTGAAAGTATTGATTCACATGATAGAATGCATGAGAAGGGTACATCTAAGAATGTAGTTGGAAAAGACATCATATTCTGCAAGATAAACGAATCTTATGATGTAAATTTGCTCTTCTAGAAAAATTTTATATTGGTCATGAATTATGTTGGAAGAAATCTTACCTCTACTGGTAATTCAAGAGCCAAACATTAGCTAGAAGGTTGAGGTAAGCCACCTAAAGCCAGAATTTGTCGAGCATATGCCATCGTATATAACAATCAATGTTGCATGGGGTTACCATGGGGATGCTGGATCACAAATTGAGCATGGATATGACTATATGAAGATAAAGAAGTCATATTGGCTTTGTCATGGTACTTCCCGATAGGCTATAGGTGCACACTATTTCACCTTGACTGCATGAGGGGAGTATTCTATGTCTTTAAAATTTTCTTATTCTTTTGTTAATGTTTGGGTTGTGTTTCTGTCTTGGTGGTGTTATCTCTCATATCGTAATTTTTTCCATTACTATATATTGTATATGGCACAAATGGATATTTCCTAAGTAAATTATCTTGATCTGCACATTGTTTGTGTTATGTATTTTGGAAGTGTGTTACTTACTTTATGTTTACATTTGGTGGTGTTCATGTTTTATGATATAATTTATATAGATTAGTTTTGAAAGAAATATCAAAAAATTTCTCAAAAACTTAATGATTTTTATTGTAGGTAGTTTTTATCAGTGTTGAGAATTTGACCATAGAAAAGACACCCTAACTACTATACGGTAGCCTTCAAGATTTCTATACCCTTTTTGCCTAAAGTTTTTTAGAGGGATTGAAAAATAATTTTCTATTTTTAATATTTTCTATGTGCATTATCTTTTGTGACTATATGTCAAGAGTTTAAATATGTTTATAGGGGACTAAGTGTTAGAGTTTTTGAATTGAAAGTACATATAAGCTTTCTTTGCTTTTGAGTTCTTTGAATTGTGGAAATGTTATCACTATACATATACAAATTCCTTTGTGTGATGTGATAAGTGTGAGAGCTTAGATATTTTTGAATGAGTGTTAGCACAATTATGCCGAGTGTTAGCCCAATTATGCCTTGTGATTTTGTTTAACTTGTAGCATTAGGGGTGTCAATGGGTTATCAAGTTATTGTGTCGTGTCTGTTGTGATCCATTTCTTATCAGGTCGTGTTCTTGTCGTGTCATGTGGGCCCATTTCTTATCGTGTCGTGTTCGTGTCTGACCCGTTCGGATTCGTGTCGTGTTCGTGTCGGACCCATTTACTATTGACCGGAGGTATCAGCCAATTTGACATATTATATAACTTGCGATCCATTTGAATTAAAATCTCAAATTTTAATTGAATATACAATATTAAATAATAATAAAGAAAAAACTTTAGCAAAATCTGTTCATACAGTAACTTAACGGGGTTATCATGTCAACCCATGGGTTGATCCAACCCACCCATTTAATTTTGTGTCATAAACGGGTTGACCCAATAATGATCCGATAAATTTTGGGTCGTGTCATAACCTATCAATTTCGTGTCATGTTCGTGTCGTGTTGTCGAATCGTGTCAGAAATTGCTAACCCTATGTAGCATTCAATGGAATTCTTTGTGACTTTATACTTGCAAAATATAAGTAAAACATGAACCAAGTTGAAATGATTTAGGCATGTTATTTGGACTGATTGAGCCAAATTCCCTACCTATTTGGTGTTAGGGTAGTGCTTTAAACCCAATCAGGTTATCATAAATGTAATAGAACGTCTATGTGCTCAAACTTATCTCATAGTTTAATTATTGTTAAGTTTATGCTTCATTCATGTATTTGTAGTAATAGACCTATTTTGAATGAGTTCATTGGGTGCTATTAAAGTTTTATTCACAAGAGTTATAAATATGAGAGACTAAATCTTTAATTACATCATTTATAAATATTTATAGTTCCTAGTAGACGATACTTAATTAGGCATGACTATTCTTAGAAGATAGTATCGTGACTCTCTCTCTCAATGTAACATAAGTTGTTCACGGGTGAGGATAATCGAGTCTTATATCATTTCACATGAATTATGAGGATTGACACGATATACGACATCAATCTGCAGGTTCATCTTATTACTCATCATTGATCAGATGAAAATTTCATATAATCAAGAGTGCCATGATCTAATAATTTCATGAACCTGCAGATTGATCCTTTGACTATAATATTATGAACACCTCATTCTTGAATATATAATGTTAATGGTGCATAATATTGTACACTTTTTGGGTATAATAAAGCAGTAATTGGCATCATATAGTTCAAATATGGAAAGGTTGCATATCACGTAAACGATACTTAATTAGGCACGACTATTCTTAGAAGCTAGTATCGTGACTCTCTCTCTCAATGTAACATAAGTTGTTCACGGGTGAGGATAATCGAGTCTTATATCATTTCACATGAATTATGAGGATTGACACGATAGGCGATTGCTAAAAAAGTGCGTTGAACTAGACCACAACTCATATTGGATTATATGGGATTTTCACTTGTCAATGATCTAATAATTTCATGAACCTGCGGATTGATCCTTTGACTATAATACTATGAACACCTCATTCTTGAATATATAATGTTAATGGTGTATAATATTGTACACTTTTTGGGTATAATAAAGCAGGCTAATTGGCATCATATAGTTCAAATATGAAAAGGTTGCATATCACGTAAGAATCCATTATTCTTAAGTGAAAAATAAAAATAGTTTCAATGATATGATAATGGTGACTCTTAGCATGGAAATCCTTGGCCAAGTTAGTTTACGTATAAAGAAAAGAGTTTCTAATTAACTATATGTGCTAAGATACATAAAAGTCATATAAGAGATCACAAATTGACTTGACAAGGAAACCATGGCAATGATCTAGATTGGATACCAAAATGGAAGGATTTTTCCACATGGTAATCATGATGTAAAGTTTTATGATGAATTCCTTTCATTCATATCTTATTGATAGCCAAATATGTTGCTAGACATCACTCGTGGATTTTGAGGGCAATTTGGAAGTTAAGAGTTAATATCCCCAAAAAGATGCTTTTAGCGTTTTGACGTCGTTTATGAGATAATGGACAAAACCCTTACCTAGGTAATCATTATCATTTTATTTGATAATCATCCCGATATAATAAAAATGGATGTCATTAGAATTATGGACCTAGTTGGTCACACTAGCAAGGGCATTGGTGATCAATTAACTTCAAACTAGTTGATGAAAACGCAAGATTTGTGCATTGTGAATTGTATTGTATAGTGATGCATGGAATGCACTAATTAAACCTTAAAGGAGCATAGGCCAATTTTAAATATGGAACAATATGATAGTTTATTTAAATAATTGAAGTTTAATAATACATGCAAAAAGGTTTTGTATATCAATTATTAAATTTGTGTCTTTAGTTATCGTATTTAAGTGGAGTATAGACTTAGGTTTAAATATTATTACGTAGTGAATAAATAACATATATTGTTTTGTATAATTAATTTTAAAAAGTCCATAGCTATTTATAAATAACCCAAACACATGGAATTAACAGGGAAGACATTACAAAGACCATTCTAGACCAACTTCTTTGTGAATTCAAGAATCTGTCCAAAATTTCACTTAGTGAAATCATGACTCAGACAGAGGAACAGACAATTCATGAAGACTCAAAGACCACCTCAAGAACGGACTCCACTAAAGACAATCAATAGAAACCATGTGATTTGGAAGACCAAGTGTCATCCACTGATGGAATAGACAGCTTTGGATTCCAAAATATGGGGACCACACTTTAGACAGCTTTCAACAATTATTGCATTATGTAGAAAACTTTAGACAGCTATTGTACTACTTTTACAAAAGTAAAATCTATGTAATTATTGTACTTTAATATTAGATAGTTGAAATCCGGGTTTGAAATCCGAAATTCATTGTATAAATAGACTCATTCCTCACTTGTATAAGATCTTTGAGAAAAAACACATCAAAAAGCTCTCAGCTCTCTTTGTAAAATTTTCTTAAGCAATCAAGTTCATATATTCTCTCAATCAAATTTCTCAATAGCAATCAAGTCTTTTTAGAATTCTCTTAAAAAACATATTTTTAGTTTTAGTTCTTTAATTTAAAAGAAGAAGGCCAGGGGGAGAGACCGATAGGTCTTGAACCCATAAAATTTCAACAAGAAAGCTTCAAATGATCTACTCAGACAAGAACAGGACTCCGGGCACCATGAGGTATGTTGGCACTCTCTGGATGATATTTTTCCTTTCTATGGTTAAAATTTGGGATACAATAAAACTTGTAAAAAATTTCTGGACAAAAGGCTAGGGCCTCTAGAGTACCCGACAAGACAAGTGTTGAAGCCGCTAATTGGGAAATGCCCGTATGATGAGTCCAGAAAACCTCTATACTAGGGTTATTATACCTCCAGATACTATAGATTGTAATACATATGGGTTGGAATGGTTAGTTGATTATGATGATGCCTGTTTTCTTGTCCTTTTTCCCGAGTCGGTCTAAGAGTCGAAAATCTTATCCTCCTCCCTTCTCGTGGTTTCGGTGCTACCCCAAAAAATGGTATGCCAAATTACCAAAAAACAGCAACTATTAAACCACAAAGTTGAATTTATTCAGACATAGAAATGAAATCATGCATCGTGTTCCTATTTTCCAGCATNGATTCCAGCAACCTTTTCATATTTGAACTATACACCTTTTTCACGTAAACGTACTTGGATATAACATGTTTACCGGAACTACACTGATTAAGGGTCAACACTGTTCATCTAAAAAAGCAAAGAATTTTTTTTCCCCCCTTTTGACAGCTTTTTTGGTCCAAGGAGTTAAAACAGGTCAAATTGCTAAAGAGTGATGGAAACCAGCAGATCAAGGACTGATCTTTTGAGCTCTACAGTGTCAAAGAATCAACTAATAAGAGTGACTCTTTTCTTATACATTGCTAGATGTGTATAAGAGTCAGAAATCAGCAGATCATGTCTCATAGCCACCACAATGAAGTGTTACGATCCATATTTCCATGAAATGATGAAATTGACTCCCTAACACACACAATGCACTTTGCTCTCACCATCCCTGCTCTAAGAGTGCAGAAAAACTAAATCCTCTTTAAGGGATGCAACAAGCCAAAAGGGAAAACTATTAACTTTTTCTGCTACCATGCTTAGTGCCAAATACTTGCAACATATTTTACTTTGAAATTTCTAGATCAGAGAAGGGACTAGTTTAAACTCGAGGTTTCAAGACATTTACTAAATGTGCTTATTTTCAGCAGGGTTTGCTCTGTATTCTAAATCTTTTTCGAAGGCTAATTAAAAATAAGATATGGTCCAAATAGATATGCAATGGCATATGTATATTCCCATGTCTTCTGACACAAATTAGTGGGAATAAGACTTAGTTTGTTTGTTGATTTATTTTGAGGGGAAGAAAGTGCCACGAGTAACTTAGAAATCTAAACTCTAGCTGAACACAGAAGATTAAGAAAAGGTAACAAGAAGCTAACGAAGACCAACATTCTTGAAAGGCAAGAGGCCACTTGGGTTTAATTACTCAAATAGAAACTAGCCTAGATATTATACAAAGAAAGCAAGGTCATTCCTTATAACTTTTTACCATTGTATTAACTATATTTAATTGCAGTCTCATTTCATACCAATGACAGTAGCAACCTCGCCAAAACCAAGAGAGTCCCTGAAGAATTCAACACTTTGCTCATAGGAGGCAAGCATTCCCATGTTAAGTGCCATGGCCCTGCAATGGTAGGCCCAGCACCTTTCCAGAGTGTAAAAACTCCTTCATCAGCAACAATTCGATAATCTGCTATGAAATGCAACTGTGTAATTGCGCCTCTGAGTGGCAATAAGGTAGCATCAGCTTTTACTTTTGTAAAAGTAGTACAATATCTGCTAAAGTTTTCTACATAAGCTCCAATTGTTGAAAGCTGTCAGACCACACAAAGCTTTCTGATGCAGAGGTAGAGGCTTGTTGTCATTGGCCTCAAGCGCCTTGTTTGTCAAAATCCTATGTAAGAGAAAGTTCCAAAACACATAAGCTTTGTGGGTATTATATCCTTACGAAAATCTTCTGTTTCTATCTTTTAAACACAAAAAGAGCGGGCACTGATTAATATCCATCTTCCAAGATTTCCAACCAAAACTTCATGATAATAAAAACAGCAATTAAACTCAATAAGAAAAAGAAAAAAAATAGAATTTTAGGAGTTTTCAGTGTAACGATAAATTATTTCATATCTGTAACTGCTTCCCTAGTCCCCAATATCCCCAGATTCCCTCAGAAGAATTTGTAGCATGTAATTTCTCTTTTATGGATTCAGATGTGTATAAGAGAAGGGAATTTCCCAGGAAATCTTTAAGATAGTTTGTACACAAGTCAATAGCAAATGATAGAACAGTTCAACCATGAAAGAACACCCACAATGCAAAAAGATAAAGGTACAAAAGAAGTACGTATTTTATTCACATCTCACTTATAATGGTATCCCTTCCTCTTCCCTTGCCTCTTTCAAGTATATCCATTTACCTGTTCACTCTCATGTTTACTTCTACTCACAGATGAACGTCATCAACTAATGCTTGTGACATCATTCAAACTGAATATCTAGATGAAAATCAGACTAGTACTATTCGGATACAGCACACAAGTAAACAGAATGTGAGCTTGTTTGTTATCGTTAAGATGACAAATGCACTCACTAAAAAACTCAGTTAGCTTGGACATGCTAGAGTGAGGAACCCAGAGAAAACTAGATGAAAGCTCAGTTATGTTGAAACTTGAGCAAACTCGTCAAGAGTAAGGGTCTATTCTCATTTGTTTTAGTTTCCATAAACCTGTTTAAAAGAAAGTAATTCTGAAAAGGTTGCTAGTTTGAAACTACTTCATGTCTAATGTTTTGAATAGCAAAACTATTCCAAAAACATAAAGAGTTTCCAGAATGTAAAAGTGAGCTAAATGTTCCATAGAGAGTATTTTTGTACCTCAAATAATGTTAACCTAAAAACTTTTCCACTCAAGCATGAGTTCCATGTTTTAGAACTAAAACAGTGGGAATAAGTTACAAATTCATCAAATTGATATGGATAAAAGAGATAGGACAAGTTTACACTTTGAGGCAGGAAACTTTGCAAAAGAAGAAAAAGAAGATACACAGCTGTCTCTTATACACATCTAGATGTGTATAAGAGACAAACCTTGAAAATCTCCTATATTGAGTACATACTGATATACAACTGGTTCTTTAAGCAAACTCATGAACTAAACAAAATCACAAACTAATAAAACATAGGGGTGTAAATGAATATAAACAAGTGGGACACGGTGATGTTCAAGCTTTTTTGATTATTTTAACAAGTTTATACTTTTCTTCAAGCTTGGCTTGTTCACCTATCGAGCCAAACTCAAATGAGTTTTTATTGAGTCGAACTCGAATCGAGCTCGAGTAGCATGGATTGTTCACGTACAAATTTAAATATTTTTGCTTATCGAAAAAAATTCAAACTGAATACAAAAAAATTAATGAACGACGTTCAAGATTGGCTTGATTATTGACGAACCAAACTCAAACAAGCTTTTACTGAATCGAGTTCAATTCAAGTATTGAGTAGCTTTGTTCACTTTACAGCCCGAATCAAAACATGTAAAAATAAGCTAGTGTGCATTCGGTGATTACAAAACTTTCCAAAGTAACCTTTAGAACAAGAAGCTTAGCATTTATGTAAGATAATTGATGCAGGAAAAGCTTTGCAGTTAAGCAAAAATAATACTCCTATCAAACTAAGATAATTAACCTAAAATATTATTTGGCCATTGCAATCTGTCATCTTTATCTTCTGTATGCATCTGGCATAACATTCCTGACATAAAATTGAAAAATATCTAAGACCCAAAAAAAAAAAAGGAGGCGCAAAGTAAGAAAGGTGTAAAGCCATAATAAAAAATAAAAAAATGAAAAAAAAAAGAAGAAAAAAAACAATTCTTCCATGCTAGATAGCATGATAGATAGACAACTTTTCCCTGTTTGGCAATTCCAAAAGAACTCAAATGCAAATACACCAAAGGTTTAGCATTTATAAGACATAAGATCATGCCTCCTCATCAAGACACTCACTTGAATGACCCAAGCCGGGCAGTTGTGTACGTAGCTTGTCTAAGACAAAGACTCAAACCCCTGCTCAGAGTTACATGACATGCCTAAGAGCTGCAGAAGTTCCAAACATGCTACTTATACAATGATGGAGCATGAATACACAAACAAGTCCAGAAAAAGAGTGAGAACACTTGCTAATTAATAAAATAAAGTGATTGCATAAATAACTGCAATAGCAAATATCCCGCCTCATGTTAAAACAGGAATTCGAATCTTAAAATATCAATATTGTAAGCAGATGAAAGTGCATAAATAGTATAAGCAGATTAGGATGTGTAAGCCTAGTCAATATCGTCCTATAAACTAACAAGCAGAAATTCCTATTTAGAAAGAACAATATTTTGCTTAATGAAATCTTTTGAACTAGCCCAACTGATGAAACTCTTCTTCGTAGTTCTCTAATTCAGTACTTTTGAACATTAAAACAAGTTGAGAGGCAAAAAATGCAATGCCCTCAGATACAGTAACATTAGCCAAAAGGCCCACTCAACCCACACTAGCTCTACTAAGAAACTCGGGAGGCATCATAAGAACCATTTTTGTCCACAGTCTGGGGACCTAAACTATTCAACAATCCTCATGAGAAAGAATAAAAGAAAAATGAACACCCGATTGTCTCTTTACCCCGTTTAATATGCAAGTAATGAACAACATCACAACAGTATATAATTACATGAAGATATCTGAGACACAACATACAATGAACGACATTGCAACAGTATAAAACTCAATGAGATATCTGAAACACGACATACAATGTACAGCTCTATCGAAATTTAATCATATCCGAGAAAAATTCATGATAAAATTCAAATCTAACTTCATCATGTCATATTTAAACAATCACCAGAAATGACTCTATACACTTAAATAATAGTGAAAGACAGTGGGGAGCGGAGGGACATAGACCTTATAAAAAGCACCAACACCCTCATTCTTCAGCATATTCTTAGTAACCTGGCCTGCTGATCCCTGACCTAACTGTATTCTCACCTGCAAATACAATAATAATGGAGAATTAAGAAGCGAAACCCCACATAATAGTCGAATCCAAATGAAAGTAAGAATTCAAATTTCCACAACAGCCCATTTCTTATTCAGGAGGCATTTGGTTTGCATTCGAGAATCGGAATCAGAATGGGAATCCTAAACCTGACTATCGGTATGGGTTTATGTCATTCCCATATGTTTTTGTTTGATTTGAATAATAAATAAGTTTTATTATATTGATAAATTAATAAATTAAAAACCCATATCACAGAGGAATGAAAATACATTTTCTAACATTTTTATTCTATTTTCATTTTCTAACATTTTTATTCCCATAGAAGGATTACCATAACGATTAACCAAACAACGTATATGTATCATTAACCTTAATTCCTATTCCTTTCCCTCCTACCCATAAACCAAACATCTAAAAATATCGTCAATTATATCATCTTTCATTTAAAAAAAAAAAAAACACTCTGCTTTAAACTACAGATGAATACAATTAAATATTAAACATGAAAAAGAAGCACTAAAATCAAAATTTATCCCATTCGATCCAACATCCGAATCCACCAAACCAATCACTCAACCCAACAACAGCAAAATCAAATCTTTTCAACCAATTCCCCACATCCCAAATCAATAAACTCAAAAATATAACGGAAATCCAAGTCTCATTCTATCTACAAGATCTAAAAACTCAGTAGCCCAAAAAACAATTAACAGTTTCCAGAACAGGTAAAAGAAATAGAACAATGAAAGTACCTTAATCATGTCGATTGGCTGGACGATACAGGTAGCAAGCATACCAGATGCACCTCCATTGACGAAGGGCTTAACGGTTGGCCATACGCCGGCAGAAGATGATTTGGGCTTCTCTCCTCCCATTACTTCTCTCCTTTAATTTTCTGAAAATTTTAAGAAGAGAAAGAAAGTGGAGGAGTGGGACTTGCCGCTTGCCTGATGAAAGACAGAAATGGGCGCCTCAAGAAGGAAGGTGTATATATGAAAAAATTCTACAGTCATATATATATACTGCTAGCCTTCTACTATTATAATAGTACTACTCAACGACTGTGTGAACTGTGAAGAACAGTAAGCAAATCCTCCCCTCTTTTTTACTTTTTTTTTTTTCTTTATTAAAAAAGTGTTCTTGTTGGCTTAAGTCATATGTTAATATTAAAATGTCGTACTATTAAGTAGTATTACTATTTATCAGCCATACAATGTTTGTTTGTACTATGAATATGGGCACATATTTCAATAAAATTGCAAATCTAGCACCAATACTAAGCCATACAATGTTTGTTTGTACTACGAATATGGGCATATATTTCAATAAAATTGTAAATCTAACACCACACAGTTTTTATGTAATTAAACTTATTGCTTTTTCTTGACAATAGTTTAATACTCTCTCCATTTTAAAATAATTAATATTTCATTGATACATACGAATTAAAATATCTACTAAATTGCATTAATTTTATTAAAAAATAGTTCAAAGTGACTAAATAATCATTTTACATTAATATCCTAACTACACAATCCTCCTTTCATTAATGTGGCACTAACGATAAAAGATAGAAAAATGTCATCTAATATTTCATTAATTTTCTAAAGCAACAGGTAATATAGCACAAGGTAAATTATTTAAAGTAACAGTTATTTTAAAATGGAAGGAGTAGTTACTGGTGATTAGAGTGTGTGCTTTTAAAAAAAAAATATATTTTTATTATAAAATATAAATTTTTATTAAAAGAATTTGAGAGAAATTTTGAAAAAACTAATCACATAGAGGAAAAAAAAAAATTAAACTTACAAAAGCAAGAGAGGTATAATAGGAATAATATTAAACAACATCAGGACCTGTTGTTCTATATATAGTATAGACAATATAGAAAAATGATCTAAATAGTCCCTGCACTTTTTTTTTATTAAAACTGAATTGGTCCCTATATTTTAATTTTAGCCGAAATGGTCTTCAAATTAAATATTTTGCGTCCAACTTGTCCTTTACTGGTGGAGCCACCTAAAACATGTTAGACAATCATTGCATATTACTAAAATATGTCAGACGATGGTAATTAATAAATAATTTAAATTAAGGATTAACACAAAATTACATATTTTCTAATTGAATAAAATATAAAGAGACAATATATTAATTTACTTTAATTTAAGTAGGGCTATGGATACCAACATTTACTCTTAAAAGGATGAATAGGGATAAAAAAAACTTTTTATGAAAATAGTACATAAATATTTCAACCTATCATTCAACCTATCATTTTCAATTAACATTAATTAAGGAAACAAATGGCGGGTCAATCAATTATTATTCAAAAATAAAATAATACTTTAATAGAATTAAATTGATATTTCAAATGACTTACTTTCTACGATTACATAGGAACACACTCTAAGATAGCAAGATGAGAATAAAAATAAACTGTAGAGTATTGTGAAAAGTAAACTTGACAGTCCTTGTGGTTGAAAAGTACTATTAGAATTTTGATCAAATTATTTTAGCCTTCCCTAAGACCACATAAATATTTATTGAGGATAATTTTATAATTTTATAATTTTTTATCCAAAGTCTAATTGTCAGGGTATAGTTAAAATTTACAATTTTTCGGGTGGAAAAACATGAAATCCAAAAACTTGAGTATGCTGACATAAAAAATAAATAAATAAATAAACCTTGAGAGAAAATATTTAAACTTTTTAATACTCACGCCTTATGAATGGGTGGAATTATTGCTAAAGCACTTTATATCCTGCCAGAACAAAATTTTGCCCAAGAGCCCTCTATTCTTAATCACAGTTCCAGTTGTTCGCCTCCTTTCTACCCATTTTTTAGTTTTCCAAAAAAAAAAATTCCTCTCCTTCGTCTCTGTTTGGGCTTAGTTTAGGAGTTGAGATACGGAGAAAAAAAAAAGAGCTCTTGGGCAAAATTTTGTTCTGGCAGGATATAAAGAGTTTTGAGTGTTAAAAAAAAAAAAAAAAAAAAATAGAGATGTGGATAAGAGACAAGGATTAGAAGGTTAAAAAGTAAGGCTTAGTTGAGAATATGAATATGAAGAGAAATAGAAGAAAAGTGATATTTATTCTTTAAAACTTTTTGTAATGTCACTTTTGTTCACTAACTACGTACCAACATATTTAAATAGAAGGATAAACTTGTAAAAGTAATGTATTAATAATCTTTTCCTTCCAAAAGATGCCATTGCCAATGACAACATAACTGGTTATTACAATTCCTTCCCTTCCTTTCTTTTCTTTCATAACTTAATCTTTCAGTTCCTTTCTTTTCTCTATAAATTCCCTAACTAAGCCTTAGTTTTTACTGAGATGAATAGTGACACGTTAGAGTTGATAGCCAAAAGCTTTAAGAACAAAAAGATCGTGGTTTTATTATGTTGTGAAGGCATTACCATTGATAGCCTTGCGATTGTTGCTGCCAATTGTAGTTTGCAGATATGTTTCCTCTCTTCCTCCATCATTTTCCATTTTCTTTTCTTTTTATTTTTTAAAAAGTTTTGAATCTTTCAGATATTGGTCTCTTTTGTTTATTAAGGAATGACTGATGGTTTGAAGCTGTGAGTTATAGTCCTCCCTTGACTTATTTGTTTGTTGCAAAGTTTTGCTCTTTATAATTACAGAAAAAACTGTGAGTTTAGCCCGAAACTTTCTCAAAGAGTTGATTACTAATAATTTTTTTGATACGATTATATATAGTTAAATTCCTACAATGGTATGATACAATGAAACACCAACACCCACATATAGTGGGTGAAATACTAGTATTTAACTAAATTGAAACTCTCATATAGTGAAATAAACTATAGAATCAATCAATATATTTATACTAAACTATTCTAATCTACTACTACTTGATACTTGAGTGTTTCTTTTCTCTCTGATTGAGCCTCATTCTTTTTTCATGCCACTAACTGGTTTTCGATTGTTACTGTCAGGATTAATTTAATCTCTAAACCTACAATCTAAGAGTGATTTTAAGTTACATTTAGCGGTCAATAGTCCATTGAGCTATTAGTTAGTTGGTTATTGATAATTGATTCTTAGAAATGGTATTTTGACCTTGTAGATTGAGTTTTTTTTCCCTTGTCTAGATTCAATTTTGCTAATGGATTGTAATTAATGGGGATGGTTTGTTTGCTGAAAGTTGAATATGGTGTTCCTGGTGATGACATTACAGTTAATTCTTCTTCTTGATTTTCCTATTTGTTCTGGCTTTTGATGATTTCTTGATTTGATTTCCTATCTTTCTAGATTTTGAAGATTTCTTGATTTGGTTTTCATGTATGGAGTTTGAGCTTCTCCAATCCAATAATCAGTGCAATGGGTGAAGAGCACAAGGGAACATATACACCAGAGAAGGCAAGGGTAATTTTGTCCTATCGGAAAAATTGCAGTGACAAGATATAGCATGCTCTGAAAATAACGACATACATATAACATCACTAGGTGTGTTCGTTTGGATTCCTACATGAAAATTTATTTTTCATACAATTTTCCGGTGTTCGGTTGACAAAATGAAAATATTTTGAAATAAAAAATTTTAACGGTTTTATCTTTAATTTTATAAATACAAGTTAAAAAAATTTATAACAATCTTAATAAATACCTTAGATGTGTATAAGAGACAGCTCTTGGGGCCCATGGGTAATTAAATATAATACAATATAGTAATTTAAAATATGCATAATAATAGTTAAATTATTTGGGACTACTATATACATGAGAGATGTGTATAATGAAAAAGAATTAAAAACGAAAATAAGTTTAGCAAACGAAATTTTAAAAGTAAGTATTTGAAATTTAATATCACTCTTGAATTATCCGAAAAATAACTTACACTCAAAAATTTCGTAAGTTATTTTCAGCCAGAGGAAGAAAAATTAGAAAATATTTTCCATCGGAAAATATATATATACATTACAAATGTTTAGGAAAATATTTTCTTGAAAATATTTTCAATCCAAACGAACACACCCTAAATTTCAAATGTGGATTAGGAGGGGGCGCCACCCATGGGCCCCAACTGTGTGCCAGTGTTTGTAATGTATATATATATATACAATATGGTAATACCTCCACTTCTAAGAGTACATTAAATTATACCACATGCTCGGAAAAAAAAAAATCTATGTATTCAATATTTTTAATTCTTTTCTATTCATTTCTAATTAACAAAAAAAAAATAATCATAATATTTAGCACATAATAGGTCTTCAACATTCAAAAATTTTAAAATTTTTTTACGTTATCTTAATAACTATAAAGTCTTTGATTAAGAAAAATATATAAACTAACAAGGAGTCTGACAAAATATTTATTGATTGTTATATTTGTTTGATCATTTATATATGCATAATTAAATTCATTGTTCTAGAAAATCAATGAGTGTTATTTTATATCTGTGCATTGAGTATAACATATGTAGATTCTTTTAAAAATACAATCACATTTCCAGAACCTTAAAAATATGATTAATATCGTTCACATATCGCATATAGTTCTTAAATAATATTTATGTCATGCAATTACCTTTCAATTATTTTATTATATAAGTTAAATATATTTTTCGATCCATGCATAACTCGAATTTTCCAACAAGTGTATGTGTATAGAAGAACAACACAATATATGGCTACATAAACAAAAAGG
The DNA here is from genome assembly GCA_025175665.1 of Cinchona pubescens. Lineage (NCBI taxonomy): Eukaryota > Viridiplantae > Streptophyta > Magnoliopsida > Gentianales > Rubiaceae > Cinchona > Cinchona pubescens. Next base: position 143,422 of record JANKKI010000098.1, on the reverse strand, counting down.
AAAAGGAAGAATAAAAAAAGGAGGGACAAGGATCCTCTCTATTTAAGGGGTGAACGAAGGATTAGATGGATAACATCTCATCTAAAGGTACAATGTTTATTCAAAGGTAAGATATTTACAAATAATCACTTCTATAAATTTTGATGATAAAACTACTTAGTTTTGATTTTCTTCTCTTCAATATTAATTAAATTAAAAAAATCATTGTGACTTAAGGAAATTAATAAAATTACTTATCCTTACTATTTAATTAAAAATACACTAATTAATTGTTCACCACCAATAAAAATTTAGTAGGGCATTAATTTGGAGTATTGTAATATTACAATTTCATTATCTTTCTTGTAAGTATTTAAATTTTTTCCCTTTACCTCAACTTAAATCTGCTATAAATTAAAGAGGAATTAAAATTATGTAGTTTTTTAGTATTAAATTAAGTACAATTGTGATGCCAATAAAATATAATCCTTCATTTGATTAAAATACTAATGAGTTGGAGGAGTTTTCATTAATTCCCTACCTTGTACAAGGAGGACAAAGGAAGAGGAAATATTCCTAGATTCCAACTTTACTTTAGATTAGATTAGTTCTCCCATGCAATTGGATGATCAATGTAGTCATCTCTTTAAGGTGAAGAAACCTAAAACAAAACCGAACTTTACTTTTTCACCAAGGCAAGTCTCCCTTCGCTTATCTTAGACTCAAACGTAGATTTGTTATCCCACGAAGGGCATGAAGATACTTTCAAGTCCTTCAAAATTCAGTATTGGCGTCACGGAAAGAATCTATTCCATTCCTTGCAAAAAATAATTTTCTAGCAAAGAATCTCTTCGCTTGGCCCCAAAAGTTCCAACTTCCAAGTCCCGACACTCCAACTTGTACAAAGCGGGGCTTTCGGCAAATAGAAGGGGATCGATCAAAAAAAATTCCTGCTAAGTTCCGAATATTAATTACCCGCATTACGACTCTTGAGGACCGCAGCAACACCAACCAATCCAAGTATTAAAGAATAGTATTCATTCCGTCTCGTTTTATATGTTATTTTTTTTTATTTTAATTTATCTCAAATTATTTATTATTCTTTAAAATAGAAAATTTTTAAAGATTATATAAATTTATCTATTTTACCATTCATACAAGTCCAAAGATATAGTATTAAATTTATATTTCAACATTAATTGCTCTCACAAGTCATTTCAAAATTTGAAACTCCAAAATCAACTAACAAATTTTGTATCTTAATTCAAGAACAATTATGGAAAAAGTATCTTAATAATTAATTTTTCTTAAATTATGTACAAATTTGATCATGTCAAAAAAATAATATAGAGGGAGTAATATTTTTTGCTCAAAAAATAGGATACGAATCCAACGGTATTTGGAAAATTTTGATAAAATTTGTAAGGGTTTTTTTTGTTGAATTTGTACACTAGTTATTTATTTATTTATTTTTCCATTTTGCCTATAGCAAATTCACCCTCAGCGTTTTCGAACATGTACTGGAAAGTTGTTTCTACTAAATCCGAGCAAAATAGATTATAAATATCGACTCTTCAATTTGAGTATGGATGTGGATGAACACTATCAAGATAAATGTAACACCCTATTGATGTGCAATTAATTTGCCTCATTTTCTGAATGGAAGATGCATATTGCTTAGTCTTTTTACTTGAGTTAGTGGACACAACTCACATGATCAGGGATTTCATTAACTACAAGCCTAAAATATTCAGAAGTAAATTGCTTTAGTTTAAAATGAGAGCCAAATCAGTATCAGGAACTTCGTTACAATTCAACATTATTTTTGTCAAATTTTGTCACATACGAAGGTCATCATTTCACTATTCTCATTATATTGGTTAACATATATTATTACATGGATTTCTTCTTTCGATGATATTAATAAACATGTCGTCAAAAAAATTATTCACAAACATGAATTTAAAATTTTACACAGTATTTGCAATTTATTAATGTTGACCATGGAAGAGATTGAGAAGTTTTAATTTGACATAATTAGCTATTAAACATGTCTAATAATTAATTTTAGATTAATGAAAAATTCCCATCCAGGATGAAGAGGCCACTTATATGAAGATAGAGGGCATGTTTTTTTGATGAATGAAGCCCTCATTCTATTGTTGGGGTTTTCATTGGTCTAAAATAGACTATTCGACTTTGTCTAATAGTTGTTTATGACCAAAATAAAAAATTCTTATAGAGATCGATAATGTATAAAAGAAATTAATAAAGAATTTAATGGAAGTAAATGTAATTTACTTCCACTCTCAAGTCAATGAATAGAAAAGAATTAAGAATATGATTTTCTTTTTCCTTTCAAGAAGGGGGAAGAAAAATAAGATTGTAACATCAAAGTCTCGCCATATTTAGTTCTCATCCGTATTAGTATGGTTGATGGCAAACAAAGGATTGACCCAAAGAAAATAAAACAAATAAAGAATGCACAAGAAGTTAACTACTAAGAAGTTTTCGTCACTTTGTTGTCTTCATGCATAACAACATGAATGGTGGTAATAAAAGGAAAAAGATAATGGACCAACATGAAGGGTCCCGCGTTTCCACTTGGCTAAATAGAAAACTAAGATGTGATTATACAACTATATGTATAAACAAAAATTAAAGTCAAGAAAATGATTTATTAAAGGAACTGTAGAAATGCCCATATATATATATATATAAAAGGTGAACTATAATGGTATTAACACTTTAGAGAAAGCAAAATCAGATAGAAGGCAAAAGAAGGGTATTAAAACTAATCAGTTATATTTCTATTCAAAAATTTTCATCACTTTTGGCTTTGTTTTTAACTTAGAAATTTGTATTAGTTATTACTGTAGTAGATAGTATATACAATGTAGCATGTATGGGATAGGCTAGTGTAATTTGTATATAAATTCCTATATTATGCTCAAGTGCTTATTTAAAAATTCAAAGCCTCTTCAAGCTAAATTCTTCATCCTCTCAAACGGTGACAGGCCAGTTCAAATTTTGAGCAAGTTATTAACCCTAAATTGAGGGGCCAATTGAAATTATCTTAGTAAATTGATAAGGATATTGTCCCTTTTCAAAGCATTGGGACAAAATACACAATCAAAATTGTGAGGATGTGGAGGTCTAAGAATGCTGAAACAAGTAGAGGTCAACCGTTTTTCTTTGGTCATTTTCACAAATTCTCCAATAAAAGAAGATGGATAAAACGAAAAAAGCAATTGGATGAGATTCCACCGAAAATTGAAGTCGTAGTGTAAACTCGTGGCCAAGGCATGGATATTTGGTTAGGAAAATAATTTACAAGCTACAAATTCAGTTTACTAGACAAAATCAATTCAAGTCACAAAATTATATTCATTCACCAATCTTTGATGTTAGATATTTAGTCTAATTTTATTCTTTTTTTGACGGATCTAGTCACACATCAATAATTTTGTCATGCATTAATTTGGTTAATAATCAATAAATCTTCTTATAATTAAGCGATATACAAAGGGGTGAGGTGTTTGGCGAGACTCTTATTTTGTTAACATTCATACAAATATAAAATATACTAATATATACTACATTAATCTATTATTGACAAGTAGGAGGTAGACTTTATTTTGGTTATTGAGCAACTATAAAACAATTTAATAGTTGCTCAATAACTAACGTGAGGTTCTCCTTTGGAATACGTGGTCGATAAACATGGCACTCTTATTTTGTAGTAAAGTTAGCCATCTATTTCACATGAATTTCTTATATTAGCTATTGAGTAACTATTAGGCATCACTACTACAATGTTAGTAGTTACTCAATGACTAATATAAAACCTTCTAAGCAACCGACCATTATGAATGTTCATGGATCGGATACCCAATCTATTTGAATAGTGACTAACCCTATCCGATTATAGTGGTTAGGAAAAAAGCACATAGTCAATAAACATACAGTACCCGATCATTTGGATACCCACTTAGAGTTGATGATGGAGTACCCGACACGGTCCATTTATGGTATTTTTTAACTTAAAAAAATTTAAAAACAAAGATTGACCACTAATTACAGAAGTACTCTTGTGAATGAGGTGAGAATAAAAAATTCATTTCTATTAAATCCTAATATGTAAAATTACATGATTAACCTTACTTATGAATCAAGTTGAGTACCTATCAAGTCACAAATTCTCGACCTGTTACCTAACCTATCAATCTTAATATCTAATCACTATCCAACCCTATAACACTAACCGGTTTGAATACTCGAAAAGTGAATTTAATTTTTTGGATCGACAAGTAAAAATGAATAGTACTAATATATAATAATTGCCACGTAGAAGAAAGCATCTATCAAAATCATATTTAAACTTATTTTAAAACCATAAAGGTTTCATGAGGTTTTTTCATAGGTTTTTCCTCCATGTGCAAGTTTTTGCGTTTCATATTTAAGTTGTCGGAGTATCTGAGTTCTTATTTCTCTTCATTTTTTAAATACTTGACTCAATTTTTTATGAATTGACTTAGTATTGTATATTTTTTGATCGTGTTATATTAGCATATTAGAGGCAACAAACTCCAGTTCTGATCCATGTATAATATTTTGACACTTTCAAATTTTATTAATTAAGTATCTTGCTTGCCTTCCTAAAAGAATCAAACAAAAAGTACAACAATTACCACTTTTATACTTATCACACAATTCTTGGTACAAAATTGTAGAAACAGACGCTTCAGACATAGGATATGGTGGTATTCTCAAACAAGTTAATCCCCATACCAATAAAGAAAAATTAATTAGATATACTTCAGGATTGTAGAATAAGGCTCAAACAAATTATGCTACAGTAAAAAAAGAAGTTTTAAGCATAGTCTTATGTATTACAAAATTTCAAGATGATTTACTCAATCAGAAATTTACAGTTAGAGTAGATTGTTCAGCATCCAAACAAATCATCGAAAAAGATGTAAAAAATATAGCATCCAAACATTTATTTGCAAGATGGCAGTCCATACTTTCTGTTTTTGATTTCGATATTCAATATATAAAAGGTTTTGCTAATTCACTTCCTGACTTAATTTGACTAGAGAATTTCTTGCAGGTCAAGCAGAAGGACATGCCCCTGATTGATTCTATTGCTAGATATCGTGCTAGATTAAGATTTTACAAAGAAAACTTAAAAAATTTAGAAGCAAATAAAATTCAGTGGTTACATAGACTTGAAACAGTAGAATTATCTAATTCTTGGGAAAAACATTGGGTAGAACAACAAATTGTAGTAGTAGAAATAAATATTAATGAATCAAAAAGAAAAATAAAGAGATATAAAAGAAAACTTTCTTTGTTTCTTGCATAAATGGCATCTAGCTCCTCCTCAAAACAAAATTTCCCTATTTTACCAGAAAAATATAAGAAATATATACCTTATTATGAACCACCAGAAAGGTGGGAAAAAACAAAAAATTTATTAATTTCTGAAAAAAAAAAATGGTTTCTTCATAGAATGAATGAAGAAAGAAAAGAATAAACTCATATAGAGAGAAAATAATAGATATAGAAAATAGAATATGTTATAGCTTACAAGAAAATCTGCTATTATTTTACATCAGTCAAGAAGACGTCATATTTTCAGATATGAGGCACACATAGCAGAATATAGAGATTTGAAAAAACAATGTAATTATACTTTACAATTATTATCTTTGTATGCAGCATAGAAGACATGCAGGGCTTTTCTCCCACTGGACAAGGCCCAAGAAGAGGAAGAGGAAGGGGCAGAGGTACAAACACTATGCTTACTAGCAACATGCTAGCAAGAAATTTTTTGCCTCTACCTAGTCAAACACAAATACCTCAAACTTTTAGAAATGTGGTCAGTCCACAATTACCACAAACCCCTTCTCAAAGACCACATACTCATTCACAAATGACAATATTAGGACCAATTCCTAAACTAAAAATTTCTCATACTCCTCCAAACCCTGATACAACTGAAGGTACATTTTTCCCTTTACACAAAATTTTTCATGTGTGCAATATAGAATTAGAAGAATTACCTTTAGACCCTTATCAACTCATGACAAACACATACAGTCACCAAACTCAGCACAATCCTATTTCCTTCCAAATGGATTTCCCTTAAAAACCCATCATGTTTATTCCAATTTTCTTGAACATGCATTATTTAACAATAAACCCCTATGCAAAATACACAGTTTATGAATGCATCAAATACAGCTGCTCTCTTATACACATCTGATGATGATGAAATATCTTATTCACAAATTTTTATAAACAATATTCCTTAATGGGGAGTTACCACAAACTCAATGAAGTTCACTTCAAAATTCAACCAAAGAGAATATTGGTTTAATTACCATGATCTCAAACAGTCTTTCTTCAACCAATTCTATTACCAAAATTCAGAATACCTACATATTTGGTGGATTCGTCTTGAACCCACAATTTTACAAACCAAAACCATACTTCCCTCTTGGTTTTATTTTTGGTTCCAAAATTTTGGAATTGAATAATCATTATTTCCAAAACCAGTTTTTGATTCATTCCAAAGGCACAAGAGAAGTAAATCTCTCAGAATTCCCTTTGACAAGAAGACATTCCTAAAAGAGCTCTATGTCACTTCATGATAAAATTCAGAATACCATGGTGCTCTTTTTGGAAACTAGAAACTGGCTATAATCATACTTCAAACATTCCAGAAATCAGGAGAATATTTATGGCAAAATGGTGGCCTAAATGCGACATGCTTGACTTTAGTAGTTTAAATATTCATCCAATACGCATTCCTTCGTTAATTCAGCCCAAGGTGTGTGAATTTGATTGTTTCTTTGTTTAGTTTCATCAAATCAAGTCTAATATTTAGTTTGTATATGTTTTCAGTCATTGAGAATTCATTTAACTATTTTATTGAAGTTGTACAGATAAAATAGGCAATTTGCTGCCTCTTCACTTCGAGCAAAATAGTGCAGCTGGCATTGGAAAAGTTATATGTGTAGCTATTTCGAAGGAAAATTGATATTGATTGTATTGCCATTGAAGCTATTAGAACATGTTTTGAGTGCTCGAGCATATAGATACGTCTCCGACAACTGCCTAAGTTGCATTGGAAATAGTTATATTTATGTAGCTATTTTGAATGAAAACTTATATTAATTGTGTTGCCATTAAAGCTATAAGCAATATTTGAGTGGTTCAACATATTTGATATGTCTCGTATTGATTTTTTCTTTTTTACTGCTATGAACTGTTCTTTTTTGACTACATCATGACTGTGAATGTCAGGAGGAAAGGGAGAATTCTAGAGTTGTGTGGTGGTGGTTTAGGAAAAGAAAGTACAGGAGTTGTAGAAAAGATTGTTAACTTGCTCTTCAAAAATATTCAGTAAAATTTCAAAAAAAATAGCACTTCTTATGTTCTTCATAGTCAAGTTGAAGCTCCAAAACAACACTTCAAATGTTGTAGAATAACCACTTTTTTGTACAAATTGTATGTCTCAATAAAAATTATTCCTGTATATTGTTCTTTTTAATCAATTCCCACCATTGAATGTGATTTGACAATGCAAATATGTATAAAGTATGAAATTTGAGGTCGAAAAATGAGAATTAGGTATAAATTGAGGTATGCATACAAGATGATTGAGCATCCTGGAGGGAAAGCAAAAAATATTATAGAAACACATATTTTGGACTAGATAAACTTGTAAAAATACAAAAATAATTTAGAATTCAAAAATCATTTATTAATGAATAAATGTTTAGTCTACGACTTGAAAGCGTATAAAAGCAACATATTTTTGCTTTACTTTACTATATGAGGTTAAAAATTTTGTACCACTTTATAGACTAATTTTACATTAGATTATTAAACATACTAACTTGCACTAAGGGTAAAACATGCAAAATAATCTTTATAAACAGTAAATAGCTAAACAGTAAACAGTAAATAGCAATGCCCAGAAGGATTGACAATTATATGGATAACATATTCAAAATCAAAGGAACAGAAAATTGAAAATTTTGATCTTTGCAATACTACTAATGTAAGAAAGTATGGAAAAGCTTACCAATGTCTGGGAGACAATGAAGCAGAATATAGTATACTAAAGCTTTCTAAACAAAACTATGCATTAAAAACTTTTTAGTATAGCAATGGCCCGAACAATTAATATTTATATAGTATAATACATTCATAATCAACTATTCTAAGCTTTATTTTTGCCAATCATCAAATCAAGTGCATGCATCTTGGCTTAAATTTTGTAGGACAAAGGTAGAGCATATTGAAAATTTTGATATTGGCTATACTAATATCATAACAAAGCACAGAAAACCTTACCAATATCCTAGAGGCAATGAACCAGAATAGACACCAGAGCTTTCTAAACAAAACTATGCTAAACCTTCTAACTTTATATATAGGTAATTAGCATATAAAAGTACTAGAGCTTTCTAAACTATTACTTAGGATTAGTCTAGATAGGAGTTGCAATGCATAATCCAATGCATGAGCTTTCCAAAAGTACACTCGTAAGATGTTTAAAGTGTGTTTAACTATACAGCAGACCTTCAAAAGGATAGTTCTAATATATTTACATAGTTATAGATCAACAATGAAAAGATTAACTTAGTCTTGGGCCCAACATACAAAATATAATCTTGGATTTCCTCAGTCATTATCCATGTTCCTGGTTTTGCTTGTTTGCTCAATTGCAGTAGGCCTTTTTCCAGTTACTTTGATACTCTCTTTGGATGATGGTACCAGAGTATCTTCATCAGCTGGAGTCATGTTATGTATTTCTGAATCATCATTGGTGTGAGAGGTTTCGCCAATTTTTTGTTCTGCCTCAACAGCCACGCAAGCAAGGACGTTGTGGTGAATTATCATGCCTCTTTCTGTTGTGCAAGTTGTTTTGACTTGGAAGTAGATTTCTTCATTTTTTAGCCTCTCATTGACCATATTATATCAACCAATTCCTTTCGTAAATATAAATATCATAGTTTAAGCTTCTAACATGCATGTTTAGGAAAAAAACATACAGGTTGTTTAAGTATACAATAACCTGTACTTCCATTTGAATCATTTCTTCAGCAGTGACTCCAGCAGGACAAACTCAGCATATTTGTCTTCAATTTGGGCATTAATCATCCTAGTAGCATCCTTGATGAGAATGTAGAGCCTTGCTCTAGCAATTTAGTGAATTATGTTAATTCATGTATGAAATGTTCCAGTTTATATGTATCTAATGGTTGTATTGATTGTGGAAATGTAGCTTACCTTGGATGTGGTTTGGGTGCAGGCATATTGCAGTGAAGGCATGTGAAATCAACATCAATTTTTGCTCCAAAAAGTTTCAAACAATTTGGGCTAGTGAGCACATATAGTTTCTGATCTGCATTAGCTATATTAGCTATATTAGCTTGTGCCTTCACCCATTTTTGTCTGTAGTTGAAGAATTCGTATGTAAAGATTTAGATTATAGTTTAGATATTTAATAGTTATAAATATGTCAAGGATATGAAACAGGCAACGATGATCATTACCCCATGAGTTATGCTTTGAAAATGCCTAATTGGACGCAGCTGAATTTCAGACGGTATTTCCAGCAGGAAAACAATCTAATGATCTCTATCATACAACCTTTGAAGAATAACTTTCGCTAGATATGCTTTATTTGATTTCACCCTAGTATAAGGTAGGTAGATGTGTTGTACTGAGAAACATAATAATAATACATATATATCTATAATGAGTAACAATATAATCCATATCTTACTAGTTTTTCAAAAATGTATCTTTAGAAATTGGAGGATTGTGCATAATGATTGTTGTGGCTTGTGTGCCAATTGAAAGTACTGTGTATTCAATAATATTTGATATTGAATCTTGCAAGATTATAGGATTACATAGTGAAATAAAAACTTAAAACGTAGGTAAGTTTTTGTACCATTGAATGAGGTTGATTTGGCCCTTATTATTAGCACTGCTGGCATTTGTGGTATGATGCTTAGTAGTTTTGCAACCTAAACATCTAAGAATTCTTTCCACATAGTAAATATTATTGGTTTACACCTATAGGCTATGAGATTGTTAAAACTTGGTAAAATAAGTGGACAGTGTTTGATATTTAGTGTATGGTAATCTTACTCTTCATTGATGACTACAAATTCTTGGATAGGAACTTGTCTTCTATCATGGATAACAGTACGCAGTGGTAGAGCATGGATTTCAGTGCAAAGTATATCTGAGAGAGAGATTTAAAATCCATAATTTGTGTATACTATAAGATTGTATATAAAATTCCAACAAATAATAAGATCTAGTTTAAAATATGTATTATTGATCCTGGTGTTGTCATCATCTATATATTTGTGGAAGTCCTTGAATGGAGTCAAGCTATAATTTCCATTAGTGGTGAGCATATTAGATTGATCAACTCGGCATATGAATGCATTTTGCGTCAGAGTTAATTGATATGCTGATGTACCATATTGGAATCTTTCTTGTGTAATTTTTTCAATTGTTGCATTTCCAATATAGTGTGTTTCCTCCAGCTACAGAATGTGATAAAGAGTTCTAATATCTTTTGTATAGCTGACACCTTGAATTGTGTTTTTGCTGTATTAGGAAAATATTTCTTAATAAATATTTGCTTTATTTTGCAATCATAACTTCATAAGATATTAAACAAACTTATGTATAATTATACAAAATATGGAGACGCTTACATCTGGATTAGCAAAAAGATATCTTTGGTAAGATGTCTTCCCAACTCTGCTGGTTCAAATGCCTGATTTTTCTACTAGGATGAGTTTTGCCATCCAATGGGTTTTTTTGTCATCAAGAGCAGAAATTGGTACACATCTTGCTTCCATGTTTGGAAGCAAGGAGGAAAAGTAATACTAGAGTAAAATCATTAGGTTTCGAGGAACAGTGCTCGTTTTAATACTAAAATAGTCGATAAAAATATAATTAAAAAAACATAGAATTATCCATAGATTTCGCTGTTATAGATATTGTTAGTATAGCTACCTGTAATGTGAAGAAAGAAGACTAACCATGCAAGATTCATGTCTTATATAAAAGCTTATAATAGGGATTAAAAGCTATATTACAAATTTAAGGCTAGATACACTAACAGTAGTAATGACTATGAAAGTTTATACTATGCAAAAGGAAAGATCGATGATGGAAACAAAAGATTAAACAGGCAAATAATTTGAGTAAAATCCATGCAAAAGTAGTGGCAAAATAGTTACAGTGGAAACCAAATTATGATAGCAAGTTTCAAATATTAGCATGAATCTAATGAAATTAAATTAATTACTACATCATAGACAACATATTTAGTCCAGTTTGTAAATTGTAGGAAAGTAGTAGAAGGCCTAGTTAAGACTTTAACATTTGCTGTAGTTTTGGCTCTTGATAATGCAATATAAAGTTGTCCATAACAAACGACTGGTTCTTTAAGATAAAATTCAACGTCTAAAGTTTGGCCTTGTACTTTGTTTATTGTTGTAGCAAAACATAGTTTTATTGTAACACTTCGCTCCTGCGCTGGCCCAACAACTTTTGAGTGGAAACGATGAATTCAAAATGGTTATTTTATGTATTGTTAGTAGCTCAGAACCTTGGATGTCAAAATATTATAAATAATACAATATTCTTCCCACTTCTGATGTGGGACAGGGCATCATATTCATCATTTCTTTAGGTTTTCGGTCCTTGCAAAGCCCAAGTTAAGCTCCAATAATATATTACATACACTGCGTAGCACAGTTTAATACCATTGGCCCAGTCTCATCTTTAGGTTTTCGGTCCTTGCAAAGCCCAAGTTAAGCTCCAATAATATATTACATACACTGCGTAGCACAGTTTTCGGTCCTTGCAAAGTCCAAGTTAAGCTCCAATAATATATTACATACACTGCGTATGCACAGTCCAATACAAGTTAAGCTCCAATAATATATTACATACACTGCGTAGCACAGTCCAATACCATTGGCCCAGTCTCACCCTGTGCACTACACGAGATTTGTTCTGATACCAACTATAACACCCTGGGCTTGAGTTGGCCCAACAACTTGTGAGGGGAAACGACAAGTTCAAAATGATTAAACCAAGTTGTTAGTCGCTCAGAATTCAATGTATTATAAACAATACAATATTTCTTCTTGCTTTCGATATGGGACGGAGCAACATCTCACTTATAGGAAAATATGTTCGATTGAAAGGAATAGAGTAGAACTCATTGTTTGAAGATTGAAGAGGAATTTTAGGAATGAAGATCGATTTTCCTGCAAAAGAACCAAATGCAATTTTTGCATAGATAACATTATTTGAGAATTCCTTACGTATCAATCTTGTTCCATTTGATAGTCTTTCAGTTGGATTAATGTTTCTAAGAAGCATGACTGGGTAGGTTTTTTTTTTTTAAGTACCAGTTCCTGTGGTAGAAGGTCTTTGGGTATCAATGTATGAAATAAATCCTGAAGTTCTACTTGCTTTGATGAGTCTAAAGCTAAAATATACTTCTTGACTTTTCCTGAGATGCATTTCTAATTACCAAGTCATTCATCTCATGGAAAAAGTCATTTCTTGTCAAATAGTTTTGCTCTGTTCATAATTAAATTGAGATTACCATCCATATTCTGCATATCTGGAAAAAAAATTTCTAATAGTTGATGCAAAGAAGTATCATCATGCGTAAAAGGTTATATACATAGAGTAGGAGGTATGCACACTTCACTATTTTCATTGACTAAACCATGTCCATCACTCAGGTCTAAGCAAGTATGCATAAATGAGTAATCTTTATTTGTTGTAATATGGGCCAGATAGGAGACATAACCAAACTTGCATCGACTATATCAGGTATTTTCCCTTTTGTTATCACAGATAACGTTTGTCGGAAATCACCGCCAAATATAATAACTTTTCCACCAAAAAAAGCTAAGCTGCTCATAATGTTTTGTAACATTTCATTGAGAATCCCAATAGATTTTCTTTCTGCCATAGTGGCTTTATCCCATATGATTAGCTTTGAATCGTGCATTAGCTGTGCAGATGCACTTTGTTTGCTAATATTGCAAGTTTTGGAGTCATCATTGTTAAAAGAAATTTGAAATCTTGAATGTGCTGTTTGGCCACTAAGTAGAATAGATGGTGCAACTCCAGATGTTGCTATTGCAAAGGCAATATGTTTTCGTTGAGCAACATCTATGAGACCTTATGGTTACAAGAACAGTCTTATAAAGAAATATTTTCCCAGTGCTACCAGGACCACCAACAAAAAAAGCATCAAGTTGATTGTTGTCAATCTGAGTGAGGATTTGATTATAAGCCAGCTTCTACTCTTAATTCAATTGATTTACCATTTATAAATCCTCTTCAATGACGACAATACTTTTTTCTGTTTCAATTTCTTTTACTTCTGCATCGTAATCTAGAAAATCCAAGACAATGTCCTTGAAGCCAAAATCAGCCAAACTTTTGCCTGTAGATTGGAGAAAATTATCTTTGAGGAATTGATTTATCCCTTTTAATATCTTCAGATTAGAAATCCTAAAACTTCAGCCATAATTCCTTTGGATTCTTCGTATTACAATGGATAAGTATAGTAGCAAAAAGATGACGGAGAGTAGCTAGCATATGATACAGAACTACTTCACTTAAACAATATTCAACATTCTTTTCATTATGTAGCAAACCAAGTATTTTAGCTGCCAATTTCCCTGAATGTTGATGCTATGTACCCATTAATAGTTCTTAAGTCTTTAAATGAAGTTGGTTTCCTAATATGCATCAACAACATTCTTAAACAATATCGTTTTCCTTGTGTAGGATGAGCACTTGAAATTCTTTGAATTACTTCTCTTTGTTTTCGTAGATGCCATTGATTTCCTTTCTGATCCCACACAAAATGTTCTGGAAATTCAATATAAAGGCAGTTAAAATGTTGAGCATATTCATCACGTCTATCCATGTTGAAAATTTTTGTAAGCATGGTCCTTGAAGTAAACTTGTTCTTAACAATGTTGCAAAGAGGCTGCTTTTCTAGAAAAGAAGCTGGGTGCCGATTCTCCAAATGAACAGGTAAACTAATCACTGCAAGCTGCATTTTATTTAATTCAGAACTAAAAATGCGCCACATTGCTTTAGGTGTTGAAACATATCTTGCACTCTACAAGTTTTTGATCTCATCAATCATCTAATTTGCCTGTGTTTCAATTTTCAATTGGTACAAAGCCTTATCATGGCCTTAATAGATATATTTGTATATGTACTTCACAGCTTGCACTGTAGAGCATATTTCAATATTCATGTGACAATTGAATTTACACAATAAGTATGGATTGTAAGGAGCAACCCACCTATTATCTAATATATCACCCTAAATTTTAACTGTCCTTTTAATATCTCTACACCTGTAAATAGGATAAGAATTTGCTAAATACTTTGTTATTTCAACAAATTCTTTTGGATAGCGATCCTTACAACCAGTGTTTAGGCTTCATACACGGACAGTTAGGATCAAACTTGCCACATGGTCCATGTATCATGTGTTTAACAACTAATGAATGTAAGTATGAATAACTCCTCTGATTTCGGAGTCCCGCACTTACTATTTGATCATATGCCTCTAATGAAAACATCTTTGAACTTTGTTTCAATATCAGCAGAAAATGTGTATGTGAAAGGCCTCTTTTCTGGAATTCAATAACATATGTAAATGGCAGTAACTTTACCCAAGACATGTTTTTCAACAATAAATCCTTAAACACTTGAAGTTATCTGGCCAATTCTCTCTGTCATCTTTTGGTGCTAGATTAGTCTTAATCTCTGGGCAATTTGGATTACAGCTCATGGTTAAAAAGATATCTGGTTTCCCATATTTGTGAACTAATGCCATGCATCCACATAACGTCGCTGCATGTCTCTTGGGCCTCCGATGAATGATGCTGGTAAAATAAATTTTTTTCCAACATTTGAAGTAGAAGATTCACCTTTTGAAAGGTTGTCTAGCAATCTCTGGAGTATTTCAGTTTGGAATCGATTCTGATTCTCTTCTTGCCTAAAAAATTCCAATCTTTGATGTTTCCATTTTAATGTACATATCAACTACATATTGCTGTATTAATCTACCAATATGGAGCAAAATGGATTGATCACCAGCTCTGATTTGTAGCTTGTTGCAGTAATACTCTCAGCATGAAACTCTCTTGCACTTCATTTTGCACTTTCCTTATTTTATTTTTTGTATCAGAAGCTGAACACAAACATAAATGTATATGTGGGAATGAATCTTTAATTATAAAATTTAGAATTAAACAAATACATGAAAATAAGTAATGAAAAAGCACTTCAGTCAATACTTTTTTTTTCTATTTCTATTAATTCATCTGCAGTTAGAAAGACATCAGTAGCATTTATCTATTTTCCTGGACATGTTGCATTTGAGGAGTTAGCCTTTGTATATTGAGGTTGACACTCTATGCCTGAATGCCACCCTGGCTCACTTTCGGCAAATATAAGTGGTTATTGCAAAGAATCATTACAACCATAATAGTGTTTTTCAATTTGTGATTTTCTATTCTTTGCAGAAACCTGAATCTGATGGCTATTGTTTTGTTCTACTTTTCCAAACTCAGTCATAGAGCCCCCACTAGAAAAATAGTTGGTTTATTAAAAGTTCGTTGAGCAACATCAGGAGTAGATTGAAGCATTATTTTATAGCTCTCTAGGATTAGGTACATCTTGTAGACTCCGAAAGAAAACTGAATACGGATTGACTTTAAGAACTTCAAAAAGCTTTGTGATGATGCTTTCTCTAAATTTGCTCAAATCGCCATTCGATTTACTGTCTCGTGATCAATATCAAAGAAATATAATTGTAAGTCCTTTGGTTTTTCACTATTAGCAGGTGTTAATTGATTGACAAAATGGTACATCTGCATTTGAACTTTGAAAGTATACACACCATGATCTCTCCTTAATGATAACCAATTTGAGTGCATATCAATAGAAGTGAAAACAAACATATTATTATAGCTTCTCACACACTTGAGAAATTCAATTGCTTCCTCAGATCATTAAAGTATAGAAGCATTAGTTCTCTTGGCATTAGTGTATTTCTCCAGAAAAGCAGCAAAAACCTGGTGGCTCATATTCAAATTTTGTTGCTCCACAATAAGCACAATGTGGAACTTTAGATAAAAGGATTGGCTCTGTTGTAATATCATTTATGCACAGCTGCCAAAATTTGCTCAGAACTATCTTCTTCCATTGGCTTAGGTATAATTCCTTGCTGATCAGTTCGAGAAGTGATTACAAAAGAACCAGATACATTTTGATTTAAGTGAGGAGGGACAAGGCTCCTCACTACCAATATGTTTTTGTAAACACTTTGATTTGACAATATTAATATTGTAACTTCTATTCATAGCTGATGGCTCAACAACTTTTACACCTATAGGATTATTCAAATCATAACCTAATTTTTCTAAGATCTCAGCAGGAATGTTAACTACTGTCATTGCCACTGTAGAAATTTCTCTGAATGAGAGTTCACTTTCACCAATTGATAATGCATCATTGAGAGTACGTCCTCGCTGATTTCTCTTAGCGTGTCGATTTTTTAAGCTTGTATGTTTACGTTTAGGTGGCATTATTTATATTTGTTATACAACCCTACTTACCAAATATTATTTAACATATATAGAAGGACTACTCAGCAACCATTATATTAGTTCACTCAATTACTAATAATACTCTACCTAGATACTAAAAAAATATCATACATATTCATATTCAATAGCTAGAGCCACATAAAAGAAACATGAATGCATTGGTAAAGTATAGACGTAAGCTGTAGCAAGTAAAAAAAAGATTAAGATCAAAGTTAATGTTACTACCCTGTATCCTCTGAAAGCAGCAACCGAACTGTAAACTGTATCGATTCCAAGCAAAGCAAATGGCTTAGGTTCCTACAAACAAAACAACAAATATTTGAAAACCTTGTCCCCTGGTTTGAAGAAACATGTAAGCAAAAAATAGATAAAATAATATGGAATAGAAGAACCATAAGAAAAAGTAGAGTAGAGAGGATTAGTGTAGCATTTGAAAATATATAAAACTGTCAAATATTTGCTTCGCTTTATTGTGTAACCTTCAAAATAGTCTTGCAACTTTAAAGATTAATTAAATAGTAGATTCAAATCACATTAACTTGCATGAAAACTGAACTTAATCAATTCTTTGCAAATAGTAAATCACTAAACATCAGATATTCTATTGAGAACTTTGTCATTCAACATTAACTGGAAGCTAAATTTTTTTTAAAAAAAGCAGCAAATTAAGCAATAAAAATATAACTTCTACTCCAAGGCTATTCTATGCATTTAATTAAACTAAAGGAACAATACTCTGAACAAATAATATTTATATGCTCACAAAATTCAAAATCAAACTATTCTTATATGGAGACAATCTGCAGGCATCCTAAACTCTAGGAATAATAGAGGATAATTTAATTTTTATTTTATCAAATAGCTAGACATATAATATTCAAGAAAGAATGCAACATAAGACATATGAACTTAATAAATAATGAGCTTTATATGAAATTTAATTTTTAAAACAATCAATCCATGCTACATAGTATGCTAAAAGCGACGCAAGCTCAAAACTTCCATATTTTATGAATTACCATATAAATATCATACGCATGCAAGGATAAACTCTATGCAGCAATGAGAATAGCAAATTTCAAATCCTTATCACAACCAAACTATAACACTATAGGAACGACCAAATCGATCGCATGCCTGGTTTTGCATGTTCTTTATTTTGACAATTACCAAGTAAATCGCATCCATGCAAGCCTAAATTTTGCAGAACATAGCAAGAGCAAAGCTAAAATTGTAATCTTTGCAAAACTACTACAACAATGTACAAATCCAACTTAACAATCGATTGCCAAAATTGCACCAATAAACTATAACAAAAAAGCATAGAAAAGATCAGCTATCATAAAAGAGCATACAAAAGCTTACATATCTCCGGGGATTTTTCAATGAAACAGAACGAAGACCAGAAGTTTCTAAACTAAATGATGCTGAAACTTCTTAGCTTATACATAAACCAATTAACACGCAAAAGGAAGACAACAACCATGAAAAGCATAAAAAGGATTAGTGAGAAAGACAGTGGAAGTACCGTGAAAGGCATACTATGGCTGCACTTGATTCACTCTTTAGAAGCTTGTTTGAAACGGATTGAAAAGCCCAAAAAACCACAAACAACCACCAAAATCGTTTGATCCATGCAGGACATAATTGTCTATTGAGGGTATTTTAGTAAAGCCAAAATACCAAACATAATGATTGCCCATCAATGCACAATGCGATTAAGCGTAGACCAAAGCATTTGCATGATAAACATATAGATGTTTGTTTAAGAGACAGCCAATATGCATAGGGGACCTTTCACATTGGAGCAGTTTAGTTTTCGTGATATATATATATATATATATATATATATATATATATACTAGGTTTTTGGCTCACGCGCTGGACTTTGATTAACAAAAAAAAAAAATGTTAATGAAATAAAATGCAATAACACGAGTTATAATGAATTTGCTTTATAAAAATGTTATGTAAATTTGATGTAGGTGTTAGTATTGTCTAGGAATTTCTGTGCTATTACGACTTGTAAGTTGATCTAAGATAAAATACAGTAATGTGAAACAATTCAAAGATAATGGGTTCTTAAATGTTACTCATCCTAAGATGAGTAAGCAAATTTTCAATTAATATATAATTCTAATATGTTTCATTTTCATTCTCCTTAGCTGTTGGACTTTGATAATTAACATCAATGACTTCATAAACTTTAGTAATTTTAATTCTCCCCTAAGATACTAAAAGGCTATTAGAGGAAAGCATACAGCGCCACATGAACTACAATCTTATCAAGAGATACGAATACTTCACAAACTAAATCATGAATTAGGTTGGATAACCTAAAACTTGATGAAAAATTGGATTCAGATACCATACATCATATATTTCTGTAACATTCTAATTTGTTCCTTCAAATATACTAAAATAGTCAAGAAATCAGTCAAATCTAACTAAAGAAAACCAATGATAACCCAGAAACTAAGGAAAACCAAAATAAATAATATCTTTGTTATAGAGAATACTATAGAGTTGAGTTAAATAATTAGCAAGTCAATGTGCTTTCTAATGAAAGGAGTATGACCAATTCTTAAATCCATCAGTTAGATTAAAATCTAAAACAAATTATTTTGAGAAAGTCACCTATTAAAAAGTTTAGTCAAATTAACCAAGAGAAATCCCAACATAGTAACATCCAACAAATTAAACAAAATTGATCCACCTCCCTTGATCAAAATAATGCCATTGCCTATGCCTTTAAGATTCAAACTCCATAAAATTCAAACTGCAAAATTAGTAAATCAGTCAATCACCCATTTATTAAGGAATAATAATCCTAGGAAAGATTATGTTGGGAAAGATTATGTTGGGAAAGATGCATTTAACAATATACCTCGTAAGACTTTGAAAAACATTAAAAAAATCGTCATAAAGTTCAAACCATGAGTTAAAGTTATCCACAAAGTTAGACTTAACATCTTGAGACTTCAAAAAGCATCAATCTTGAACGATTTACTAACACTTGCATAATTATTGGAATATACTTCAACTACCAATATAGGTTTGGTAAAATAGCCTTAATGGATATTGGGATACATATAGCTGTATGAATCAATATTGAAATTGAAAAAAAATACTGGAAAACAATATATTAATGTATTACTGTAAATAAGTACTATACAAATAAGTAAACTTTAGAATTACATGATTTTAACATGCTTGCATTGTTAGCTATATTAAAAGACACCGTCAAAAAGAAATACAAAATTAGTTAAATTTATCAAAAGACAACATTAAAAAAAATGCAAAATGTTTATGGTACCTAAGCCTTACTAAAATATGTTAATGACTACCACAGTATATTTGTTCAGACTCCAATTTGGGATGGATCTAATGAGTAAAAGAAATAAAAATTAGGAAAATTATTAATAAAAATTAGTTAATCCTAATTAAGCATCACAAAGTTTTAATGGGGAAAAAAAGTAATTAACAATTAAAAAAAAAATCCACATATCTACCTCTAGTTCTTAATTTCAAGATTAAGCCAATAGCTTGTAATGAAAGCAGTACATGGATATGTTTCGCTTTCCACCACCTACAAAAGATCAAGAGAACTAAGGTAGCAGAGGAACAACCAGAAAATTATACATCAAACAGGGTCCAAATTTAGTCTTTATTGCAAGAAATTTACAACTTGTGCAATAATTTTCAGTTTGGCCACATCTGTAGCAAAAAATACCCAAGATTTCTTACTCAAACCCATCTAAAGATTAATTATCATTGTGTGCTTGAGCTAAAACTCATGAAGCAGAAGCTTTATAATGTCCAAAATCACACAAATCCTAAAAAAAAATGCCATCCCAGAGACCAATCATGTATGATTATAAACACAAAAGTGAACCAACTAATCCATTTATTTAATCGTTGAAACCCATCAAAGAAACAAAAATATCAAAGTTATAGAAATATACTACCCAATAAAATTTTGTGCATACAAATTTATGTCAATCTCAACCTGGTTTGGCCTCACGAAAAATTCAAATTTTTTCACATTCAGAAAAATAAAACTCCATTTATATAATCATTCAAACCCAATAAATAACAAAAATCAGAACATATAAAAAAATTTGTACTCCACACAAATTTATTTGAACCCTAATTTGATTGTCGGATTGAAAGAGACCCATTTATAGGGATTGAAAAATTGAGAATTCAAGTTGTTCCTTAAGTAATGACTGAGAAATTGACGACGACAAAATGCTAAGCTTTGAACCAAATTTAACGTGCTTAAGAGTCATCGTCCAAAAATCATTCATATTTGAAGTTTCAGCAACAATGATGAAATCTTTCAACCAAAGAAGAAATATAAATAAAGTCGAGAATTTGAACACAATTTAACATTTTGTAAGCTTTAGATTGTTATGAAAAACACAATCAAGAGACACAAAAATAGAAAACTGTCTCTAAAGAAACTTACCTTGAGGTCAGCCCAAATTGGAAACCAAATAATTACCGTAAACAACACAAATTAACAAAATGAATAAAAAAAAAATCAACCGATGAGTAAATATTATCATATTTACCTTTTTGATGGTGAATCATGTGAGAAATCACTAATCTTCTCCTCATATGTAATTAAATATAGTTTACAAATAAAAAAATATCCCAAATTTTAACAAAGATCTCGAATTCAGAAAAGCTCAAATAGGTATCACGAAAACTAAACTGCTTCTATTACTTCTGTTGAATGGTACGTTTTGCAAGAGGACATATGCACATGTTTATATGGAGATCAAAAACACTGTAATAAAACTAAAATCTTGAACATTACTTGATTTAATAATGCTTGAGCCAAATCTAAACCATTTACTTGCCATTAAATATTATGAAACCAAATATATTACAAATTTTCAAAAACAAAATGTCAGAATCCAGAAAAAGCTCAAATACACATCTAATATGTGTATAAGGCACATAAATATAAAAATTATTTTCTAATGCTTCAGGATTCCCATAAGTTATTTAATAAATTTAAGCATGCCTCTATCTCATTATCTTGTTCTCATATCCTCCATTAAACCTAGGTTGTACATGTGTGCACGCTAAGCAGCTGCTAACGTGAATTGCTTGGTTTGGAAGTTTTCTCCTCCCAGGTTGGACTCCCTTATCAAGTTTTAATGTATTTTTATCATCTTAGGGGTATAAAACCCTGACCCCATTATGAGGGGAGTTGAACATAGCATAGAGACCATTAGTTAGATTAGGCATTAGAATAGAAATCCATAGGATTAGGGTTTAGGGTTTCATTCTTCTTGTTCAAGACTACGAGTTCTATTAACTTTTTGATAAGGGCTGTCTCTTATACACATTAATCTATATTCAATTTAATTTTAGTTCTTATTTCAATTCCATATTTCTAATTTACTTTTCTAGTTCATTAGTTTAAGTTTGATTACGGTAAATTTTATTGATTTTGCTAGTTTTAATTAGTTTGGTATTTGTTCATGATTTCTAGTAGTTAAAGGTATAACAAAATTCTTGCAATTGATTTGTCTAACTAGTTCATAGCTTTGTGAGCCTTCGTAATTGACCAATAGTTCTCCTGAGAACGATCTTTACTTACCTGATCTACAAACTCACCTCGTATCCTTGTATGCTCATTAGAGCGCATGTCAGTATTGATTAGGGTTATTCATGCTTATTTATTAATTTGTTTGTAAATTGAATTGCCTAGTCAATTTTACACCGACCACCTGAGCCATGACATTTTGGCTTGGGCTGGCCTCTTCCCAGGTTGTAGTATCCCCAAGGAGTTCGGCCATATGAAAGGTTGACTTGTGCTATATGCCTTTACCGAACTTTCCTCCCTTGTTATGTTTATTTATTTGAGCTGACCTAACCATTCCAAACTGCTCTTTTTTGAAGGCCTAAGTAGATTTTTGAGAAGCTTAGTCCCTACTATCCCAACTTTAGGGACAAGCTCATTGGCTCAGCCCATCCTAAAAGCGGCTACAACTAGTAGGGATACTTTGATATTAGTGGATACCATCTCAGTGTCCACTTTCATAGACTTGGACACAGTACATGTTACTGCTACTGTCACCAATACTTCTACCAACAGCCAAGTTGTCACAGTGGCTGCTATTGTTGCTTTTCTTACCGTTGTGGCTCAGCGTTACTAGAAAGAGAATACGAGCAACAATTTATGCTAAACTAGAAAATAAGGATAAAGAAGACAAGAAGCTGACCGTTACAACCTCCACTGCCACCTTCTCCCCTACTATCTCCAGCTAGGTGGCCCGAGTCTCTAGCCAGAGCTCAAGAAATCCAACTATGCAATACATCAATACCCAAGGTAAGCGCCCTTACCCTTGGGACGAAAGGACTGCCTTTGTGCTTCCCAACAACCATAACGTGATTGAATGGCGACCTCATCTAGGCCAAAAGAAGTTGACCCAAAAAGAAGAAAGGAGAGCTGCGACGTCACAAGCTTTGCCCTAGGCTCATTGTGTGGTGGCTCATCTAGCGCCTCCACTTTTAGGAGTACAAGTTTCAAACCGAGCTCTTTTCTAGACATCAACAACCAATCTCAATATACTAGGGTGGCTCGGGAGCAGGCCAAGGCCATTACCTTGCCACAGACAAGGAGTATGTGAAGAACCTGACTCCTCAGCAGAGGATGATAGACGAGATGCACATTTCAGCAATGAATATGAGTATTTTCCCTTGTGTTTTCATCTCTACTTTCATTTAATCAATAATCATCCCATTGATATTTTCTTTGTTTGTATCTTTTTAGATGTGATATTTTCCAAACCTTATTTTGACGATGACATAAGCACTAAATTCTTTAAACAAGCTTTGCAGGTCTGTTACTTATTTTGCTGGAGACAGGGTGTTCGGACGCAGTATATCGTCCGAACTATGTCAAGCTTGTCGGACGGATTCCACAGTCCGAACCAACAGGCAGAAAGCAAGGATCTTAATGCTTCTCTACGGATGCACACAACTGTCTGAACAAAGTCTCTTTCGGACGAACATGACAGTCCAACCTTCGTTTGGATGGAACGGACGCATGCACGGCCGTCCGAACGAACTGTCTCTTCATACACATGAAGATGTGCGCGTGTCGGACGTATCCTACTTATCTCAGACGTCCGAAACCTCAACGGATACTTTTTGTGCATTTATTATTTAGCCGTTAGGAAGTAGTTGCAACCACCATTTATTGCTCTTATAAATAACTGTTCTAATATTGTAAAGATGAACTAATATATTGAATACAAGCCTTAGAAAAGAGCAATTTTAGTACAAATTGCCTATGGTGCTATATTGTATTAGTGTGCAGTTTAGAGTGCAATTCAATTTTGAGTAGAGTGTTAATCTTGTACGAAAGTGAGGTTGTGAGTAAAATTCTTGGCTCAACTAAAAGAGTTTTAGTGTAAGCAAGAATTTCCCTACTTTGTAAAGATTATTGGCTCACCAAGTGTGTAAAGCATTCTAGTGAATTAATACTTCAAGGTTGTTAACTTGGAAGTATTGGTTGTTTAATTTTCTCTCTTCTTACTTCACGGATTCATTTATTCTATTATATTAATTATTAGTTGAAAAATCCCAATAAGCTTAATATTTCTAAAAGTATTTTTTAGAAACCTAATTCACCCCCCAACTTAGGTTGTTTTGGGACCAAACAAGATGGTGGCTGCGTTGCCTGCTATAACTAGAAAAGAGTCAACACATTTAGTCGAGATGGCTAGTATGAGGCAACAAATTGCCCCTTTAAACATCTGAGACCAACAGAAGAATCAAGGAGGTTGTGAAAAAGGCTGTGGATGATAATGAGGTGAAGTGCAACCTCAAAGCAAGTAAGAACTTCGATGAATGGAGAGCTCAAGTGGATGAGCTGAAGGAGTAATACAAAATCTAAAAAGAAAACCATTCAAATTGACATGGCTGAGAGGGATAAAAGGATCCTTTAAGGCACAAGAGGATCTTTAGATGATTGAAGCTAGATTTGCCTCTTGTGAAGCTGAGTTGAATATCAAAGGCAGTTATGAATTCCTAGCTCGAAGGAGGCTAACCAAAAGCTGAAGAGTTCACTTATACAATCTAGATGTGTATAAGAGATGGCCTGCAAGAAGGGCCTTCTGGTGAAAAATGTCAGCTTATACCAAGGACTTTAGGCAGTGGTACCAGTGCTTTGAACGAGACTGATGTGTAGATTAAAGCACACTTCAAAGCACCCCTACCACTGCCTAAAGTCCTTGGGACCAGTAACACTGTCAAAGGCCCTTCTGAATAGCCAAGCCCTTCCTTTGAGCCATCTCATCTCGATGCCTCTTCCAAGCCTTCCCAGAGTATCTCTACTACTGTTAAAGAGCCAACCACCATATCTCAGCCTTTGACTCTGCTATTGTAAAAGCTGTAGGGCTTCTATAAAGCTTTTGATTTAATAAAATACTAGTCTTTTTGCCTTACTTCATGTGAATTTCTTGTTACCTTCTTTTTTGCCTTCCATGTACTTGCTCCACAACTTGTGCTTTGCTTATACAAAAGAAAAACATAACTAAAAATACAGTCTTGGTATAAAATCTTGCCTTCTATGGGCTTGAACAAATTCTAAAAAAATTCTAAGTATAAAATACCTATATTTTTCTATAATCATACTAAAATTTTTCTAAGTGTTGCATGTATAAAACTAAAACACTTTTGCATTTGAGGACCCCTAATCTCATTAAGGGTAGGATCTCCATTGCATTACACTATTGTAGAGGTTCTGGCAATTATAATTTTGAGGAGCTTTTTCTTGAGTCCTGATACTGGCCACTTGAGCACCTCGGCGAGTATAGAACGACTCGTTATTTTGGGGGGGACCACTAAGTCACAGCCCTTCTAATACTCATGCTTTTTTATTTAATTTGTTTTTTCTTGAGTCCTAATCTTGGTCACTTTAACACTTCGGTGGGTCTAGGGCGACTTGTTATTTTGAGGGAGGACCAAGAAGTTTCAGCCCTCCTAGCTCTCATGATTTTTTTTTTATTTGATTTTCTTTTCCTTGAGTCTTGATCCTGGTCACTTTAGCACCTCGACAGGTGCAGGACAACTTATTATTTTGATAGGGGACGACTAGGTCTCAGCCCTTGTAGCGCTCATGTTTTATTTGATTTGCTTTTCCTTGAATCCTGATCCTGGCCACTTAACACCTCAGCGAGTCCAGGATGGCTTGTTATTTTTTTTTGAAGGGGGATCATTATGTATCAACCCTCTTATTTTATTCTTTAGGAGGACCTAGAGATTTTGGTCCATATATTTTCTTCATTTCTTGAACTCTTCATCTCTCTGTTTTATTTTCCTGAGCTCTCGGCTCTTCACTTTATTCATTGTTTTTGGCCGAAGCATTGCTTTACATTGTCACTTAGGAAAAAATCTTTTACTTCAATCACGGGAATCATCACAACCTCGGATAATACTTCAAATTTACAATATTCCACATTCATATGTACTAGCTTGTAATAGCCTGACCTATGAGCCTTAATTACTCTGTAAAGTCCTTCCCAGGTTGGATCTAACTTCTTTGTTCTTTCAACTCTATTGGTTTCATTTTTTCTGAGGACTAAGTTGCCATACCTTAAATACCAATGCTTCACTTTAGAACTGTGATGCCTAAACATTACTTGTTGGTATTTTGCTTCTTAGATGGAAGCATCTAGTCTTCCCTCTTCCATCAGATCTAAGTTAATTGTTAAAGAAAATTTTATTGTTTTTGCTCCCGATTATGCAAAGTTGTACGAGCTGAGGGCTGACCTAGTTCTACTGGGATAATGGCCTCAAATCCATACACAATGCTGAATGGTGTGTGCCCATTAGTCGTCTGAAGGATAGTTCTGTAATGAACACTTGGTAGCTCATCAACCCAAGCATCTTTAGACCGTTCTAGTCTAGTCTTAAGACCCATGAGAAGAGTTCTATTATACACCTCATTTTGTCTATTTGCTTGAGGATGAGCCATAGAAGTGAAATTTTAGTTTATTCTGAGCCCAGTGCAAAAACTTATAAAAGGTTCTCCTTCAAATTGCTTCTTGTTATCTGGGACGAGTACTGAGGGGAATCCGAACTGGTATATGATATTTTTCTGAAAGAATTTCTCAATTGATTTACCAGAGATAAAAGCTAACGGTTCGGCTTCAATCTATTTTGTGAAATAATCGATTGCCACAACTAAATATTCCACTTTTCCAGGTTCTTTAAGCAAAGGCATCAAGTAGATCGATTTCCCACTAGACAAATGGCCTAGGGCTCTAAATCGAGACCATATCTAATTTGGGCCTCTGTGGTATTAGCTCATGTAAAATTGATTTACCTAGCACTCTCCAAACAGATCTGTCTCTTATACATGTAAGATTGACCAATAGTATCCCCCAAGTAGTACTTTCATAGCTAAACTCTTCGAACCCACGTGACTACCACAAATTTCTTCATGAATTTACCTTAGAACATATTTAGCTTTGGACGACCGAGGGCATCTGAATAGCGGGCATAAATATGACTTTTTGTAGAGAACCCCATTAACCATCACATATTTGGTTGCCCTATATTTGACGCATTACCTGTTAATATATTATTCTCAAGAACGGCATTGTAGGTCTCATTCATCCGCGGTCATATTAATGTCCATGACTTCTTCCACCGGATCAGTAGACCTTGTATTTTGAATTTCTACGAGAATTTCCTTGGTGAGGTGCAAGTATATAACCGAGGCCAATAAAGCTTAGATAAGGCATCTCCTTGAGTGTTTTTGGCCCAAGGTACTTTTACGAGCTCCACATTTTTTAATTTTAACTCCCATTTTCTCACTTCATCAAGATATTTTTTAAAGATAACTCCTCAGGCTTCATAATTCTGGAGTTGATCTATCCCAAATTGAGAATCACTATGAATTCTTAATGTTTGTGGTCCCATTTTGTGAACCAACTTCATTCCGCATATAAGCGCCTTATATTCCACTTCATTATCAGTTGCTTGGAATTCAAATCTTAATGCATAAGTAAGAAAGTTTTCTTTAGGAGTTCAGATAATAATCCCTGTGCCAAATCTAG
Organism: Cinchona pubescens; assembly: GCA_025175665.1. Classification (NCBI taxonomy): domain Eukaryota; kingdom Viridiplantae; phylum Streptophyta; class Magnoliopsida; order Gentianales; family Rubiaceae; genus Cinchona; species Cinchona pubescens. The sequence goes on along the minus strand of JANKKI010000098.1, from coordinate 115,632 downwards.
TTCGCATGAAGCTCCATCAACATGTAATTTCCACATTAGATCATCTTTCAATTCAACTTATTTTTCAGGCTTCAAAGACATTATTAATTCCAACTTTTTAAACCCACAATTTTCAGCTATGAAGTTTGAAATAACCTATGCTTTAATTGTCATCCGAGCTCTAAACTCAATATGACGAATCAAACTCAAATAGTTCCAATGACTATTTTAGCATCCTTCCCGAAACATCAAGTTTAGTTAAAATATTTTTTAAAGGAAAACATCAGGTTTAGTTAAAATATTTTTTAAAGGAAAATTTGTTAACACAATTATTTTATGTCAATGAAAATATGGACTCAGCTTTCGAGTTGAAGTGATTAAAGCAAAGGCTGCTTTTTCTATCATGGATAATTTTTTTTCTATCTTTAAAGTACCTTGCTTGTAAGATATATAGGAAGTTGATTCCCATTTTTCGCTTCTCTTAGAAACAACCGATTTTACATTTAACAGTCGACTAGGGAAATCTTTGATCAAAATGACATTGACTGCTGTAGAGATGAGCTTTAGTATATTTCCCAAATATTTCTTGAGCTCATCAAAGGTCTTTTGAGCTTCGTCACCCACCGAAAGTCATCCACTTAAGCAAGAGCTAATAGAACATGACCCATTTTTAGTAGATTTTGATAAGAACTGGTTCAGAGTCGCCATTTTTTCAGTTAACCTTGCACCTATTTTATCGAGATCGGAGGCTTCATATTTATAATTGCCTTAACTTTTTTCAAATTTGCCTCAATGCCCTGGAAAGACACAATTAAGCCCAAGAACTTTCATGAGGAACGCCGAATGTACACTTCTTGGGGTTCATCCTCATCTGGATTGACCTTAATGTATCAAATGTTTCTTTTAGATCTTTGATTTGTCTCTTCAAAGGTCTTGCTTTTGATGACCATGTCGTCTATATAAACTTCCATGTTACGGCCCATTAAGACTTAAATGTTTTTTCACCAGCCTTTGATATGTTGCTCCAACATTTTTAAATCCAAAGGGCATGGTGACGTAATAGTAAGTCCTCGATCAGTGATGAAGGAGGTTTTATCTTCATCTTCCTTTGCCATATATATCTGATGATATCCTTCGAAGGTATCTGAGAAGTGTAAAATGTAAAAACCTACAAAAGAATCAATTACTATGTCGATCTAAGGCAAAGGGTAACTGTCCCTTGAGACAGCCTTTATCAAATCAATAAAATCTTGGCACATTCGCCATGAAGAGTCAGGTTTTGTTACAAGTACCGGATTATATAGCCAAATTGGATACAAAACTACTTTAATTATTTTGGCTGGAAGAAGCTTATTTACCTCTGCTTCAATAACTAAAGTATGCTCTGGTTCGAAGAGGTGCTTCTTTTGCTTGATTGGTTTGTAGGCTGGATCAACGCCCAACTTATGTTCCATGATTTTTTGAGGAATGCATACAAACCAATCAAGCAGAAGCACTGATATTGTTCCATTATAGTGAATCGATAGATGTCACCTAAGTAGATTGATAGCCGAACCATTAGCTTTGTATCCTGTCTCAGCCTTGTATAATGCTGTTTCTTATACAAATCTAGATGTGTATAAGAGACAGTTAACTATGTGACATCTCCTGAATCAAGAGGTATCTTTAAGGGCTGTCACATTCTGGTGGCCATGCTCATTTGCAGTCCTGATTTAACTTGTTTGAGCAAATAGTTTAAAGGCGTATAATTTACCTCTCGCATAGCTAAATCACCGGTGAATCCGACTAGGGGAGTTTTAAATGGCTGAATCAATGAAGAGTCAATGTGCATTTTTTCCCATGCATCCCAAAAATGATGTCAGCTGAATTGCCTGTGTCTCTTAAGACACATCTGTGTGATTTGCTCCTGAATAATCCCGAGGTATCACGGGATCATTATGTGGCATTCGCTAGGAGGTATAGCTGAGGCTCATCAAGGGCCTTAGTCTCTTTTCTCTGTCTTCGTCCTGAGAGTATGAATTACCCCAAAAATATTTGTTTGTGGATCCTTTTGAGGGCAATTATTGTTTTTGTTCTGAATGTTCTGGTTTAGTTGACGAGTAGGATATTGCCGGTGTTGGACTTTGTTGTCTTTGTTATTATGTCTGCTTAATTTTGCATAGCCTGCCTAAAATGGAATGCTGGAAATGGCCACCTTGGATGGCTCTTTTGATTCCGATCTAGAGGTGATATACACTTCGGTGTCATGACTATGTAACTAGGAAAGAAAAATATTTAGATTTGTCCTTCAAAAAAGAAAGAAACTGCATCGGAGGAAAAGGTTCCAAGATTCCTGTCAGCTGTGCTTTATCAAGCACCTGTCTCTTATACACATCTAGATGTGTATAAGAGACAGGCATATGAATATTTCACACCAAAATACATCCGTAATTGTGTTGAGGGATAAAAATGATTCGTTTTGAATTTGTATAGCCTAAACGATCAATAATTTTGAATATGATTGAAAGGAAAAATAACAAATAGATTTATCTTTATGAGCTATTAAGATAGAGCTCACATTTTTTTTTAATTGATAAATTCTCCTCATATGTGCTCTGAGGCTCGTTGTAACAGTTCAAAATATGTAGTTGGCACCCGTTTGGCCAGTTCTACATTGAAGTTCCTAGGTTGTACACCACTAAAGAAGCAATCATTATTTTCTCATCGCCGTTTTTTATTTGAATCGTCTCGTGATTGAAGCAGTCAATGTATTTACTCAAAGATTCATCTTACTTCTGTCTGATGTTTATCAAATGCAAAGTGTCATTTTGCATGATTGATTTACTCCTGAAATGACCTAGGAAGGACTTTGCCAAGTCATGAAGAGTGGCAATTGAGTTTACTAGCAGCCTTTGAAACCATTTCTGCACTAGACCTCTAAGTGTTGTGGCAAAAAGCTTTCATCGAATGGCTTCACTGTATACATAGAGGCTCATCATTACAGTCACAGCATGTGAAACATGATCAGAGGAATCAAAATCACCCTTATACTTGTCAAAGTCCTGTTGCTTCAACTATATTGGTAGAGGCTCCATTTTGATGGACATTGTGAACGGGTCTTGATCTATCTCTAACAAGAAAGAAGCGTGAGTCATCAAGTTGTTTTTCTTTAGTATCTCCTGAATTTTTCTTTCTAGGCTCTACTCCTCGAGCTATTTAGAAATAGAAATAGATTCCTGTCTGTCAACCGAGTCAGACCATTATGGACCAATTCTCTCATGGATTGATGGTCTATATTTGTAACCCCTCAGATCCATCAAGAGACCGAGAATGAATAATTTTGTGCCTCAGGTCATTGCTACTCATGGTGTTCTTAGGTTGCTTGCTAGGGCAACGTGTATAAGGCACTATTGTTCAGCTTTTTGCCTGTCTGCTGAACAATAGCTGTCTCTTATACACATCTAGATGTCCCGTTATAAGAGACAGACTAGGAACTGAGACATCAAATGAATAGAAAACATTCTGTTGTTGAAGATCTAATGAGATTTTAGATTCCTCCTACTGGTATTCTCAAGAAGAAGATGTTAATTATCTCATTCGGCTACCTATTATTGGCTTGGCTCATACCACTGCGATTCTTTATTTTTGCAAATTTTTAATCAGTTAGATTAGTTGTAATTTGGAATTTCACTGATCAAATTGCCGAAAACTGTAATTTTGTAATAAATTTCACCAAAAAACAAAAAGAACGAACAGAAAATAAGAGAAATAGTGGTTTTTCGTTGCAAATTCCCACAAACGTTGCCAAATGATGTTTATGAAAAATATAGAGAGAAAAAGTAGACAAAAAGATAGGTACCTATAAGAGACAGGAACATGATACCCATGTTACTGATATTTTCCCTACTTCAAAGCCCCAAGAACCAATGATGACCAAGAAGTCTCTGATTTTGCCGACTTCGAAAACAGATTGATTCTATTGCGACATGAACGTCCCATTCGAAAAATTGACATCAAAATTTACCCTTTCTGGTTACCTCAACTACATCCATTGGTCCTCGACTCTATTATTTGTCCTGCAATTTTGTGTTGACTCCAACAACTTATGCTTCTGATGCCATAAATTGGCACTCGCCATTTGTTTCGGTTTGGAGTTTTCATTTGTCCAAAGCTAGTTTCTCTAGAATTATTCGGGCAGGTGGATTTGAACTTTACCCCCAATTCCGTAGTTGCATTACCAAATCTTAAACTATTTGCTCAAACAAGTTAAATCAGGACTGCAAATGTGCATGGCCACCAGAATGTGAGTGCCCAGTTAGATACCTCGGGATTATTCAGGAGCAAATCACACTTAGTTATGTTGAGAGTAGGAATGGCTCAAAATAAACCCAATGTAATATTTCCGGATTTAGTTTCACCAAATTTTGTTTACCAAATCTTAAGCTACTGCACATGGGTAGATTTTATTTAACAAACGAGGACGCCCTTGGGTGCCTTATTCGAGGTTGTCCTGTACTTAAACAACTGTGTACTTGTGATTTGAAATGTTCCTAGTTCCTAGTTCCAACCCCATGGGGGATGAGCTTTATATTTCTAGTCCTTCCCTAGAAAGGTTACTGTTGCGTTGTGGTGGTTATCTAATAGACATGCACTCAATTGTTGTGGAGTCCACCAATCTTGAATGTTTTTGTCTACACAGGTTTTGCTGAGCATAAAGTTTTCACAAAGGCCCCAAATATTCAATATTTTGATTACATTGGTGATGCATATGCAGTAAACTTCACCAAAATTCTCAAGCTTCCTTTAAGAGCTACAATATCAGTTCAGACATTATTTAAAGACGAAACAGAAAGTCAGCTCCTATCGTGTCCAACAAGCATTTGAGCTTATTAGAAATTTACAATGTGCAGAATCACTTTTATCTTTCGGATTGCACGCTGGTGACTTTAATATTTCTATTGCCGATGTTGTTGCTTGAGTACTCTTACAATCTCATCTTCTCCCTCCTCTTGTTTCTTTCTTTTTTGTTTTTGTTTTTGGCGTTTTTTTCTTCTTTTTAATTTGAGAAAATAACCTTAATAGTTCATCGTATTTCATATTTGTTATTTTTTAATTTCATCATATTCAAAATGATACATTTTAGTCCATTACAAATTCAAAACTGTCATTTTTATCCATCAGATGTTTGTATGAGGATGGGGGTGACAGTACAAAAGCGATTGATATCAAATTATATTTTTTTGGGGCAAAATTGGCAACACACAAACTTATATATTAAACGATACTACCTAAAAGATCCCCACAATTACCCCAAAATTCTCACCTACAATTACCAGCCCTATTTCCCTGCCTCGCCGCTTCTAGATGTTCAGAGACAGATTCCTCTGTCACCCCCTATTCCAATAGCCCCAATCTTCTTTTTTTTTGGGGGCAATTTAACATTTAAGATTATGTATTATCAATTTTTTTACTTAAATATATTACATTCGATATGTATGTGAGTATCAAAATATGCCCGTAATTTATCGAGAGACTAAAATGATGTGTTTTGAATTTGTGAAGGATTAAAATGTATCATTTTGAATGTGAGAGATTAAAAAAATATAAATATGAAATGTGAGAAACTATTAAGGTCATTTTTTCTTTTAATTTTATTTTCCTTTAAAACTTTTGTTAAAACGGATTTGTTGGTTTAAGAGCATGCAATGGCATCAGAAAATCCAACCCCGACAAAACAAAAATAGCATTCATTATTTAATTCACAATTTAATCAGAGAGATAGGTTTTGGATGATGGAACGACCTTGCCAACATCAACAAGATGACGTGAATTCTGATGCTTGAAGTTGATAAATTGACCAACATGGATTTGCTTTATTGGCTAAACATAGATTTGGAGGATTTACTTAGCCTAATCTTCTAGTTTATAAAGTCCTTAAAACCAAATATTTCCCCGATGCCAGCATTTTTGATGTCTCAGTTCCTAGTAGTGCTTCTTGGTTTTGGAAGAATATTTGTGGTGCTAGAAAATTTCTGTTTGAGGATCTCATGAAGAAGGTAGGGGATGGTAATTCTATTAAGGTGTGGGGTGATAAGTGGGTAGTTGGATTGAAAGGTGGCTTGATTACCTCGTCTAAACCAAATAACTGTTGTATTGAGACTGTTAACCAACTGATCAATGGAGATGATTGGAACAGGAGCTTGCTTCATTAGATCTTTTGTCCAACTGAAGTCAAAATGATAACTAAAATCCCCATTTCTATTAACAGAAAAACTGATAAGTGGGTATGGATTCATTCTCCTACAGGTACCTATACAGTATATTTAGCGTACAAGGATATCAAGAAAAAAGAGGAGTACAGGAGAAGGGATCCTGATCAAAGAGGAGAATCAAGCAGGGCAAATGATCAAGCAGACCTGTGGAGCTTCACTTGGAAGCTTAATCCTTGAAAACAAAATCAAGAATTTTTTATGGAGATGTCTCAATAGAATACTCCCCACAAATTCAAGTCTTCAAAGGAGAGCAGGAAAAGGAAGCCCATTTTATTGCAGTTGTGAGAACTCTCCAGAGACAATTGAACATGTTTTTTTCTTCTGTGAGATGGCTAGAGAAGTGTGGAAAGTATCACCTGTTAGTTGGGATGGCCTACTTGATGTCAGGGGGGACTTTTGGAGTTGGTGGAACAAAGTGAAATCTGCCTCTAAATAAAGAGAGGACCAGGAAGCACAAATATTATAGCAAACATCCTTTGGCAATTGTGGAAAAATAGGAATAGAGGTGTCTTTAGAAATAACAGCAATGGTTTTGGTACTTTGATGGAGAAGGCCTCAAAAGGAATGGCTGGAATACAGAAGCCTTTAATCTCTCCAATCAAATTGACTCATTGGAAATGAAATCTTATGTACATGTACACTTTGACACATGCAACTCAAGAAAGAATCAGTAGGGGGCACGGTGTGTGGAGGTTGCATGTTCTGTCTGCAAATCCAAAGATAGAACTAGGTATGGAATGGTAGTGGCTGATATGATTGGACAAACAATGAAGGTATGAGCTGAAGGGAAGGAAGGCATTTCTGATCCTTTGTTAATTGAGGCAGAAACCATTAGAAAAGCCTTAATTAATGTTAGATCAAAAGGTTGGAGAAAGGTGTGATTATGTCCTCTAATAAAGGGCTAATTCACAAAATTCAGAAAAGAAATTGCCTAGATGTGAAGGTTGCTGCTCTTCTAGAGGACATTTGTAGCTTAAGGTGCTCTTTCAACTGGTGTTCTTTTGTTTGGATACTGCCTAATTGTAATAGTAAAGCTAAATACTCAGCAACTTTTGCTTTGTCTTTGTTCTCTAGAATTCATTGGGATTCTTGTTTTCCTTGTTGGTTAGCTTAACCAAATTTGGGAACAAATCCTGAGTAGTTGCTCCTCCTGTATAATATTATATCTTTTGATTCTTAATATATTACGTTGATTGCCGTTTTCAAAAAAAAAAAAAAAAAACTAACATGGATTTGCTAATAGAGCATTCTAGTAGAAGACGGCTTTTCAGTGAAACGATGACGGTTAGGGTCGGAAAAAATGTTGACATATCTATGACAAGAAAATATCTTAATATTTCAACCAAAGAGAGGAAAATAATAAAAAATTAAAAATTTTCCTGAAAAGAAATTTCTATAAAAACATTTAATATTGAACCAAATAGACTCTAATGGTAGATTGTAAAATATTTTCTGCAAGAAAAATGTGTATAAGAGACAGGAAATAATGGGAAAAACTATGTTTGTCAACTTTTTTTTTTTTTGGAAAAACTTTTATGATAGCTAATTCAAATCAGAAATATCCCACTATGTTTAAATTTACACAATCACTATAACCAACAACTTAGTTTAAAAACTTTGATGATAACTAATTCAAATAAAAAACATCATACTACATTTAAACTCTGATAATAACATCACTACTGCTTTTATCATCACAAGCAACCTTGAACACCACCTTCATCCCAGCTCTGTTGATTAGTGAGCTGCCTACCTTTTTCTTTTTTAAAGAAAGTTTTCATCCATGGCAACTCCTACTCTCAATACATTTAGTTTTTCCCATTATTTCCTTAGATCTTCACATATTTTTGTCCCTGTCCTGTAAGGTCTTCCTTCCAAGTCATAGGACTACAAGTATCTATCCCTATGTCAGTATGACAGGGAATCAAAGTGGTGAGTGTTGAGTAATGTGCTACTTGAAAGTCTCTTAGTATTTTATGAGTCAAATGTCTTTCAAATATTTTATGAGCTTGCAAATATTTTCTAGAAGTTTAGCTCAATGTTCTATACAGTTTTCAGTGACAAATTCAGCTCTCTTTGTGACAAAGAAGTGGTACTTTCTTGGCTTCATCCCCAACCAAATTAATATCAGAGCTTGGGGTCCAGTAAAATACAGCCTTATTTTCACTCTAAAATAGAAGAAATTGAGATGGCAAATCAAAATAATGATGGTACTTTGACTCCTATATTTTTTCGTGAACACTATGATCATTGATGTGAAAAATTCAAGATATATTTCAAATCAAAGAAGTTGTGGGATTATGTAGAAGATGGATATGATAAACTAGAATCAACAACTGACCTTAGTGATCACCAACTAAGGACTCTCAAGGAGCATAGAAGAAAAGATGCCTAAGAACTCTCGTATATTCAACAAGGTGTAAGCCCAAATATTTCTCAAGAATCATAGGAGCGGATCAAGCCAAACAAGCATGGGAGATTCTACAAAGAGTTCCAAGAAAATGTCAAGGTGAATAATGCTATACTCCAAACTCTTAGAAGAGAGCTTGAAAACTTGAAGATGAGTGAAACTGAAAGTGTCCAAAACTATTACGCAAATATCACCAAGATTGTAAATGAGATAAAGACTTTTGGCGAACAAATTAATGATGGCAGTTGAGAAGATTTTTCTATTAATAGACATATGGGGAGGAACCTGTCTCTTATACACATCTAGATGTGTATAAGAGACAGGTCTAACATCTTTGTGCATCTCCTCCTTTTGATTGTTACAAAAGGACTGCTCTGCTTTAAGATGTTAGACACTTGTTGTGAAAATTCACATGAAGAAGAATAGAAGTTTTTCAATAAATTTTAACTATGGTGGAGATAAAGCTATAAAGGTTCCATGATTGAAAGGTTATGGTTATGGCACAAGAGGCTTAGACACTTGAATTTTTGCAGCCTTAAATTACTTCAACGAAAGGGCATGGTTTATGTCTCTGCCGAGATTTGAGGACGCTTCAACAGTTTGTGAAGGATGTACACTTGGAAAACAACACTGGCAACCATTTCCTAAACCTCCCAATTGTAGATGGAGAGCCAAGAAAATTTTGGAACTAGTTCATAAGGATGTTTATGGACGAATGATAACAACATCCCATGGAAGTAACAACCAACATTATGGCAAAAATCACTTCCAACCAGAGATAATCCAATATCCAAAAATTCTCCTTATTGGCAAAAATTTTTAGAAGTGTTTGCTGTGCACATATTCCCAATGAGAAGAGGTACAAGCTTGATGAAGTAAGTCAAAAATATATTTTTGTAGGTTATAGTTCAAAGTCTAAAGGCTACCCATTTATATAGTTTGAAAACTAACAAAATAATTATTTGCCGAGATGTTTTGTTTGATGAAAATACTTCATGGAATAGGAATGATGAAAAATAGAAAATGGGAATATTTTGCTTGATGATGAACAAAATATGGACGAAATTTCTGACATTCCAAGCAGCCTAGCTCATTCACCAATGTCAAATTCAAGTTCTCCAACCTCAACACCAAAGAAGATGAGGAGTTTGACTGATATCTATGCAAGATGCAACTTTTGTGTTCTTGAACTAGAAAATTTTGGAGAAACAAATGCTGAAAAAGATTGGAGGAAAACCATGGAGGATGAGATTCATGCAATTGAGAAGTATAAGACTTGGAAGCTCGTAGACAAACCACAAAATAAGGAGATCATTAATTCATTGGATTGAAATGGATTTACAAAATAAAGCTGAATTCAAATGGTTCAATTCAGAAGAAGAAAGTGAGATTTGTTACAAAAGGAGTTTCTCAACAGTTCAGAATTGACTACAATGAAACGTTTACACTAGTTGTAAGAATTTATACCATTTGAGCTCTTATAGCTATGGCAGCTCACAAAGAATGGAATCTTTACCAATTTGATGTGAAAGCTACATTTTTGAATGGAGAATTGAAGGAAGAAGTTTATGTTCAACAACCTCAAGCCTTTGTCAAAGAAGGAAAGGAAGACAAAGTGCGCAAGTTAAAGAAAGTGTTGTATGGGTTGAAGCAAGTACCAAGGGCTTGGTACAGCCAAGGATTTAAAAAGAGTAAAAGTGAACCAACTTTGTATGTGAAGACACAAGGTACATCAAGCATTCTTATTGTTGCTTTGTATGTTAATGATTTGCTTTATACTGATAACAATGAGAACATGATTGCTAAATATAACCTGGACATGATTAATGAAAAAATATGAAATGAATTATATGAGGCTGATTGCTACATTTAACAAGGACACAATGAAAAAATATGAAATGAATTATATGAGGCTGCTACATCATTTTCTTGGCATAGAAAGTAATCAACAAGATCATGGAGTGTCTATTTATCAAAAGAAGTATGTTGAAAATGTTCTTGTTAAAATTGGAAAGTTTAAGTGTAAACCTTTGCCTACACCTCATGTTGTGAATGAGAAACTTGTTAAAGATGATGGAGAAAAGAAAGCTGATTCTACTTTGTATAAAAGTTTAGTTGGAAATTTGTTATATATTATAGCTACAAGGCCAGATATGATATTTGCTTCAAGCTTATTATCAAGATTTATGCACAATCCAAGTCAATTACATCTTAGAGCTTCCAAGAGGGTACTGTAGATATATCAAAGGAACTAGGACATGAACAAGAGAATACAGACTTAATGATATGAGGAGTATTTCTGGTTAGTGTTTTCACTTGGTTTAGCTGTATCTTCTTGGGCTTTAAAGAAGTGAATAACTGTGGCACAGTCATTTGCCGAAGCTGAGTATGTTCCAACTAGTTTGGCAACTTTACAAGTCATTTGGCTAAGGAGAAATCTTGAAGATATTGGTGAGAAGCAAATGGAAGCTACAGTGATATTTTGTGACAACAAATCAACCATTAACATTGCCAAAAATCTAGTTCATCATTCAAGAACTCGACACATTGCAAGCAAGCATCATTTCATTAGAGAAGTAATTGGAGAAGGTGAAGTTGAGCTAAATTTTTGCAAGAGTGAAGACCAAGTTGCAGACATCTTTACAAAATCACTCTCAAGAGACAAGTTCTTTTACTTTAGAGAGATTCTTGGAGTTCAAGAATTGAACATTAAGGGAGGAATATGTTGAGTAAAGTGTAGTCTCTTAGTATTCTATGAGTCAAATGTCTTTTAGATATCATGTCTGAGTCTTAGGAATATTTTCTAGTAACTCAATGTTCTATGTAATTTTCAGTTATACATTCAGCTTTCTTTGTAATAATGAAGTAGAGAAGAAGACATATAAATGAAAGATATTACTTGGCTCCAAAATCTCTTCTCACTTTCTTGGCCTAATCTCCAACGGTGAGCTGTTCTATTTTTGCCAATAAAATTTTTGGTTGTATCTCTGGTTGGGTGAGATTTATTTATTCGTCGTAAAGTTTCTCTTTAATGAAAGAGACCGGATCAATCATCTAGATGGTTTAAGTTTATTGGGATTAGATGCGTGCTACCTTGGGTTGAAAATAACTTCGGATGTGAATAAGAGAAAGGAGATAGTCAAAGATATGCCCGTAGGAGGAATATCATTTACCTAAGAAAACATTACAGCATAATTAATTCAACCAAACAATGGGAAGTTGTAGAAAACATTTTTTGACAAAAATAGATTCTACTGAAGGAAATAGGCCTAAGGCAAAATTCTTGGATGTGCATAAGACAGACAGGGGTAGGGACGAGAAAAAAACTTCAAGAAAATAATTGGTTTTCTAATAAATCCAAATCTCCTATATTTCCATCTCTGGTGACTGTCTCTTATACACAAATAGATTATTTTGACAGGTTTCAAGATAAGTATTGAAATTTGTCTCAATTTATGAACATGCTGGAATTCAACAATGTTTGACTTAGACTTTTCTACTTGACTTGTTTGAAGTTTGATTTGAAAATTTCAAAATCAAAGTCAAGTCATACAAACCCAAAGTTGATTAAAGTCAAGTTATTTAAATTCGACATGTTCGACCGGTAAGTCGAACAAATTTGAAATGAGTTGAGTATTTTTTTTTTTTTTTCATTCCATATTTTAATACCAAAATTTAGTACATTATCCCACAAATTCTATATTACTCCACAAATTCAAAATATCACATAATAGAAATAAAAGATAAAACAAGTTCAACAAATTCGAAATACAAATTCATAGATAATAAAAAGTACATAACAAAATTATAATATTAGATCATTCAACAATAGCAAGTTTCATGAGTGATGATTGGTTAATTCTTTACAAATCTTAATATATGAATGTGTATTATTGTATATATTATATATACATACTAAAATTGATTTACAAAGTCACAAATTCATAATCACTTATTAAAATCAATTCTTATAGAAAAATCTTATTAAATCACTAACTCCAGTTAAATTATATCTTACAGTATATAGGAATATATATGATTACCTAATTTTATCCATGCTAAGTTTGTAATGCATTTAATATATTTGTTGATAGAAAAAATATTATACTAATAAGTTTTGTAGTATAATTCTATAAGTATATAAATTAGACATTATGTAAAATATATTTTTATTACAATTATAAGTTATAAAAATCTTAGTACATATGAACATAATAACATGTATGTATACATATATTATAGATAAGTATTTCAATAAATATTTAACTATATATAATTACTTAACTCTAGTATCTATATGTATTAAAAGGAAATTAGGATGTAATTCATTTATTAGTTATTGAAACATCAACTATGGCTAAAATGTTATGTACACAAATATATTAACATATTATTACAATTGTATATCCACATATATATATATATATTCAACTTATTTGACTAGTATTTAACCGACAAAGTCGAACGATTTATTAAATCAATAAACTAGTCAAACTAATTAATCTGAAATTTGGTATTTGACTGGTAGTTTGACTTGAAAGTTGAAGTCAAATTTGAGTGAAGAAGTCACTTAGTTAATTTGATTTAAAATTAGTGAGAGACACCCACTGTTTATTCCAAGAATATTTTCATCCATGGTAGTTCCTACCCACAACAAATCTAATTTGATTATCTTGATGAAAGCAGATCTCCACGTATTTTTGTTCATGTCCTATAAGATCTTCCTTCCACAAGAATAGGACTATATGTGTTATTCTGTCTGAGAGAACCCATCTAGATGTGATAAGAGACTCATTTTTGCCGGTAAAATTTCTAGCTATATCTCCGATTGGGTGATATTTATTCATTCTTCCAAAAATTTCTCTTCAATAAAAGAGATGGGATCGGTTATGTTGGGAGGTTTAAGTCTATTGGTATTGGATGCGTGCTATCTTGGGTTAGAAAATAATTTTAGGAATATGATAAAAGAAGTCATTTTGCGTCCGTAGGAGGAAAATCTTTTACGTGATAAAATATTTTCAGCATAATTAATTCAATTGAATAAGAGAAGTTCTGGAAAATATTTTTCGAAAATATTTTTCACTAAAAGACAAACCCACCCTAAGGGTTCGTCTGGTACACTATAGGAAAATATTTTCATGGGAAAAAACTTCGAGAAAATAATTGGTTTTTCAATAATTTTCAAATGTTTGGTAACGTTTTTCAAAAACCAATTCAAATCACAAGTATCCTACTATATTCAAAATTTATACAATCATTGTAACCAACAACATCCTTCTTCCAAGGATGTTGTTCGGTAAAATATTTGGCCGTCTCGATCGGGTGAGATTTATTTATCTGTCCTAAAATTTCTCTTCAATGAAAGAGATGGGATCACTTATGCTGGGAAGTTTAGAATTATTGGTATTGGATATGCGCTGCTTTCGGTTGAAAATAATGTTTTGAAAATCGAATCGAATCGGATCGGCCGGTTCAATCGATCGGATTGTGAACCAGAAGAGCCACTGATCTAGTCCATATATATATCCAATCTATATAAAAAATTGGACAGAACCGGAAAAAATCGTGAATAGGAAGAAAATCGGTTCAACCGGTCTTTCACGATTTTTTAAATTTTAGATTAAAAATGATTTAAATAAAGAGAAAAAATAAAATATTGTGAAATAAACTCCAAAACGGCAAAATTGTGAACAAAACAAAGCCTAAATTATTAAGTCATTATTTTGCTAATCTTTTTTATACTTATTTTTGTACAAGTTCATTTTTCTCATTAGAAATTTGATTAGTAATTTCTCTTATCAAGGACTAGAATTCTCAAAAAATAATGTTTCTCTTCTAATTTAAATTTCATAGAAATATATTTAGGTCATTTAAATTATACCACTCTTTGAAAAAAAAACTAAATCTGTGAATTGGATTTAAGCCACCGTTTTATATTTCTAATGAACTTCAAAACATTGGTTGAAAATGTTTTCCGGATATTTTAAAAGAAATCATTTTGTGACCCACGGAGGAATCTCTTTCACTTGAGAAAATGTTTTCAATGATGTTAATTCAACCAAACATTGGAAGTTTAGGAAAATATTCTCCACAAAATATTTTCCGAAAATTTTCTTGGTGCTAAATACTAAAAATATTTTTCAGTGTAAAATTTTTAATTTTCATTTCCTAGTTAATTACACATTGAGTGGTAAATTTAAATTATTTTCTAAATATATAAGAATCTCATTAAATTTCAAATAATTATTTTGAATAATTTCATAGACTAAATTTATTTTAGTTTTATGACTTGTTGTCCATTCGTTTTCTCTTCATTGTGGGTCTTACAATAATATAATTATACTACTACATTATATTAAGATTTAATTTTAGAAAAAATCAATTTCTTATTGACTACAATCATTTGTAAAGTATTTATTATAATTGTTATAAATCTTTTTAACTCATATTTTTAAAATTAAGGATGAAAAACCTTAGAAAGTTATATTTTAAAATATTTACATTTTATCAACCAAGCACCAGACAATTGTAAAGAAAATGAATTTTTTTTAATATAAAATATTTTCCAAAGAAAATGATCCATCCAACCAAACGGACCCAGTTCTTGATATAATAAATCGTTCGACTCCTACCTACAAGTTACTTGGTAATACTGTAGCAGGAGATGTAGCGAGGAGTTGAAAACCTATTTCAAGTTCACATCATCGAGAACTTCGCAATAAACCATTGAGCTTTGACACTATTTTATTTAAAGGAACCATGATCAACCAAAAAATATTTGTTACTGAAAGATGACGTGCAAAAGAAAATGTAGCGAAGTTTAATTGTCAGAGAGAACTTATGAACAGTGAGCAAATGCCTTTGGGATATCATGTCTATGGTTGGAGTGAGACTCTAGTAATTTGTGTGGAAAATCAACTTGTTTTTGGTATTTTACCTCTGTTAAATCAAATACTAACGAACAGATAATTTGTAATCACGTTCAACTACTTTGTACTTGTTATATGACGGGGGAGAAACAAGTGACCTCTTAATGCTAAATTCTTTCACAGACAGAGCAAGGTTTATGTACACAGACTGTAAGCTCCAATGACGGCTAATGTAGGCTTTATAGACTTTGTGTTTTATAGTGTATAAATTTTGATTTATGAAAGAATTTTTTCTTTTAAATTTTTTAAAGCAGTACGCTTGGTATTATTTAAGAACTATTTGGTTCACATTTTAGAATTAGAATAAGAATTATAAATTATACTATATGTATAAGTTTGTATCATTCTTTTTTATTTATTTAGTTTGAAACACAAGCATATGAGTTTCATTATATTCATAAGTTAATTAGATTGACAACAAATTATAGTTTAAATAGTAAAATTACACTTTCATTTAAACTAAGTCATGGGTTCGAATCACTAAACTCAGTAGGTGAAAATTCACTATAGATCCACTCTAAGAAAAAATTAATTAATTTAAAACTCAAATTATAAGTGAAAAATAAAATTATTCATTTTCTAACATTTTTGTTTCTACACAATAATTCTAATAATATTTACCCAAATAACATATGTATCATCATAATTAATTTTCATTACTGTCCCTCATACCCATCAAACAGCCCTTGGTCTAGCCATATTAAACATGCATTATTTCTATCTTGCATTTTCTTGCGTCTCTCAGAATTGCGGCAAATTATGTCAGTAAAATTCAGCCTCCAAAAGTGTATCAAAGCTAAACAATTTTTACTACGTCTATATCTCACACAAGGTGAAACAAGCGCATGGCATTTGTACTTTATTCTGGTAAATCCGGTGACTTTATCTTCATGACCTTGATTTGAGGTTTGCGTTCGTCTTAGTGATCACATGTTTTCTTATGATTTGATTAATTAGCGTTTGGAAACCTAACTTCCATTTCTTGAGACAATTTGAAATAATACCTGAAGTAGAAATATGAATGACATAAGTTCGAATGTTTATCAACAACTTTGTCCTACCACATTATACCACTCGGCCTGTTGGCGGGCCAAGTGTGAATGACATAAGTTCATCTTGTATAATATTAAAATAATATTGGTTCAAGAAAAAAAGGTGACATGCCCGGTTTGATCAATTGAATCGGCACCAGAAATCGATCCTTGTTTCGGTTCAAGCACCGGTTTGAGTTTTAAAACATTGATAAACAGAAAGTTAATTATATTTTACTCATAAATTTGATCGTGTTCTGAATTTTCTTCTGAGAATAATTTATAGACATTTAACCTTTTCTGACTAACGATCAAAGAAAACTGTTTGTCAAAACATTAAAGAACGGCACTAAATTACAGAAAACGCCCTTGTATAATTTTGAGATTAGTTATATTTTACAACTAAAATAGTAAAAAAAATACATTTTACCCCTATAATGCCCCAAAATTTTCATTTTACCCTTTTAAAGTTAGACAAAAATGCTCGAATGAAGATTTTTTTACTCCAATGCATCTTTATTGTTTACCGACTAATTAACATTAAAATAATTTATTCATTATCATCATAATGATGATTTCTTATAAGAATTTTAGAACTGAAATTAACGTAATTAAAGTTTAGATTAGGTATTAAACTTAGTTTGAATCGCGTATGTTCTATTTTTTGGGTGAAATTATTATTTTATTTTGCGTTATATAATATATGAAAGTCATATTTATTTTATTTTTGTTCTATAATACATGAGTATATTGATGCAATTTTATGTAGAATTTATAAATGTTTGAATCATGTATAACAAGAGAATGTCCAGGGGTCTCCATAGTTTAGTGGGTTTCTAGTAATTTTTGACTAGTTCATGACTATAGTTTATAATTTTGATAAAAGTTCAAGTTCGGATTTGGTTATTAGAAAATTTTGCGATAGTAGATCAAGATGGCACCACCATTATCAGATTCTACCACTGAAACCAACTAATAATTTTCATGAGACGCTGTTATTTATTATACGAGGATATTTTAATGAATTTTATATCACTTTCTAACATTTTGACTGACAGTTTATTTGTCCATTAGTCAAAGAGGTTATATGTATATAATTTTTTTTATAAAGACAAACGGAGACATGATTAAATTTACATAGAAGTAAAGTATAATTAACTATAAAAATAAAGACATTTACATAAATAAAATTCAGCGTGGTAGTGCAACAAGTATAAAACTTGATCATGAATAAAGTAATTGGTTCCCAAAAACAAGAAGTCCTTAATTAAAAACTAAAAGTTTTCCCCAATATTTTCTAAGAAAATTCAAACTTTAGTTTCCAAGAATTTTTTCTTCTTTTTGGCAAAACTATTAAAATATAAGAGCATTAAATCCGTGTGTAGTCCATTGATGTCATTTAAAACAAAAAAAAAAAAAATCTCCAAGTGAAAGAAGAGAATCTAAAAGTGTACAAATAAGTAGTGAATATTAAATAGAATAAAAAATATAACAATTCAAGAAACTGAACCGAATTCTTCACCTTTTGTTAAGGACAAATTTAAGCATGCTTCTTTCCTCTTTTGATAGTGTCCTTCATTAAATCTCAATACCTTCTTCACTCCTTAAAAAATTCAAGGGAAAAAAAAAAAAACAGATTTTTAGCATTATAGAAGGGTAGAGAGTTAATCTTTTAACAGTTCAATGGTGGCATCTTGGAATTGGACTCTTATAGCGATCTTCCAATCTTCCGGCATCCTCTGAAGACAACTGACCATGGCAACCCACAACCAAAAAAAAATGAAAAAGAAAAAACTATTAAATAAATATGAAAACCCATAAGAAAAGACTGAAAATAAAAGGTAAAAAAAAAAAAAATTAGAAATCCATTTAGTAAGAAAGTCAGGCCCTAATTTTGAAGCATCAATTAAAGGTCCCTAATTATCAGAGCCAAAACCATCATGTCAATATTTTGTGCACTTTCTACTGAAATTGTTATACCGGAAGCTTAGGAAGAAATTCAAACCCTGCTTTTACAGATTTGTATGTCTGTGTGTTTAAGTGTCACGTATCTAAGCAATTCTATCCACTACTCCTCCAACTAATGCAATAGGCCCGCTAAGTCTCAAATACCAAAACTAACTCAAATCAATCCAGAAAACCCCCAAAAATCATATAGGACTATTTACCTTAAGTGTGTGAAACTCCTTTATATATTTTAGATACAAGTCATTAAGTTAGCTTATGTTAAATCCCGAAAATAATGCGTTCGAAGTAAAGTTAAAATATTTTACTCATAACTTCTATAAGAAAATATTATCAACAAATATAATAAGATCATGTACACATTTATTTCATATATAGAGTTCCAAAGAGCAAGTGTCATAGACCAACTAGAGTTTTAGAGAAGACAGGGCAATTATATTCATTACTATTCCTCATTTAAAGTACTCTACTGCATATTTTAGAACACAAGATAGAAGGCAAGAAGGCACTTGCCATGATTTTTACAAATACAACTAAGACCTATTTATAGGTCATCATAAGTTAGTGAACAGGTCTTGAGAATAATCTAGAAATTACACAACAAAGTTAGTAGAATTCTCTAGTGCTAGTGGTGGTATAGAATTCTCTAGAAACGTGAAGAAAAGCATGATAAAGAATTTTCCAGATAGGAAAAAAGACCAATTTGGTTCTTTATTTTTGGGGCCCCCCAATTTGGTCCTTATGTATCATAGATAAGTAGAGATCGTTCCCACGAAGACTTTAGCTTAATTCTACTAAGTACTAAAATTATAACTACCTAATTCTATCTAAACAATTGATTTTCAAAGTAGGTTTAGAATAAAATTAACAACTAAATAAGAAAAAAAAACAAGTAATTAAAAGAAATAATCAAATGATAAAAACCAAGGGTTCAATTATCACTCATACACTTCATTCAAATATCTCATCTCTCCTCTCATCCAATTATGAACTTTAATTTGTTAACTTAGAGTTCTTATGTGTTTACAAAGTCCTTTTAAAATAAAAATCTAATAATCCAAACTAAATCACTATATGTTTATGTGAATTGCAATTGGGACTATAGAAGTGTATAAGAACAATACCCTAACCTTGGTTACCTAAGGCATATAGGTGTCTATCCCATACACGAATCAATTTATTCACCCAAAAAAATTATTCAAATAAAGGCTACTCAAATCTTGTGTAACCCTAAATTCCCTTTTGTCAAGTTTAATCTGGGGTTTCCATATCAATTCAATTGATGGCCAAGCAATTGAAAGCATTAGAATTAAATTTGAATAAATGAACACTCAAATCTAGACAGAAATTTGATATTCAAACTACATGTTGAGAGCAAATTGAAATCCTAGCAAACTACATTACTGAATAAATAAGTAAGATAGAGTTTACAATCATCTCCATATCAAAGAACAAGAAGAATAAGGTATAAGAACGAAAATTCTTGTCAAAAGTTTTTTCTTCAATCTTGCTCTTCATCTTGGAACTTGATAAGTTCATAATTGTGCTATATTTTATGTGTCAATTATCACGTTTTATGTGTTGTAAGCAATATTTGAGTTATTATTGAGTTTAATTCGGTTATTCTTAGTTTTTGTAGGGTTAAAGTGAAAAGAGTTGAAAATGATGGAAAAGATGGAAGAAAATGCTAAGGGCGGAACACGCATGAGTATGAAGCTCTTTTGGATGCTGTGTCGTATTTCAAGCATAACTTTTGAGCTGAAAATCCAATTGAGGTGATTTAAGATGCATTGGAAAGCTAAGACATAGAGCTAAAACTTTTGTCTTTTACACTTTTTCCAATTCCAAAACCATTAAGGTGAAAATTGAAGTGGAAGGCAGAGCATATGAAGAAAGCCAATGCACATACGCTGGAGTTGTGCAGCTTCATGTGCTCTGATTTCCAAATCATGTTCGGGCGCACATGCGCCCAAAATAGGCAGCGTATGTGCACCCGAAACAGCAGAATGGCATATTTTTGAGTTTTTGACAGATTTCTTAGCCCGGTTGGACTCTTTTTCAGCCGATTTCATGTTCTCATCCTTAGACCTTGATTGCAACCCTAATACTCATTATAAATACCCCATGTAGGGTGAGAAAAAAAGGATCGACACTTTATTTTCTAGTTTTATCTAGGGATTTCAGCAGTAAAAAATTATTGTTCATTCTTCTATGGCACTTAGTGCCTAAACCCTTTTTCTTGGTCGAGGGATTTGTAGCCATAGTCAATTCTACTATGTTGTGATACTTTTTGTGCTTGAATTTATTCAATTTCATATCAAGTATTGATTATTTTTCTATAATTAATTTTATGATTGCTCTTTTTAACTTATTATTGCTGTAGAATATTAAGTTATTGGAATTAATCTATAGCTAGATTGTTTTAACTGCATGTGCTTAATTCAAGGTCTGTGAAGCAACTGAATTTGATAATTACTCGATTAGTGTTATTGAATTTAGGGAAAATAAACATCTAATTGGCATAACAGCGTGTGTTTATGTTTAATTAGCCTAATTGTTCTTATTGATTTTAATGCTTCTATTAATTAATCTTTGGCGCGTGTCTGGATTAAATTAATAGTTAGGGTTAATTGGATTGTGTGTTGAAAATTAACCAAATTTAGAAAGAAACAAGAATCAACTTTGAATTGGAACTCAGGTTAATTCTACTGGTTGATATAGAATTGAATTATCTTTTGTGTCAAGCATCGACTAGTGAAATTGCCATGGTGGATATGACCGAAACCAAGAATTTTCTTACATCGAATTCTCTTTAGTTATTTTACTGTTTTAGTTTTCAGTTCAAAAGCATTCAAAAAACCTCTTTTTTCATTTAGCACAAGAATAAACTCCGTTCTCTGTGGGACAAACTTGACTCACCACTTCCACATTATTATTGAGAGATTGTTTTCGAATTTTGGGTGCCTACGACAAAATTTTCACTAGAACTTGAATGATTGACGGCTCTCTTTGATGTTAAACTACCCTAATACACTCTAAGTTATGTTTAAAATGCCCAAGAACACCTGTATATAGTGTTTTCTTGGGTTTCACAAAGTTATGGACTAAAACAGCCCTTGGAAAGTCTAAAAATAGCAAGAGCCGCGAGTGTAGATTAGGAGCTGCACCTAGCAGGGTGTGTGGACACAACAGTTGCACTTAGAAAAAATTCTCTGGGCATGGCTGCCCGCTCTCCAGGGGGTTAGAATACATGCAAATGACTCTCTTTTAGAGAGAGAAAAATGAAACAAAAAGTTGATTGGATTGTTGGAAGCTAGATAGAGCATAAATACGCATAAATATATATATACCTATCAATTAAGAAAACAAACCGGCCTTACAATAGTTTTAGAGATTCCAAGAACCACTAAGCTTGAAACATAACTATTTACTACTATTTTTAGCTAAGAAAATGGAAGATGAAAGCCTAGTAAATTTGAAGTGTAGAATAGTACTTTGACAACTCTTAGAACTAGATAGAGAGTCTAAAAACCCTAGGTGTTGAACTAAACTAGACTACTTGGTTCAAAATGGGTGATGAAATCTATTTATGGCAGTTGTCATGCTCAGGGCTATTCATCAGTAACGAAGGATAAAATAGTAGGAACTCCATCAGTTACGGTGGTGAAACTATTTACGACTATGGTTTTGACCACTTCACTGGCGGCAAAGTGGTTTGTTCTTGATAGATCACCAGCAGTGAGGGTGTAGATCTGCCTATCCTCACTAGTGAGATTTTAGATGTGAATAAGAGACAGTACCATTCAACTTTGACTATTTGACTTTTCAATTCTCAAGTGAGTGGATGATGTTGTGCTCAGTCTATACAAAAGAAATAGTCAAATATAACTATTTTTATGATCAATTAAAAATAAAAATATACTAAACCCATAACTAACACATAAATTCTAATTTATACTAGAATTACTATACAGAATAAACACTGAAATTGGGACTAAAAGCAATAAACCAAGTCTAAAATGTGGACAAATAACCCTATTTACTAGGGTTATCACTTACATATTAACACCTAGAATAACATATGTGTGACATTGTCTTACATATCTTAAAGTAGTCTTAGTTTCAAGACTCAGCCCACTTTAACTCTACTATGGGAATTATGAAAATACTAAGGGTGAGTTTGGTGGAAGGACAGAGGGAAGATAAAGAAAGGAAGGAAAAGTTAGACTTTTTTCCTCTGTTTGGGAGTTTCTCCTAATTGGAGAGAAAAGAAGAGAAAGGGAGAGAGATGGAGAAATAAAAATTTTAAAAAACCCTCCTTCCATAAGTGGGAGGAAATGGAAGGAAAAGTTGGAGTAAAAGACAAATATTAATAAAATTTTCCTTCCAAAACTCCCAAACAACTTGGAGGAAACTTTTATTTCCTCCTTCCTTATCTTCCCTGCTCATTAAAAACTTTTCCTTCTTTTCTCTTCCTTCCTAAACTCCCAAACTCAACCTAAGTGAAGGTTTCAAGGCAATGCCACTTTCATTATGCACGATATTATAAATAATATTTATATTTATTAAAATAAGTGGGGAAGTGTTGGAGAATTGACTATTTTGGGCGCATGTGCGCCTAATACTAAAGGTGTATCTCCTATTTTCAAACCTTTAAGTTGAGTGGTTGACCAATATTTCCCGCTATTATCTATGTATAATTTTTCCTAACAACTATTCTATTTTCTAATATTCACAACAAAATTTTTGGGACAAAGTAAAGTGTGTAGGGATGTTTCTACTTCTCTTGGTTGTGCAAATCAAAGGGAAACAAAAATCCTTAGTTGGGCTATCATATTCTAGAGGTGCCACGCTAAAACCTTATGCATCAGAGTTAAGAATCCGTAGGAGTACAAATCGACTTAAAGAGAGCGAATAAGAACATCAACCTTATTGTACTTTTTTTGTAGTTGCTAATTCGTACTTCATCTATGTCGTGCTACATGACTGGCGTAAATGGTATTAAAAATTTTCTAAGAATGAAAATAGAGGTAAGATTTATCTCTTTAATTTTGTGAGTATAAGTTATTTGGAATGTTTATTTTTATAATTTTTTTTCTCTGTGCATAACAAACATTTTGTAAATTTACGTACAAACATTTGGGTTTCTTTTCTTAAAAGTCTTTTATTCCTCGTGGGATTGACACCCTACTTCCCTTATCTATATTTAAACCTCGTATATTTACGAGTAAGAAAGTTAGATTATCATTTTAAATTTGGGATAACTTAGACTATACTACTCTAGCCATTAAAATGATTCATGTTAATGCTTTTCAGGAAGCTCATGATATCCCACATCGGTGAGAGTAAGTGAAGTGTGTTTGTATATAATATATGAGGTCATGAACTACTAACAACTTGACTTAAATATTTTGAACCCGATGTTTACGCTCAAAAGTTGTTGGGCCAGTTCAAATTCGAGATATTACAAATGGTATAATACACATCTAGATGTGGTATCTACACGGGACAGATCATGACCAATGGTATTGGGCCGTACTATGTGGATATAGAGCCCTAAGATTTAGGTTTTGTGAGGATGCAAAGGCTTAAAGAATATATATAGGGTAAATGTGATATCTGCATCAGTGGGAGTAAGTGAAGTTACAGTATATAATAAATTGGGTCATGAACTATCAACAGCTTAGATTAAGCATTTTGAACATGTTGTATACACTCAAAAGTTGTTGGGTTAGCCCAACATATCCATGGTGTTACAAGGCTAGGAAAGTTTCAAAACTCAATCAAATTGCAAGGTTGTAATGGCCAAGATTAGGAAATAATAGCTAGAGGATGTCCAACTAGTAGGCATCTTATAGCACATTTATGAAATGTTGTATCTCTTTTATTGCAAGAGAAGAAAATTTTGTGCAAAACAAATAAACAAACAAACCAACCCTTAATCCTACTAAGTAGGGTTGGCTGCACGAATCTTGCTAAGCCATTGCACTTTGTCATGGGCCATATCCTCCTTAATTCCTAGATGGGCTATATCTTTCTTACAAGTTACCCACCAAGTTTTTTTTGATATTTTCCACTTCTCCTATGTTGACTACTCTCTCTAAAATCTACTCATCTGACAAGTGCTTCTACTGGACATCTTAATCAAGTCAGCACATGACCTAACCATCTTAAGCAAGTTTCTCTCATATTTTCATCAGTAGGTGCTACTACAATCTTCTCACGAATATGCTCATTGCATATCTTGTCTACCTTAGTGTATACACACATCCATTTTAACATTCACATTTCTACTACTCTCATTCTTCTCTCATGTGTAATTCACGCCCAACATTCAAACCCATTAAGGCTGGCCTAATTGCCGATCTATAAAATTTATCCTTAAGTTGTAAAGGAATTTTTTGGTCAAATAATATTCCTGATGCATTCTCCATTTAGTCGAACCCACTTGTATCCGACGTGTAACATCTTGATCTATACCACCATCACTTTGAAGAACTGATCCTAAATACATAAAATTATCACTTATGGATATCTCTTAATCTCCGATACTAACCCCTATTCTATTCCTACATGCAATCTTGCAAAATTTAAATTTCATGTATTCTGTTTTTGATCTACTAGTTCTAAACCCTTTTGCCTCAAGTGTCCCTCTCTAGAACCTAGAGTTTAGCATTAATCCCGTCTTTTGTTTTATCTACTAAAACAATGTCATCTGTAAATAACATACACCATGGTATTTACTCCGTATGTGCCTTGTATTCATCTATGACCAATGCAAATAGATAAGGACATAGAATTGAACCTTAGTGTAAATTTATGTTTATAGGGAACTCTCGTGTCAACTCTCCTGGTATTCTCACACTTGTAACCACATCCCTATACATCTCCTTTAGTGATTCTATACATGCTACTCTAAAAAAGACAGGGGAAAACTCTCCATATAACTTCTCTGGGGATTCTATTGTATGCCTTTTCAAGATCAATAAAAATCATATGTAGATCCTTTTCCTTAAGGTAGATATCTCTAAGGTAAGTCTCCTTAAGAGATGAATGGCTTCAGTAATCGATCTCCAGGCATGAAACCAAACTGGTTATTTGATATCTTAGTCTCGTTTCTTAACTTTCTTTCTATAACCCTCCCCTAAAGTTTCATCGTATGGCGTCTTTAATTTAATACCTCTATAATTCGCACAATTTTGTATATCACCTTTGTTTTTGAATATGGATATGAGAGTATTCTTCTTCTACTGGTCGGGCATCTTTCTACTCTTCAATATTTTATTGAAAAGATTGGTAAGCCAAGAATGCCTTTCTTTCCTAAGCATTTCGATACCTCAGTTGGAATATCATCGGGGACAACTACTTTTCCTTTCTTCAACTTCTTCAAAGCCTCCTGCACCTCCGATTCCTGATTCTTTCAATAATACATTACATTTCTATACTCCTCAAACTTATCTAACTTTCCTAAAATGATATCATCTCCATTGCCTTCATTGAATAATTGATGGAGTATCTCTCCCAACTTTCCTTAATTTCCTTATCTCTTACTAGCACCTTGTTATTTTCATCCTTGATGCACTTGACCTGGGTTATGTCCTTCATCCTATGGGTTCTAGTTTTAGCAATTTTATAAATATCTTGCTCCTCCTCCTTAGATTCTAATATTTTTGATAAAAATCTTCAAAATCTCAATCCCTCGCTTCACTTACATTCTTTTGTGCCTCCTTTTTAGCAAGTTTATACTTCGTAATACTTTCATCACTTCTACAACTATATAGAGCCTTATAGTTATCCCACTTGACTTTGATTTTATCTTGTACATCTTTATCCCACCACCAAGCTTCCTTATTTATGGGGGCATAACCTCTTGACTCTCCAAGAATCTTCTTAGTCACTATTCTCACTCTAGTTGCCATGTCATTCCATAAAGTGTCAGATTCTCCTTTTCAATCCTAGATACTTTGCCCTAACAACTCTTTCCTAAAAATTTCTTCTTTTTCCTTCTTTAAATTTCTCCACTTAATTCTAGGTGATCTAGGTAGGTTCCTTCACCTAACGTGATATTTAGGCTTCAAGTCCACCGTCAAAAGCCTACGTTGTGAAGTTAAAATTTCTCCAGGTATGATTTTACAATCTCTACAAACCCTTCTATCTCTCTTTCTTGTCGGAGAAAGTTAATCTGTAACTTTGTTGAACCACTTTTAAAGGTAACTAAATATTCTTTCCTCTTCTTAAAAAAGTATTGATAATGCAAAAATCGAATACTATTCCAAACTCTAAGATTGATTTTTCTTCTTCGTTTCTTCCCCCATAACCATATCCAGCATGCACTTCTTCATAATCCTCATTATCTCTTCCCATATATCCATTTAGATCACTACTATAAAAATTTGCTCATCTTGGGGACACTACCTATCATCTCATCCA
The DNA here is from genome assembly GCA_025175665.1 of Cinchona pubescens. Classification (NCBI taxonomy): domain Eukaryota; kingdom Viridiplantae; phylum Streptophyta; class Magnoliopsida; order Gentianales; family Rubiaceae; genus Cinchona; species Cinchona pubescens. The sequence goes on along the minus strand of JANKKI010000098.1, from coordinate 88,637 downwards.
AATTCTCCCAAAACTTATCCTTAATGGACTCATCTAACCCTACTTGAGGGGCATAGATACTAAAGATATTAATAGTTTCACGTCCTACAATTAGTTTGAGAGACATAATCCTATCTCCTTTCCTAGTCACCTGTATTACTTCTTCCTTCAACGACCCATCTACAATAATACCTACTCCATTTCTAGTCCTATTTACTCTTGAATACCAAAGTTTAAATCCTAAATTATCTAATAGTTTAGCCTTTTTTTCCTACCCATTTTGTCTCTTGTAAACACAAAATATTAATTCTTCTCCTAATCATTTTATCTACACCTCCATTGATTACAGTAAGAGTTCCAATATTCCAAATTCGTATTCTATTCCTATTCTCAAGAACATTTTTCTTGTCTACTACCCTTCCCCTAACATGTGAGAACCCTTGTATATTTTTCATTACACCGAACCCCAATGGAGATGTAGCGACCCTTACCCTCTATTCGCCACACTCGAGCAAAGCAACACGTCACTTATAGGATTGCCCTAATATTAGCGCAATATCGTAGTGGATTCATCTCATAAGATTGACAAAGTTTTACGCTGGCTATAACATAATGCAACCTTTCTATTTGGGACCGGCTATGCTAAGAAAAACTCGACACAAAGTTGATGCCCGACCAGTAGAAGAAGAAGAGATTCATTAAAGTTCTCTAAAAACTTGTATTGTGTAAATTTGAAGCAATGTGGAAGGTGATCTTCCCTTTAGGATAGAATTAACGAACTAAGGTTGATGCGAGAAACTTTATTATGGGAAGATCTTACCAAGTGGCATGTGATTCTAAGCTATCTCCCTTACTGTCATCATCCTTCTCTAGATGGATGCAATGTTCCCAGTGTTTCTGGCAGTAGCAAGATTATCACCTTCCTTCAAATATCTAGATGACAGAAACTTTGACCATAAAGAATGTCCTAAATTTCCACCAAAGTTTCATTGCACAACCCCTTGATGCTTCCTCCAAGGATTGCATTCCTAAACCATTACTTTAGAAGAATGCATATTGTCCCCATGAAATCCGGTGCCTTCTAAGACCCTCCTCTAAACTACCCCAAAATATTTTTTGCAAAAGACCTTTCAATGTCCTTAAGCACAGGTTTTGGTGGTTGCAGTACTGATAGCAGATATATAAGAATGCAACAAATTTTAACAATATTAGCACTACAACCAGATATTCTGGAGACTGTTTTATCCACCGTTAGCTGATAAAGACTTTTTTTTCAGTGCTTTTTTCTAAATAGGTAAACCATGGGAAAGGATATTCTTGTAAATCCAGTAATTTGCTGAATTCTTCTGTCTCTTCTTGTTGAGCACTTTGCAGCTATACAGAAAGAACTTTTAGATAAACAAACCATTTGGCCAGACACTTCTTTGAAACTTGTGAGAAAAGCCATCAAATTCTTTAAAGATTTGGATTTTCCTCTAGTAAAATGACCACATCATCTGCAAAATGTCAAATGTGTTATGGGAATACAAGATCTTAGCAGTTGATAATAAGCTACATTTTTCATTTTTGATAGTATGTTACTTCTTTGCTCATTTGAAACAGACTATGCAATCCTATACTGAAAGCTTCCAACATGATTATGAAAAGGAAAGGGAATAAAAGGTCCCCTTGATGCACTCCCACAGTAGACTTGAAGAAGCCTTTTGGACAACCCTTTATTAAAACTGAAAACCAATAATTCTCTAATGCTTGACTAATGAGTGAAGTCTAGTGACTAGAGAAGCCAAATTGACACAGAAAAAAATTCCTTCAGAAAGTACCAAGGAACTCTATGAAATTCCTTAGCAAGATCAAGGTTTAAGATAAGATTGCTGCCCCTCACCTTCTTGTCAATGAAATTCACCATCTCTTGTGCCAGCAAAATGTGTTCTGTGATACTCCTCCCCTTTGTGAGTGCTGCTTGTTCATCTGAGATTATCTTGGGCAAAACAAGTGAGAGCCTATTAGCTAATACTTTTGTGCAGATCTTGTTAACAAAAGTTCATAAACTAATACTCATTAAAGGATGTTGGATTCTTCTTCTTTGGTATTGGAGAAATTACAGTACTAGTAAATGCTCCAAGCAATGGAGTATCATTTAGGAACCGCCCACCCCACCAAAAAGATCCTGCTTCACAATATCCCAACAAGTCTCTGAAAGACACCATTGTAGCCATCAACACCTACTGCTCCATCACGATTTAAAGCAAAAACAACATCACTTATTCTATCATAAGTAGTTGAGCTTCCAACATAGCATTATCTGAATCCAAAATTAGTGAGGGAATAATATTTAGATAACCATCATTCAATTCCTCTGAACGTCTTCATAAGATAGAAGTTGATGAAAAAATTAATACCTTCTTCCTCAATCTGTGCTTTATCATGTGTCCATTCCCATACACCTTTATTTTTGCAATAGTAAGGGCATGTCTTTTAGCAATCAACTTTGACTGAAAAATTTTGTATTTGGTTCTCCTTCCTTTAGCCATCTAACACCAGTCTTTTGTCTCTAGGAGCTCTCTTCCTCAACCATTCTATTGAGAAGAATAGCCTTTGCATAAGATAATTCTACTTTAGCATCTTTAGACTGAAGCAACTGAAAATTGTCCTCCTTTCTTTGCACCTCTATTTCAGCTTCCTTCACCTTATCAAACACATTGCTAAAAATAGTTGAGTTACAACTTTTGAGCCCAGCTTTGAGCCTTTTTAAATTTAGGATAATTTGGACTACACCGCTCTAGCCGTTAAAAGTAATGATTTATGTTAAAGCTTTTCAGGGGGCCAGGAAATTGTTGAAATCCAATCAAATGGCCTAGATTACAAAAGAAGAGCCAGAGGATGCCCAACTAGGAGGCATCTTGGAGGATATTATTTGAATGAGAACCACATTTAACAAATGTTGCATCTCTTTTATTGCAAGAGAAGGCAACTTTGTGCAGTTTGGTAAAATTCACTGTAAACTTGTGTTTTGAAGACGTGGAAAATGATCTTCCCCTTTGGATGGAATTAACAACTAAGGTTGATGTAGCGGCAGTTGTGCCTATCTTTATAGGAAAGTTCTACCTTTGTTTTTTTTTTATAGGAACCACCTTGTCATATTTTAAAATATGCACAATACAAGTTTTTTAAGAATAAAATATTATAGTATACAAATTTTTAAAACACAATATACAGATTTACTAAAGGACTATATGCTTTTCCATTTTTATAAGTATTCTATCTTTTTATTAGGTGGAATGTTAAATTTGGGGTAAAGAAGATGATATGTGATTGTGAGAGTTTTGAGATTGATGTATAAAGATCATGATATCTAACCTGTGTTTGGCCCAAGTAGTGGAATTGTCGCCCTTAAGATTTTAGAAATTATTAATTTTTTTTTCACTGTCTCAATATAATTGTCATAGTTTAATATTTGGTCAGCTAATCAAGTTTTCAAATTTCAATATTGTATATAATTCTTTATTTGTTTTTTTAATTTTAAGTTTTTATGTATAAATATTGAATATAAATTTCACTTTTTTCAATACTATTTTTCATTATAAAATTAATTTATTTGAGTTTAAAAATTAATTTGTGACAATTATATTGGGACAGAATGAGCAGTTAAATTACTAATTGTGTGCGCCTTCCCAAGCTCTCATTTCCTTACTTTCCCACTTCATATAAGCAGAAATCAAGTGAATAGGAAAATGTCTGCCTTCTTCTTCGGTTCTTCCATGGCATCACTAGATGCGTTGGGGAGGATATAATTATTGTCTCTCTCTCTGCGTAACATGATTTCTGATCATTCTCTAGAGTATCCACATGTGAAAAAAGGTCTCAACTCATGCCTTAGCTCAAGGCCAGCCCAGGAGCTTTAGCAATTTAGCTGGGGCCCTTGACTTTGCAATGACTTCGATCGAACATGAATTAATATACTGAAAACGTGACTTGGCTATTATATCCATGCATGTGAATGCCAACCTTTGCTCTTTTTATTGTGATATTTTCGTCAGGCTGTGACGATTGTGAAAGCCAACTTGATAAGGTTTTGCCTTTTCTTAATTGCTGTAACAAACATTGTTTGACCAACACCCGGCAAAAGGGTCACTCGCTACAAAATTGAAGGCCCTCCTCATACCTCACTAAAGTTGGCATATTTGGTTGATAGATAAATATATGCATATATTCTTAAACTTATTAAGATTTCAATATTATGGTTCTTTCCTTTCTTCTTATGATGTGGATCATGTAACTGATTTTTTGTCTTTTGTTTGTATGTGCATAAAGTTTGTGACTTAAATTGAAAAGTAAAGTTTGCAAGATTGGAGGATGGGCCAATAACATTTGGCCCTCTTGGATTGGTTGAGTAATTATACTTTACTCACCTAAATTAGAATAATATACATTTTGCTTCTTTTATCACTATTCATCAATTAATAATTTTATCACCATTAATAAATAGTCATTTAAATGACAAAAGGGATTCGAAGGGTACACTCAAATTCAAAATAAAATGAGTTTCAAAAATTACAAAAATTTGACGACAAAATAATTGATATGGCTTATTTATTTTACAGTCTATTTTTTCCCTATTTTCAATAATTGTCAGATCATTATGAAAAATTAAATACGTAAAAATCAAAATATAGTATTAAAAGCATTTTATTTATTTAACTGGATTTTCTTGATGGTGTTATAGTTGTTAATGGATGAATGGTGTCAAGGGAGCCAGACAAAGTATATTTACTTTTCTCTAATATACGTGATAAAGTATAATTACCCACTTGGTTCAGGAGGCAAAGTGTTATTATCCTTGGAGTAGTACTTGTTGGTGGATACCAAATAAACTTTAATATCATGAAAATCAATGTTATCATAACTCGGATCTTTCATGTTTAGTCATCAAGAACATAAATTAAAGATTAGATGCGGAAATGTACCTGAATCCATAATAACGGATGTGATTCTTGAACACCATATGTGATTCTTGAGCTTACTATGGATTTGATTATTGAATATTGTGGTTATTGATCTTTCAAATTATCGCGTATGTATTTTAGAGAATAGAGTTCTTACTTTTCTGATGATAGGATGTTAACAAAATAACACATTAAAGGATACGGGACCAAATTATCTATACACACGCTTTTCTTATTCTCCAAGTTTTGCCCATTATAAAACAGGAAATAAGATTTCAAGGTATCTACACATAAAAGCCCATACTAATTAGATGATATAGACCCATTTAATTTAAACTATATTAGATATATTGGGCTAATTAATTATGATAGCACCTCATACAAGTTGATATATATGTCAATGTCTAAAATTCAATATTCTCCCACATGGAGTACATATATAGTTTCATTGTATCAAATCTTATGAGTTCAAAATCTTTTGTTATCATGACCAAAATCATCTCTGAACAATCTTATCCATTAATCATATCAATTTAGAATCAAGACAATTTTTGTTACACTAGTCGTAACTAAACCCATTCTTAGAATTTATTGTAAAGATTGTCTTAAAGCGTATAAACCGAATACAAACTCCCACTAATCCTAAATATCCTTATTTTCCATAACACCCATTTGAGTAGTATGCTGTCTCGAAAGATCTTGGGTGATAAACCTTTAGTAAGCGTATCCACAATAATGGAGTTTGCGCCAATATACTCTATAGTCATCAAACCACTCTAAACTCTTTCTTTAACAACTAGGAAATTGATGTGTATGTGCTTAGATTTTGTTGAATTCCTATTGTTGTTGGAATATAGAATTACTAATTTATTATCACAAAATAACTTCTAAGTCGTATTTCAATACCATCCAGAATACGCAGCCTTGTGACAAAAGTTTGCAATTATAGTCCATGATTGGATGCTTCATAATATGCTATAAATTCAGTTATTATGGTGGAAGGAGTTATGAGTGTTTGTTTAACACTCTTCTATTAGATAACTTGACTAACAAGTAAATAAATATAGCCCAAAGAGGATCTATGACTGTCTAGATATCCAATAAAATCAGAGTTAGGATTCTCAATGATTTCCACCTTAACTGATTTTCTATATGTGAACATGTAATATTTTGTTCTCTGAATATACGAAATAACTGAAGATACTGAATAACCAGTTTGGCTGCTTTTCAATGATCCATTCCCTGATTACTTAAGTATCTGTCTAATATCTCAACAATATACACAATATCCGGACGCGTACAAATTTGAGCATATATCAGATTACCCACTACTGAAGCATAGGGAATTTTCTGCATTTCCTTACTTTCAAAAGTATTCTTAGGGCACTAATCGAGACAAAACTTGTTTCCCTTAGCAACAGGGGTTTCTCCAAGTTTGCTATTCTACATGCCAAATCTCTCAAGTACCTTCTTGATATAGCTCTTTTGTAATGACCAAAGAATACCTTAAGAGCAATCTCTATTTATTGAATTCTTAATACAAAAGAGGCATCTCCAAAATCTTTCATTCCAAATTTCTGTGACATAAATCTCTTGATTTTATACAATAAGCCTATATTATTGATGACAAGTAGTATGTCATCGATATATAGAACCAGAAAAAAAATGCTTACTTCTACTAAACTTGTGAAATATACAATCATCAATCTGATTTATCTCAAAACCAAATGAGATTATAATTTGATAAAATTTGTAATTCTATTGACGACAAGTTTGCTTAAATCCATAGATGGATTTCTTTAATTTGAAAACTATATTCTTTGCATCTTTAGACACAAAGTTTTTCGGTTGCACCATATAAATAGTCTCATCAATATTACCATTAAAAAATACAATCATTTACATCCATCTAATGTAACCTAAGGTCAAAATATACCACAAAGGCCATTGTTATCTTGAAAGAGTCTTAAGATGAAACCAGTGAGAAAGTCTCTTTATAATCAATGCCTTTATTTTGAGAAAAAACCTTTACGACAAGATGTGTCTTATATCTCTCCACATTACCCTTCGAATCCCTTTTGGTTTTAAATATCTATTTGGAACCAATGGGTTTCGCACCTACAGGTAGTGTGACGAGTTTCCAAACTCCATTGTCTTTCATGAACGTAATTTCCTCATTCATGACATCAATCCACTTTTTGAAAATTAATACCTTACATGATTGGATGAAAGTTAATTGGATCATCTTTCACCAATCTAGTGTTGTACTTATATTCTTGGAGAAATACGATGTAATCATCTAGAACCGCACTTCTTATTTTTCTAGTAGATCTCCTTAATGGCATTTGTTTTTGAGGTTGTTGAGTTTGTTCTTTAGGAATAACCTATTTTTCTTGATGAGAGGAGATTTGTAAAATTGTCTTTTGATTCTGGTATTGCTTCTTGAACAATGCTAGGAGTAGAAGTTGTTTGATCATTGTCAATAACAATTGTATGAAAAGAAACGGATTCCTTTTCAAAGACAATGCCTCTAACCTTATCTCTCTCCCATACTCAATATCCTCAAAGATTGGGTATTTTCGTCTCAGAAAAAGATTTGAATATGGGAACATAAAATTTGTACCCCTTAAACCATTCAAAGAACCCAACAAAATAGGTGCCGACCGTTCTTGAGTCCAGTTTCTTTTTATTTGGCCTATAAGGCCTTACCTCAACTAGATAACCCCAAATAGGTGAATTTTTTATATTGGGTTTTTTGCCCACAGTTCATAATGGGGTTTTGGTCGTGACCTTAGTTAGGACTCTATTAAGGATATAAGTTGCAGTCTTTTAGTGCATCTTGCCAGAGTGAATCCGGTAAAGTTGTATGACTAATCATACTCTTTACTATATCCTTTAATGTTCTGTCTAATGATTAGTCACATTTGCCATAGTATTCATCACCAAGGTTAGATCTGGTTGTCTTAATTCTTGTGCCAACTTGGTTCTCAACTTCAACTTTAAAAATCTTGAACATATCTAGTAATTGAAACTTCTCATAAATTAGATAAAGGCAGCCATAACAAAAAAAAAATGTTTATGAATGTAATAAGATATTGTTGACTATTCCAAGGAGCCATAGGGAATGACACACAAATATCTGTATGTATTATTTTCAAGACGTCCAAAAATCTACTGGCACCTAATCTCTTTATATTTGGTCTGTTTCCCCTAGCACAGTTAATGATGGATTTGAAAGTTTGACAAATCACCGGGATCAAGAATTTCATCTAACACAAGTTTTAAATTCTTTGTTTGGATATATGACTCTAAACGCTTGTATCATAGTGAAGTAGAATTTTCAAAACAAATTAAAATGAGAAGTGTACCTTTCTTTGAATGTTAAGCATGACATTTGGTATAGTCTTTCTTTATGTTTCCAAGATTCTTACAAAAGTAACAGCGAATTCCTCAATTTATTCTTTTGTTGTTTCTTTTGAAGTGGACCATCTGCAACTTATTTATTTATTTTTCTTTTTTTATTTTTATCCTTAAATGTACTTGTCAAGTGAGCACTTTTAATCTTTTCTTGCTTCAAACATTTCTCTTCTTGCACACAATGAGAAATGAGCTCATTAAGAGACCATTTATCCTTTTGTCAATTATAAATGACTTTAAATTGACTAAATTGTGTTGGAAGAGAGATCAAAACTAAATGCACAAACAAGTTTACAGACAGCTCTAACTTTAGTGCCTTAAGTTTTGAAGTAAGATGAGACATCCCTAAGATGTACTCCCTTATGTTTCATTTTTCTTTATACCTTATTGATCTAAATCAAGTTCAATTGAATCATACTTATTTCAATCTTAAAGTCTGTCTCTTATACACATCTAGATGTGTATAAGAGACAGTATCCACTTGCTGGCAGTTTTACACATCTAAGATGTGTATAAGAACAGACTTTGGTCATAAAAATCAAGCATTTGAACGATGTGACTTCTCATAGTCCTGTTTCTCCACTTTAGAACTTATATCTATAAAAGAGTGGGTTGTTCAAGGATCTTATGGAAGGTCTAGAATCCATGCAACCAAGAATGATCATTTCGTTCTCTTTCCATTCCTTAAAATTGATATTGGTAGGTATCATAGAAGCAGATGCATTAACCAAAAATTGACAAAACAACATATTCACACACGTTCTGAATCTTAATTAATTAATTCAAATAATGGTAGGGCCCATCACAAGATACCTAATACAACATTAATATTTAGTCTTTCGATAGAAATACTGACTTGTAAGTGGTACTCTTGGTGTAGCAATTAATATTAACAATAAATCCTGTCAAAAAATAAGTCTATCTTTGGACCGACTTATTATTTACATGGAATACTCCATAATTGTCACAAATTTATTCCACAGGTGTATATGTAATTCACCCAAATATTAAAATTCCTTTTGGACCGATAAATATCCGCATGAATTACATACACACAATCATCTTAATGTTCTAAATAAATTGACCTACACAAGAAAGGCTATTTTGATAGCATGTTGTGTCAATCAACATATTTTTTGAACATTAGACACCTTTAGTTAGTTTACTAAAATTAGAACTTAAAATTTCCCAAAAGCCTTAACCGCAACAAGAACACAATGAATAATATATTTATGACCAAACATCGTTCAGTTCTGAACGTATAGTTCATGCCATTACGATTTGTTATAGTCATGAGCAGTATGTTCATGACCTATGATTCCTTATTCTTTTGGTCATGAATAGTAATCTTTAATTTTGTTTAATTCAAAAAACCAAATAGAATTCAAAAATAAATAAATAATAATAAAATAATAATAACCGAAGTTTGGCCGTGAAATGTTAAGTTCATGACCTCTATTCCTTATGGTTATGAAGTCACGAACTATAAAGTTCATGACCAACGTTCTTTAATTTTTTTTTTTTATCAAAATAAATCCTCATTGGTCATGAACAAATATGTTCATGACCAAAACACCGTCTGATCGTTCATGATAAAAATTCCTCCTGGTCATGAACAATACGTTCATGACCGATCCTTTATTTTTTATTTTTTATTTTTTTAAATTCCAAATACCAAATGAATCTAAAAGGGAAATAAAACATAAATAAATTTTTTTGAATCCAAATAAAATTTTTTGAATCCAACAATTAAATCTGAATAAACATAAAAAAATTATTGGATTGAAAAACGGATAAGTTCAAAATTGTGCTATATTTTATATGTCATTTATCACGTTTTTATGTGTTGTAAGCAAAATTTGAGTTATTATTGAGCTTAATTTGATTATTCTTAGTTTTTATAGGGTTAATAAGAGTGAAAAAGAGCAGAAAAAGATGGAAAAGATGAAAGAGAATGCTAAGGGCAGAACATGCACAAGTGCGAAGCCATTTTGGATGCTGTTCCATATTTCAATCATAACTTTTGAGTCTGAGCACAAATTGAGGTGATTTAAGATGCATTGGAAAATGTTAAGACATAGAGTTACAACTTTTGTGTTTTACACTTTTTCCAATTCTAAAAGCATCAAGGTGAAAATCGAAGTGGAAGGCGGAGCACATGAACAAAGTCAGCGCACATGCGCTGGAGTTGTGTAGCTCATATGTTTCTGTTTGACATAGTAGAACATTGAAGCCATGGCTTCAACTCCCTCGACCCTTTTTGGACTTGAATTTATACAATTATATGTCAAGTATTGATTATTTTTCTGCAATTAATTTTATGATTGTTCTTTTTAACTTATTATTGCTGAAGAATAATTAAGTTATTAGAATTAATTCACTGCTAGATTGTTTTAACCGCTTGTGCTTAATTCAATCTGTGAAGCAACTAAATTTGATAATAACTCGATTAGTGTTATTAAATTTAGGGAAAAAATATCTAATTGGCATAACCGCGTGTGTTTATGTTTAATTCAATAGTCTAATTTTTCTTATTGATTTTAATGCTTCTATTAATTAATCTTTGGCGAGTGTTTGGATTAAATTAACAGTTAGGGTTAATTAGATCGCGTGTTGAAAATTAACCAACATCTTTAGAAAGAAACAAGAATCAACTTTGAATTGGAATTCAGGTTAGTTCTTCAATTAGTGCTTAATATAAAATTGAATTATCTTGTGTGTCAAAGATCGACTTGTAAAACTGCCATGGTGGATATGACCGAAACCAAGATTTTTCTTAATTGATTTTTCTCCTATTTATTTTATTGTTTTATTGTTTATTTTAAAAGCATTCAAGAAAACCCCCCTTTTAATTTAGCACAAGAATAAACTTTGTTCTTTGTGGGACGAACTTGACTCGCCACTACTACATTATAATTATTGAGAGTTGTTAATTTTGGGTGCCTATACAGCATTTTACCAAAATTTTGGCACCGTTGCTGGGGAACGGTTTGAATTATTTTTGTACTATTTATTTCAATTTTTCTTTTCTTTTTTATTATTATTATTCTTTCGATAATTGTGTATGCCAGTGATGTGATCTGCTGGACAAGTTGAATTTTAATTTGATCCAAAAATACAAAAAATGTTATGCATAAAAATTGGGGAAAGAATTAAGAGAGAGACAGTTAAGGGAAGAACAGTTGTTTAATTTTATCTTTGCATGTGATAACGAACAACAACAAGAGACGAACATGGCATAACGAACTTTGAGAGAATTAGCAGTGCCCACTTTAAACAACAACCTTTATGTATTACATATCCTGAATTAGATGCAAATGTCACATTTGAATTAAAATCTGGACTAATCCATCTATTACCTTCATTTCATGGATTGCCATGTGAAGATCCGAATAAGCATCTTAAGGAGTTCCATTTAGTTTGCATGAGTATGAGACCCACTGGAGTGTTAGAGAAACATATCAAATTAAAAGCATTCCCGTTCTTGCTTAAGGATGAGGTGAAGGATTGGTTGTTCGATTTAGCTTCAGGAAATATTACAACTTGGGAGCAGATGAACAGACTATTCTTAGCTAATATTTTCCAGCCTCTTGAACTGCGAATATTCGAAAGGAAATTTTTGGCATAAGGCAGTTCTTTGTAATGACGATTCCTTATATAAGTACTGGGAGTGCCTCAAGAAATTGTGTGCAAGCTATCCACATCATCAGATAAGTGACTCCTTGTTAATCCAGTATTTTTATGGATCTTGTTCCGATGAAAGAGACAGCTGTCTCTTATACACATCTAGATGTGTATAAGAGACAGCTTGAGAGGTTGAATGCTGCTCATGAGCTTATATCGAATATGGCCGCGTGTTCTCAAAAGTTCGGGACACAACGTGATCAACCTCTCAAGCGTGTCTACGAGGTAAATGTTTCATCTTTAGAAAAAAAAAAAAAAGGCTAGTCTGACTTCTTTTGTACAACAATTGGCTTCAAGAGATTGCACAACCCTGCAGCATTTGCTCGAACGAGGGACATTCAATAGATATGTGTTCCACATTACAAGAGGAATCCCAAGAGCAGGTAAATGCAGCGGGAGAATGTCCAGGGCAATCACGACCAAATTATGATCCCTATTCTAACACGAATAATCTTGGATGGAGGGATCATCCTAGTTTGAGATACAGGAATTTAGGAAAACCTCAACCTGAACAGAATCTGCAGAATTTCCAACCATACAGGCTGCCATTTGCTCAAAGACAACAAGCTAATCTGAATAATCAGTCTGGTAAGTCATTGGAGAAAATTTTGAATACTTTACGGCTAATACTATGTAATTTCAACAAGATACCAAGGCCAGTATTCAGTAGTTACAGCACCAAATGGGACAAATGGCGACTGCAATCAGCCGATTGGAATCGCAAAATTCTAGAAAGTCGTCTTCTCAAACAGTTATTAACCCTAAGGAGAATACTAGTGCAATTGTGTTGAGAAGCGACAAGGAGGTTGAGGTGGCAACTAAAGTAGTTCCCGAACAAAACAAGGCGAAGGAGAGGAAAATCGATGTGGAGAAAGAAATCTATCCCGTTCAAAAAGAAGATCTAGACTGGTAAGAGACAAAATGCATCCAGAATACACACTTGACCTACCATTTCCTGATGCATTTAAGGAATTTGTATCTTTCGAAGGAAGACCCCAATAGAGACTTGTATGAAACTTTTTGCAAATATGAGGTAAATATTCCATTGCTAGATGCTATGAAACAAATTCCTTGTTATGTTAAATTTTTGGAAGAATTAAGTACACATAAATAGAAGCAAAAACAAATGAAGGCTGAGAAGATCATGTTGGAAAAAATTGCAGAAAAATAATCAATACTTGACATATAATTATAGTCAGACAACTAGTATGTGTACAATTATATGTTTAATAAACAATACTAGAATAAAGAGGCCGTGTTGGATCTAGGAGCTTCTATAAATGTCATGCCTTATTTAGTTTATAAATTCTTGCATATAGGGCCTTTACTTGAAACTAGTGTTGTTATCCAATTAGCAGATAGATCAGTGGCTTATCCTAAGGGTATAGTTGAGGATGTTTTAATCCAAGTCAATGAATTAATTTTTCAAGCTGATTTTTATGTACTTGACATGGAGAACAATGATGAGTCTGCTCCCATTTTGTTAGGTAAACCATTTTTGAAAGCATCCAAAACTAAGATAGATGTAGATCTGGAACCCAGACACGCGTCAAAGATGGCAAAAATTTTCAACATAATATTTATGCGGCCATGAAGTATCCAGCCGAGGATAATTCTATTTACTTTGTTGATGTTATCGATTCGATAGTACAGGATGTTTTTGAAAAAGAATTTGAAGGAGACGGAGATGAGCAACCAGGAAGTAATGTTGAACAACCACAAATTGGTAAGTTATCTTATGTGACATCGAGGATCCTTAATGATACAATTTTGTCTTTTGTTTTATAGGCTCCACTAAGTTAAAGCCTCTTCCGAATCACCTCAAATATATGTTTTTAGGTGATGGGAAAAATCATCCGGTGATAATCGCTAATGACCTAACCATTAACCAAGAAGAACGTTTGCTAAAAGTCCTAAGGGAGCATAAAACTGCTATTGGATGGACCATTGCAGATATAAAGGGAATTAGCCAATCAACATCAGTTCATGCATCATATACTACTCGAAGACGGAGCTAAGCCTACCCATCAACCGCAAAGAAGGCTAAACCCGACGCTAATGGAAGTGGTTAAAAAGACAATACTCGAACTTCTTGAAGTAGGGATAATTTACCCAATTTCAGATAGCGAATGGGTTAGTCCAGTGCAATTAGACCCTAAGAAGACGAGGATAACTGTGATAAAAAATCAAGAAAATGAAATAGTGCCCACCCGTATACAAAATGGGTGGCGGGTTTGTATAGATTATCGAAAACTTAATTCTCTTACTCACAAATATCACTTCCCTTTCCTTTTATTGATCAAATGCCTGAAAGGTTAGCTGGTCGTGCTTATTATTATTTTCTTGATGGTTACTCAGGATATTTCAAAATCGCTATTGCTCCAAAAAATCATGAGAAGACAACATTTACATGTCCATTTGGAACATTTGCTTACCGTCATATGCCATTTGGGTTGTGTAATGCCCTTGATACATTTCAGAGGTGCTATGGTTAGTATATTTTCTAAATTTTTAGAACATTTTAGTGAGATATTCATGGATGATTTCACCGTTTATGGAGATTCTTTTGATCAGTGTTTGGATAATCTCACATTGATACTACAAAGGTGCATTGAAACTAACCTAGTCCTAAATTCTAAAAAATGTCATTTCATGGTTCAACAAGGTATAGTGTTAGGTCATGTAGTGTCGTCTAAGGGGATTGAGGTTGATAAAGCTAAACTTGACATAATTCAATCATTACCTTAACCCACAAAGGGCGGGAAGTTCGTGATTTTCTTGCCCATGCAGGATTTTACAGAAGGTTCATCAAGAACTTCTCCAAAGTATCGTCACCTTTATGCAAATTACTACAAAAAGATGTCAAATTTGAGTTTGGTGATGACTGCAAGGCGGCATTTGACAAATTGAAACAACTTCTTGTGTCTACTCCAATCATCCAACCACCCAATTGGAATCTACCATTTAAGATAATGTGCGACGCAAGTCACTCTACACTGGGCGCAATTTTGGGCCAACTCATTGGAAGGGCACCTCATGCGATTTATTATGCCTCCATGACCTAAATGATGCACAGAAAAATTACACTATCATTGAAAAGGAGCTTTTGGCTGTTATTTTTGCTTTTGAGAAATTTTGTTCTTATCTAATTGGTACTAAAGTGATTGTATATTTTGATCATGCAGCTTTACGTAATTTCATGACGAAAAGGGAATCAAAACCAAGGTTGATAAGATGGATACTCTTCTTGAGCAAATTCGATTTGGAAATCAAAGGCAAATTCGATTTGAAAATAAAGTGGCAGACCATTTAAGTTGACTATCATATGTGGAGGATGAACTAGAGATACAAGAAAGATTTTCGGATGAACAATTATGCTCAGTGAAGGCGATGTTACCCTGGATGCTAATATTGTTAATTTTTTAGTTACTAATAAATTATCCCAAGGTTTGTCTAGGGCGACAAGGGATAAAATCAAAAGTGATGCCAAATATTATGTTTGGGATAAGCCCTATTTATGGAAATATTGCGCCGATCAAGTAATCAGAAGGTGTGTCAATGATGGTGAAATTAATTCAATTTTAGCATTTTGCCATACTTATGCTTGTGGAGGACATTGTGGAGCCAAAAGAACAACAATGAAGGTAATGTGGATTTTATTGGCCCAGCATATTTCGCGACTCTTACCTATTTTGTCGTTCGTGTTATAATTGTCAAAGGATAGGTAACATTTCCCAAAAGAATGAAATGCCTCAAAACCCGATACAATTCTGCAAAATATTTGATGTTTGGGGCATTGATTTCATGGGATCTTTTCCTATTTCATTTGGTTATTCATATATTCTCCTGGCTGTGATTATGTTTCAAAATGGGTGGAAGCTAAAGCCACTCGTACTAATGATTCAAAGATTGTCTTAGATACACTTAAGAGCAATATTTTTCTAGATTTGGGATTTCGCGAGCTATAATCAGTGATCGTAGTACTCAGCTTTTTGTAATTGAACAGTGGAAGCTTTACTAAAGAAGTACCATGTGACACACAAGATTTTCACCGCATATCACCAGCAAACCAGTGGACAAACCGAGGTTTCTAGCAGTAAGGATTAGAGTTTACGGTTGGATGATGCATTATGGGCATATCGCACTGCTTATAAGACGCCTATAGGAATGTCCCCATATCGGTTAATATTCGAGAAAGCTTGTCACCTACCCGTAGAATTGGAGCATAAAGCTTATTGGGCAATTAAAAGTTTCAATATAGGATTGGATACAAGTGGCGAACAGAGGAAATTACAACTGCAAGAGTTGGAGGAAATCCGCAATGAAGCTTACGAGAATACTCGCATATATAAAGCGAAGGCAAAGGCTTTCATGATCAAATGATCATAAGGAAGGATTTTAAAGTCGGTCAAAGAGTCCTTCTTTATCAAACACATCTTAATCTATTTCCTGGTAAGTTGAGATCTCATTGGATTGGTCCGTTTTTAATAAAGAGTATAAAGACTAATGTATTTTTCCATGGTGCAGTTGAAATTCAGAGTTTACAAATGTCCAAAGTGTTCACGGTCAACAGACATCGCCTAAAACCCAATTGTGAAGGCGTTGCATTGGGAAATGTGTGTGAAGTGACTTTGAAAGAACCGCATTACGATTGATTGGTGAAAGAGCATCAAGTCGAGCCAACGATAGTAAACAAAGGAGCTGCATGAGAGGCAACCCATGTCCATTTGAATTTTGTTCCGATACTTAATTTTTACAACTTTATTTTTGCTTCTTTTAGTTTAAAAGGACAGCGTATTTTAATTTCCTTGTTAATTGGAAAATCGATAGCATTAAAGGGCTAAAATGATAACATGGTCCTTTGAAGATTTTTATGTGTTATGTGGATGATTTAGGGTAGAAATTTTATGTTTTAAAGTTGTAAAAAAAAATTAAAAATTAAATTTTTGTTCTGCCTCGCTTGCACATGCACGCTTAATTTCCAGCGCATGTGCGCTGAGCTAGATTTAGGATATTATGCTTTTGCCTCGCGTGTAGATGCGAGCTAAAAGCCCAGCACATGTGCGCGAGCCAGAGTAGCGCATGGACACACTACTTCGTGTGCACATCGCGCTAAGCTTGTATAACATGTGCGCTGAAGAATTATAAGGGTCGAAACCCTTCTTCTTTACACATAACACCATATACCCTTCCTATTCTCTTTCAAATTTTTCTTGATCCTCCAACTTCCCCACTCCTATCTCTTCCTCATATTGCCCTAAACTCATCAATTTTACATCCAATTTTCTTCTTTTTCAAGGAAAAATCAAATCAAGGTATGAATTTTTCTCTCTTTCTCCAATTTTTCCTTTTGGGTTTCAATTAATTCTCAAGAATTTGTTGAGTCTTTTATGCTTTGATTGAATAAATCTC
Source organism: Cinchona pubescens (assembly GCA_025175665.1). Lineage (NCBI taxonomy): Eukaryota > Viridiplantae > Streptophyta > Magnoliopsida > Gentianales > Rubiaceae > Cinchona > Cinchona pubescens. The sequence continues at coordinate 71,202 of JANKKI010000098.1, read as the reverse complement.
ATATGGATTGAACTTTAAATGTATAATTGGAGTAATTATTATTTGGATTGTTGATTGAGGATGGATTGCATGCTTATTTTATACACAAAAATTTCCTCTCCAATTCTCTATGCATGCCATGTGTTCGATAAATTGTCTCAATGAATAAACATGTTAAAACATAAGACATTGATGCATGAATTCAATCTCTAGAATATTTATTATGCCCTGTGGTATCGTTTTGATTATTTTCATGCATAGAAATCTTCATTCAATGTATATAAGCCTTAGTTTTTGACATTATTTTGCTTGAATTTTCTTGTATATTCTAAGGCTTATGATTTGAGGAATGGCCTTTTACTTAAGTGTGGGGTGTTACAATTGTTTGTTTGGGAGTAATGATTCATGTTTATCTTTTTATAGGAATGGGAAGAACGGCAAAGAAAACAGCCACAGGCAAGAGTACCAGAGAATTCTCATCATCGGGAGCTCAACAACCTAGAGTAGGTGGAGGTATCAGGTTTTTAGGTGCAACATCCCAACAGAAATATGAAAATGATATCTCGAAACAAGTTGCAATTAAGGAAAGGGGCATACAAGTTCCATTGGTAGGGGTGCCAGAAATCATGCTAAGTTAACCCGTTCACAATCATGGATGTGAGCTTTTCACCTCAACCCCCATAGATGTCGTCATCTTGGTGGTGCATGAATTTTATTCTAATTTTGATCATTATAGCTCCACCAAAGTATATGTACGGGAAAAATACGTGGATGTCTCTGCCAATGAAATCAACAGAGTTTTGAAGGTCAATCTCATTCGTAACGATGAATGGCCCGACACCCGTAATGCCGACGTAGAGCTTCAACAAATCACCGTGTTCTTTGCAATGGGGATGTGGATTGGACTTACACAACCGATGGCACCGTGGCTTGGCATTTCAACGCTAATAAACTTATGCCAGCTTGGTTTGTCCGGTTCAAGTTTTAGATGGCCGCCTTCTTCAAGTATAACCATCTTGCCCACGTCACTATGGAAAGGGCCAAACTTTTGTATTGCATTGCTATCAGGAAACCCATAGATGTCGGTCAACTTATACACCAACAAATCTACTACTCCGCTACTAATAAGCAACCTTGGGGTTTATGGTTTTCCCATCTGATTACGGCATTGTGTTTGGAAAGTGGTGTGGTGATTGATCATTCAAAAAAAGGGTATTTATAAAAATAATTTAATTTTGTCATAGTCATGAAATATAGAGCAAATTCTAATACAACCTAAAGGAGTCAGTTTTTTCTTGCTTAGAATTCTGAAAATTCAATAAGAATAATCTTGGTTTTTCTTATTCTCTCAAGGGAATTCTTTGTTTTGTTCTATTTTGTTTAGTGTTCTCTCTGGCTTTCCTACGTGACAAGGAGATATTTATAGTGGATCTTGCTCCAAACACAAATAAAATCTAAAGAAACTTTTCTTTTTTCCATTTTATGTGTTTTATTTTTGCGTTGAGGACAATGCTAATTTTTAAGTGCAGGGTGAGGGAGTTATTTGGATTTTTAAATTGTTTGGTATATTTTGCTCAATTTTGCTACAACATTTTAACGTTTCCTTTGATCTGAGAGCTTGTCGAAATTTTTGAAAATTTTGTGGATTAATTGACCATTTTTGAAAATTTTTGAAAGTTTTTGCTTAACATATTTTCTCATTTTTCTGCATAATAAATCATTAATTGAACCATCCATGAATGAGCAGTCGGTGTTAATATTTTCCATTCATGATTTTCAACAGTTTTGAGCACTAAGCCATACTTTAATTTTTGATTTAATGATATTTAGAAAAATTTATATAGACTCAATTATTTCGCATCCCAAAAACTCACTTCATTACATTTTTGAAACTAATTCTTAGACGACCCGATTTAGTTTGAATATGAGGGTAGTGCCTTTTTCGTTTGTTGAGCCTTTCTAGCCAACCATTTTAACAATTTATTTCTAAGTACCTTATTTGAGTCTTATTCTTGTGAAGAGAAATACATTCACCTTCTTTCACATAAACTCAATTTACCTACCCTTATTGAGCTTAATGTTCTATTCATTGGTTTAGCCTAAGTTTTTCCTTTAAGAGCTTATGTTGCACATTATTTGTTAAGGGGATATAAGGGTGGAAGTTTGACAGAAGTGAGTGATATACATTTTTGTAGCAAAATGAAGTATTGGAAAAAATTGTTAAAAAAAAATGGAATATGAAAGTTTCTGTAGTTGCAGGTAGTGCCCATTATTGGTACCTACGTATTCTTGATATTTACAGATAGTGCCCATCACTGGTACCTATATTTACTGTAGTGCCTACCACTGGTACCCGTACTGTGAGCGGACATAAAAAAATAAAAGGATGATGTGATGTATATATGTCCGAGAGAGGTTGGCATGTTTGGTTTCAAATTTTTCATAAGTGTTTGTCACTCAAGTGTAGGGTTGTTCCTGTCTCTTATACACATCAGTTTTTGAATGGCCATACACACATACACATGAATTTCATGTTTTGGTTTTTATTAGCATTTGAGCTCTTGGGTTCATAGACTACTCTGATTGGCGGGTTGATTATTGATTATTTATGTGAATATTTGAAAGAATATGTTGAGTGTAATTTTGTTAAGTTTAAATGTTTTAATTTGACATTTGATCGAGGACGATCAAAGACTAAGTCTGCGGTAATTTGATAAATTCATAATTGTGTTATATTTTATGTGTCATTTACCACGTTTTTATGTGTTGTAAGCAAAATTTGAGTTATTATTGAGTTTAATTCGGTTATTCTTAGTTTTTGTAGGGATAAAGTGAAAAAGAGTTGAAAAATATGGAAAAGATGAAAGAGAATGCTAAGAGCGGAACATGCATGAGTATGAAGCTATTTTGGATGTTGTTCCATATTTCAAGCATAACTTTTGAATTCGAGCTCCAATTGAAGTGATTTAAGATGCATTCGAAATATAAGACACAGATGTTGCTACAACTTTTGTGTTTTACACTTTTTCTAATTCTAAAAGCATCAAGGTGAAAATCGAAGTGTAAGGCGGAGCACATGAACAAAGCTAGTGCACATGCGCTGGAGTTGTGCAGCGCATGTGCGCTATGTCCAGAAGCAGAATTCCTAGATTATGTTTGGGCACACATGCACCTAAAATAGGCAACGCATATGTGCTCGAAACAGCAGAATTGAGTATTTTTGAGTTTTTGGTAGATTTTTTACAAATAGGGCTGTCTTTTTCAAAAATTTCACAATTTTATCTGTAGACATTAATTGTAACCCTAAGTACTCATTATAAATACCCCATTTTGGGTGAGAGAAAAAGAGACGACTAACTTTATTTTCTAGCTTTATCTACGATTTTCAGCAGTTGAAAATTATTGTTCATTCTTCTATGGCACTTTGTGCCTAAACTCTTTTCTTGGTCAAGGGATTTGAAGCCATGATCAATTCTACTATATTGTTAGACTTTTTGTTCTTGAATTTCTTCAATTATATGTCACATATTGATTATTTTTCTGTAATTAATTTTATGATTATTCTTTTTAATTGATTATTACTGCAGAATAATTAAGGTATTAGAATTAATCTACTGCTAGGTTGTTTTAACCGCTTGTACTTAATTCAATCTGTGAAGCAACTGAATTTGATAATTATTCGATTAGTGTTATTAAATTTAGGAAAAATAAACATCTAATTGGTATAACTGCGTGTGTTTATGTTTAATTAGTCTAATTGTTCTTGTTGATTTTAATACTTCTATTAATTAATCTTTGGTGCGTGTCTGGATTAAATTAATAGTTAGGGTTAATTGGATCGTGTGTTGAAAATTAACCAACTTTAGAAAAAAAAAAATCAACTTTGAATTGAAATTCGGGTTAATTATTTAATTAGTGCTTGATATAGAATTGAATTATTTTGTGTGTCAATGATCGACTAGTAAAACTGCCATGGTGGATATGACCGAAACCAAGATTTTTCTTAAGGAATAAGTTGAATTTTCTCCAATTTATTTTGTTGTTTTAGTGTTTAGTTTAAAAGTATTCAAGAAAGCCCTCCTTTCAATTTAGTACAAGAATAAATTATGTTCTCTATGAGACGAAATTGACTCACCACTACGACATTATAATTATTGAAAGTTGTTAATATTGGGTGCCTACGACAGCATTTCACCAAGAACTTAATCCGTAATATAACTACAGTTATTCTTAAATACAACACATTAAATCACAATAAAATTTGTTGAATTCAATAACTAAATCCATATAAAATCACATCAAAAAACAAATCGAAAAACTAATTTCTCTTGATTCAACATGAAATTGCTCGATACTACATGTTAATGGATACCGAATAAACTTTAATATCATGACAACCAATGTTATCATAACCCAGGTCCTTCATGTTTAATCATCAAGAACACAAATTAAAGACTAGATGTTGAAGCGTACATGAATCCATAAGAACGGATGTGATTATTGAACCTACGAATATGATATAAGTGCTACGTCTTGAATATTGTGGTTATTGATTTTTCAAATTACTGTGTATGTATTTTAGAGAATAGAATTATCACTTTTCTAATGATAGGATATTAGGAAAGTAATACACGTAGAATTTGGGAACTATAACTTATATATACACACACTATTCTTATTCCCCAAATTTTGCCCATCATAAAATAGGAAATAAGATTTCAAGATATCTACATATAAAAACTCATACTAATTAGATGATTTAGACCCATTTAATTTAAACTATATTAGATCACGTTATATTAGACCAATTAATTATGATGGCACATCATACAAATTAATATATATATATATATATATTTTATATATTAGATAAAAATTTAGATGGTTTCTCAAAGGATTCTAAAAGTAAATTTAAAAGATCTGGACTTTGAAGTAGCTTTCCTTTGGAAACCACGTAAATTTGTTGTTTTCTTTATGTGATAGCAAAATAGACACATTAACTAAGAAATGGTTTAGTCCAATTAATTAACTGTGCAACCATAAAAAATAAGTCTTTCATGTCTTTAACTTCTCCAGAATACCCATCTTTTGTAGAGTACAAATAATTCAGTTGGGTAGGGTGCAATTCGAAATTAATGAGTAATGCTACAGGGATGTCTACCTTTACTATCTTATTCTTGTAAGGCCCTATTTGAAGTTACAGTACTTTTGCTTAAAAAGTACTTTTAGACTATAACAGCATAAAGGTAACATCACTAAATATTATCCCTAAATTTAAGGGTAAAGCTTTTGGTCTCGAAAGTACTTTTAGCACAAGTTAAAAATTGATGCTTTTGGATTAACTTTTCTTTTTAAAATTATAAAGATAAATTTCAGTTATTTTACCATAAATTTATGATTGAATAAAGATAGAATTATTTTTAAAATTCAAAATAATACATTACCAAATATTAAAAGAAAAAGTACTTTTACAAGTTTTTGTCCAAACCAAAAAAAATTAAGCACTTCCAAACACTTCTTTCAAAACTCTACCAAATAAAGTGTTTTGCGATAAGTCACCACAACCTCCGACGGTATCTAAGTTTTGTTATGATACTCTTTTGTAAGAGTAATAATACTTCTTATAATCAAACTTTGATAAACTGTTTAAGAAGTTGGAGTACGTTGCATCGAAAGTTGAAAGGAAAAACTCAAAAATACTCAATTGTCAAAAAAATTTTTTGAAATATTTAAACATTAATTCTGTTTTTGGTAGCTACATCGGTACCTAAGGAGTCGGATATTCATTTTATTAATTTAAAAAACAAGTATAAAGAGGAAGACTAGCTCAAAATCTCATATGAAAAATATTTGTGAAATTTGCAAAAAAATAAATTGTCAATTCTCATGACCAATAGGTCATATAGAAAGCATCTTACTCAACTAAGTTTGCACTTCGTTGTCAATTCTACCGCAATCTAGATGTGAATAAGAGTGCCACATCTTCCAATCTACGAATGCCTAATTTGGCATTCGTAGATTGGAAAGAGTTCCTCCAATGCTTCTTTAGAGAGTCATCCTCTTCACCCCGAAGGAAACAAGCCATAATTGATTCCAGTTACTTGAATGGTTGGATCGACACTGTTAGAATATCAGACAAAATTGAAGATAGAGCATGCTTTATATGAATCAATCTTCTTTTTGGGAAGAGTATCTTTTGTTTCTAGCCAGCCAATTTTGACACAAAGCTGTCTTGAAGTTTTTGAAAGAGTTTAGAGGTCAACTTCCCTTTAAAAAAAGGACATCCCGAGGTAGTCCACAGGTAAACTCCTCGATGAGAATCCATGACATGTGCTATCATTTTAAATGTAGCTCGACTGTACCTATTGACCCGAACCCTGTTGATAGTTATCCAAAACTGCATCAAACGTGTAAGACTCGTTTGAAATACTTGCCTGTGTGAACAATACTATATCATCATCAAATGCCAAGTGGTTGATAGGAATGCAATCCCGTGGAAAAGCATAGTTAGAAACCCTACTATCACTACAAAGTGCATTTAAGCCACGACTAAGATCCTTCACACAAATAATAAAGAGAGACGGTGACAACATATCACCTGGCTTAATGCCCCTAAGAGACAGGTTATGGAATTTAGGTACTTTTTTTTCTACATGTTCTGATATGAATTAAAATGACCTAAATTATTGAGTATAATTAGGGATGGGCATGGGTCGGGTACTTGCACTTTAAGGGATTTAAAGCTGACCCGACCCTCACTTGTCTCTTATACTATTTTTTTGTGTATAATCTAGCACTTATACCACTGGATATATTGAGAGCGGGTACCAGATAAAGAGGGTCAGGTACCAATGATCATTCGTTTTCCAAAAAAAATATAAAATAAAACTAAACTAATCTCAATTTAAACACCAAACTTTCAATAATTTTTAAAACTAACGAGTTGGATTAAAATATTCTATATAAAATCGAGAAAAGCAAAGAAAAAAATATTAGATTGTTCAAAAAAAAGTTAACAAAATTCAATTTAAGAAATCACATCAATTCTTGAAATTAAAAAGAAATCCAAAAGTAACATAATATTTATATAAGAAAAGTTAGATAAAATCAATATTGCTATAAATCAAGATTTTAAACATGAATGAATAACTTGTTTACACTAAAAACTGTAAGACATATGTATATATGAGAGTCGGATCAGGTACTGTGAGTTCTTAAACTCCTCACTTGTATAAGAGACAGGCATTATACATAGGTACTAGTCAGGTATATGCTGGTCAATGGCCGAGCTGTCTCTGATCACATCTAGATGTGTATAAGAGGGACAGAGCGAGCTGGTCATCAAATCAGCAAGTATTTTTGCCTATCCCTATGTATAATGCTAATGAATTGAGCTGAGAAGTCAAATTTGCAAAGTATCGCCCTTAAGAACTCCCAAGACATTTGGTCGAATGCCTTCATCATGCCTTCAAAATAACATTGTGTCCTAGAGTTTCCTATCAAGAGAGTGAACACGTTCTCGTGCTAGAAAAATGTTGTTTGATATTCCCTTTCCATCCGCAAAAGCTAATTATTCAGGAGAAATAATCGAGGGAAGAATATGAGCCAGACGTTTCACCACACCATGCTGAGGATTTTGTTTAGAAAATTGCAGAGAGATATAGTTCAAAAATTTGAAAAACTAAAACAATCAAATTACTTGCAACTTCTCTTGGTAAAGGTACTCCCGCTAAGAATTTGTGTACCGCTTGCAGAATATTATTTGCAATCGCATCCTATTAATGAGGATAGAAGAAGCCATTAAATTTGTCCTGTCCTACTGCACTATCACTATCCATACTCTTGACTGCAACATTGAGCTCTTTCATTGAGATCGAAAGCATAAGATTAGTATTATATTCCTCAGTGATAATAGTTGAAATATTTGCTAATAAAGAAGTTATTTTATCCCCATCAGTGTGTTCTGTTTCTAAACAGTTTTGGAAACAGCCAACCTCTCTTGCTTAATGGCATCCTGTTTCTCTAACCAGTCCTTAGTCTTATTCTTAACACGGTGGATAGTCAGTCATGCATGTTTGTCTTTGAGCGATGCATGTAAAAATTTCAAGTCGGTGTCCCTCCTTAGTCCATCTAATCCTTACATTTTGTTTTCAAAATTTTTCCTCACTCTGCAAATGCAATAATAGATTCGCTTTGCTTGATTATACACTTCCCATGTTGAAAGCAACTTCTATTTTAATGACCTCGTCCTCAACCTTGCGAATATTTTCAAAGATATCCCCAAAAATCATGGGATTCTAGCCCTTTAGGTCACCTTCGAGTCTTCTTAGCTTCATATAAAAACCTAAGATCAGTGTTCTTATACACATCTAGATGTGTATAATCAAGACCGGTCGGACATCGAAGCGGAAGAACCACCGGTCCGGTCCAACTATATATCCGGTCTGTCCAAAAAACCGGACAGAAGCGGTAAAAAATCGAGCAACCGGTAAAAATTTGGTTTTTTAAATTTCAGAATAAAAAATGATTTAAATAAAAAGAAAAATTAAAAAATCGTGAAATAAACTCCAAAATGGCAAAACATTGAACACACCAAAGCCTAAACTATTAAGTTATTATTTTTTTCATCTTTTTTATACTTATTTTTGTATAAATTTCATTTTTCTTAGTAGAAATTTGATTAGTATTTTTGGGTATTAGGACTATAATTTTCCAAAAATAGTGTTTCACATATAAATTAGATTTTATATAAATATATTTTAGGTCATTTTAAATTATATCACACTTTGTAAAAAAAAAAAAACCTAAATTAGTGAACCGGCTGTTCAATCGGTCCGACCGGTTAAACCGCTAACCGGACAAGCCACCGGTTCAATGGCCGGTTCGGTTTTCAAAAAATTGCCTAAGATACCATAACCCTGAATTGGTTTATTCCAACTATCCCTCAAAAGTACATTAAAAATGTCATGCACTTTCAACCTTTGAGGGGCACTAAGACAGCTTTGTGTCATATGCTGTCTAGTATACACATTTAAGTGATAAATAAAGGGTTATGGTTAGAAGTAGCATGATTTAGATGCTCTACACGCATGACTGAAATTCAAGACCATCTTGATTGACTAATAATCTATCAAGTCAGTGCCAAATTTTTTCGACCATTCCAAGTACCGGTCCATGTGAAAGTACCCCTCAAGAAGGAAATTTCATTGACACCATAAACCCTTATTGATGAGTTAAAGTTATCCATTGATCTAATATCATAGTAGTTCCTTCCTATATATTTTGACATTGCAGTAATAGTGTTAAAATCACTCCCCAGAATCTAAGGTCCACCTACTGAAGTTGAGAAACAGTTGAGGTCAACCCATAACCCTAGCCTCACTATCCTAGTGCACATTGCACAGATGAAGGTACCCATGCATTTTTAAAACCAGTCATCATTTGAGAGTTGAAGGTGAACAAATTATCACAATTTTCCAAATATTAACATGATACCAAATAAATCCAAATCTTATTCACCAAGTTAGAGTAATGAAATTTAAAGCCAAGACTTGCACGAACCCTGTCAATTTTATCTGAAATCAGCCAAAGGTTCAATAATCACCAGTAATAAGATTCTATGAAGCTTTATTAATTTCTTCACACTTCTGGTATTAGACTTCCTCACTACTCCTCTTGCATTCCATACTAGAATCGTATTCATTGGAGAACATTAGAAAATGAAGTAGATGATTCCCGAGCTGCTTATCAGATAATGATAGTACAAATGATAGAAATTCCCTTTTTATTCGGATGATTTGTACCTTACAAATGCTCATGAGGTTGATCAAGAAGCACAAGTGGTTCAATCCCCAGTTTATTAGCCATTATCTTGGCAAATGCCCAAAATTCAAATGTAAGGTCTTTCTTGTCTTGGCTTGTTTATAAGCATTAGCATCTCTATTTTTTAGTGATAAGATAATCCAAATGAGTTACCATGGAGATCCGGTTCCTGTTCTCTTGTATCCTACGTGGAGATTCAGCCCTTGTAACACTAGTTTGCATGCGAGCATTTGAGTTGAGACGAATTTGATTTTTCTTGTGGATAGGCTACCTGGATTCTTTACTAGGGTTTTGCTGAATGGTTTCTTTGCTAGGGCTGTGCATGATAATAGCTTCAAAGATTGTATAAGAGACAGCATAGCATCTTGATTTTTCAGTTTCCATATCTTTTTTTCTTACTAAGTTTTTGGAGTCAAAGCCGGCTCTTGATCAGCTTTTAGTCGGCATTCTTACTTTTTATGCCCTAATTTATCACACTCCAAACAATATATGGGCAAATCTTCATAGGTAATGGCTTTCCAATATCTTGAATCACCGTGGCCATTTCCAAAATCGCTTTGGCAACACTTTAGAAACATCTACCTCAACACAAATTCAGGCTATGCTCGGTCTTGGCAAAGATGCAGTTACTGTGTCTAAGAGACTAACCAACAAGTTTTACAATGGAGAAAAGTGAACTTTTGTAGTAGTTTTATAAGGTAGGATAAAACGGGAATTGCTCCAGGAAGATCTTTATAAGGACAACAGGAGATTCCCTATCTATTCAAAAGTCCGGAGTCCACTTTAGTATTCATATTCTAAAGCCTTAAAATGACCAAAATAGTCACAGCCAACAATGTTGGTGATCTTTCTCAAGATCATATCGGATGAGTACATGGGGATAATTGATTAACCCTAGGTTGAAAGATCTCTTAAAACTGAGCGACAGGAAATTCTTTCAAAATTGTCCAACTTGAGTCCAATTTTAAACAACGTACAACAAATTCCATAAGATGTACAACAATCTATCACAATATTTTGGATATAGTTACAAAAATTTCGTAGTATTAAGTACTAAATTATTACATATATTGCAATATTGTCTAGTCTTACGTTATTTATATTATTAATATCAACTTATATGATACAAGTGCTATATGGAATTATATTGTTACTTGTTGAATTTAAGTTATATGTTATCGGATCATAGTCAATAGGCACTCATATATCGAAATTATATGGGCTGAAAATTAAATAAAATTACAAAAAACTTGTTTGAGAAATAGGTTTTTGTAGTCAGGATTTGATAATTTTTTAAAATAGAATTATTTTACCATTTAAAACATTAGTATCTTGATAAGGTTTTATTCGATTTTTCCCAATTTTAGGATTTTTTCTCATTTTTGTTCTAAGTGGATGCTTGTGCCTACCGGTGGCTTGTCCGGTTGTGTGTGTTTTAATATGTTTAGTCATTATGTTATTGTTATGCTAGTACTCATGTTATTTGATGGCTTTCATAGGTCTATGTTCGAGTTTCTGTTTTTACGAGAAGCGACACAACAATCGGACAATGACAAACACCGAGTACACATGTAGAAGTGTATCAAGTTGCAACCTAAAATTTCTAGACAAAACTTGTGTTGTTACTCAAGATTCAGAAACCCTAGTCCCTTAGAAGTTTTAGGCCATGATCCAAGAAATAAAGGCACAAAAACTCATGTCACGGCTCGAGACGCTACAAGGTTATTTTGTCCAGATAAGGGTATTTTTGGTTGAAACTTCTCCCCACAAACCCTTCTCTTTTCTTGTTTATCTATTCAAAATTATAAAGGTTGAATCTTTTGACTTATAATTATTTACCCTACTTTGTTTAGTCTTCATGTGTTATTTTAAATGTTTGTATAAGTGTTTCCTTTACATGCTTTCTTTAAAATGCTTTCTTAATGTTAATATTTAGTTTAGTTTATGTGTTTTCTTTAAAAATGCTTTCTTTAGTGTCAATGATTTCAATTTCTGGAATAGTAATTAGTTATGGGTTAGAGTGTAGATGATGTTAATTCCCATTTGATGATGGTTGATTAGTTGGTTGATGGTGAAATTGATAAATTAGACATTATTAATGAACTAGTTAGTAATTAGGGAAATTGATCACTTCCTTACTTGGTAAATTGGGGTGAGAACAAGAGTTGATCCTCGATTGTAGAACATGATTAACAATTGGACTAGAGATAGAATAGTATGATTAACAATTGGACTAGAGATAGAATATGATCTCAGTGGATTATTTCACCTAGTTGGTCACATAGAATTCCATAGGGTATTAATTGAATTTGGCTAATTTTTTGTAGTAGGAGAGATTCACATCTAGACGAGTTGAATTGATAGACCTAATTGATACGAGATATTAGCATTAGGTTAAATCAGGAATTGGCCTCCAATTTGGTTAATCGAACCACTTAACTGATGGAATTAATCTAATCCAGAAATTGACAAGTTTAAATCCAAACCAAATTTTAAAACCATTTTCGTAGTTCACTTAGCTTACAGTTTAGTTTTAAAACCAAACTCTTTTTTTTTATTATTAATCTGAATAATTAATTGATGCAAAAACTAGTAATTACCAACCAATCTCCATAGAAATAATCGTTACTTCCAATAACTACTATTTGATCACGTATTGTGACAATGTGTCACCTAGTTGGTTAGTAGATTTAAGTATTTTAGCTAAACTATTATCAAGAATTCCTCCCAATATTCAGTGTACAATTGGCACAAAATTGATTATTGAATTTGAATTTAGTTAAAATAATTATTATCGAATTAAATTTAAAATTAAAATTAGTTAAAAAAAATTTAATTTTTTTTTTTAAATTTTAATCGATTTTATAAATTGATTAATCAATCGGTTAAATGTATGCATTTAAAAAACCAACTGTGCACATGTCTTCTAAACTTAATAACCTAAAGAGTTACAAGTTCAGTGATTCCATGTATGTTTCTAGGTCAAAGACAACGATATAACTGAAAATTGAAAATGATATCGTTCGATTTTAATCTTTGCAATTCACAACTTTTACAAGTTGAATTTAATTCTCTTATGAAAAAATTATTTATTATACTCCTACACAAAATGTTTGGTATGAATATCATTTCTGATAAGAGGAGCTTATTTCTTTTCCACAAGATAATACTATATGTATTAAAGAAAGGGACTTACTTTACATTACATTACTTAATTTGTAGATACTGATTCTTAATTTATACTCTATATTTTAATTCTAAAATATATTACATATTAAATTCTTAAATTTATTATATTTAAATCAAATTTTAACACCGTTATCAACTAACAAATTTTCTAATTGTATACACTACATATCAAAAGTGGAACATTAGTAAAAAAAATTTGAACATTGTCAAAAACTACTACAAAAGTGGGACGGATTTAAAAGTTTTAGGGTGCAATGCATCTAATTTAGAATTAATGGAGCAAAGAGATAGTTGATCATAAGTTTGAAGGTACAAAGTGTAATTAATCATGGCAACCTCTACTAGTATGATACGATCTAAACAAGTACGTAGTGTGCACAAATTTAATACCTGTCAATTCAAATAACGGTGTTAAAAATTAGATTGTAGTGGAATAAATGTAATCAGAATTAGGGGTGTCAATGGGTTGGGTTATCAGGTTATCGTGTCGTATTAGAGACAGCTATATAAGTATATAAATTAAATGTTATGTAATAACACTAATATACAATAATTTTATTATATATTAAATATTTTAATCGGATCCGGGTTTACTATTGACAGAGAGTACCAACCTATTTAACAATTACATAACTTACAATCTATTTGAGTTAAAATCTCAAATTTTGATTATTTAATAACTCAAACAATTATTAATACTAATCTTATTATTATAGTAATTTAAAAAGCATAATTAAAATTATTAAATTTTTTTGGATAATATTTAAAATAATTATTATGTTTGATTTAATAATCTAATATTAATTTTATTATTCACAACTTTAAAATATACTATATTAAATTATAATAAAATAAAAAGTTCAGCAAAATCTGTTTATACAGTAACTTAACCGGGTCAACCAATCAAAATTTAGGGTGCCATGTATGCAATTTTGTGCTATGGGGTGCAAGAAACAAATATAAATTAGAGATATAAAGTGGAGTAACTCCTTTAAAAAAATAAAAAGATTGCGGTGGTGAACATGTGATCAAGCATTTTGAGCAAGGACTCACAACTCGGGGTGTTCAAAATAACCCGCTAATCCGAAAAACTGATGGAACCGGTCCATTCTGAGCCGTAAAAGAAGGGTATCCGAACCGGGTCAAACAACACGTTCGGATACTGAACCGGTCCACATACAGACCGGTTCGGGTACCGGTTCACTCTTTGGTGAACCGCCGGTTACCCGAACCGGTCCATAATCAAGGGCAATTGTGTAATTTCACCAAATATGGCTAAATTTTTCTATTCATATGTTCATGGATTATTGATTTAGTTTATAGCTGTAAATTTGCTTAAAGGGATATTTGATAATTCATTTTTTTTTTTTTTTATAATTTGCTTAAAGGGATATTTGATAATTTATTTTGTATAGTAAATTTTTTTTTTCTTCCTTTTATGTTCATATGCATGATTGAGTTATATATATATATATATATATATTGTCTAAAGGGATATTTGATCATTTAAGAGAAAAAGAATATTTGTCTAAATTATAATTTCAGTTTGGAAAAGGAATTTTATAAAATTGATAAATTTATTGTAGTTAGTTGTATTTGCTTGTAATAAATTGCCTATAATTGGAAAAGGAATTTTATTTTATTTTATAAATACATAAAGTTGACTTTATATGAACCTTTAATTTTTGAGATTTTTGGAGGATTTTTTTTTTTTTTTTGGTCAAACCGGTTCCTAAAAAAGCGGTCCAAAACACGCAGGTACCATGTGAACCGGAAGATCGAAAATGTGATCAAATGCTCACAATGTGTATTAAAAAAATTTAATAAATTGATAAGGGAATAATTGAATTTATTAGTGAGTTAAGCATGTTTACGAGCAAAGTAAGCAAAATAAGTGCAAAATAAAAAGAAAAAACAACGAGTTCATCCTAAGTAGTAATGTGGAAAAAATTTTTGTTATTCATTCATCTATAAAATAAATATTTTTAATTATTAGATAATTAAAAAATAATAAAATAAAAATATTTTTTTAAATATTTTAATAATTATTATATCCATATTATATTATATTGTAAAATGAATAACAAAAACTTAATGCAATGGACGACGCCCTGATCCTACTTGTAGATTTCTGCCGTAACCCTTAGAAAATGTCATGGGAGTAGACCTGTCAATGGGTCGGGTCTAGACCCGGACTCGACCCGATCCGGACCCGTTTATCCGGATCTGGATTTATAACAAATTCTGATTACCCGGATCCGATCCTGACCCGTTTAGCTATTATAATAAACGGGTCAGATCTTGGTGTTCCGATCCGATTAAGACCCGGATCCGATTAAAATATTTAATATATAATAAAATTATTGTATATTAGTGTTATTTTATATGTATATATACATATATGTTGTGTAAATTGTCCATATAATTTATATTTAATATAAAATACATATATAAATATTAATTATGAACTCAATACTTTTACATAATTAAAAAAAATAAAAAAATTTGATAAATTGTAATAGTTTTACATAAAATTTTAAAAAAAATTATTAAGACCCGAATCCGACAAGACCCGACGTATCCGGATACGGATCTACTTTATAGACCCGTTCCGATCCGAATTCGAATCTAAAACTGGTAATATTAATCGAATTCAAGTCTGTATATATTAGATCCGATCCGAATACGATCCGTTTACGGCCCTACATGGGAGGGAGCAAAATGGTCAGATAAACTGAGGCCGGCGGCGGGAAAATGAAATCTGCAGTTGGCGGGGACAAACAAAGGCTGGCGCCAAATCACCAGTTTTAAAACGGTGGGCCCTCCCCGGACTCCAAACATAATATCAACTCCATGCCATTCCCTTATTTTAATATCAATTACTCTTTCAAGTAGTAAACTTTGGTCAATATATCCCTTATTTAAACCGCCTTTGGCAACAAATCTTTGAGCTAAATTGCTCCTTTTTTCTCTCTTTTCCCCGCCTAGTTTAATTCAGCAAATCAAAATTTTGGGGATCGTGTCACGTTTCCCGAAATCTTCAATAAAGTAATTTTTGATTTAGGTAAATATTTAGATATATTTAATTTTTGATCATACTTGTAAATCTTGTGATGTAAATTAAATACATTAAGAAACATAGTAAAATTAATAATCTCTTACAAATAACATTTCGATTGATCACTATCAACAAATCACTAAAGTCTGATTTTGTTGATTAAATTACATACTCTAATTTGTTTTTTTTTTTTTTATCTTGTTTGCTTATTGGTCACGTTATCATGTGAAACTGTTTGATTAAGGTCACTTATTTTCCAATATTTTAGGGGTGCATTGAAAAAATGAAAAAAAAATTCACTAAAATGACCATCACATACTATGTCAATGTACTTTGGATTGTAAATTTCCATACATATTGGGACAACAATGTCTGGATTTAGTTGCTTGATTAGAACTCTTCAATCTAGAATTTGCTTCTACAATTGTCTTTTTTTTTTTATAAATTATTACTTTAAGATATCAAAGAATAAAGGAATAGAGTATTACAATAACAACAATTAGAACTGGATCCAAAACATGTTATTTGGGAGATGTTGGATTTATCACTTAGTACATCCCTCGTTACTTTCCACGCTTGATGCTTTTGATGAGCTCCATCGTATAACTTTTGTAAATTATTTGTACAAAACATAAGAAAGGTTCAACAAATATGAAAATTTTGTTTTGTTTGTATAAAATTATTTTGAATTAAAAAACTCTCTAAATACACTTTTCAAATACTTTTTTTTATCATGAATATCACTATCCAAAAGAATTATTACATTACTCATAGTACTAATTAACATTCTAAATAATATTTCAAATGATAATTATTCAAGTGAAGGCAATTGCAAAGCAAGTGCATTTGTTTAGAATTACTCTGTTGTCATATATATGGTAAATATTTACGTAGATTCGATCTTTGGTTTCACATATTGATATTGTGGTGTGGATTAAATTTTAGAAAATCTATGATATCAACTGATGTAAGCAAGATTTTTTAAAATTTAATTCTGACCACAAAGTTTACGGATAGAGTTAAAAACCGGATCTATTAAAATATTTTCCTTTGAAACATGCAAGCCCTATGACTCAATTTTATATTTAAATCAAAAGAAAAGGGTGGAATAGTTTCCTTTAAAGAAAAAAAAGAAAATGGTAGAATAAGATTGGCCTATGGTATAATTTTTAACCAGCCATGGTATAATAGAACAGACTCAAAATAAACCAGATGTGAATTATAGTAGAATTTAAAATTTAAATAAATTATGACAAAGAGTTGATACTCATACATCTTTTGATGTGTAAATGTATATATATATTTAAATAAATCCAATCTTAATATTATTAAAATTATATATTATAAAATTTTATTTTATAACAAATAAATTAATCTAATTATAAAAACTACAAGTAAATTATTGATCGACCTTACTTTATTTCCATTTTTAAATAAGTAAATATTTTTATAGATTTAATTTTTTGATTTTAATTATGCACTTTATAATATAAATTAAATTGTATAAAATATATAATATAATGTGTAAATAAAAAATTATAAAATTAAAATATTATAACATATATAATAGTAAAAATTTCATAAAATTAAATCGCAATCACAACGTTTACAGTTGGCCAAAGAGAAATAAGAATTTTTTCCTTCTACATATACCCTCATAAATACTTTCATTTAGAGGGAGAAACAGCCGCAGAGAAGGGGGAAGAAAACACAGAGAAACAAGAGGGGAGGTTAAAATTATATTTAGCCTTAAAGGAGGAGGAGAAGGGTTTGATTGTGAAGACAGAAAAAATGAGGGAAATCATAAGCATACACATAGGACAAGCAGGGATTCAGGTTGGAAATTCTTGTTGGGAGCTCTATTGCCTTGAACATGGCATCCATCCTGATGGCCTGATGCCCAGGTTCCTTTTTTTTTTTTTCCTCCTACTTATTATTATTTTTTTATTTGGGCTGATTTTTATGGATTTATGATTTTTATCATCAATGGACTTTGACATTTTTGTGGGTTGTCATTTTTGTGGGTTGTCTTCAAATCTCAATTCTTTAAGAGGTTTGTGGTTCAATTTTGTCATTTTTTTTTTAAGAATTGTTCATGGTATTCTTTCTGTTTGTTGAGATTTTGATATTTTGGTGGAGGAAAAGTTTACCCAATTTGTAGATTTGTGTCCTTGTGCTTAGAGAATGGTTTGATTTTTCTTGAATTCTATGTCTTTGTAATCAGAATCGAATTTATAGAGATTTTCTTGTTGATTTCCAGCAGTCATTTAAAAAAAAAAAAAATTCAAGAAAAGAAGTCCAAGTTTTCTGTTTTGTGATGAATATGCCAAAATAACCAAGAAAAACTGGAATCTCTTTTGATCCGAGATGAAATGCAGATTGCGGTTTTCATGTCTGTTGATGGGACCTTCAGTTGTTTGTTTCTGATTTGTTCTTATGTGTATAAGAGATTTGCAGTGACACTTCGGTGGGAGTGGGACATGACGCATTCAACACCTTCTTTAGTGAAACTGGATCAGGGAAGCACGTCCCAAGAGCTATATTTGTTGATCTTGAACCCACGGTTATTGATGAAGTCAGGACTGGGACATACCGTCAGCTAGATATTTCCATCCAGAACAGCTTATCTCTGGAAAGGAAGATGCTGCTAATAATTTTGCAAGAGGGCATTACACTGGTAAAGATTGAAAGAATTCTACTTATCCACTCAAAATGATGTAGCTATCTGTTTTGTTGTTAGAATTAATTGTGGTAATGTGCTCTTGCAGTGGGAAAAGAGATTGTTGATCTTTGCCTGGATAGGGTGCGGAAGTTGGCTGACAACTGCACCGGCTTGCAAGGTTTCTTGGTGTTCAATGCTGTAGGTGGGGGTACTGGTTCTGGATTGGGATCATTGTTGTTGGAGCGCTTGTCAGTGGACTATGGAAAAAAGTCGAAGCTTGGGTTCACCATCTATCCCTCTCCCCAGGTGCTTATACTGTAGTTACTGGTAATGAGTGCTGGGCTCTCAATATGAAATCTAAATCATGTTGTTTCGCAATTACGTGCTATTTTTGTTGCTTTTATGTCTTTTTAATATGATGCCCTGAATTGGTATTAGCGGTAGAGACAGATCTCTAGATACTGATCCTATGAATGCATGTTGAACAATGGAAGTGTGATTTTTTATTTGAAAGAAATGGAGCTACGTTTTTACCAGCTGCATTGTTGATAGACTTTGGCCAAGTGTCAACTGTTAGAATTTTTTTTTTTTCTTTTTGTCTTAATTATGTAGTTAACTTATGAAGCTGCAAAACTAGGAAGGATTAACGGCATAGCATTGGTGTGTTTGCAGGTATCGACTGCTGTTGTGGAGCCTTATAACAGTGTTCTCTCCACTCATTCGCTCCTTGAACACACGGATGTGGCTGTGCTCTTAGACAATGAAGCCATTTATGATATTTGTAGGAGATCTCTAGATATTGAGAGACCAACATACACTAATTTGAACCGCCTGATTTCTCAAATTATTTCATCCCTGACTACTTCTCTAAGATTTGATGGAGCCATCAATGTGGATATTACAGAGTTCCAGACCAACCTTGTACCATATCCCCGTATTCATTTCATGCTTTCATCATATGCCCCTGTAATATCAGCTGAGAAAGCTTACCACGAACAGCTATCGGTGCCTGAGATAACAAATGCAGTGTTTGAGCCTTCGAGCATGATGGCAAAATGTGATCCAAGACATGGAAAATACATGGCTTGCTGCTTGATGTACCGTGGAGATGTTGTCCCCAAAGATGTTAATTCTGCTGTAGCTACTATCAAAACCAAAAGGACAGTTCAGTTTGTTGACTGGTAAGGAAATTGCTTATTAATAATATGCATTCACAAGTATCTTGGAGCAATTCAATGAGATATTGGTTACCAGATGTTTGATTTCCACATATTCTCTTAAATGGTCAAGATGTGCATAATATGAAATCTAAAGAATCTCGGAAGGCATTGTCTGAACCATCGGGGAACTGAAAACTGCTTAAATATGATTAATATATGAATCAGCTGGGCTTGTGTGAATTTACTGAGATCAAAATTTGGCTGGCAGAAAGAAAATGAAAAGGAATTGTTTGCATGCTTTTTCTTACTGGAGAATCGACAGCTGCAATTTTATTGGCATGTCAGGGTTGAAACTGTAGAATAGTGTTTGCAGAAGTTTATCTTATATGTTTCATTGGTTTATCCAATTTGTTGCCTTTTACATTTTTGTGCACAGGCATGATTGCTTTAAACAAGCTTTACATGACATAATTTAGTGCAATTATGGATTCAAGTTAATACTATTAAGATTGCTATGAGCTAAGCTCAATCAAAGCCTGATTTCAAGATCCTGCAATTGGTTTATAATTGCTGCCAACCTGTCCATGAATGCATAAACATGTGGTCCACTCAAGAGAACCATGTGCATCACCAGAAGGATCATGAATGAGGACAACCTGACAAGTTATTATCAACAATTTTCTATGGCATGCAATGCATGTCCCCATTTGGCTTGCCATCTCATTGTAGGCTGCATTCTTTTATCCCAGTAAACATGCCTTTATTCTGCTTTTCTGCATTTCTTTTTCTTCCTGGTTAATTTACACAAAAATAGTCAATCTGATTCAGTCCTATCTAAAATTTTGTTTATCTGGCTTCTTTTACAGGTGCCCTACTGGCTTCAAATGTGGTATTAACTATCAACCTCCAACTGTGGTACCTGGGGGTGATCTTGCTAAGGTGCAGAGAGCTGTGTGCATGATTAGCAACAATACAGCCGTGGCAGAGGTGTTTTCACGAATTGACCACAAATTTGACCTTATGTATGCCAAGAGGGCTTTTGTTCATTGGTACGTTGGTGAAGGCATGGAAGAAGGTGAATTCTCCGAGGCCCGGGAAGACTTGGCTGCTCTCGAAAAGGATTATGAGGAAGTCGGTGCTGAAGGTGTTGAGGAGGAGGAGGAAGGTGATGATTAGGTGTTGAGGAGGAAGTTGATGATTATTGATGATTAGCATTTCATAAAACCATGGGCTTTGCGGCTTTGCTTGAATCATTATGTAAACCTTCCTGATTGTATCTGTGTATTGCTGTTTCTGCTAATTAGTACGAGTTGTTGAATGTTTTTCATTATGAATGTTTGATTCTCTCAAGTTGTTTATGCTTATAGTAAACAGGTGATGATGATCTATATAGTAGTTTTTTGTGATTACATTTGCTTTCAACCTTTACACATCATATCGTTCCCCGATGATTTACTTTGTTACTGGCATTCACTTTTTATTAGTGCAACAGGTTGCTTCTACTGAACACACAGTACTAGGTCGGAGTACAAGACAAAAAATTTGCTGACATAGGCTTTTCTTGTTTAAGCGCGAACAAAGAACAGGCCGCGCATGCATGTATTGCGCTTAGATGGAATTTTGCCTTTTACATTAAAACAGCAATACTATTGACATAGACTCATAGCAACATTTCTGCTCGAGAATCACAATTTTTTGGGCTAAATTTCCATATAAGCGAGGTAGGCAGTTGTCAATTCTGTCTGAAGTGTCATTGCTTCTCAAATTAGGGGGAAGAATGCTTAAACGAAAATTGACTACTGATGCGATGATGGCAGTGGAAGATCCAAGAAAAGCAAAAACTGGTCACCCTTGAGTTCATGGTGTAATATAACCCAGATATCTGGGTTTGCGATCAACCTTAGCGTTGCATGGTTATACGACTACTGATGCTTTTTTTTTTTTTTTGGGATAAATTACTGTAAACTCTTATGTGATATAGCCCTCCAACCCATAACCCTTATAAGTTTTGCAAATATACCTTAAACCCCACCAAAAGATAGAATGGATAGAAATCATCCAAATTAACTCTGTTTAAAATATACACGCTACAACCGAGAATATTTAACGAAAAATATCATTTTTTCTTAAAATTTTGCTCTCTCCGTCCCGAAAAGTTTCACTTTTCAAAAACTGAACTTTTATGAATAGTAGACAAAATGAAGAGTTAGGCTTCTAAACTTCCTATATTATCTTGACCAATCTACCCAAAATGCATAAAGTAAAGAATTGAAACTGACCAGATCGTTTCTGAACTATAGTCAAACATTATATGAGCCCATGTATGAAGTGACAAGATGTAATATACCTTAAACCCTACCAAAAGATAGAATGGATAGAAATCATCTAAATTAACTCTATTTTAAATATACACACTACAATCGAGAATATGTATAAGAATATCAGGGCCTTCTTAAAATTTTACTCTCTTCGTCCCGAAAAGTTTCACTTTTCAAAAACTTAACTTTTTATGAATAGTAGACAAAAGGAAGAGTTAGGCTTCTAAACTTCCTATATTGTCTTGACCAAGCTGCCCAAAATGCATAAAGTAAAAAGAAACTGTCCAATTGTTTCTAACTGAGCAAACTATATGAGCCATGTATGAAGTGACAAGATGTGTTTCATACTTTTGATAATTTTTATTGGACCCCACATTTAATCATATACAAGGCTGAAATTAGAAGGATGTGAAAAGTTTATTTATTGTTTATGGTAAGTGACAAAATTTTGGGGTAGATCAAAAAGAAAACTATGACAATTTTAATGAGATGGAGGGAGTAATATTTTATGACTAAAATACTCTTTTATAAATTAAAAAAAAATCAAAAACATATTTTAGTCATAAAATATCCGTCACTGCCTCTATGCCTGTGCACAAAAATGTAAAAGGCAACAAATTGGATAAACCCTGTCTCTTATACACATCTAGATTCCTCCTATCAAACATCTGGACACCCCTATCTCATTATAATTGCTCCAGGATACTTGAAATCCCTGTCTCTTATACACATCTAGATCCCCTTAAGAGACAGGGGTAAGGGAGTGGTGACGGGAGGAAGGAAGAAGAGGTTGGGAAAAGTTGAGTTACCCCGTACTCCTTTGTTACCCATTTTCCCTCAACCTCTCTTTCCCATGGATCCATTGATCTTTCCACGGCTCGTGCTTTGTATAAACTGTCTTAGTTACGGTTGTAGCTGTGTCCACCAAGTCAATGTGCTACACTTCCGAGGCCCCATCACGAGCCATGTCTTGGTATCCAATTTCAAGAAGTTGATATGATGAGAAAGAACAAGGTAAAAGGAAAAACCAATAACAAACTGATTTGATTGAAAGGCCTGGTTAGGAATGTATCAATGTATTAGCAGCCATGAATTTTAATAGCTAATTTCTTTTTGAATAATCTTGATATGAATGGTAGTTACTCTTATTCTATTGGTGATTTTTGGCCTTTTCTGGTGGATTTTTATTGTAATGGGATGTTGACAGTTTTTCCAGCATAAGTGAAAAGAGGATGTGGTTATTGTTGGTGGTGGGTGGTGGAGGGTACAGAAGTTTGGTTGATTTCCATCCATTCTACCTTTTGGTTTGAAATACTTAGGCATTTAAAGTATATTTCCAAACTATATAGAGACTATGAGTTAGAAGCCTATATCACATGGGGGTTATAGTAATTTACCATATATTTTCTTGGTAAGAGACTACTGGTGCAAATCATTGCAAGTGATGATACCAAAGCCAGTTGCCTACATGGCACTAGATATTTATATAATTTAATTCATGTGACAAGTTCATTAAGTGCATTTATTTAATCAACCATTAGACTTAGTGTACATTGTAAGAAGAAATAGTCAAGGAACCCTTCATCGAGTCTTATACACATCTAGATGTGTATAAGGCCAAATTTTTATTCAACTCATTCATAAATCACACTCAATCCAAAGCAATTCGTTTACTTTTTCTCTTTAACTCTCTACATAGATTATTTTGTCACCGGCTGAGGGAATCTGCGATGAAAAGTCTTTCCTATGAAATTTTTCCTTGTTCTTGTTTGATTTTCTCATTTTTCACATTTCCTACACTTTTTATCACCTCAATTTTTGAAGAAAATGAAAAATTGTAATACTACTTAGATATGTCAACAACAAAGAAGTTGAACGAGTACAAGAGACAGTACCCCCTGATCGAAACCAATGACCAAGATTAGGCTAGAACCTCTTTAACAATGCAATAAAGGCAGGAAAATATACTCTAGTACATTTTTGATCACTTTGAGTCCTTTCGAGCCTTCATCAAGCACCTAGAGAACCAAACACCTCCTACTCAATGAAATCCACTTGAACAACAACTTCATGAGAAGAAACGCCCCGGTCGCTACCCTAGCAAGTAGCTTGAGCTTGCCATGAATAGCACTGTCCTGGGCATAAGATTGTTCGCTCTTGATCTTTGAATAGGCCTAGCAATCACATTATGTAAACAGCAAACCAAAGAGGTCAACTGTGTATGAGCGATTGGGCCTTTAAATGAAGTCCAAATCTTTAGAGAAGTTAGGTCCTTTCCCAGCTGACTCAAAATAGCTCGAGGAGCAAAACCTAGAATGAAAAATCCAGAAAATCTTGAAGAAAAATAATTTGGTCACACATGCTTCATTTTTCTCCGAAGTGGACAAGGATTCGTTTACAATGTCCATTAGAATGAAACCCTTGCCTGTTCAGTTTGAACAACCTAACCTCGACAAGTATAAAGGAGATTTTGATCCCTCAAACCATATCTCTCATGTGGTGGTTGTCACCAGTTTGTATGGCTATAGTAATGCCATAAGATGCAAATTATTTGGCATTACCCTCCGGGCTTTCATCTCTAAAGTGATTATAGATCATTGCCTATCAACTTAGTGGCTACATTTTATGGCCTTTCCAAATTATTTAAGAGCTAATTCTACAGCAAACATGCTCTACAAAAGGACATTTCATAGTTGATGAATATCAGATAGAGATTTGAGACTTTGAACTAGTACATGGACCGCTTTAATAATGAGGCTGTGTAGATCAAAAATGTTGATGAGAAAATAATGATTGCCATTTTTTGTAGTGGAGTTTGGCCTGAATTCTTCAATGCTGAGTAGGCCGCAAAGAAGCCCTCACGGCCAAACTCCACTACAAAAAATGGAAAAATGGCAACTCGAACAAAAATCTTGCCAGATACAGACTAAACCCTCTGAACACCTTAAGAAGGGAAATTTTATATCAATTCCAACAAACTAGAATTTTAGAGCCTTATCCTCCATTACAGACTAGTCTTGATAAGATGGATAAGGCAAAATATTGTGCTTTCCACGGCCAGCATCGCCATGATGTGTAATCACCTCAAGATTGGATAAAAAGAACCATATAGGATGGCCAGCTGTCTCTTTATCCAGTAGTAGATGTTGAGTTCAGACAAAAATGACCTCAGTAATGAGAAAACCAAGCTCTACCTCTACAACAGCCTCAGTCTCTTAATAATCACCCTTAGAAGGTGTCTCAGAACAATATTGTTGGGATAATCAACACTATTGCTAGGAGGCCCACTACCGAGAGTTCAAGCAATGTTTGGAAAAAAAATATGCTCAGTATGTTTCGAGGGCGAAGAGCTAGAAAAGAGGTTAAAACCATTTATGAACCTTGCATTCACTTCAGATGATCCTAACATCCCTCTTCCCAGCATACACCACATGCTAACCTAGTTAAGATTTATGTTCAATTCGGCAGGTGCTCTTTACCTTGTCTTTATGGATATAGGCATCTCAAGCAAACATTATTTTTGGAATACTTGGGAAAAATGCACATGGATCATTCATCGATTAATTCATATCAAGATTATTCAAAAAGAAATTAGCTATTTCGGTCATGCTAGAGAGATAGATAACTGTGCCACTAACCTTGGGAACTTCCCAGATGTATCGGGATGAAATGATTAACTTTGTCATTGTGAAGATGGATAGCTCTTATGCACTATGATCTTGGGTCGTGTCTCGAATATGCATATAGGATTTCACCCTTTATTTTCCATATTGGCATTAAATTTATGCTAAGTGACTTATAGTTGAATGCTCAAGTTCAGAGGCATCTAAGCTTTTACTAATCTAGATCCCAAAGGAAAAGAATATCCTAAAATACAGTCGAAGACAGTCCCAATTGAGGAGATATAGCCTTTGATCCGACCCTCCCAGATTGGAAAATTATAATTTGTGTCAATCTGCCAAGTGACAGTCTGACAATCCAATTTTAAAAGCATGACAAGGAAATGTCTTCTTATACACATCTAGGACATGCCTATAAGAGACAGTTGTTTATACTTTCTTTTTGAATAGAAGCCTCAACCCTTCTCTCTTCAAAAATTGATTGATACTATAGTTGATTCCTTTGTGGGCTTTGTAATTATATATTTTTTAGATGCTTTTAAAGGATATCATCAGATATACATGGAAAAAAAAGATGAAAAAAAGATTTCCTTTATCACCGATTGAGGCTTACTACTACGTGACCTGCCTTTTAGATTGAAAACTACTGGAGCTACTTATCAAAGGCTAGTCAATAAAACCATCAAGCCTTAGATAGGCCGAAATATGAAAGTTTATGTGGATGACATGGTCGTCAAGAGTAGAACTCATGAGGAAACAATTAATAATCTATAGGAAACTTTTGACATTTTGAGATCTATTTGAATAAGGCTGAACCCTAAAAAGTGTATCTTTGGGGGTCCTCTCAAGCAAGTTTTCGGGCTTCATTATGTCTTATTGAGGCATTGAAGCAAAGCCTGAAAAGATCAATGCAATAATTGATATGAAATCTCTGACCTTAGTTAAAGAAGTTCAGCGATTGACAAGAAGAATGGCTTCTTTGAACCGACTTTTTGTCTAAGTCAGCTAGAAAGTGCTGCCATTTTATCAGATCATAAAGAAAGTTGACAATTTTCAATGGACTAAAGAAGCTCAAAAGCCTTTTGATGAACTGAAAGAATATCTGGGGGGATATTTTGAAACTAGTCTCACCTCAAAAAGACAAACAGCTCTATTTATACTATCTACCTTGGATTATGCAGTTAGCACAATTTTACCAAGGAGAAAGAAGGTAGTTAGCACAATTTTACCAAGGAGAAAGAAGGAAGAAGTCAGCTTCCTATTTATTTCACACGCAAAATGCTTCGTGGGCCAAAAATGAATTATCCAATAATTGAAAAAGCAATATTTTCTTTGATCTTATCAGCTCAGAAGTTGAGATGTGTATAAGAGACATGGCTAATTATACACATCAAGATGTGCCTTTGAAAGATATTGAATACGAAGGCAAATGTCTCTAGGCAAATGTTAAAATGATCTGTGAAGCTCTTTGAATTTGATATTGAATTCAGGCCAAGAAAAACCATTAAGGCACAGGTCCTCACGAATTTCCTGATAGAAAACTCAAGCTTAGCTCACTAAGAAGTTGTGACGTATTTAGAGCCTATTAAATCAGCCGAACCAAAAGATGAACCAATTTGAGAGGTACATGTTGATGTCTCTTGTAGACATCTGGATGTGGTGCGAGATTATCATTCGAACCCCCAAAGGGGACTATTTTATTATGCACTCAAATTTGAATTTTAAGCAACTAATAATAAGGTAGAATATGAGGCACTTATATCCGGAATGCAAATAGGCATAGAAGATGGGGGCTCGATCTTTGAGAATCCATAGTGATTCATAGTTAGTGGTCAATCAAAGTCTAGGAAATTTTGAAGTTAGAGGTGTCAACCTTAAAAAATATTTGGACAAGGTAAAGAGCTTGGAAGCACAATTAAAGAAGGTTGAGCTTCCCATGGTGCTAAGAGCTAAAAATACCCATCCTGATGCACTTTCAAAATTGGCTTCAGCAATCTATTCAGGTACCTTCCTAAAGAAATCCTCATCGAGGTGCAAGCATTTAGACCAATTGATCCAACTAGGTGTAATGGATGTTGACATGGACCTTGGACGGGTGGGCCACATCATTCAATATCTTTCTGATGAAACATTTCTAGAAAACAGAGCTAAAGCAAGAACGGTTAAAATTCGAGCCACTAAGTATGAGCTGGTGCAAGGAATTCCTTCAATTCTCAACTTGAACAATGGCAAACAATTCAAAGGAAAGCCCCAATTTTTGTGTCGGGCTTGGAATAAAGCAACTCTTTATCTCGGTAGCTCATCTATTGGCTAATGGTCTAACAAAGATATCTAATAGAACTCTCCTAATAGGATTGAAAACTCGCTTTGGCAGAGCTAAAGGGGCTTGGGTGGATGAGTTACGAAGTTTTCTTTAGGCAACCGTGCCTCGGATTGCCAATAAAAATCACCTTTCAGCCTCGTATATGGTTCTCAGGTAGTCATTCCTACAAAGATTGGAGAGCTTTTTCATGATCCAATGCAGAACAATGAGGTGTTGATGATAAATCTTGATCTTTTGGAAGAGAGA
Source organism: Cinchona pubescens (assembly GCA_025175665.1). Lineage (NCBI taxonomy): Eukaryota > Viridiplantae > Streptophyta > Magnoliopsida > Gentianales > Rubiaceae > Cinchona > Cinchona pubescens. Next base: position 42,825 of record JANKKI010000098.1, on the reverse strand, counting down.
AGGGTTGAGGCTTCTATTCAAAAAGGAAAGTATAAACAAACAATGTCAAAACATTTTAATTCTAAAGTCAAGCATCATTATCGAGTCACGGGAACTTTGTCCTCAAAAGGAATGAGGCCAGAGATACACATCTAGATGTGTATAAGAGACAGATATTATTTAGGCCCTTACGGGTAAGTGAAGCACATGGGTTGGGCTATTATAAACTTGTTGGTAAGGATGGGGTGCTTGTACCTTGAACGTGGAATATTGTAAATCTCACAAAGTACCATCCAAAACTATAAAGTTCAGATGGGTATTATCACATAAAGAAAGAGTTTCTTCAAAATTTTCTTCTAAAAAACAAATAGCGGCTCTAAGCAAACCAAAGTGCTTAAGTGGCAAGAATGATCAAACTCAGAAAAAGGCAAAGAAATGGAAAAAGGAAGTAAAAGGCTGAGACCTGTAAGGTAGTGGTCTCTGCTAAAATTAAAAAGAGTTGCCCTAAGCCTGCTAAAAGCTCAAAAGGTAAGGATCCAACTCAGAAAAAGAAAAAAAAATGGAAAAAAAAAAAAGAAAGTAAAGGGCTGAGACCCAGTAGTCCCCTCAAAAAATAAAAAGAGCTGCCTCAAGCCTTCTGAAAAGCTCAAGAGCCAAGGATCAAACTCAAAAAAAGCAAAGAAATGGAAAACAAAGAAAGTAATCATTTTATATACAATCCGAAGTGCTCAAGTGGCTAGGATCAAAACTCAGTAAAAGCAAAGAGAAAAATGAAAAAGAAGGTAAAGAAAAGAAAGAAGTAATGATTTTCAGGCTTTATCTCATGGCACAACTTTATGTTAAAGCTTCTTGGAATGTTTTAAGTTTACACTTAAGTTTTTCTTATCAAATTTAAGTTCAAAGTAAGAAAAGATCGATAGTAAAAATCAAAGTTTGAAGACTTGTAAGGAAGTGGAAAATATTAGTCACTCATTTTTAAAAAAAAAAAAATATTATCATAGTACAAGGCTTCTAATCTATTGCAAACTAGTAGCAGCAGCCTCGAGGAACTTCAAGGTCCTTCAGGAGTAGTCTCAGTGTTGGCACCAGCCTCTTGAGGGATTTTAGGTTGGGTGCTATGTCCACGTTCCTCAAACAAGGATAGGTAACAGAGAAGCTCGAACCGTGTCTCTACGTCATTTAGCTTCTTAACATTGTGTCTTGTCATAAGAAGTACCAGGATACAGGTTCAGATTCCTTAACAAGACGATCACAAGTAGCAGTGTATTCCATGATATAAGAACTCTTAGCAAACTCTTTCAGCTTACTAGACACTTCAGCCGATACAAGGAACTCATTTTGACCAAGGACCTTCAGCTCAGCCTCACGTCTAGCAAAACCAGCTTGGGCCTTAACCTTGGCTTAAACGACTTGGGCCACAGTGCTTTTCAAATGTTCATTGGTATCATCTATGGCCTTGGCAAGCTTTTCATGAGCTTCCTCAAAGTCCTTTTTCAAGATGGCCTTAGACATCTCGAAGTCATAAAGCCTGTCCTTTAGACATTTTATTTTATCAGCCCATTCATCATACCTGGTTGCTGCTTCCTTCTGACCTTAAAAGCCTCTTCAATAAGAGCTTCTCAGACTTGTGAAATTTTACTTCTTGGTGAAGCCTAACTACCTCAGCTACGTGGACTTCCTTTCTCTCAGCACAAGTGGGTAAAATAGAAATTATGAAAGCTGCTCTTATACAAAAATAAGTGTAAGTTAGTAAGGTAACCTTCAGAAGCTAACACTTCAAAAACAAGGGGTAAATTGCTATAACAAATTGACTTACATTCATGGCTGAGACAAAAAGCTCATCAAACTTCTCTCGGGATGAGTGGTGTTTGACGTACTCTTTGTCTCGGGAATGGACTGTTGCCTTTCCTAGTTCTCGAGCCACTTGATCGAATTGAGCTTGACCATTATATCAAGGTTTGGATAGGGTCAAAACTTCTTGCTATCAGTGGTCGAGGTGACAGACAGAGACAGCCCTAATCAAACAGCCCTTAGTAGGTCTTAACTTCCTATTGAGGCTTGTTTTTTCTCGAGAGTGTATTTCTTCTCACGTGCATGAAGACTAGTCAATCATATTTGGATTTTGGGAATGTAGAAAGCAACCATCCGAGCCCAAGGGTAGGGTTTCTTACCTTGATTAATAATGTATTAAAGATAATAGTTGTTTTTTGGTTGCCCTTCGAAATGATTGGAGCTCTTGGGCCCCGTCACTAGCTGCTACAGTTAAAACCATTTGGTTCTGAGGAACCTCCTCAATAGTTATACACAGTCCCAGTTTAGTAGTCGTTAGTCTATGAGTCCTCTTGCGAGTAACTCATGTAGGGATAGGGGGTGAAGTTTGGGAGCAAATGACAGGTCTATCTACCTCAATAAATGTGTACACCGGTTCAACCTTCACTATAATAGATAGTGTTTGGGAGATTTGGGATGTATTTGCTGCAATCACCTCGGAGATTGACCTCTACATCTATTAAAGTGGTAGAAGGGGTGAGGACTCGGGTCATTTCAAATGTGTCTGAAATTTGACTAGAGCTGAAGGCGACAGAGTGTGGAATTAGGTCCACCTAGGAAGTTACCAAGTCTACCTGAAGTGCAAGAAACATGTAAAAGTCAATTGATAGGGTAAAAGAAAGGAAAAGAAAAGGCATAACATTAATAGAAGAGTAGATCAGCTCAAAAAAAGTCTAGCAATAAAGGAAAAAGACCTTTTGTCCAAGAATAGATGCCGACCCAAGCTATAATGTTATTATTTAACATTACATTTTGGCCTCGGTAATTAACACAAATCGAGGCCCGTAATAGTTTTAGTGCCTTATAAGAGTTTGAAAGAATAGTGTTTCAAGCCGTTATAGACTCCTTCATGAGGTTCTACTGTCACCAGGGCATGAAGGGGGTTAGATACCTAGCAAGAAAGAACCATTTTTTCTATTCGTGTGTGGCCGAAGGGTTACCAAGGACAATTTTTCGACCATCAGTTCTGGGAGAGACATAGAAGAGTCCATTATTGGGGGTCATTTTTATAATCATTCGGATTCAGTATATATCTTGATACACATTTGGTTGTTTATATAGTATGCAAAAGCCTACTATGATTTGTATACCATTTGGGGTTAGTTGGGAAACACTGATATCCCAACGGTTAGAAAGGTGACAAAGAATTGGGATAATAGGAAGCCAAAGTCCGGCTAGGAGCTAATCTTCGTATACTATCATACACCCAGAAGGAGATGATTAGACCTCAGTCTTCAGGTATAAGAGACAGATTGGTGACATTTAAAGGGAATTGATAAACATCTTGAAGCTAACTGTGGGATTAAATGTATGCTTAAAATTTTGTGTAACAAGGTTGGTATGGTGGTTGACAGGGGAAGAAGCCTCAGGAGTTGCATTCCTTGGAAAAACTAAGAGACATGGCAGCTAACAAAGAGGATTCACTAGAGTTCAACAAGCATAGTGTTTGACTACATAAATGTCCTAGTATGATAATGAAAGAAAAAGAGGTAAACATACAAGAGTCAGATTCAGAAGCCATTTGTGCATTGGGTTGAAGTTGAGGCAAAAGGTTGAAGCTTTTCTTGAAAAAGGGCTTGAATCAAGTACGAATTCTCCCAAGTGGACTTGTGTGAGTGTTTTGAGCAATAACAATGTGAATTGAGAAAGGCGATGAAGAAGTTGAAATTGATAGGACTGGGAAGCGAAGAAAGGGGAAGGAGACAGGTCTATGAATTTGTAGAAGGGGAATGCTATTTGTAGAAAGTCTTAAAATCATAGTAGAAAGAGATAGAGGCAGAGTGGGCAAAAAGTAGTAAAAAACTCTAAGTTAGGGTATTTATACAAAGGAAATAAGGGCTATTGGGCCTTGAGAATGAAGCAAAAATTGGTGCTCTTATTGCATAATGGGCCGATTCGAGCATTTTATCATAAATTAACCCAAGTTTATTGCAAAAATAGGAAAATTATTGGGGCATGATTGCATTCAATTTGGATGCAATGTTCAAGGAATCATGAGTAGTGCACAAAAAAACAGCAATCCAACTTACACACATAAAGGAATGAATGCCTTGTGAGAAGCCAGACAAACTTTGAAGTTTGAAAATGAGAGATTCTAAATGCTTCCAACTTCAGCTTGGGAATTGAACTTCAAGCTTTGGAGTAATTAATTTCAGAGCAAGAGCCTCAGATCGGGGACTCTCAGCACAAGAGCCTCGGATTGAGGACTCCATGGACAAATATCAGCCCTATCTTGAGACTAAGGCTTAGCTCCGAGTTGAGGGGACTATTGACAGCTGCCTACATGGCACTAGATATTTATGTAATTCAATCCACGTGGAAAGCTCATTAAAGGTATTTGTGTTATCAGCCACTATGCTTAGTTGGCTCTAGATAGTCAAGGTACCCTTCATCAATGCCTATAAATAAGGGGTCCTTGGGTCAAGTTTGTATTCAACTCATTCATAAATCACACTCTATACAAGGCAATTAGTTTACTTTATCTCTCTAGGTTCCTATACACATCATTTAAGGAGACAGAGTGGGCAAAAAGTAGTAGAGTTCTTTACTACCTGTCTTTATACACATCTAGATGTGTATAAGAGACAGTTAAAATGAAGTAAAAATTGGTGCAGTTGTTACTTAATGGGCCTGTTTGGGCATTTTATCATTAATTAACCCGAGTTTTATTACAAAAGTGGGAAAGTTATTGGGCCACGATAGTATTAAATGTGGACAAAATGTTCAATGAATATATTGCAGTTATGAAGTATCAAAAAATCATGAGAAGTACATGAAAAGACAATAATCCAACCGACATAAGTTAATTGCTCCAAACCTTGAGATTTGTATCTATGCAATTTCAGAGTTTGAAATGGAAAGGTCCTAAACGCTTCCAAGTTTAGCTCAAGAGCAAATCTCAAGGTTTGGAGCAATTAATTTTATAGCAAAAGCCTTGGATCGAGGAATCTTAGCATCAAGAGCCTCGGATTAGGGACTTCATAGATAAATATCAACCCTACCCTAAGGCGAAACTTAGCCTCGAGTTTAAGGGAATATTGATACCAAAGCCAGCTGCTTACGTGGCACTAGATATATATGTAATTCAATCTAGGTGGCAAGCTCATTAAGGACATTTATGTAGTCAAACACTATGCTTAGTTGGCTCTAGATAGCCAAAGCACCCCTCATCAATGCTTATAAATACGGGGTTCTTGGGCCAAATTTGTATACAACTCATTCATAAATCACACTCAGTCCAAGACAATTCGTTTACTTTCTCTCTCTAACTTTCTATACAATCAGTAAGCAACCAAAATAATTTAAGTAATGTTTGACTATCAATATATATATAGATGTATATATAAAGATATTCTGGGAATCATTTCATTTTTCATCAAGAAACAAAAATAAAGGAGGTGTTCAGTTTATGGGTATGAGGGAAAGGAATGGGAATCAAGGTTACTGATACTCATAATGTTATTTTGTTAATCACTATGGGAATCATTCTATGGGAATGAAAATGTTAGAAAATGGCCAGTTTCATTCACCACTTTTGACTTGAGTTTCAAATTATTTAACTTATTAACATAATGAAACCTATTACTTATTCAAACCAAACAAGTAAGAGGAACGACATAAATCCATACGATAGTGTGTTTCTAATTCTCATTCCGATTCCAATTCTTGAATGCGAACCAAATACCTCCTAACTAGTAAACTGCCTAAAACTAGTGATAAACTACCTAAAAGTAGAGATTTGAGAGGCTAAGTCATTTGATACATCTTGAGTGATTTTGTTTGGTTTCATGATTTTTGTCTTTTCCTTGAATGTTTTATGGATTTTATAGGCCTTCTCTACCTTTAAAAACAACTATCGGTAACTGCCACATTCAAATTTGAATTTTTTTTCCTCTCTTTTTTTACCCACTTGGCCATAACTACCCATTTTCCTGTTTGTGGCTTAATTTTCCTTCTCATGTTTCATCTACCCCTGGAATTTTTAACTTTTTTAATCCCACGTATTTGCAAATGGCATTCAGTCCCTCTTTAATAGGCAGATTAGCTTGAAACCATAGACCGGGATGTCTAAAAGACCGAACACTTCTTCTAAGGTAACTGTAATTTCTTGTTTGTCAAAGAAAAACAAGTGAATAATTATGGTCCCAAACTTGTACCAGTCCCTCAATAATGGTTTGATGAGGTTTCAAATGTAATAGATAGGGAATGCAGCCTAGGAATGAATATAACTTTTTCCGTTCAGTAGAACTCATTTGATTCCTCCACATGTAAATTAGACACTCAGGAATATGGAATAACGTGCCGATTCTTTTGATTGTAACCATTTGTAGACAATGTATGCCTTTACTTTACCTTACCTTGGGTCCTTACAACTTAGGTAGTGCAGAAAATATAAACGTGCATGTCTAAGGTAAAGTACCGGATAAAAGGATGGCCCATTTCTATCATGGGATTTCCCAAACAATATTGCCTCTATGGCTTATGATGGCAGTTTAGTAAAAGAAAATAAAATGTGCAAAATTGAAACATGCCCTAGGTGTCCTCTTAGGAGCCTTAGGTGAGCCTAAAATGCAATGTAATGTCCCAATAATGCAACTTAACGTCAATACAAAAATGAATTTACAAACAAAATCCTATAGGGTACAAACATAAAGAGAGGATACAATTGTTTGAGAAAAACTATACATGTTTATATCATTTACAAAATATTACAACTCAATTTAAGAGTATAAATATAATAAGGAATCCTTGGGGGTAACATATTTAAACTCTTATCTTGAATTTACAATAGTCAAACTAGGATGCTATTCTGATTCTAGAGACATGAGATGCAATAGATAAAAATTTATACGTGCAAAAATGAGGAATAAAAAATGAGCTTACATCTAGAGTGCTATTCTAGTACAGGCTCTTATTTTATGGCTCGTGAGATGCAAAAAGCAATAAATAAAGAGAGTAAGAATAGATAATAGGAATACTAAAAATAAAAGATTCTACACAAGGATTATCCTTTATCTCATGCCTAGTGTCCTATTAGAAGCTTTCAGAGGCTCTATCCTATAGGTAATATATATGTTGCATGAGTTTGCCTCACTAATTCAATCTAAACTCCACACAGGTTTACGATTCTTGAACTGTTAGACAGAAGGACCCAAAAGTATCATCTGTCAATTCCATGGGTCCCAAGTCAGTAGTTCGAGTTGGACCCGTTTGACACCGGTACTGGCACACCGCACCTTGTACCTGCATGCCTATGTAAGGTCTGAATCCTATTATAAAGTACCATTTAGTAGTAAACAAAAAGTTATGGAAATGAGTGTGCATGATGTGTTCCCTGGAGACAGAGGACTTTTAGTTTACTTTTTTATAATCATATGTTTTTTAGGCTCATCTATTGGTTTATTACCCTCTAACCCCATTAAACCCTACAATTATAAATGAAATGTCAGGTGAAATATTACATTAAAGTAACAAAATAAACACATAAGAAAAAAATAACACGTAAACATCCAAACCTAATGTAAAGAGGGGTTAAACTTAGGAACATGACTAAATCAAGTGCTTGAACTTTCTAGTATCCCCAGTGGAGTTGCCAAGCTGTCGTGGTCAATTTTTTGATAGGAAAAATAAAATAATAAAAATAAAGAGAAAATAAAAGGGTATAATATATTAATATTAAAAAAGGGTCTAAACTGGGACTTTGAAAATGATGTTTTGAAGACCCTAAAATGATCTAGAATAAGGTTTTTTGAAAAACAAGTAAATGAATACATATAAGAATAAATAATGGAGTCGTCAGTTCCAAAGTGTGTAAAGTGTATTATACACTAACTCTATTTTAAATCCCTTTTGAAACATGTACTAAGGCTCGAGGTAAAGAATATTGAAACACAAAAGGGTAAAAATAGATTAAATATAAATAAATAAATAACTATAAACCCTGTACTAGATGATTCCTGCTACAAAATAAAAGAAAAGGATTCGGGAGTCCTATTGAGGAAAGAAAAGGCTAGACTATTTTGCGAGTAACGTAGGCACCCTTCTCATACCCCGGTGGATCCAATTGCTCCCAAATTAATGTTTTCAAACCTTAACCCCAATTTGTATTAAGTTACGATGGAATAATATGAAGGCAAATAAATAGTAAAGAACAAATATAAAAAGCATGGGGAGTTGGGGAACTCGCTGTACTAGAGTTGGACTAACATAGGAAGGGAAAGTTTCTATACTAGAATTGGAACAGTGCAAAACATGAGCAAAAGATATTTATAAACAATAAATATACTAGACAAGCCAATAATGTCTGACATATAAATATACAAAGAACATAAATAAATATAATATAATATTCTGACATATGGGTCCTAAGGAAAGCAATAAATACATAGCATATGTGTATCCATTTACATTAGGGTTTAGCCTTTTACAAAAAGTTGCCTATATCTGGGTCAATACCTATGCGTACCTATATAGGGCATAACCATATGTCGATAATGGTAATTAATAATTAAATAAAGCAGATAAAGCAAGTAGCAAATAAAGCACGTATTTCACATAGTGGAGTTTAGAAATGTATCTCCTAGAAGGCACAAAGTGTAAAAGTTCTAAACCTAACTAAAGATGAGCAGACAGATTAAAATAGTTCTCCCTTTTTTCTCATTACAAATAATTCTAAAACTAATTAATTACATCATTTAAGCAAAACAAGAATATTAACTCTCGGTAAAACAATTTAAACAAGTAAAAGTGTGCCAATTTATCAAAAAGTAGCTAAATAAGGATAGCCTAACACAAAAGGTACTTAATTAAATCAAACCTAAAAAAATAAAGACTTGATTAAACTAAACTTGAATATTAAAGGGCAAATTGTAATATTTCTAGACAATTGAAGTATCGACAAACAAGAAATAACAAAATCTAATAGCAAAAATCAAAGTCAACAACTACAAGAATTTTCTAGATAATTCCATTGCCATTCTAGACTAACTGCAAGTTGTTGCAACAGCTAATATACAACATGTTCTTACATTATTAAGCCTAGGAGATGTTCCAACATCTAGAAATATCTAAACCAAGTCGTCTTTTAATTAGAATGTTCTCTTTAATTCCATCTAAGATCTATTCTTTAATTTCTTGCAAGTTTAAAGATTTATTAGTTAACCTTAGTAGGTTTTCAATTAGCTTGAAAGTTATAAAATTGTTACAATATCTTTTTTAAATTGATGCATCTAGATGTGTATAAGAGACAAACAATTGTATCATGAGATTTATGATTGAGATTGTCCTGAATAGGATTTTGTATAAGATTTATTTTACATGAATTGATGTTAAGTAATATAGGAGAAATTCTTTGCATGTACCACTTTTTAAGGCTCCTGCATCTCATGTCTAGGGCAATCAGAATAGCATCCTACGAATTAAAACCCTTTAATTAAGAAATCAAAACTTAAAGATATCTGTTCTCGATGTATGAGATATCGATCCATTAAACTGATAGAATCTAGATACCATCCTAGTATTAGGTTGGTTATCACAAAAATCACTCTCGCAATTCCAGAAGTCTTTGAAAGACAATTTTGGGAGAATTTCTTACAAAATTTTTCTAAAGAATGTTGAATGGTAGTTTTGCATATGAAGAGTATATTTAACATGAAAACAAGCCACAAACCCTTTAAGAAGTCCTACCAATACTAGGACACTAACTTGTCAAATCCAAACAAGTTTAGGATTGGCTCACAAGACTAAAAACAGCTATGCATAATTAATCCTAGACTATTTTTTGAATGTAAGAAAATCATCCAACTAACAAACTCCTTAGAGGCCAAAACAAGTGCTAAACTAAATCCTAAATTAAATAGGATTGAATTGGCCGAATAGAGGCTTGGCTGAGACTAGGGTTTCTAGAACCCTTCATAATACTTTTCGAATCTTTGAATGTTGGAGCTTGAATCTTCTTGGATTTGGACTTCTAAAACATGGACTGGCCTCTTGACTTAAGCATGGTTGAACTCTTGGCTGACACTTGAAAATATTAAGGCTTGTTGGTCCAAAATTCCCTTGACAAAGCTTAACATGGCTTGCTGCAACTTCTTTGTCCTTGATCTTATGATTGGCCCAACTGGAACTTAGACTAGATTAACTACTTGATCTCCTTGAGCTTGGTCCATGAAGCCATCACTTAATCGGTGGCTCACATGTGCATCATTTCCTTCTTCTTTTAAATGATTCATAATCGAATTGCTTCCTACGTCAAAATCAGATAGAGAAAGATTAGTAATATTAAATGTTGCACTAACATTATACTCACCAAGTAGATTGATTTTATTCCATTCATTGTCATTGATCCTCTCAAGTACTTGGAAAGTTCCATCCCCACAAGGATCCAACTTAGATTTCCTTTTGTTTAGGAATCTCTCCTTTAAAAAATGTAACCAAACCCAATCTCTTGGCTGGAAGACTACAAGTTTTCAACTCTTATTAGCCCTTGTGGCATTATGTTGGTTCGTTTTGAGCATTTGTCGGCTTTATTTCCACGGATGGACTTTATCAATTTGGCTCTTTTTTGTCCATCAAAACTGGTTAGTTGCTTCACAGGCAAAGGAATCAAATCTAAAGCTCTTAGTGGATTAAAACCATAAAAAACTTCAAAATGGAGAAAAACTAGTGGAAGAATGAATTGCACAATTATACACAAATTCCACAAAGGGCAAACAATCTTCCTATGTTTTCAAGTTTTCTTTAAAGTAGCACGCAACAAAGTTCCTAAAGTTCTATTGACCACTTCAGTTTGGCCATCAGTTTGAGGGTGACATGCAGTAGAAGACAACAATTGCCTGAAGTGGGGGCAATTTCCCCATAAGACACAGCAAAACTGACTCAAAAACTTTACATTTCTATCACTAACTATGGTTTTAGGAGCCCCAGGCAAACGAACAACTTCTTTAAAGAACAATTCAGCAACATGCACGACATCATCAAATTTATTACATGGTATGAAATGTGTCATTTTAGAAATCTATCCATTGAAGAAAATTGGATCAGAATCCTTTGGAGTTCTTGGCAATCCTAAGACAATATCAATGGACACATCAAAGCAAGGGTGACTTGGAATAGGCAAAGGCATATAAAGACCACGTGGATTAACTTTGGACTTAGCTTTCTTACAAGTAAGACACTTAGCACACAAATGATCCACATATTTGGGCATGTTAGGCCAGAAAAATGTTCTTTAAGCATTTCTAATGTTTTAGCACTCCAAAATGATCCATTAGACCTCTACCATGTACTTCCCTAATAAGTAATTCACGTAATGAGTAATTAGGAATGCATAATATATTCTCAAGTTTAAAAGATAACCTTCATGCTGACAAAATTTATCAAAACCAGTCGATTTACATGCCTCAAACACATTCGAGAAACCAAATACAAATATTTGATATGTTCAATACCAAGAAATTTAGTGTTTAAGGTTGAAATTGAAGCATGTCGACAAGACAAAGTATTGCAACAATATTATCCTTTCCTTGCTTATATTGTATGACATAAGGAAACATTTTAAGATTCTAATCAACCTATGACGTCAATTACAATCTTGTTAAAGTAAAATAGGAGCAGCAGGCAACTTAACCTTTAGCATCTGAAAAGCATGATATTATGCCTCACTCCACTTAAAATCAACCTCTTTCTTGATTATTTTAGTTAGAAGGGAAGCTATAGTGCTGAAGTTTTTCACAAACCTATGACAAAAACTTGCTAAACCATGAAAACTCCGCACATCAGACACATTAGTAGGAGTCGGCCCGTCATTAATAGCCTTAACCTTTTCTTTGTCTACTTCAATTCCTTTATAACTAACAATAAAACCAAGAAAAAAAACTTCATTCATGAAAAATGAGCACTTTTTCAAATTAGCATAAAGTCATTCTTTTCTTAAAGTTTCATGTACTAGACGTACGTGCACAAAGTGGTCATCAAAGAATTTGTTGTATATTAGAATATCATCAAAGTAAACCGTAACAAATTTCCCTATAAATGCACACAAAATATCGTTCATTAGATCTCATGAAAGTACTTGGTCCATTTGCTAAATCCAAAGGCATATCATGCTGTCTCGAACACGCCCTTGAGCCATTAAATCTTCAACTTTCTTCTGAATTTCCTTCATCTCCTTTAAATTGGTTCTATAGGTGGGTTTGTTAGGGATGGCCGTGCCCAATACAAAATCAATTTGGTGCTCAATACCCCTGATAGGAGGCAAGCCAGGGAGAATCTCTTCAGGAAGGCCGAATCAAGGTCAGACTGTACAAAATAATTTTCTTTAAATATAAGGAAAAATATAGGCAAAATTCAAACTCCTGACTATTTGAACCTCTTTGAACCCTCCAAAGAAATTAGATTTCTTTTTCAATTCCTTACCCTTAGAATTTTCAAATTTAACCAATTCACCTTTAGGGTTTTTGAATTTTAGGGTTTCATTAGGGTTTTCCACTTGAGTATACTCTTTTTCAATTCGGCCTTTTTCTTATAATATTCAACTAATGAGCTCTTAATGTACAATTGTTCCTTACTCACTTGATGATGAGGTAGTGGTTTAGGTTCAATCTTTTGGCCATCTTTAAAGTTGTAGTGTATACTTAGATGGAATAACTATCAGGAAGAGTAGTTGGTGCAAGTATCCATGGTCTTCCTAACAATATGTGACTCGCTTGCATTGGAACAACATCACACAAAATTTCATCCTTATATTTTCCAATAGCTAATGAAACTAAAGCTTGTTTAGTTACTTTAACTTCACTACACTCATTAAGCCACTACAATTTATATGGATGTGGATATTTTTGACAAGGTAAACTCACATTTATCGACCATTAATTTACTAACAACATTAGCACAACTATCGCCATCTATGACACATGCATGATTTTGAACCACATATTTAGTGAAAAAATATTCTCACGCTATACCTCATTGTGGTCATCCTTGGTTTGAGCATGAAGTGTCTCTTATAATCATCTAGATGTGTATAAGAGACAGGTAAAAAGTCAACCTCGGATTAATTTTTTTTCTAGGATTTCAATTCATTATTGAGTCATCTTCATCTTCACTTGCTTCACTTACCACTTCATTTCCTTAAATGAAGAGAGCATGCTCGTTGGGACATTCATTTGCATAATGAGCTACACCCAAACAATGATAACACTTAATATCATGAGTGTGTTTTGAAGTGTTAGAAGGTGAACCTTTAACTAAAGAATCCATAAGATGTTGAACAGGTCTATGCTCAGATTATTTAGCTATTATGCTTTCTGAATGGTAAGAGATTCTTTGATTGAGTGGCTTAATGTCTCTTATACACATTTTATGTGTATTAGAACTATACCAAACCCTAGATATATCTCCATTTTTAAGTTTCCTTCTATTTTAATTGCTTTTTCTACCATGTAATGCAATTCAACATAATGATGTAACTCTCAATGTTGGCAATTTCTCTATTAAGCCCACACAAGAATAAAGCCATAGTGGCTTCACGATCCTCAACAACATTAACCCTTATTAGACACCTTTGAAGCTCCTAGATATTATGCTACAGATTTATCACCTTGCTTTAAAGATGTGAATAAGAGATGCAGCATCACGATGATATGTATAAGGTACAAATCTTTTACTTAATGCAACTTTTAAGCATGTCCAATCATTAATTGGTGGTTCTTCACACCTAATTCTACTAGTTTTAAATTGATCCGACCATTCAAAAGCATAATCGCTAAATGCAACTGTGGCTAATTGTGCTTTCTCTCTTTCAGAGTAGTTGTGACAGTCAAAGATAACCTCTACCTTCTTTTCCCACTCAAGATAGACATTAGGATCGAGATTATCTCTTATACACATCTAGATGTGTATAAGAGACAGCATTATAAACAGCAGATCGATATCAGAGACAGTCTAAGAGACTCGACGAGATCCATTCTTTACTTAATATCTCGAGAGAGCATTGAATACTTTCAAGAGACATCACCATTTTGGCTACACGGGATTCTAGGGCATTAACCCTTGAACTTTCCCCTTCTTCAGACATCCTAAGCTTGCAAAAGAAAACCAAAAGAAACAAGGAATTTTGAGAATTACGGTTAGTAAAATAAAGAAGGACCTCATGGCACTCCTTAGTGTTTATGCTCAAATTTGAAGATGTTACACAATTTCGCTCGTGTTTCACTCAAATCCTTCTTTATTTTACTAACCGTAACCAAGAAAATTATTTTCTACTTGTGACAAATTCTCCTTCAAAGTTTTTAGATGTGTTAAGAAGTACACAACAAGAATGATGTATAAAAGCAACCTAAGAGGGGGGGGGGATGAATTAGGTTGTCTCAAAAAATAAACCTTTTGAAGTGCTTAATGAAAATACAAACTTTGTGCAACAAATGAATACTTAAGCACAAATGATCAAAGATAAATATTTAGCAATTAAAGCTTAAAGAACAAACAAAAGATTGAGATAAAGAATATTAAATCGAACTCCCAAGCTTCCCAAGCTTGGAGTACATCCACTAGTAGTGCCTCTTCAAAGAAGGTGAGGCAATAGTGTTGGTACACAAAGAGGCACATCCTTGCACCAACTAAGTTCCTCTAGTGAGCCAAAGGGTCTAACACTACAACCTCACTTTTGTACACTTGTTATCCCTCCACTCTTACACTTGAAAGATCTACTCTGATAGACTCAAGGCTTTCACATTTGTAATAGTTCTCTTGAGCCAGAGAGAACTATACTACTCAAACCAATACAACCCACAATATTTTAGCCTATTTCTCCCCAAATAGCTCTTACAAGTGTTTGTATTGAATGTAGTAGTTCCTTACATCATTTGGAAGTCCTTGGGCTATTTATAGATGAAAGATGTGCTGAAATTTGAGTTCTAACGGTAAAAAAACTAGCTGTTAAAAACTAGCCGTTAGGGGTTCGGACGGTGGGTTCGGACGTTTATGAATCGCAAACCATTAGTATGATTTGGTCATCATCAAAACATGATTATCATAACTGGACATCAAGAAATGATACAACTAATTACTAACACTTTAGAACACAATTAGTGATTATAGACTAAGGAAGAAAGAAATAACAAAGGAATGGCGGATCGATTTATCAAAGAATGCACACAAAGCACTTTATAAAGCCAAAATAAAATGGTCAATAAAAAATTGGGTTTCGTGTTTGAAAAAAAATTAATCCTAGAGACTAGGGGTTGAATAGGTGAGAATGTCCACCCCTTATCTTTATGATATCCTGAGAGAAAATTATAGAAAAAATGGACAAATTTTTTTTTCACACAACCCGAGAGCAAAACAATAAAGGAATTAATGCAAATCCTAATAGAAAATGGATTCACAACAATTCTTAGATGAGATAGGATAATAGCACGTATTCCAAGTTCGAAAAGGATTCAAATGAGCAATGTAATCCAACTAAGAAAAGGATTCAAGTTGTGCAAGTATGTATGAATCAAGGAATAGCAATCGATGGAATACAAGAAAACTGTGCAAACCCTAATTCACTAGGGTTTTAGGATTAGACTTTCACTTGAATAAATTTCTATCTGTTCTTTTAACACAAATTATTGCACGAATCCTAGCAAAAAAATTAGAACGAGGGAACAAGAATCAATCGAAAACTAGAAAAACAAGGCAAATGATGGAAAGCCCTAATTGGCTAGGTTTTTGTCTTGATTTTTAGAGGTTATGGCACAATTTCTATCACAAAAATCAGGAAAAGATCACCAAAAACTTGCAAAATTGAATGAAAACCCTCTTATACACATCTAGATGTGTTATAAGATATATATATATATATATATATATATTATCAACAAATTAAAACTTGGATATTGGCAAAAATCACAGCAATAATCAATTTAAAAGAGCAAGAATAAGTCTACGATCTTGAAGAACAAGGAGAAGCTAATTTTTTTTTTAAGTAGAATCGAACAAGAAGCAATGAAAAACATAATAGGATATAATCTCCAAAGATTTAGGAGAACACAAGAAAATAAACATGCTTAGAGAACCCAAAGCTCTAATGCCACTCTGATACGAACCCCACAATTGAACTAAAAAGACCTAAATTTGAATTGCAGAACCAAGATCGCCCTGAATACATAACCCAAAATATTTAACTATGAAAATATGGTCTTAGGAAACCTTAGGGAGATTCAGCCAAGACAAAAACTCTAAAAACCAGAAAATTAATACAAAAAGAACCAAATTCCGACTTGACGGATTTAAACCCTTTGATTAAGAAATCAAGAATTTAAAGATATATATTCTCGACTATACGAGATATCGATCTAAGTTTATAATGAGACTAGTATTACTAGTATTCTTTGTTGGACATTTTAGTCTGTCTAATTATGTTTAACTTGTAAACAAGCCACAAATCCTATAAGAAGTCCTACCAACACTAGAACACTAACTTGACAAATGTGTATAAGAGACAGGATTAGAGCTGTCTCTTATAAACATCTAGATGCGGAAATAAGAGTAGACTAATTTGGTTTTAGAGATCAGAAAATGTGTAGGCTGTCTCTTATACACATTAGATTAAATAAGAGACTGTCTCTTATATTAATCTAAATGTAAATCAGAGTAGGATTGAATTGGCCGAATATAGGCTTGTTTCGAGACTATGGCAGTTTTTAAACCCTGGAGGATAGAGTGGCAACTCAGGCACTGTTGGAGCTTCACATCTTCTTGAAGTTGAATTTCTAAAACATGGACGGTCCTCTTGGCTCGAGCTTGGTTGATCTCTTGGCTGCCACTTGAAAATAGTGAGGCTTGTTAATCCAAAATTCCCTTAACAAAGCCCAACATAGCTTATTGCAACTTCTTAGCCCTTGATCTTGTAAATGGCCTGCTGGAACTTGGACTGGATGCAACTCCTTGAACTCCTTGAGCTTGATTCACGACCTCATCACTTAATCCATGGCTCATGTGTGCTTCAAATTCCTTGCAATCCAAATTAGGTAAAATCTTAGATTTTCTTAGAAAGTTCTTTGTGTTCTTGCTACTTTTAGTCATTCCGTAGATTAATCTTTAATTCAATCTGTGCAACTCTTAAACAGGTAGTAGACGTGTCTTTAGATGAAGCGTCCGAAAGAAAGGAGCTCAAAATGAAGTAGTTTTAAATTCAATTTTAATTCCATATCTTGAGCTGTCTTAATTTAGTGAAAATGATGATTTCAAAGCCTTTTAGTTCAATTGATGCTTTTCTAGTTAGTATCTTATGGAATTCAATAAGAGGTCGGGAATACTCGACCAATCAACTAATCAATTCCGCCACCAAAGTTCATCATAATGTAAGTTTCTGTCAAGATATAGGACATCTATATGTGTATAAGAGACAGGAGTAGATTTTATAATTGTCTATTTTTTAATTATTAGCACACATCGATCACCCCTTAATTAGATTAACCATGAGAAATCGCATCACCTCCACTCAATTAGATGTCAGTTTAGCAATTCATGGTGTGTGAAAGAGAAAATTAGTTAATTGCTTTGCTAATAGTCATGGTAAATTGATAAATAGAAACTAAAAGTGTAATTGTAAATAAATAAATTTAAAAAAATAAGTTACCAGAATTGAAATTATCGCAAAAGAACTTGAATTGAATTACTTGAATGATCCAAAAGTTAAAAATAGAACTGAGAAATTAAAAAATAATTTAATTCTACAATACGAGAAACGTAGTTCTAAAAACCCTAGACAAAAAAGTTAAAAGAAATTCTGAATATCGCCCCCTAAATTGTTACATTAGGCCCTTATTTATAAAAATAACGCAACAAGCCTTGGCCCACAATGGACCACCCCATTAAGAATTGTTGTGAATCTGTCTCTTATACACATCTAGATCTCACTCGCAGATTGCTAGTGATTCGCCTATTCAACCGCATCTGACAAGTGTTACTGTTATTATCTGCGGCTAGTCTTCCTCAACAACCTCATTCATGCGGCAGATTTTCCTCAACAACCTCAATTTCCTTGCTCTTTCACTTTAGCCTCTAGTCCTCATTGCCAATTGACTATTTTTCCTCTCACTTCACATGCACAAGACACAAAACGAAATCAATAGACAAATATACTAATAAAACACGCATTTAAACACAAGAACAACCCTAAACATCTCAATTGACTATTAATATCCTAAACATGAATTCACTCTCCTAAAACACAATAAATGAGACTAAACATACCTAAACACTTAACAAAATATGTACAAAAAGTAACTCTAAATATAGAGTTATCAACTCCGCCAACTTAATATTTTTCTAGTCCCAAACAAAATTAACTATACACAAACCACCCAAAAACAAAATAGGAATGGCAATACCAAATTGAGATTGATCCAATTGACTCATCAACCTAGTCCACATACAACCAACCACATGAAATCAAGTTCCACTTTTACTTACACTAGAAGTCCACCCAAATAAAATGTCAAATAAACTTTCTCAACTATAAAAAAAAGAAATCACATTCATCAATGTAGCCACATCACGTAATAAATCCATTACCCACAACTAATTCCAAAGAAATGTATGCAATTGAGCCTTTAAATCTATCGAGAAGGTAGAGGAGGATCAATAGACCTTATAATGCAAGCACACAAATGTCACATATAAGTTATTCCTGTATAGTACCATTACAATTGTTTAACTCAAAAACTGCAATATAACCTTTTGTAGTTCCTTTCTGACCACCTTTTATTTGGCTCTTTGTTTTATTTTTCCAAACTTAGGAAGACGCATTTTCATGCAAGCCGCCTTAAGATTCTTGTTTCTTACCATGCTTATGTATTTTACGTAGTTGGTTGTATGTGGTTTAGGTTATTGGAGATATTTAGAGCAGACCATACCGGGGTTCGTATCAACATGGAAAAATGTGTATAAGAGACAGTATAATGAAGGGCATTAATAAACCATAATCTTCGCCATGCAAAAACATACAAATGAAATTACATGCCATGTCCTACTCTATCCTAATCAACAATCTTAGAGAATCAACTCCAACAACTTCAAATAAGTACGGTTATTAAAAAGGAAACTACGTGACTCTGTCTCTAATAGCGATCAGTTATAGAATTTGTACCTAAGAAAGCATAATTGACAAGAATTCGAATTTCTACCATTTTAACCAAAAAATTTTAAACATGAATGATGTGATTCAATAATTCTATGTTTTCATATCATTGGCAATAGAAATCAATGAGCTATTATTAATACGCCATTCTATTAACACATGACATAACAAATTTACATCATAAATTGACAACACTAACATCAAAACAACTAACGCTAACAATTTTAACTAAACCATCACTTGCCAGCATAACACAACTAAGGCAAGCGATATCCAACAAAAACTAGAACTAACAAGACACAGTAAACGAAAAATTAAGATAAAACTCCCCTAACAACTGTGTAGACATAAGAATGGTCAATCTCCTATGGCCCTTGATGGTCGCGTTAATCTAATTAAGGGGTGATCGATTAATCGGAAGCACACATGAATTATTAACTGATGATTGGTAGTGCCACTCCAGCAGTAGAGTAGTCCAAGGCCAATGGGACATGTCAAAGTTTCTAAGGTAGCTGAGTTGCCACATAGGAAGTCCATATTTTGCCTCATCTCCTCGAAACACTGGCTGTGGTAGACTAGGATTTCTCACTACTTCTCACTGTTGAGCGACAGACTTTCCTACACATCTAGAGATATGTCCCATTTCTTTGTCATAGCGATCTAGAAACTTTGGTTATCAAATTTGGAAAAAGCAATGCCTTATGGAAATTGGAAATTGTATAGATTCTTTCGAGAATAGTTTAGTTGGGGTATAGGTGAGTTTATATGTGTTTGAACTCAAGTTGTTTAAAATTTTAAAAAGAGAACTAAAGAAAAGTCCATGAAGATCCCCACATTGAGTGAGAATTAAACTCAGGCCACAAATTTAAATGGGTTTTAGGTTGAAATTGAGTCGACCCAAACTCACAATCTCTCACAAAAGAGTAGAAAAATCCATGTATTTAAGAAACAATACATTTATACGATGTATCACCATATGCGAAAGAAAAAACGAAATCTAATAGGTTAATTATTTGATATGAGTTTACCATGTAAAATTGTCTTAGCAAGTAATTTCAAATTTGTAATCTTATAAATGATTTTCTTTCAAAAAATCTCTATTTGAGCAATATCACCTATCTATACAAAAATTATATCAAACAACACAACCATAATATAGTAAATATTCAATATGCATATACATTATATGTTTTAGGGCAAACAACTTTAGGGACCATTAAATTGTTTGGATGGTATACTTTAGACCACTAAACTTTTTACATTTTCAAATTATCCACTGAATTTTAAAAAATGATATACTAGTGGTCATTCGGTTTCATTTTAATGTTATACTTAGATGTGTATAAGACTCTCTCCCAGAGTCAACTCAGAAAAGAGTTGAAGGGCAGCATTAAACTAAATTTTTACCTTTTCTAATCCAAGGACTTTAATGTGCTAAATACTAAAAACTGGGAGTCAACATATAGAGCAAAGAAAAGTTAGGTTTTAGTAGCAAATTTAAATTTTGTTTCTTTGTCACCCGCAGCGAACGGACCACTACTTCAACTCTTTTCTAGTAAACTCTGCCACTACCAGTCAATACTCAAATTAACACCAACTCAGATAAACTTTATACCAAAATGTTCATTATAATGAATAGATATCAACTAATCCATAAACAATCTAACACAAAAATAGGTTGAAGAATGGTGTAAAGAGGGAGGAACAGCTGGGCTCTCTACCTTTTTTGCTGCTCTCCACTTCTTTTTGGCGTTATCTGAAGTCAAAATCACATTCTATGCAAAAATTTAAGTTCATGAATGTATTTATTGTCTGAACCACCACATGGTACTGGTGGCATGCAGTGGTGGCAGTGGCGGCGGTATGGTTATACACCACTAGCTGCTACTTGTTTTGGTTTTAGACAAGTTTGCCCCCACTAACCCTTCAGATACATGAGCATGTCACATTTTTTGTCTGATCTAACACCAAAATCAAACGGAATGGGCATAAGTACACAATTTTTATTAGTTCAATGGGCAATTTGAAAACATAGAAAGTTTAGTCTTCTAAAGCATACCATTATAAAAGTTTAGTGGCTCCTATGGTTTTTGCCCTATATTTTATAACTAGAAAAGTGCACGTGCGTTAAACGTGTTGTGTGGTTGGTGTACAGGTGAATAATAAATAGTTAATTAATACAATAATTGTTATTTTTTGGTTTAAAATAAATACACTAAGTTAAATTAACTACAAAAAGTAGCTGTTAATTAATTAATTTGGAAGTAATTATTTATTATTAGAATCACAATATGTCAGGTTAAAATGATTACCAAACACTTGATTCAAATTGAACCTTAATCTGTTCACCTTCTTACCTTTGAAATTGCTGGTAAAAATTTTCTCGATCATGTAAATACGATTTCAAAATTATCTTGAAGTTGTTTTTGTTTGCGTGATTCTCACACTTTTCATTTTTTTCTTATCGATTTTGGTGGTTCTTTGTAATCTTTGTTTTCAAGCTCATTCATTTCGAGTGGAATTAGAGTTTGTTCACGTAGTGTATTTTTGATTCTGTGGTTATTTGCATGTTTTTGTTGATTTGCTAATTAATGTTTTCTAGGATTCAGACTTAGGACCTGTCTCTTAATGGATTATTTGACAGACTCTATAAGAAGACAGTATTCAAATCCTTATTCAGGAAAGAGTCAGCTTCAAATAATGATTGATTTGTGTTAAACATGTTAAGAATTTGAAATTTTAGTTTAAAGGATTGAACTTTGTTTTGTGCTGTTTTTTTTTTTAGACCTTTTGATTGATTCCTTGTATTCTTTGATGGGGCATCCAAAATACATTTTTGTTGTTTCTTTGAATAACATTATAGTTGCATTGTAGCCTCCAAATAGAATCATCAATGGGGCGGCGAGTCAAATAAAAGACCGACCCTTACATTAAAGTGAGTTGGGATGAGTTTGAGCCTAAATATTAGATCCGATTAAATTGTGACTCGAATTTAGACTTTATTAACTTTGGCCCAATTAATGCCCGACCTGAATATCATATATGTATATATATATATAGATATATATATTGTCTATTCCCTTCTTACCAAACAGCAAGAACACACGGACATAGATACAAATACTTAAGGAAGAAGGGTAAGGGACAAGGGAGCCAAGATCAAATTCTGAAATTAAACAAATAATTCAGGTGGCTTAGCCAACCATCAAACAGTTAAGCAAAATAAAAACGAAATTTATTAAAAGCTTTAAATAATTACAGATTTGAGGAATACCTCAGGAGAAGTGTTGGTACAACCTACTTCTGCTAGTGGTACTCTGGGAACAGAGGATGGGGTATAAAGAAAATTATAACTTAGAAATTTTTTGAATGCTGTCTCACTGATGGTGGAATCAGGAAGCTGGATGATGACACCTGTTTTTTCTTCTTTTTTGAAATCTTTTTCTTTGATTTCTTTTCTTTTTTCTCTTTGCTGGAAACTTCCTTCTTGTCAGAAGAGCTTGAAGTTCCTTCTTTGAGCTGGGAGAGGGATTCTTCCAGTTGTTTGATGTAAGACAGATCTTGTCTCTTATACACATCTACTAATGTATAATTTACAGGTTCCATTTATGTTACTTATACCGTATACAACTGTACAGTTTATATCCTGTCTCTTATACACATCTAGATGTGTATAAGAGACAGGCTTCAATTTTGAATTTGAGTCTTATGAGCAGCACCGGCATCATAAGCATCCCACCATTTGATTGAGCCTTGTCTTACCAGTAAAGGTGGAAAGGCTTGGTTATTGTTTTTGACAAATTCGAATCTCCATTGGAAAATCCAAGGTAATGCAAATTTTGAGAAGAAATGGAGGGTTATTGGCATTGTTGAATTAGGTTGTGAAAACTTTGATTTAAAAAACTCAAAGCCTTCTAAAAAATTGTTGAAGGTAAAATGGATTCATTTGGTCCAATTAAAGACCAAAATCTATTAAACCAGACAGAAAGAATAAGTTGTATTCTTTTCTATTAATTTATTCTCAACGATGTTTATGTGAGAAATGAAGGCGGGGCTTGTGCTGTCTCTACAACAACTTCAAGATAACTTACAAATCGTGGAGCATGACGAGAAAATTTCTACCATCAACACTTAACACGCTGTCTCTTATACACATCTAGATGTGTATCTTAGACAGGACTTGTCTATTATAAGAGTCAAAATTCTTTTGAAGGGTTTTTAACCTTGTCTCTTATACACATCTAATAGATCATATTGAAACTTCGAAATACATAAAACAATTGCTAAAATTTCTTTTTTAATAGTGGAATAATTCTTTTGAGCATTATTCCAATGTTTAGAAGTAAAACAGACAATTTGTTCAGAAGTAGAACTTCTTTGTTTTAAAATGCCACCATAGCCAATGTCAGAGGCATCAGTTTCAACAATTTTAAATAAACTTGGATTACATAAAACTAAACAAGGTAAATTCTTAACTTGAGTTTTTATGTATTTGACAGTGTTTGTGTTACTTTCTGTGTCCATGCGGAGGATTCTTTCGAAGTCTATCATGCAAAGGTTTTGAAAGAATACTTAAATTGGGAATGTGTTCAGAGATGTAATTTAAACATCCTAAGAACCTTTGAAGCTGAGTTTTATCCAGAATCTGGTCTGGAAATTTATCAGCAAATTCAATCGATCTGTTGATAGGGATAATTTTGCCTTGGCAAATATTATGTCCTAAAAATCTGATCGAAGTTTGACATAAACTAATTTCCTCCTTGAAGCAGAAATGACTAAACCATTTCTTTTTGTTACATCTAAGAAAATGTTGACATGTTTAAAATGTTGTTCTAAATTATCAGAATAGACAAGAACATCATCAATATAAACAAGAATGAAATTAAGATAAGGATTGAAAATATCATTCATAACCTTTTGAAATTCAGAAGGTGCATTTTTTAGGCCAAAAGGCATTACATTCCACTCATATTGACCAAAAGGGATTGTGAATGCAGTTTTGTACCTATCAGAAGGGTGGATTTGGATTTGCCAAAATTAAGACCAAGTCAAATTTTGAAAAATTGAAGAAGCATGCAATCTATGAAGCAAGTCCTTTTGTTTGGAATAGGACTGTACACTGTACACTGTACACTGTATCACTGTAATTGATGTGTTCTTGTACACATTAGATAATGTAGAACAACATTTTAAACATGTCAACATTACTATTATATATATATATATATGTATATATATATATATATTTAAAAAGTTAGGGGTCCCCGGTTCTCCTCTTGGTGATCAGACATATCTTGTTTATTCTTCTTCAAAAAGAATACAACTTATTCTTTCCAATCGGCATTTGTCTATTTTCATCAAATAGTTGACCACTCAATGATATAGTTAATAGTTGTTTATCGAATTGAGTTTAAGATACAAATCCATATTCTGTTGGTCAGGTGTAAAAAACAAAATTTTAACAAATAAACTATAAAAATTTTATTGGATAATGTGAGTTTGGGCCAACCCGATTAAAATTCGAAACCCGAATAATTTTGTGAGCCAAGTAGCTCAGCTTTCACATTTGTGAGATTGGAGATTAAAAATGTACAAATTACCGTTCACTGTACACTGTACACTGTACACTAATCAAGCATATTACATCAAACAAAGCTGTGTATAAGAGACAGGTCTCTCGACTCACCTGATACTACATTAGACAGTGTATGAGTGGGTCAGTTGTGTCCCACAGAGACGGGGCTTATTTTTTTGCTAAATGGAAAAAGGGGGGTTTTGTATGCTTTAAACTAAAATTAAATCAATAAAATAATTAAAGATAATTCAATTAAGAAAGATCTTGGTTTTTGTCCTATCCACCATGGCAATTTCACTAGTCGATCCTTGACACACAAGATAATTCAATTTTATATCAAGCACTAATTGAAGAATTAATCCGAACGAATACCAATTCAAAGTTGATTCTTATTTCTTTCTAAAGTTAGTTAATTTTCTAACACACGATCCAATTAATCCTAACTATTAATTTAACCTAGACATGCGCCAAAGATCAATTAATAGAAGCTTTAAGATCAACAAGAACAATTAGACTAATTAAACATAAACACGCGCTAGATGCCAATTAGATGATTAATTTCCCTAATTTCAATCACACAAATCCAGTAATTATCAAATGTAGTTGCTTCATAGATTGAATTAAGCACACGCAGTTAAAATAATCTAGCGGTAGATTAATTCCAATAACTCAGTATTCTGCAGCAGTAACAAGTTAAAAAGAACAATCATAAAATTAATCGCAGAAAAATAATCAATACTTGAGATAAAAGTGAATAATTCAAGCTACAAGAATTCTAACAACTTATAATAATCTACTCATAATATATTGGAGACAGTGCACCAACATCATACAATTCGTCAACTTGGTGTATTATACTGTCTCTTATACACATACAAATGTGTATAAGAGACAGATCACGTGAAATCGGGTTAAAAAGAGTCCAATCGGGCTAAGAAATCATCAAAAACTCAAAAATACGCAATGCTGTTGTGGGCACAACAATTTTGGCGCATGTGCGCGAGCTTTGGCTTGCGGCCTTACGCATTTGCCACAACAACTAAGCGCATGTCTGCTGGGCTTCAATCCACAGCCTGTCTCTTATACACATCTAGATGTGTATAAGAGACAGACTTTGAAAGCTGTATCTCTATATCTTATATTTCCAAAACATCTTTAATAACCTCAATTAGTGTTCAGATAAGAAAGTTATGCTGAATCTACCAAATTTTGTCAGAATCGCTCCTTGCCGGTACACATTTTCCAACTTTGCAATTTTGAACAAGATGCCTGTAGAATCTTGGAAAACTCAAAACACTGTCACTTGTAAAAATCTTCTAATATATTTCCAGATGTGTATAAAATCATCTCAATCGGAGCTTGGACTCAAAAATTTATGGTTGAAATACGAAACATCATCCAAAATGGCATCATACTCATGCACGTTCCGTCCTTAGCATTTTCTTTCGTCTTTTTCCATCTTTTTCAGCTCCTTTTCACTTCAACCCTACAAAAACTGAGAATAACATAATTAATCTCAATAATAACTCAAATCTTGCTTACAACACATAAAAACGTGGTAATTGACATATAAAGTATAGTACAATTATAAACTTATCACAATACATTTTGTCCTGCCAATGATATCATAAAAAAATTAACCATTTAGCTATAAACTGTATTATTAAAGGGATATAAAGTAAATAAATATTTTTACTTGAATCAATAAATCTAGATTTTCTATTAAATCCTCGAACTTTACTTCTGTTGCAAGCTTAATTAAAAATTTAAGCAAGCAACCCTTAAAAATACTGCGCTGACTTCATATAAACTTGCTTTGGTGAGCTGAGGTTGTATATATATGGCTGAGAGGTAGTAGGTTCATAATTGTATCTAATGTTGAAAAGAAATTTGCTTTTACTTTTTTTTTATTGCTATGATTGGTTTCTGAGTTGCCATACGTTGTAATTCTTGTCCTTCATTTTAGAGCATATCATCCTATAGTGTTATTGTGATTGTCTTGAACCTGTACATATTAGATTTGTAAAATAAATATACATGGAAGATTATTTTATTTTTTTGTATTATTTAGCTTGTTGTAGAAGGTGATCTTACTTGTTATTCATAAGAGAGAGAGAGATAAATGCAATACCAAGATAATGCTCAAAGTTGATATTTCCGATATTTATGAAATTGAATAATATATTAACTGGTGCAAATTTTTCTTCAGTACTTTCACAATTGTTTGTCATTCTAACACAATATTTTAACTCTCGGATAAATTGTTTCATATTTTATATTGATGTCACCAACAATAGCTTTTGAGATGAGGTAAGTCTTGTTTCATAAAAGTGATTCTTCATACCTTTGAATTGTATTGTAAAAAATCAGTATTCTAACCTCAGTGCCCTATACAACAAGAGGTCACCATTAGTACTTGTAATTTTTTGTTATTTAAGGTGTCTGTATTCTGTAAAGTGTGATTGAATTTTTTTTTTTAGGTACCTCGTCGTCCATAAATATCATTCTTCTCCTTGTTTTTGCTAGTCTTGGGATTCTAGATGCAATACTAACAATTTCACTGTCCATCCACTCATTGTGCTTGTATTTAAATTGTTGATCATTATTGTGGTCTCCATAATGATATTGTTTCACTGAAAAATAAGAATAAAATTAATGTGTAAATTTTTAAACATTAACAGACCAAATTTGCAGTTTTCCAATCAAAACGAAGAAAAGTGTAAACTTCAATTTAAGATAAAGTGAACTCAAGTTTTAAAATTCTCTTTACCTGGTTTTTATTTTAACTTCTCAAGTTTTCTCGAATTATTCTTTCTAATTGAGTAATTATTTTAGAATATTCCGCAAGCATTAAATTGTAGTAGCAAATTTAAAGAGTTGGAGATTTTACACCCAAACTGCATAACAAACAAAGATACATACAACAAACTAATACAAGACATTATAATTTTGATGCAACACCAAGTAAAGCAATGTTCACTAATCCATTGACTACTACTCAATTGAACCCAAAATACATTAAGTTTAAAGTAGAATTTGATATTACTTTTTTTTCCGTCAAACACAAATTTTAAATATATCAATCAACAATGAAGTGCGAATAATGTATGTTATTTACTGAAAGAGTTCTAAATTACTATTGCGAATTGTTATTAAATGGTAATTGTCAAAAGTGAGTTTTGTGCATAAACATTTTTTTTATTAATTTGTTTCTTTTATTTTGTTAATTTTTTATTAAATAATTAATGTACAGAGATGCAAAATTTGCAGAAATTCAAATCCAACTTTTATTTAAATTTTACCTCCATTCTATTTTAACTGTCCTATTGAATTGATACACAAGCATTGAAAATGCTATTAAATTGCACCAATTGCATTAAGGATGAAATTGAGAAAAGATTATTTAATACTTTCTTAAATTCTTAAAGTCATAGATATTTTGGAACAAAAGCAAATAGCTTAGATAAGAAGGGATAGAAGAGTACAATAAAATGGTCAAAAGTCTTCTAATATTAGAATATGAGAAAATAATTAGATAAATTCTATTTTTTACTTTACTTGTAGATCTTGTGGCATAAATTAAACTATATAAAATAAATGACATCACTTAATATAAGCAAAATACTATAAATTATAAATTATAATTGTAAAAGAATATTAGAAAAAGATACTGCAATTATAATTAACCTCGGTCAACACCCAAATATATGAGCAGCTTGGTATAAATTATACATAAAGGAGGATTTATATATACACAAACCTCGTATGTGATGATATTGTTATCACTTCTTATATTGTTATTACTTTTTCAGTTATTATTTTGTTTTATTTTATGCGGTTTGTTTGGGTTTTATATATGTTAGGATTAGTCATTAAATTAGTAATATATTCTTTTGTAGCAGTTTGCATGTAATTGAAATAGTAATACCATTCCGAGTAGTAGTAAAAGAAT
The DNA here is from genome assembly GCA_025175665.1 of Cinchona pubescens. NCBI lineage: Eukaryota > Viridiplantae > Streptophyta > Magnoliopsida > Gentianales > Rubiaceae > Cinchona > Cinchona pubescens. The sequence goes on along the minus strand of JANKKI010000098.1, from coordinate 14,142 downwards.
AGTAGCCGTGTAGGAGTGTATGGTAATATAAAAATCGTAAAAGGATAGTACAAAGGCGGAATTAGTTGTTAATAAAAGAGGAATTATACTTCATTAAGAACGGTTATTTTAATCATTACAAAAAAGTGAGTGACACTTTAAAAGTATAACAAAAAAAAAAAAGAAATAACTTACATTTATATATAAAAGTAATAGATACATATAAAAAATACTACTATACATGCACATAGTATTCAAGCGAAAGTTAAGTGGATTGAATTTAATGTGAGCCAAATTCGGCTCACAAGAAAATACGACCTAATTCTAAGTGCCCAAACTCAGCTCACCAAAGCAAGTTTATATGAAGACAACGCACTATTTTTAAGGCCGGATGAGTTGTGCTCAGCCCAACTCCGTTGACAACCCTAAATATTAGAGGTATTGAAAAAGAAGCTTTTTCCTTTAATACCTAGTAGTAATATCTTCATATGCTACATCAATCTCGATCAAACAGAGAAGTAAAAGAAAGTCACAGGTAATAAGATGATCATTTTTAGGAGCATGCAAATTAACTCACTCCACCCTACTAATGATAGAAAATACCCAATAATTTCCACAAGCTCTCAAAACACCAATTAAGTAACCTGTTTTCATCATTCTACAAAAATATACTTTTCATGTCTAATAACCATCACATATACATTAAACTATACCTTACAGACTACAAAAAAAAAAAAAACACAGAAGCCATAAAAAGCTATTTACAAGAACCTTGGTCCTGATAGTGCCCAGCTTTGGTACTGCAGAAAGCAAATGAAATAAAATAGTCAATCATTCCGAGAGGGGCATAAAAAAAATGCAAACTTGAAACCAGTCAATAGGGGGAAAAAAAATTCACCCTGCTAAACCTTTCATTTTTAAGGCATCAAAACTATTAGCAAGAACACCACACCTTAGGTTTTAAAATTGTGGTACAAATCATAGCAGGACAACAGGAAAAGTAGAAAATTTGAGTGTTGGATTTCCTGGGGACCTGTAAACCAATATTTAAAAAAGGATTTGGTATATAAAACCTTGGCACAAGACGCAGACCACAATAATGAGACAGACAGAGACCCTCTCAAGAAACTAATATGCTGGTAATAACATTTCACTCTCTACCTCAACCTCTCTGCTTACATTTCTGGGATTCTAAGCATTTGTAGAGGACACCCAAAATAGCCTAGTAGTAAAATATTAGCTATTTATGCCGATTAAACAATTATAACCTAGTTCGGGCAATCAGCACTTTTCCTTTAATATTAATTACCATGATATGGAAATCACAATCCTGAGAATCACATGAGCGCTGAAATACCCCCCAACCAAGCATCACATTAGCTAGCACAACATCACCAGAAGTCGGGAACCATGGTTCATTATGTCTGCATGCAGCGCAATGTATATGACTTTCTAATAGATATACTTCTTTTGAATTCGTTCATGAATTACAATCCTAAAATCCAGGAAAGTTGTAATTTGAATAATAAATAATGAAGCTAAGAAAATGCAAATAGGCAACTGTAGAACTCTAGAAGGATGAAAGTACCAATAGCACTTTAACTAATCACCACCAAGATCTTGGAATCTCAAATATTCCGGTACAGTATTCAACCTTTCAATATCTCCTGAAGGCAAAAAAGTAAAGTCAATTCGCTTTGTCAATGATAAAAATCAGACCACTCCTTGAGGGAGAGGGAGAGGGAGAGGGAGAGAGAGAGAGAGCACGAACCAGAACCATTGGCAAAATCAGCATCCAGGTCTGAGAGATCTGAAATGCTGAGAAATTTGCCCAAAAAACCCAAATGAAGAAGTGTATAAGCATCTAGTAGAGTTTCATTCAGGGGCTGTGAATTGGACTCCACACTACTGAAAGATGAAACAGATGCATCGCCCAATGCAGAACGAGACTCCACAAGATTGTTATGCGCACCGAACTCAAAAGACTGTCTCTTATAGCGTAGATGTGTATCTGAGATTTAATCATCCCCCTATCCATCAAATGTGCCATTCCCCATTTGAGCTCGGGGTCACCAACATATTTGTGCAAACATCAACATTTCTGGTATGAGAAGGCATATTAGCAGCTGCTTGTACACATGACTGCATTGACGATTCACAATTACTGAAAACATTCTGTAAATTGGCAGAAATGGTGTGGTGCATGTTCTCTGCCTTCAAACTAGGGCCAGCATTTTCTGCTAGCTCGGCAAGCAGCCAAGTTTTGATGCACTGCCAAGAAATATGATCGAATGAATAACGTTCTTCTGGTTTGTTGAGAAAAGGTATGTGAACAAATTTACAGATTCTAAATTTCTAATGTGTGAGCTACAATGAATACACCTAATTATTTACTCGGAAGGTGCAGAACGTGTTTCGGGATTCTCCATTATCATAAATTGATTTTATGTATATGCAAGCTTGTATAAAGGTTGAATCTTCAGCATTTCATACAAATATGCAGTAATAACATGCCCATACACCAAATGAATGACATGCTTCGACTACAATATAACAGTCCACAGTAATATGTATAAGTAGAAAGCACCATGGTAATCTGTAAGAAATTTGGTTTGATACTTTCAGATGTAGTACCAGCATTGCACCAAATCAACTTGAACCAGAAAATTATCTTACTTGGTGGAATGTGAGATCCATTAGACATTGATATGGGTGCAATCCCTGCTGGCCCAAGTCGGCGCATCAATTCCACCTGTTCTGAAAGCAACTTGTTGAATTCCATAATCTGCTCTTTTACAATTAACCTCTAGATACTTGGCTAGATTGAAAAACTCAAAAGTCTCTTATACACATCTAGATGTGTATAAGAGACAGGCATATTAATATGGGATCTTTCAGTTACTTATGTGTCTTCTAGCATATTCTGATAAGATTAGACTCACCTAGCTGTGTTAAGAGAGAGTGTGGTGCAGGAAGAAGTAATAGTTTTTATGCTAAGACGGCGAGAAGTGCGAGTAGAATTTAGAGAGTAATCAACATAAGAGAGGTGTGGAAAGACCGAAGAAGACTTGGTGGGTAACTTGTTAGAAAGATATACGGTCCATGACAGAGCGCAATGGCATTACAGGATTCATACAGCCAATCCTACTTAATGGGAATGAGGCTTGACTGGTTTGGTTGTTTGTTACCTATTTTAGGAATTTCCTGGTTTTATTATTTTATTATTTTGTCTTACAATTTAGTTAGGACTTTGTTTCTATTTGGGTTTAGGAACAGAGTTAAGTTAGGATTGTTAATCCTCTAGGGAGTAAGAGGTAAATCCTAATCAAAATAGAGTTTGTCTTTAGAGTCTATAAATGATGTTGTTCTCCACAAAGAGATAGAGATTTCAGTTTAATAAAAAATTCCAGCAGAGACAATGTTGTCTTCTTAAGGTTGTGTGATACAATCTAACCTTGGGTGTGATGCCTACAAGTGCCTAAGAGTGATTCCTAATGTTCCTAGCAATTATTCTCTTAATTTCCAGTTTTTTCAGCCATTTTACTATAATTTTCTGTCCAGAATTTCTAACATTCTTATTCCTGCATTATCTGATAATTAAAGTTGCTATTTATTTGGGTATTTTAAGCCCCTCAAATCTGTTCTACTAGCCCGCTGGCCTAGATCACAGCTTGTGCTGTGTCAATTTTGCAATCAAAGCAAGTTTTCCTATGACGACAAGGAGTGGTCTGAGTTTTAACACCAACAAAGAATGGGATGAAGCTGGGGAAGATGAAGGTATAGATTATTTAGATGATATGACAAGGCTTAATATTGATGACTTGGAAGAAATGGAGGAAGATACATCTTATCTTTCAGTTGTTAGACGCATACTTGCTGCACCAAAGTCACAAAAGGAAGATTGGAGGACGACTCATAGTTTTCAACATTAATTTGTTGTGGAAAAGAGACAAGAAAACTTATCATTGATGGCGCTAGTTGCATGAATGTTATTTCTGAATCGACTATGGAACGACTGAAGTTGCCTACAGAGCCACATCCAGAACCATATAAGGTTGTATGGATCAATAGCAGCTCTATTCCAGTGACAAAGTGCTGCTTGGTTTCATTGAAGCATGGGTCTTATACTGATTCTATATGGTGTGAGATCATAACAGAAGGACAGTTGCACATATGCATCTTCTATTCTTATTGCTCACGCTAAATCGAGAACACTTAGAGAGATCTCTAAAATTTCAGATTCACCCAAGGATCTTGATGAGCTTGACAAGGAAGAAACCGTAGAAAAGTTGAAGTGCAAAACAACCTTGTAGTCAAAGAAGGTGCAGAAAACAAGTTAGAATCAAACAGTTTTTTGACGAAGGAGGTCATGAACATAAAGTTGGATCAATTTATGATAATGGAGAATCCCAACGCCGACCTTGTAGAGTCAAAGATTGAACAAAATGGAATATTAACAAAGAGAAATTTTTAGATTTTTTTTCTCCTGCAAATTATCATTCTGTTTTCCGGAGAATTTTGCAACATACAAAGACATCCCAAATTTTTTTGTCACTACCTATGAGTGATTCCTAGTCATTATTTCTTAATTTTTCAGGTTTTTCAGCAAGCTTTCTATAATTTTCTGGCTAAAATTTTTACTTCTTCCTGCGATTTTCTGCAGTATAACACTGAGTTTTGAGTCTTAAACTCTATTTTGGAAGTTCGTTGGCCTAGCCCACAACTTGTGCTGCGTCATATATGGTATATATATATATAGATAAATAGATAGATATAAGGTGAGGCAACATAAGATTAATTCTTTTATTCACATGAATGACGATAGATATAAGGTGAGGCAACATAAGATTAATTCTTTTATTCACATGAATGACGGCATGATATGGTATAATGTCACATATTTAACCACTTGCAACCCACAGTGCAACTTAACTCTACTCAAGATATTCTGCATCAAATTTTGGCATCCCTACCACATGCACTAATACTGGTGGCTTCTGGAAATTTATACTTCGCAGAAGATATATTTTACGTTCATTTTTGAAACGAAAACTTTTTGAAGTAAAGAAATCTAGCCATGTAACATATGCAGACTCAGCAAAATTGTGAAAAGAATTATTCAAGTTAAAAAAGCTTTCTACTACTCTCCAATGGGAAAATGTACCACCAGATACATAGTGAAGTGACGTTAAGTAACAATGTGATAATTGCTATCTAATAGGTTTAAGTTCTAAAGCTTTAGCAACCAAATTCTCAATCTTAGTCTTAAATTATCAACTAGGTATCAAACAAGTTCTTGACATCAAACAATCCCTCCCAGAGGTGCTACACTTCTCAGTCAACTTCATACATGAGGGCCATGCAGGGGCAGAAACAGAGAGACTTTAAAGGTATATTCTCAGTCCAATTTCATCACTGAAAGGATAAATATTTTCACGACCTGACATACAATTTCAATTAAATTAATATAAACCAAAAGAACAAAATGTATTCTCTTAGTTGAGAAAGGCAATTATTACAATATTTCCTTCACAAAAATCATGCACTTTGAACAAGTAATTAGGGGAAAAAATCAAATACAGTTCATTGGATAAGGATCTTCATTCCTTGTCTTAGAATGGCGATTCTATTCTCATCATTTCCTCCTCCCCTACCAATTATCCCCACCCCTGCTAAAAAAAAGTAATTAAAGAAAAAGGTAAGGGCATGATCAACCTAGCAACATGTTTATTGGTAAACAACACTTCCTCACCCCGCCGAAGGAAAGAAGACCCTTCAAACAATTCTACTGTTGCAAATTTGCTCCTTAACCCTTCCGTAAATTCCTAAAATAGGTAACAAACAACCAAACCAGTAGTCCATCCTAAAAGACCCACAAAAGATTGGATTAATAGTTCTAGCAAGTCTCACAAAAGATGACATACCAAACCTTAGAAATTTTTATACAAACAATGCTTAACTACAGGTCATATATATACCATCTATCTTCTTCAGTTTACATGCATATATGGAACATATATACAGAACAGAACTACAATTCTGCGTTCCTAGATTCTTTGTTGTCTTCCCATTCTCCTCTGAGTCACCCACTCTTTGTTTCTCCTCTTCCATACAGCACTGTTGTAAGTTTGATTCTGACATTAAATTATGTTCCCCCCACTGGCAATGTAACTATTGGAGATACAAAATTGTATTGCTTTCAGGTTATTTTGTACCAGGCAATAGTTAAAGAGAGCATGGCATATTTTAGCACTCAATTCTATAAACAACATGTTTTCCTCTTAAACCATCCAACAATTGATGCTATCTGTGAACTAGCAAATGTAAAACTGGAGCAAGAAAGTCAGAATAACTAGACAATTTGAAAAAGTTAACAGTTGGGTCACAAACTTATAAGCTAAGCTACTGTTGGACTCCTCCATATGACGCATTAATCTGGTTGCGATTCAGTTATGTGGTTGGACACTTCATGTCAAAATGTGGATATATAATAGGAATATGATGGGTCGAACTAAATAGTTTATAATTGAAATACTGAAGAAGGTCCTGTTTTCAGTACTTACCATGAACTTTGAGCATCCTAAAAAGGCATGCGAGCCATCTGATGGGATGGGGGGAATGTTTTACCACAAACATCAAGGTTCTTTAAGAAGTACCCACATTCCCTTTCTAACTTCTTACACATCATGCCTTATATGTGGTAACTTTTGGTTTTTGATTGTCATTTTAATCCAAATTCATTTTTCTAGATGTAGTTTTCTCTACTAATAAAGATAGTTGGCCGTTGGTTGATCAAGTTTTCAGAAAAAAATGGGCATATATAATTTTCAGAAGTAACTATAGTTTCAGCTGCTACATAGCCATTTAAATTGAGTTAGGAAAGAAAGAGAAGCAACATTTTAAAGAGTCATACTGGCTTCTGAAATCAAGGGGATTAATTAGAAATGCAAACACCATTAGTAAATCCTAAAATAAACAATGAGCTCCATCTTCTTCATACTTCATTTAGAAAGGCAGTGCCCCTAGTTACCAGAGCTATATATGTTATCAATGTAACTGTTTATGCACACACTATGTATAATTTCACTGGGTCTAAACTCTTCAAAGCACATTTAAATTTGATAACCTCAAATGTTTGAGATGAAATATCTTTTCAATTGTAAAAATGCAAATTGATTGAAATAGATTTTTACTTCTACATAATTTTTACATTTCAAACAGATGAAATGAACTAATTCTGCACCGATTTCAATCTTCATTGCCTTTTCTTGTTCATCCCAATAAAAGTCAACATATGAAGGGTCTTTGATGTTAGATAGCCCAAAACATTATAAATATGTGTTGATGTATGAATGACATTCACCCAAATAAGCCAACGCAAGGGATTGAAAACCTATTCTTTTGAAATCACCACTTCTTTGGATAGCCCCTATCCATCATTTTATTGCCATCACCTAAAAAAACTCATGATGTAGCTTTTCTGTGAATTTCCAACCCTATAAGATGACAAACATGTGAGAAGTGCATTATCATAGATTACTGAAAGGCATCTACGTGTAGGATTTGAACTTTCATTGCATTTATAATTTTCATTTCTTACTTAAGCATCTTCTTTGTGGCAGTAAAAATTTGTAGTAGGAACTTGCATGTATGCTAAGGCTAGCAATTTTCTTACCTGACACGACAATAGGACACAACTCAAATCTTATGGTCCCATTATTATTAGGTCAACCACGTTTGGCAAGTTAACGAGCTGGTTGGGTCAACCCGCGATAACCACATTAAATTCTTTGAATGAACAGATTTTGCTAAGGTATTACCTCAGATTATAATTTCATATCATATTTTAATATTGTGAATAATAGTTTTAATGTAAAACGCTATTAAATCAAACATCACTAATAATTATTTAAATATTACCTAAAAATATTTAATAATTTTAATAATTTACTCTAAATTGATAATGAGAACAAGGTTGCTATTAATAATTAATTAAGCTATTAAAGAATTAAAATTCAAGATTTTTAACTCAAACAATGGCAAGTTATTTGCTTGGTCAAATAGGATGAATGCATCATACGAGGTCAAGAGAAGTAAATGGGTTAAACGGGTTAGACACGAACATGGCAAATTCGGACGAACACGACACGATAAGAAATGGGTTCCACATGACATGACTTAAATGCATATGGGTTAGACGCGCATATCAGGATAACATACTTGCCAAAACCCTGAAGTTCTGATAGAAAGAACTTGATTGAAACCAATGTTTTCATTAATTGTCAAAAAACTACCTTACAATTGATGCTAAACAGTAGTACATATAAAATTATAATACATATTTGGAATCCAAATCTAAATCTATCTCCTCTTTAGAAGCCTAATGCTTCTTAAATACCAATCTGATAAGTACTTTATCCTTTGATTTTATCCATATGGATAAAATCAAAGGATAAAGTCCTTATCACATCTAGATGTGTATAAGAGACAGTTGTTCTCAAGTTTTAGATTTACTTTCCATGATCAAAAATATATCCAGCCAAGGCTCTCCATTTAATCTTTATTTGTCTCTTTCAAGGAGTAAGCATATGCAATTCAGTCTTGTTTGGAATGAATTCTAAACTCAGAAAATATTGTAGTTGTGCAGCCCCATAAACTGTGGGATTAAGGATCTGTGATAAAATTTTGCAGCAACATCCTGGTTTGCAATTCCTCATAAATGATTGCATCGTTGGTTGTCAGAACTTGCCAAAAGGAATTGATATTCAATTCCTCACTATAGACAGAGGAAAACAATAATTTCAATTGCTCACAGTAGATTGCACCATCAACTAAAATATTTTCTGAGTTTAGAATTCATTCCAAACACTGAATTGCATATGATGTAGATAGAGAATTAAGGCAAACAATATCATCTTCATCAGGGTAGACATTATATATTGGCAGTAAGTTCCAATCTGGAATGTTCAGAATTTAACCTTGGACAACCATTCCAAAAGTGGTTGGACTTCTTCCAATTTCTGCTGCCATGTCTTCTTGGGATGCATTTGGCTCTGATAGCAAATGACACTGGTGGAAGCGTGAGAAATAGAAAAGTCACTTTGATCCATGAGAGACAAGAGTGGTTTTTCTCTTATACACAAGAAAATGTTGAAAAGGGAGCTAATCTGCTCAAAACCTTGAAGTTCTGATTGAACTAGACTTCTACTGAAACCGACGTTTTCATTAATTGTCAAAAAACTGACTTACAATTGATGCTAAACAGTAGTATATATAAAATTCTAGTACATATCTAGAATCCAAATCTAACTCTATCTCTCACTTATCTCTAAAGAGACAATCTTTAGAGCTGCCTAATGCTTCTTAAATACCAATCTGGTAAGGCCTATTCCTTTGATTTTATCCATATCCTATTCTAATAAAATCTGTTCTGTATCACCTAATCTATACCTAAGAGGGTTATTGTGCATTGAGTTCAAGGACAGAATAGAATACGTCCAACGTTTGATGGATTTTTACATGTTTTCCATTTGGGAAGTTTGAACTTTCCAGAAGCACACGATTTGCACACAATTTTGTAGTTATCTATGTAATACATTTCTAACAATCAAAGTTTTTCACGTAATCTTATATTGTTTCCAAAATCTTATAAAACTCCAGTGCATAAAAGAAGTTTCGCAATTTGAATTTCTAATGTATTCTAATCCATCATTCAAAAGTTGTAAAAAAATTAATCATTATGAAGAGAAAGAATTTTTAGTTCGATGAGTCACTTCTAAGCATCACTTTAATTTGTGCAACAACAATATAAGAACAATTCTTATACATATCTAAATTCAAATATAAGAGACAGTAGTTGGTCTTTTGTACCTAGCCTGAATCTCTTTTTTATTAGGTTGCCTAAGAGTTGCTAAAATATGTATAGTTAGGACAAATAGCCTGTAATGAAACCTTTGGAAGTGGAACCCAAAGGTTTCGTGTTGTAAAGTGTCTGGATGAGCAAATTTATATGTTGTATAATTTAAGGCTGTAGAAAATTAAAACACATTGCAGACAAAATCATTTTCTTAATCTAGTCTATCAACAACCTAATTCATAGACCAAAAATTTCCACATCTAAAGATCATTGTATCTGCATGAAAGAAGAAACCACTAAGACAAGCCAACCGCAAGGAAAGAAAATATGCAGCCACAAATCTATTTTTAATAACCAGGAGATAGAGCTTTAAGAGTTCAAGAGCTTACTAGAGTCAAGATTTTTCCGCCATCTTCAGAAGACATTTTCTGAAGGTTCAGTAGTTGCCAAGTGCTTATGGTGATATGCAAAGCAACCTATTCACCACAGTAATTTCCAAGACAAAACTTGTCACCGTGTCAGCAAAGATATTTCAATTCACCTGATACCAAATATGAAAAAGCAGCCCTTTGAGGGGGGGAAAAAAAGAACAAAGGATGGGGGCAGAATATAGTTGCTGATAAAAGTTTTGCCAAAATGGACATTCATGCAACATGCATATGGTAACATATTATAGTACAACAAAACAAACAAAATAAGCCACAGCAATCATATCATAATCAATGTTCACATGATTTTTACCCCAAACATTACTTAGCAGTGAAGTACCAGTCTGCCAACATCATAAAAGTATCTTGAGCAAGAACCAGTAAAAAAGTACATCAATTAGAACATTTCAAAAAAGTTTTAGAACAACGATGGTGAAACATGACAATCACAAAATTAAAGGTTAAATTCTGTTTCTGCCATTAAAGGAAATATATTTATCCTTTTCTCAAGGCAAACTCACAGGTAAGAAGAAAACCCTGGTCCCAACCTCGTTTGCTCTCTTCAAATTGTAGTATACGTAAATTAGATTTTACTTTACCAGAGACCATCGCGTAGTAAATATAGACCAAAAACCAAACATTTAAACCAAAGCATAACCACTCCACTATTTAAAACAAAAACGCCAAAACGTTTAACCAAAATTTGCACTTCTTTAAGACATCGAAATAATCCTTCATGAATACTCCATCCAGTAAACATGTAAATTGCATTAGCGGTTCTAAAAGCACCCTGTTTGGAAAAATAAGGAAATCTCCCGGTAACTTTGTGTCAGTGAAACATCCTTAACTACTTTCACGAGCTTTACAGCAAGAATTGTCTATATGTGGCCACATTTGTTGGGTTCCACCAAATTTCCCAAATGCACTAAGCAGTATGCACCCATTGAACATGTCCAACAAGATAGCAATGGACTCAAAGCCCCAAATCAAGTGTGGATAAGTCAATTATTATTCAGTTCTGTTATAGAAGCCCTTGTGGCCTAACTTTTGACTTTTGATCTTTGTCCCTTCTTTCTTGGTTAAATTCTTTTTGTTTCCATTTATGCACTCATGAGACAGGGTAGAGAGGGAAGGTGTGGTTTCCTGTGCTCCTAGTTGTCACAAAATGAATGGTAGAAAGGATTTCTTTTTGTGATGCATGGAAGCATGCACTAACTATGGCAAAAGGATGAACCAAGCTACTAAATATTCGAATCAAGCTCGATTTGGTAAGAGCTCATCCGAGCTAAATCAAGCTTGGTTCGCCAACTAGATAAGCCAAACATGAAGATTTAGTATTCGTTAAAGTTTAAGCCTTGAGCTTGACTTGGTAAAAGCTTGTTGAGTTCTGCTCGAAAAGTAAATAAGAGACAGCTTTAAAATAATTTCAAGCTTGTTAAAATAAACAAATAAACTTGTACTAGAACTGTCTCTTTACACATCTTGAGAATAATTATAGAAATCAGTCATCCTAATTCAGTTTAGCACCCCAGTACATCACCCCAGTAACCATTTGGCTAATAATCATTATGGTAGCTATCCAGAATAATCAGAAGATTACAGCAAACTTTGGTTTTCAAACCAAGAAACATCTGGTCATTGATTATACTGAATCTACAAATTATTGAAGGTAACAATTTTCATCAGAGCAAATCACAATTGTGGAAATTTTTGTTTTACTGCATACAAATCAGCGAATGCATGCAGATGCATACATGAGATTACCTATTTACGGCTTGTTCTCAACAGCTTATGGAAAGTTGCTTATAGCTTTTTTGAAATTGAAAAAGAATTCATTGACAAAAATTGAAAAATTGTTTTTGTTTTTCTTGTTTGGAAAAGCTAAAAGCTGGTTTCAAAAGAAACTGTGGACCTGTTTTTCCATAAATTCTTTTTTCAATTTCAAAAAGAGCAGCTTATAGCTTTTCATAAGCAACTAAGAACAAGTGCCTTAAACCCAGAAAGCTCTTGACAGTGGAATTCATGCAAACTTTGATTATGTTTGTTGCACCAGTTAAAGTGATTATTAAATATATGGCACCACTGACCAACTATTCAAGTCCACACGCTTGACAACCCAAACCTAGCTGGCTTACGAAGCATTAGACACCGAAACTATACTTCAGTTACATAATTGGAACAAAAACATAGATTCATGTAGATACCAAAGCAATACAATAATACCAATACCACAATTTCCCCATTAACGACCTGTACACAATAAACTTGGAATAGCACCAAATTCCATAACAACTGATGACTATTTTTACATTGTTAACCAAATCAGTGTGCTATTGTATCTGTCATCAGTTTACCACACAAGCTTTATTCTGCTTTTCAATCTTATCCCATTACAACAAACACCCAAAAAAAAAAAAAATAGAGAAACAATTACCAACCTCATTTCCATCTTTCCTCTTTCCCACCAAAGGGAAAAAAATAGACAGAGCCCTTAATTCAAGAACTTTAACTTTCAGTTAAAATTCCATAACGCTCTCCTTTTTTTCTGGCTTATCTATCAACAATTAAATTACACAAAAAAAAAAAAAAAAAAAGCAACTCAATTAACCAGACAAAACAATTCATAAACAAAAAAGAAGAAAGGAAGTACTTTTCCCAGAAGGCCAGAACCATGCCTATATATGATTCTTGGTTTCTCTCTTTCCAATAAACGGAAAGAAACCATGATTATTCAAAAGATACCAAATAAACAAAACCCTTTTGAATTTTCTACCAGAAAAATCAAAATCCACAAAATAATACTATAACAAAGATTATCATCAGCTAAGAAAGAATATGCAAAAAAGTGCTTCTAATCTCCTCATTAAGATTTAGGCTACAGCTTTTGTTTTCTATTTAGAGAATGCCTGTCAATTTATTGACATCATTGAAAGAGAACCCAAGTTGAGGAGTAACTCTGACTTATATTCTTTCAAAAAGGCAGCAGAGAATTGGGTGAAGGAGTGAGTGAGTAGTAGGGATTCTGATTCTCAGAGAGTTTGTTTTGATTTTATTGTAGTGGTTTAAATTTAATCTATTTTTGTTGAAACTTTCTTCTGTTATTTTCTTTTTCCCCTGAAAAGGGAAGGGATTGGAAATGTCATGTTTCACCATCGTTGTTCTAAAACTTTTTTGAAATGTTCTAATTCTGTCTCTTATACACATCAATATTCTTTTAAGGGTTAAATACATTAACAGCCCTTCAGGTTTAGCCGATTTTGCATTAAATTCTGTAGAGATTATTTTTTTCTCACTTTACTCCTTTTGTCAATAATTTGACAATTAAAAAATCAAAAAATATATTTTTATGCTAGGATTACTTCACTGATCTTAAGTTCCTCCACTATATAAGTTTATTATATTTGTCATTTTAATCTCTAATTCAAGTTATATGCCTGTCTCTTAACCTACTTTAGTCATTAATCAATATAAAAATATTATTAAAACAACTAAAAATATAATGATATCTACCAACACTAGTGATTCTCTAAAAATACTTGTGAAAAAAATTTAAATATAAAAATTTTCTAGCATTTTGGTTTTTTTTTTTTTTTTATTATATTTTATTATGTAAAAATAAAATTTTAAATATACAACTTATCACCATCTATTAAAATTATATTAATCTATTTTTCGTTTGTTTTTTTAATGTTTATTTAAAATGATTTTCTTCTTACTTTTTTCTTTGTTAATATAATTTAACTAATAGATAAATTATACGAAGGAACTTTATCATATAAATAAAAACTTAAATTAAAATAATTTAGGCGAAATACCTTTAATAATTTATCAAAATTTTTAAAATTAATTATTTTATCGTATTTTAAAATTTTAAATATT